>CM061240.1:38218351-39468351 GCA_030848705.1 Heracleum sosnowskyi
TTTTCGGTTTTTTCTGCTCACCCCTAATTGAAGCAGTCATTTATTATCTGGTGAGTTGTGACCTTGTCTCTTTATTGGACTGGGCTTTATTTGATTATAATAACATTGTGCTCACAAATAAGTTTTTATTTGGGTTCTAATTTAAGTATAATATAAACGAGTTGTCCGACTTTATTCGTTTAAACCCAGCTCGTATAACTCGCGAGTATACTAGGCCCGACTTGTGTAATAACCGGGTCGAGTTCAGTCATAGAATTAGGTTCGTTTATAATAAACAAGCGGCTTGGATCATATAAAATTACTCGAACCCGTACTCGTTTATTAAGAAACAGGCTCGGCTCGGCCTGAAATTACAGCCCTAGGTAGAACACACCGACTGGGTGAATAAAAGAAAAAATAATGAAATTGGCATGGTAGTAACCTACCTTTGTTGTTCAATATATAAAACATTAATTGTTTTTTGATAATGTGTTGTGTTATACTAAAATTTATATTTGTTATAGCATGTGTAATATTAGTATACTAGTTGCTTGTGCCAAGGGCCGAAGTTTAAATATTAATTTTAATTAAATTATTGAGAATAAATAGAATTATTAAGTAATATTTAAACATTTAGTTGTAGAGAATTGAACCTGAAATGAAAGTCAATAATAAAAAGTATCATTTTATTATGTAATTATAGAGAATCGAACACCGGATGAAACAAACAAAAAAAAAGAATATATAAATATTGTATAATTAGGCAGTTGTAGAGAATCATACAAGTGAAATCAATCAATTAAATTATATTATATTATATCAACTTTTTTTAAGATTTACTCATGACATCATTTTCAATAAACTTATTGACATTTTCACCTTTTGAAGTATTAACGTTAGACAACTATACCATGAAACTACCAAAACGTACCTTTTAATCCCTTCATATATCGGAAATGTGTTATACATTCCCTCTATATGTATACATCTTATTCATATAATTCATTTATTTTTTTTAATCCCAGCCGTCGGATTGTTGATCCAACGGCCAGGAAGTGAATTGTTAAATAATTGGTCCCTGACAACCAGGACCCTTGAGTACGAGTGCATCTTAGTATATAAATTAGGCTGCTCTTTAGAAAAGGGAAGTCCCTGCCATCATAACAATTTTCCAAAAAATGTTCCTTCTTTGATTTTAATATTTTTTCTGTAACCAAACATAAAGGCCGAAAAATTTATTTATTATAATTTTTGCATAACACATACCTCAGATCTGGCATCATATTTAGTTTTGGATAAAACTTTTAATTCTATTTTGATCCATGTACTATCCATTTTCAGGTTTGGTATCCATTTTTCAGTTTGCTTTCCATATTTTGGTTTGCATAAGATCCATATTCTTATTTGAACCGTTTTTAATTATAGAATGTTCATACATATATATATATATATATATATAGGGAAGTGCTCAAATGAGAACTTTAATTAGAATGAGAACTGAGAATTAATCTCAGCCACTCAATATTTTGTATCATAAAAGATCCCGGCCACTCATTTTTTTTACACGACTCGTTCTTTATGTTCGTTTACACTCCTCTTTGTCTTTTTTTACAAACCCATTTGTCTCTGAACATTAATATAATATAATGTAAAATCGTCATCATCATTCCATAACAATTCAAAGATTCTTTCTTTTTGCTTTTTATTCCTTCGCTTTATCTCTCTCTTCTTCAATGCTTCACCTTTTTTTCAACCATAAGAATATCAAACACACTAAATTGAATCTTAAAAAAAGTGAGCCACAAAATACAGATTGATTGGTGATCTAAATACAAATCACCTGTGACCGGTACATAAATCACTTGTTGATTCATACAAAATCACCTATTTTATGTTGCAGAATTGGTGATTTATGTAAGTGAAAATGGTGATTTACTTAAGAAAATTGGTGATTAGTATCCAAGAAGTGGTGATTTAAACTTGAAAATACACATTCATAAATATACAAATCACCTATTGGAGTTGTACACAAATAATCAATCTTTAAAAATTTACAACTTCAGTGGGTCGGATCTATATTCTACATGAACAAATAATGATAATAGAGATTGATATTATGATGATAATTGGAGTGTTTAGAAGTGATGACGGTAAATGAAGGATATGATGGTGGTGATTGGTGAAGATGGAATTGGTTGTATATGTTGTCATCGATAATGTCAAAGCTCTAAAACAGAAATTTGAAGAAGGTGGAAGTGGACTGGGTTCATCGGGATTTGTGTATGCATTTTGTGATGTATGGTTCTAGTCTTAAAGTTCGAAGAAATTTCAAAAATGCCACCGTGTGTTTTCTAGTTCTCAGTTCTCAGCCTAATATTGGTTCTCACTAGAGTAGCTCCCTATATATATATATATATATAGGCTTGTGTAAAGCATAATGTAACATAAGATGTAAAAGAGATAACTACAACTCAACAAAGGACAAGACAGACAATAGTATTAATAGAAGCACAGGAATCCAGAATCAAAGAAGAAAAGGTAAACTCAAAAAATCAAAATACGTTATGTATTCTTGAAGTCCGTAAACAGGTCACGGAAAGAAGTTCATGAAAATGTTCAAGCCTCAGTGACAGCAAAAGAAACAAGACTTTCAAGACGACAGAAGTATGTGAATGATTTAGGGTTCAGTACCACGAGATTCCAGTGATGAAGCAACCAGAACGACAAGGGACGTATCAGCATCATTATAATTGAAGTCATAAAATAAGAATTGATTAAGTGTTATTCATCTGTGAACCAGACCAGTTGCACTAGGTGACGGCACTGAAAAGATCAAGTTGTTTTATCGTCTCGGAAGAAATTGATACTGTCTATTACTTAAACACCCCGGAGCTCAGTGGAATCATTAATGGACAAAAGACAAGAAATAAGTATTCGATAGTTTTTCAATTAAGAAAACTATCGAATGGTGTAATGATGATTCAATGAAAACAATGATTACTTTAATTTAGTATTCGATAGTTTTTATTAAAAAACTATCGAATGGTAAATTAAAGAATTCCATTCGATGGTTTTTATTTAAGGAGCAGGTGAAAAGTATTCTTGTTGTCAGGTTGATTTTGAAGATCCAACGGCCAGGATTGTTTCTACAATCTAAGTTTGATGGTTTTCAAACAAAAGTCTGCAGTTAATACAGAGTGAAGAATGTGTCTTCTTCAGTTAAGGATTTCAACACAGAGACATTACTGAGAGAGAGAAGAGCCGGAGAAAAATATCAGAGAAATTAATAGTGCTCAGAACTTGATCATTGTTTTGTATTTGTGTAACCTTAAACTCATTGACGCTAATCTACGGATTAGAAATTGTAGCACCCCTCGAGGTTTATATTTATAAAAAGATATATTCCCCGAAACTTGATTTGGTTTGGTGTGTTTGATTTCGTTATAGAACTGAAAGATTAATCCGTGAACGAAATTAAATTATTTGTGAGTATCGTATTCAACCCCCCCTTCTATGATACTTTGGACCTAACAATTGGTATCAAAGCTTGTTGATTGATATACAAATCAGATCCGGTGAATGAGACCAAAATCAAACGTAGCGTGAAAATTCGAAGCAAATTTTTTAACTTTCAAATTTTTTCATTTATTTGGAATTTCTTGAATTTTAAACAATTTGAAATTTTCAGAAACCATGAGTGCTCCAAAGACAACCGCTGGTATTAAAGTTCCCCCGTTTACTAGAGATGATTTCGGTTTGTGGAAGATGAAGATGTTGTTATTTATCAAGGCATCTAATCCGTTGTATATTGGCATATTAGAGAACGGACCGTTTGTACCAATGAAACCAGTTAGTGAATCTACAGCTCCTGATGGTAGCAGGATTCCTTCAGGCACCCAACCTAAGGATATAAGTGAATTTACAAATTCTGACAAAGAACTGATTCGATTGGACACCGGTTTAATGTTGATATTGGCGGACTCCGCGGACAAGGAAATGAGCTATCAGTTGATGAACTGTACAAGCGGGAAACATATGTGGGATACCATTAACTTAATAATGGAAGGAACTGAAGACGTTCAGGAAAACAGATTGGACATTCTGACTTCTCAATATGAAGCGTTTAGGTCCCTGCCAGGAGAAAGTATAACTCAGGTCTTTGAGAAGTATACTAAGCTCCTCAATGAATTGGAAATGAAAGGAAAGACCTATCCACTGAGAGAATCGAACAGGAAGTTCATGATGACGCTGCCCCATCATGTAGAACACAAGTCATCATCCATTAGGGAAAGAATTGACTTCACAAAGATGTCATTAGAGATGATCTATGGCAAGTTGAAGACCTATGAGATGGAACAGGAACAAAGGGTGATAATCTACGGATCAGGGACAGTGGAGAATAAGCACAATGCACTTGTGAGATCAGCAGCACTTGTAGTGGATGAACCAATAACTTCTGAGATTCAGGTTCAAACCCCTAGAGCTATAAAGGAGGTGATAATAGAAGCAGAAATGGATTCTGTGAATCTGGGTGTTGATGAAAGTGATTACTACACCCTAGAAGAGCTTGAGCAAATGGAAGACAAAACCATGGCGTACTTAGCTGCAAAGTTTAGTCATATTCGTTTCAAGAGAAACCCTAAGTACAAGTTCAAGGGCTCAACCAACAGATTCCAGAAGAGTAATTATACACCTAGTACAGGCTTTAAGGGAGGCTACAAGACTGGCATGATTGATAGGAGCAAATCAAGATGCTATAACTGCAATGAGTTAGGGCATTTCGCCACTGAATGCCGGAAGCCTCGTCAAGCAAGAGACATGAAAGATGTCTATGGAAAGAAGGATTCTTATGATGAGTTGAAGAAGGAGAATGCCAAGCTCAAACAGCAATTGGAGGCATTCTCTGGAAAGCAGAAAGGGAAAGCTTACATAGCAGAGGGAAAGCACTGGGATGATACTGATTCGGATGAAGAGGAGGAATATGTAAATGTTGCTCTAATGGCTGACTCTTCAGAGGAATCACCACAATCATCTCAGGTACCTATCTTAACTACAATTGATATGTCTAATTCTGAGTACAAGAAAACTGTGCAAGATCTTAGTGTAGAATTGTTTAATGTACACACAAGCATGCTAGCATCAGAAATGGAAAATGCTAAACTAGTTCTTAAGATTAAAAAGCTAGAATCTAAAAATGAAGAACTAGAGCTTGTAGCTGTAACATTAGAAGATCTTAAGCAAAAGAATGCGTACTTAGAGAACAAGGTCAAGTGTAATGATGAGATAGAGACTATCCTCAGGAAGCAGATTTTAGATCTAGATTTGAAGCTGAATGCTTTTAAGAATTCCGCTCTAGTGGCTAGGGAAATCATTGATACTCAGGCCATAGAGAATAAAACTGCTATAGGATTTGACTATAACAAGAAAGCTGGTAAGAAGATTGTGGAATTCCCTGTGACATCTTCAGTTGTCAAAAGGAATACTCCACATGTTCTTAAGAATGTTGATTGTCCAGTTTTTGTTAAGCCGTTTCCACCACTCTTTCATGAGGATGACCTTTTCATTAGACAAGAATTGCTTGAGGAGGATTTATTGAAGGAAAAAGAGGTAAAGACTAAGTTGCCTAGGAAATCAGTAAAGAATGAATTACCTAAACCTGATTTACCTAAAACTGAAGTAGGTTCCTTAGTTAGTAATGTTAAAAAGAACAGGAATGGGAGGAAGAAGATTGTTAATCAGGAATTGGTTCCATCTTCTCCCATTGCATCTAGGAAGTTGTGTTCTATTTGTAATTCTGCTGGACACCTTACACATGCATGTAAAAAGGTTAAAGTAGAAACTGCTAATACTTCTGAAATGCATAACATGTCTGACATGCCTGATACTCATGAACCCTGTGGAAAGAAAGAGTTTTTGCTATGTAAGTACAACATCATGCATGCTTATTTTAAGTTGATGTCTGAAAGTAGCAATAGCACTAGTAATGTTAAATCCACAGATACTATGAATATCAAACAGGGTAAGACTAAATTGAATGTCACTCCTGTTAAATCATCTAAACCTTCAGGACCCAAACAATTTTGGGTACCAAAGTCCGCTTAATCAATCTGTGATTGCAGGGTAAGGTTAAAAGCTCAAAGGTTGTGTGGATTCTGGATAGTGGCTGTTCTAGACACATGATAGGTGAAGAGTCCCTGCTTACAGAGGTGGTTAAGAAGACCGGCCCGATTGTAACCTTTGGAGATGACATCAAAGGATTCACTACGGGATATGGTAAATTGAAAGCTGGAAATGTCATCATTGAAAACATCTCTCTTGTTGAAGGATTAAAGCACAATCTTCTAAGTATCAGTCAATTCTGTGATAAAGGCTACAATGTAGATTTCAGAAAGGACAAGTGCTTGATCACCAACAGGAAGGATGAGAAGCTTACTCTACTGGGAGTGAGAAAAGGGAATTTGTTTATAGCTGACTTAAGTTCTACCAGTGAAGGAGAAGTTACATGTTTCTATGCAAAGGCATCTTCAGAACAAAGTTGGCTATGGCACAAGAAGCTCTCACATCTGAACTTCAAAACTATGAACTCTTTGGTAAAGAGAGAGTTAGTGAGAGGGTTGCCCCTGATGGAATTCAATCAGGAGGGACTATGTGAAGCATGTGAAAAAGGGAAGTCGAAGAAAGCATCACATGGAAGCAAAGAAATGACAAGCATTACTGAACCATTACAGCTGATTCATATGGATTTATTTGGTCCAGTTAATGTTATGTCACTTTCAAGAAACAGATATGCATTGGTGATGGTGGATGACTACTCCAAGTACACGTGGGTGTTGTTCATACAAACAAAGGATGAAGCAACACAACTAATCATTGATCACATCAAGAAGATAGAAGTGGAAGCTAAGCTACCTGTGCAGACAATCAGATCAGACAATGGAACTGAATTCAAGAATGCAGTTCTAAATGATTTCTGCTCAGAGAAAGGAATATCAAGACAGTTTTCAGCACCAAGAACTCCTCAACAGAATGGAGTAGTGGAAAGGAAGAACAGGACCTTGGTTGAAGCAGCAAGGACCATGTTGAGTGAATCAAAACTTCCCACTTACTTTTGGGCTGAAGCAGTGAATACAGCTTGCTACACTCAGAATCGAACCCTGATCAACAAAGATCATGAAAAGACTCCGTATGAGTTCATGGCCAACAAGAAGCCAACACTGAAGTACTTTCATGTGTTTGGTGCAAAGTGCTTTGTACTTAAAGATGGAGAACATCTTGGCAAGTTTGATGCCAAAGTAGATGAAGGCATTTTTCTAGGCTATTCTCTGGAATCTAAGGCTTTCAGGGTATATGTGATCGAAGATAAGAAGGTGTTGGAAAGCTTTAATGTAAAATTTGACGACACTAAAAGACCAGGCCTGCAAACTGGAGAGAACTCTGAATCTTTGGTATTTGAAAATCTATCAGGAGATCTCTCTGACAATGAAGAAGTACCTGAAGTTGTTACAGTCATTAATAATAATCATAATGATAATGATTCTGGACAAAGTGGTGACCAAAGTGGAAATCCTCAACATACAGGATCCACTAGTCAGTCTTCAGAATCAACAGATCAAACCGTCAACAACTCAGGGGGAGCAGGAGAAGGATCAACTAGTCACACTCCACAACATCTAGAACAAGGAGAATCATCAAGATCGCATCTGCCAAGACAAAGGGTATGGAATAGAGATCATCCCTTTCACTTGATCATTGGTGATCCGGACACAGGAGTGAGAACTAGGAGAACATCACAAAATGAATGTCACTATTCTGGGTTTCTTTCAGAAACAGAACCTAAGAAAGTTGAAGATGCTCTAGATGATCCAGATTGGGTGATTGCTATGCAAGAAGAACTCAATCAGTTTGAAAGGCAGAAAGTTTGGAAGCTGGTACCCAGGCCTAAGGGAAAATCTGTTATTGGAACACGATGGGTATTCAGAAATAAATTGGACGAAGATGGCATTGTAACGAGAAACAAAGCCAGACTGGTTGCTAAAGGTTACTCTCAAGAAGAGGGTATAGATTATGATGAAACCTATGCCCCAGTAGCAAGACTTGAGGCCATCAGAATGTTTCTGGCATTTGCTGCACATTCCAATTACAAGGTATATCAAATGGATGTGAAGAGTGCTTTTCTGAACGGGGAGTTAGAAGAAGAAGTGTATGTGGAACAACCTCCAGGTTTTGAGGATTCAAAACTGGCAGACTTTGTGTACTTTCTATTCAAAGCTCTCTATGGACTCAAACAAGCTCCGAGGACATGGTATGACACTCTCTCTGAATTCTTACTTGAAAATGATTTTACAAGAGGTGTTGTAGACAAAACTCTCTTTGTCAAAAAGCATAAAAATGATTTGATATTGGTGCAAGTATATGTTGATGACATAATATTTGGTTCTACTAATGATGATCTATGCAAGAGATTTGCTAAGTTAATGCAGAGTCGTTATGAAATGAGCATGATGGGTGAATTGTCATTCTTTCTTGGATTGCAAGTATACCAAAAACAAGATGGTATATTCATTTGTCAGTCCAAGTATATCAAGGATCTTCTTAAGAAGTATCAAATGGAAGACTCATCTATAGCAAAGACTCCTATGCCAACTGCCACTAAGCTTGATAAGGATGAAACTGGTAAGAAGGTTGACATCACAGGCTACAGAGGTATGATAGGCTCATTACTTTATCTCACTGCAAGTAGACCAGATATAATGTTTGCAACATGCTTGTGTGCTAGATTTCAGTCTGATCCTAAAGAATCTCATCTAATAGCTGTTAAGCGAATATTTAGATATCTTAAGGGGACCCCAAATCTTGGAATTTGGTACCCTAAAGATACAGGATTTGATCTTATTGGATACACAGACTCTGATTTTGCAGGTTGTAAGATTGATCGGAAGAGTACTTCAGGAAGCTGTCAGTTTCTTGGAAGAAGGTTAGTTTCCTGGCATAGCAAGAAGCAGCATTCATTGTCCACATCAACAGCTGAGGCTGAATACATTGCTGCTGGTAGCTGTTGTGCTCAGATCTTGTGGATGAGAAACCAACTCCGTGACTATGGACTTTTGTTGACAAAGATTCCAATATTTTGCGACAACACAAGTGCCATAGCAATCTCAAACAACCCAGTGCAACACTCGAGGACGAAGCACATCGACATCAGGTATCATTTTATCCGAGAGCATGTCATGAATGGAACTGTGGAGTTACACTTTGTACCCACAGAGGATCAAATTGCAGACATCTTTACTAAACCGCTTGATGAATCCACTTTCAATAAGCTGGTTGGTGAACTTGGGATGTTAAATCTTTCTAATTGATTTTGATTAGAAGTCAGTAACTGCAGAGAGTCCTGGTGAATACATGAGTTTAAGAATTGCTATATCCTTAGGACTCGTGAATTTATTTTCTGGAGCAATTCTCGTAGTTAGGATTATTGTACTAATTGTATGTCATAATTATGGATGATATATCTTCTGGCATTTAATTAGTTATTAATTCTAAAAAATTATTTAGGTGCTAATATTTGTTCTAAATATTCTAGCATCTATTTAATTTGAATTAATTTGCTTTGTTTTTAACATTGTAGATTAATGCAACATAATTTATTAGATTTTAATTGGTTAATATCACTCAATGATATTTAATTGATTTTATTCTAAGAAAATTGTGAATTTTCTGTTAAGAATTGATTTTGGTGAATTTTAAAAGATTTATTAAAATTAAAACTTGACAGGAAATACAAAAAGTCTGATTTTTAGAACATGAACAGGTTTTAAAATGAAGACAGAAGCAAAAAATATCGAATTTAGGAAATTCGATAGTTTTTCAAGTACATAGATAAATCTATCGAAATTAATTTTCGATAGTTTTTGAAAAGGAAAAGAAAAACTATCGAAAGCATTTCTAGATAATTTTTGAGATTTAATTTAAAATATATCGAAGGAATTTTCCTTATTTAATATTTAAATTCTCGATGTATTTTAGAAATCAGTAGAGAAAGTATCGAAAAGAATTTAATTATTTCCACATTCAAATTCTCGATAGTTTTTCTAATAAAATATACTTCGATAGTTTTGGAATTTTAAAAGCATAGACTTCGATAGTTTTCAGAAAAGACTTTTCAATTCTGATTTTCAAAACTCTTCGATAGTTTTTCAAAAAACTATCAAAGGATAGTTGACCTTTTTGCCCCTCTAAGAAAACTATCGGTAGTTCATTTAAATTCTATCGAAAGTAAAAGGACAGAATTGCCCCTGAAAAGTCAGTATGTATAAATGTAGCACTTAGACGTTTTTCATTCTTTATTCTTGCAGATCTAAGTGATACATATATACTTACATATATTTTCGATTAAGAACATCAAAAAACTCGATAGTTTTTCAGTTTTAATCAAGAATTACACACAGTAACTTCAGTTTTTACAGTGATCTCGTTTTTAAACAGTGAAGTCTCTGTACTTTGTGAATTCTGTGGACCTAATTCGTGGTTGTGGTTAAAAATACCATCGAAAGCCTTTTCTCAAACTTTAACTGTTAGAATTGTTCTTGAATAGTCCATTCTGATTGATCTTTTTCAATTAGAATTGTTATCCTTGATTTAGAAAGTTCGAGTTTTTGATTTAGGAGTTTTTCAGTTGTTCGAAATTGTAACTGATAAAAAGGGTAATTTTGTTGGAGTTTGATTAATTAGAAATAATTAATTAAATTTAAGTGTAAAATTAGTTTTGGTTTAAAATTAATTTTCTGGAAATTTGAAACATAATGGCTGGAGAATTTATCGTAACCAAGACTAATCATGTCTCGTTCCAAAACTTGCAATCCATAACGAACTTACAGTTTCATGCATGGGCAGAGTTTTTGAACACACGTTCATTAGTGGCATTCGCTGTGAGTACTCCCGTGGTCCTTTGTATTGATCAATTGACTGCGTTGTACACAACCGCCACGGATACAAGTGAGAATAATATAAGATCCTTCAGTTTTGTTGTGCCAGGGGGCAGAACAATAAGGGTGACGAAACATGACTTTAACAGAGTACTTCATTTTCCTACAGAAAACCTTGTTCCTGATCCTACAACTGAGGAGATACATGCTTTCTTCACTCTCATTAGAAGTCAACAACCTAACTTCTTTGTGGGAGAGTTCCTTAAGCATTACTTGCCAAAAGCATGGAACTTTTTCTTTCATACCCTAATCCATGTTTTTACTGCCAAGCTAACAAATCTGCATGGTATTCCCTTATTCCTTCAAAAGATAGGGTTTGCCATTGCGAACAATAGGCATATTAACATTGGACGGTTACTGATTGATCAAGTAATCATATGCATGGGACCACTGGATGACAGAACAGGCATAAATGACGATGTGCTATGTTTCTATCCTAGGTTCCTACAGCAAATTCTCAATGATATCTTAACAGATAATGAACGGGAGATCTTTGAAGGTGAAGCCAACCAGGAGTGCATGAGAATGAAGAGCAATGCCATAACCGCTCTCATTAGGAAGAACAACTATCTTCCAGGGGTACCCACTGTTCTCACTGAATATCTAAGAACGGTGCCCCTACCACTTCTACCCCCAGGGGAACAGGTAAATCAAGGTAATATTCCACAACCTGAACCTGTAATGGCACTTGTACCAATGGATGTTGATCCAGAGCCCTTAGTGGCCATTCCTGACCAGGAGGTTGCAAACCCACAACCTCTAACCACGGTCGAAGAGCCTTTGGAAGAGCCAAATGAAAACATAAACGAACCTCCTTCCCCTACTATACCCATTAAAGAACCATCCATGAGTGTAGAGGGAGATAGTGCCAAAGCAGCACCACATAAGGAGATACACCCTTCAACAACAGCTCTGCCTTCCTCTAAAAGTAGAAGAACAGAAACCGAGGCAACTGTTGATACTTCATTTCTCTCATCCAAAGCGCCCTTTACTGATTTTTCTGATGCTGATTGGGCTACGCTAACGAAAGCAATATCTGAACCAGTAGCTCAATCAAGTAAGGAAGAATTGACGGAAGCAACTGGTGTTCCGACCATATTACGGTCAGGTTCACTGGTTGAAGGTTCTAAGAACCAAGGGTCTTCACAGACGTCGAGAGAAGGCTTTGACCTAAATGCACAATCTAAAAGGTCATTGTCTACCTCCCCAGATGGAACATATCTGGATCCTGCGGGTAAAGGGTCTGACGTAGGTGCAGATCGGCAACTCGTTGACAGTGAATCAATTACTATTGAGGAGTCAACTGAGGTGAAGTCTTTACAGACTCACGGGGAAGATTCGGGATCTCTGCTGTTAAAAGAGCCTGTTTCTAACCCCCTAGAGATTCAAACTCTAGATCCTTCAAAGGATATATCATCTAAGGATGATCAGCAACTTGGTTTATCCAAGGACGGGGACTTGCGAAGCCCCATTGCACCACCGATGACCTCCTTAAGGACGGCTACGGTGATCTCTTCTGCAGGTACAATCAGCACAAAGGATTTGAGTGAAACAAAAACACTTACACCTGGCCTGAGTGGGAAAGGAAAAATGATTCAAACACCGACAGAAACGTTGAGTGTACACCCAGAGCCAAATGTGAGGAGTGACACCCTAACCCTACCTAATATTAATGATCTGCTGTTACCAACAGAAAGAGAGCTACAAGTTCAATCTTCCCTCAAGGAGATGACAGTTCGAGACAAAGAAGGAAATCCACTTTTCAAGGTTCCACTGCGACCTTCCTTTGACCAAGGAATCTCCTCCAGTCAAGACAATGTTTCTTTAAAGTCTATTCAAGAGAAAGTTGACTTGGCTGCAGCTGATTCCAGAAGAACATTCAGGGTCATTGGCAGTGCATCTGGCACTATAACAGGTACGAAGCAGGCAGTGGACTCCTTAAAGAAGGAAGCTATGGAAGAACTAGTCGAGCTGAGGATGGACGTCAGGGAACTTAAAGATGGATTCATGAATGAAGTAACTGCACTGTCTCAAGGACATGAAGCTTTGAAAGAAGACGTTCTGGTTATCCGGGATGGTCAAGCGCGGGTAAAAGATGCAATGAATACCCTTTCACGAGTGGAGTCTAAGCTAAACAAGAGGCTGGATCACATGGAAAAGACTACCAACTCAAGATTGGAGAACATTGACCTGTCGCTAGCTTCTATAAATGAGTTTAATAAGCAGCTTATGGATTTCTTGGAGAATCAAGGTGACGGAGTACAGTCTATATGGAGTATGCTAAAGAACCAACAATCTGGACAACCTGGTCCTTCCTATCAGGAACCTGATCCTTCTAATGTCTTTTATGCTGAGGATGCTTTTATCGAGGATTCCTCAACTAAGGGGGAGAAAGTTGGAGAAGGGGTGAAGGATAAATGGGGAGTTTGGGAGACTGTTGAGGCTATTCCAATCAGACAGTACTGGATTGAGGAGCTTGTAGAGGAAGACAAGGAAAGTGAAGAGGAATTTGAGGTCATGCATGAGCAACCTATTCAAGAGGAGCATGAGCCATATTATCCAGAGCCAATAGAACATCCTATCTTGGATGATGATATGGAAGAAGCAAATTCTCTATCACCTGAAGAAGAAGCTGCCTTGGAAGCAATAAGAGCTCAGAGAGCTGTAATAGATGCCAGGCAAGCTGAGAAGGAGAAACAGCAAGCAATTCTGAGAAGTGAAAAGCTAAAGAGAATGAAGGTGTATAATGAAGTGAGGAAGAAGAAGATGATAGATCTGGCAAAGAAAGATGGTACTGAATGGGAAATGGCTTATAAAACCTTTTGCGGAGTTGAAGACGGATTAGAAGTCAACGACAATGCTGAGGTGGAAGTTATTATTCAGGACATCAGAAGTGCTAATCTTGAAGATCAGACTTAATTTAAAGCACTGAGAAGCTCTATAATCTGTCTGAATGCTGGGGTTAAAGCAAATGGTGCCTGGAGCTTATTAATCAGTTTTCTGGAGAAAGGTACATTTGTGATTTCCACTAAGTTTTTAGAATAGAGGACATATACAGAATTGCAGGCTATACTCATCAAGATCCAAAGAACTACAAGGCTAAATGAACTGCTCCGTGAGCATGTTAAGGAGATCGTGATGAAAGTCAGTCCAGAGATTACTGAAGATCCTCCAACGGTTAGATTCATGACGAATGACTTGTTCAAAATCTGCTATTTGACTGAGGACAAACTGAGGGACTACCCAAGCAACTATCTAATCTCAGTTGAGAAGTATCTTAGATCCACTGGATTCTCATCAACGGAGAAGGACAAAGCAGCAGACACTCTTAGAAGATTTCTAATGGAGAATGTTCCTTACTATAGGAAAAGAGTGGAAAGAGGATTGGAAGTGCATACCAGACTGCCAAACATGCCAAAGCTAAACAAGAAAGATGTTAACATTGCATGGTTATGGGCTGGAGTGGGTCAAGAGGTTGAATATATTGGAAGACACATCCAAGGAGTAATCCTTAAACCTGGAGAACCACTGCACTATCTATCTGTGATTGATTATCAAGCTGCTAACTCCGATCCAATGATTGAAGAAGGTGAGATTGGAATGGACTGAATGTTGAAGCAAAGAACAAGAGAACTATCAGCTCAGACTAGAGGAGCAACTTCATTGTATAAAGTTTAATTGTTTTTTGATTTATGAAATCTGGAAATGTATATATATCTGATCCAGAATGCATTAATATTATTACGCTGTCTTACTTTAAGTAGTTTTATGTTTCCTTAGTTAGTTGAGTTATCCTCGAAGTATTTGCTTGTCGAACTCTATCCAATCAAATAGGGGGAGATTGTAAAGCATAATGTAACATAAGATGTAAAAGAGATAACTACAACTCAACAAAGGACAAGACAGACAATAGTATTAATAGAAGCACAGGAATCCAGAATCAAAGAAGAAAAGGTAAACTCAAAAAATCAAAATACGTTATGTATTCTTGAAGTCCGTAAACAGGTCACAGAAAGAAGTTCATGAAAATGTTCAAGCCTCAGTGACAACAAAAGAAACAAGACTTTCAAGACGACAGAAGTATGTGAATGATTTAGGGTTCAGTACCACGAGATTCCAGTGATGAAGCAACCAGAACGACAAGGGACGTATCAGCAGCATTATAATTGAAGTCATAAAATAAGAATTGATTAAGTGTTATTCATCTGTGAACCAGACCAGTTGCACTAGGTGACGGCACTGAAAAGATCAAGTTGTTTTATCGTCTCGGAAGAAATTGATACTGTCTATTACTTAAACACCCCGGAGCTCAGTGGAATCATTAATGGACAAAAGACAAGAAATAAGTATTCGATAGTTTTTCAATTAAGAAAACTATCGAATGGTGTAATGATGATTCAATGAAAACAATGATTACTTTAATTTAGTATTCGATAGTTTTTATTAAAAAACTATCGAATGGTAAATTAAAGAATTCCATTCGATGGTTTTTATTTAAGGAGCAGGTGAAAAGTATTCTTGTTGTCAGGTTGATTTTGAAGATCCAACGGCCAGGATTGTTTCTACAGAAGTCTGCAGTTAATACAGAGTGAAGAATGTGTCTTCTTCAGTTAAGGATTTCAACACAGAGACATTACTGAGAGAGAGAAGAGCCGGAGAAAAATATCAGAGAAATTAATAGTGCTCAGAACTTGATCATTGTTTTGTATTTGTGTAACCTTAAACTCATTGACGCTAATCTACGGATTAGAAATTGTAGCACCCCTCGAGGTTTATATTTATAAAAAGATATATTCCCCGAAACTTGATTTGGTTTGGTGTGTTTGATTTCGTTATAGAACTGAAAGATTAATCCGCGAACGAAATTAAATTATTTGTGAGTATCGTATTCAACCCCCCCTTCTACGATACTTTGGACCTAACAGCTTGTGCTCATATGAGAACCCTATTAAAAATGAGAACTGAGATCTAATCTCAGCCCTTCATTTTCTTTTAATCTTAACCACCCATTTGAATTATATACATACAATTGTATATGTATCACCCTCATCTTTTATTTCACCCACCCCACTTCTTCTTCCACCCATAACTTCCTATCACCACCAATCAAACAATCGGTACTATCTTGCTGAGCATTCAAGTACAAACATACATCTCAGTAAATACCTCTTAGCAGACATTTTTAATACAATCCACTGTATTGCATGATCTTTACATATGGCTTCAGCTTGTATTAAAAACATTGCATTGTCGCCAGAAAAGTTTCTGGACCGTCCAGCCAATTTTTCGGCGTTAGGTTGGATCTTCTTCTGTTAAGACGACACTTACAGAAGTTATTGAATCAGATAACGAAGTTTATGATAAAGAGTTTGAGTTTCGGCTTGAGGATCCGGTTAATATGCTCCCAGCTGATGAGTTATTCTCCGACGGCAAGCTAATGCCGCTTCAACTTTCCGCATTCCAGCCATAGTTGAATTAATATTAACCGGATCCAATCAACCCATAACTTCCGATCACCACCACCACCCATAATTTTTATTTATTTCCCGGTGATTTTAATTTGTTGTTAGTGATTAGATATTGGTGGCACTGTAATGACGATGACGATTGGTGGTTGTTGTAATAGTATAATTGAGGTGATTTAATATTTTATACGGTGATTTTGTTATGATGTTGGTGGTCGGAGTTGATTATCGGAGATGGAGACAGGAGAAGACAATGGTAGTGTAGTTTTTGTGGTGATTTATTATTGATCTTTTTAATTTTTATATAAATTTTGATGGTGATTTTTGTATAATTGTGGTGACCGGAGGTGATTATTGGAGGTAGTGGTCGGAGGCGGTGGTCGACGATGACCGGAAATTATGGTGATTTCTATTTGACGGTGGTGATTTTTTTTTAAACTGTGGTGATTTTAGTGATAACGTTGGTGATTATTGACGGTGGCCGGAGGTGGTGGTCATTGGTGACCGGAGGTGGTGGATGGGTGGGGGTGCTGGAATATTAAAATATTAAAAAAAAACTAATGAATGGTGAGATATGAATATAGGATATATAAATGAATGGCTAGAATTAGTTCTCATGTCTCATAGTAATAGAGGTTCTCAATGGAGCGCGACTCTATATATATATATATATAGTTGCACTTTAGGAAAAATACCTTATATAAAAAACAATAAAGAACCATCATAAACATTTTATTTTTCATAAAAAATGATTTTTTAAAATTAGTATCATAAAATTGAACAACAATTAAACTAACATATCGAATTTAACCTAGAATCTCATCTAAATTTAAAAATTAAACATTACATATAATCCAATATAGAATCTTGTATATATATTTATCACAATGAAATTACATGTAATCATGTTTTATTTGATTCTAATTTTTTGTTAGATTCTATTTTTATTCGTAATAAACCTTTGAGAAAATTAGAATCAACATGCAATTTATGTAAGATTCTATGGTGTTCTTTATTGTTCTTTATATAAGAGTGTTTTTCATGGAGCAATGACCTATATACATATATAATATATATATATATATATATATATATATATATATATATATATAAAAGTATCATAAATATCATTTACAATATTAATAGTAACTTTATTAACAAATAATTGAATCAATCTTTTAATTTTGGTAAGTTAATTAATGCATATTATCACATAATATATACAATAAAATATATAAATTGGATTAATCTTTGAATGCATTTATTATAATAGACAAAAGTAATATTTTATTGTATTAAAATGATTTCTTTCACCATTTTATGTTTGATCAGTAATGTACAATGATTCAATATATTTTATTTATTATTATTATTTATTATAATCTTTGTAAAATATATAGTTTTTTAAATTCCCGTGACCAAAATTAGCAGACGCTGAAAAATCCTGAAATGTCCCGGTAAATGCTGAGCAAGGAAAATCTAAAAAACTGTTTCTACACTAGTGTCTTGATGGGAAGTAAAAAAAATGGAATATGTTTTGGAAACAGACACTCTGTATCTACACTCGTCGAGTCAACAACTGTTAATCATATGTATAACCACACAAAGCCCACTGGGCCAGACAGGCCCAAAATGATTTTATCTGGGATATACGAGGTTTTCTCGTGAGATTTTATCCCACATAGGGATAAATGCGCGGCCCTTTAGGCCGTCCACCCCTTAAGGGCGCGTCCTCTTGGTTTGAAATAACTACTTGGTGGTGAAGGATGACTTCTTTGGCTTGATAATGGCAAGATATTGAAGACTTCTCCCTTAGGATGTCTCCTAAGGGAGGGATGTCTATTATTGAAGGCCTCCAGGGGTTTGCCTGATGACGATGTTTGTGATTGAAGGCTTCCAGGGGTTTGCCTGATGGTTGAAGAATTCCCTCCTAAGATGTGCCCTAGGAGGGGGATGACCGTGGTTGAAGGCCTCCAAGGGTATGCCTGTGTACTGAAGGCCTCGTCATGTATTCAATGGACGCGTCCTCATTAGGGATGTAGGGTAAATTTTGGTGTATGCTTTGGGAGCTCTGTTCCTGCATTCAATGGGCGCGTCCTCATTGGGGAGCTTTGGAGTAATCCTGCACTTTGCACCCAAAGGCTTGGGATCACTTGTCCTGCAATCTAGTGGGTGCTTCTCATTCAGGGGACAAGGATGCGTTTGGCATTTGGGGTAAGTCATGACTGTACCTGCAACTACTTTGGTCAGGGAGACAGCTAGTAGCGGTTAGTGTCGGCTCCTAAGTTGGGTCAATGCCGTATCCGTGAAGTCCCTAGACTATAGTTGAGCCTTGGGCCTTTGTGACTAGGCCTCATCGTTGGACATTCCTAAATCGAGTCGAAGACCAATTCCAGAAGACGGATCAGGTATCCTAGTGGGCCTCGGAAATCAGAAACCAACCCATATAGGTTAATTGCTCCCCAAGAACTACGTAGGGCTTTATCACCTATAAATACGGGGTACGTAGGCACATTGTAGGGGGTTGGAAGCGAAGAGCTTAGCGAGCCACCACCAATAAACACTTACAATCTCAGCCCCCAATTCATCACAACCACCACACTCTGACGACCTTCCGGCGAAGAACCACCGTCATAGATCTTGATTCCGGCGACGAACCTCAAACTTTGTTAATACCAAATTCCTCCGTTAACAATGGTTGAAGTGGAATGTTGTGATTTTAGAATCATTATGTATATATACAAAAGTGCATCATGTTCCACGATCATAAGTTTTCTTTTCACTTGTCTAAAGATTTATTGATATAGACTTTAATCATTTGTTCCATGACGTAGGTAAACATCTCACTTTAAAATAAAACAATCGGCGCACTAATGCAAAACTTGAAGGAAAAAGCCAACAAAAAGAAGTTCAAAATTAGTCGGAGTCTAAAAATGGAATAAATTTGTCTCTTCTCATATGGAGCATTTGGAATAAAAATCAAAAGTTTTAATTTGATGCAAACAAATTTAGAAATAAAAGAACAAATTGCAAAATTTAGATGTAAATGTTTGATAAGAGAAACAAATATGTTGTCATAACCATGTCTCTTGATTAAGCCAGATAAGTATCAGTGCTTTGCCATATGCAGGGAGTTGAGCAGACTAAGCACTAGAGGATGAGCTAGAAAGACCGCCACGACATTTAATGATTCGGTTGTTGTTGTTCGGCTCATAAAATGTTTGCATTGCCAGGGTCCATGTAATGGATGGCTCCAGCGATGTTAATGCTATTAATGTCCACACGGACAAATTTGAGTTGAGGTTGATTACCCACTGGTTGAGGGCGGGTGAAGTTTAGTGATCCAACTCTACGGACACTACCACCTGAAGATACGATGGTCAATGGTTGTGTTGGTGGTGATATAGCTGTTAAGCGAGATTCCTTAGCACTGCCACCTGAAGAGGAAGAATCCCTAGCATCCTTCATCTGCCCCTCTCTTCCATTTGACAGGATGTTTCGGACATGTCCACCCTGGGTCCAGAACTTTTTGCAGTTCTTGCAGATATAGCGAGGCTGAGATGTGTTTTTGTTATTGAAGTAGCAAAACCTAGTGTCCGAAGAATAACACCTTGGGCACTTCTGGTTTGGCTCTGGCTTGATCTCCCCCTCCCCCTGTGAATGTGAGTCCTGAGGCTGCTGCTGCTCAGATCTATTTTCTCCTTCCATGCTTCTTTTCTCCTTTGTTTATTTTTTTTGTGCAAGGTTGTTGTCGTACTTTTATAATAAAGATTTGTGCATATTAGCTGGAAAATAATACGTACATTTACAGCTAATTTTAGGAATAATAATCTATTATAAATATTATTTCGATATCATACATCGCTGTTTGGAAGATTCAAAAAAATTTGAGGATTACAAAATTATTATTTAGAAGAATAAGACATTCCGCTAGGATAATGAAGAATATATATATATATATATACATATATATATATATACATTTTGTAATGACCTTCTTTGATTCAATTAAAGGTCTTAAGAATATTTAGAAACATATATATACGCACCAATACAAATCTGGCCTTTTACGTCGGTTAGATATGTCATATATGTCGGCAAAATGACGACGTAATGAGGGGGACGTCGTCGGCAAAAAAGGTGACGTAGAAAATCTAATACGTCGATTGCAAAACCGATGTCAAGGAGTAAAAAGTCGACGTATAATGTTCTGAAAGACCGACGCGTAAAATCTAGCAACCGAAGTATAATGTATAATATACGTCATTTGCAAACCCGACGTAAAATAGAGAAAAATCGATGTATACTATTTTAAAAGGCTAACGTTGAAAAGGGGTACATCTGATGTATAAGCTCTAAACCAACGTATATTAGTTGTGAATTTACTAAGATCAGATCATACTTCCTAGCGCTACTGCAAAAAGTATGAGTTTCAACTTGTTAGTACAAATTAGGAATAAAATATATTCATTAGTAAACAAATCTTGAATATATTTTTTTTAAAAGGAAAAGATTGTTTTGAACTTAAGAGTTGTGTAAAAAAAATCTGTCAAAATATCTCGAAATTATCTGATTTGATGGTTTTTGTATCTTTTTCCAAGACCCTGCCAAAAGAAATGTTAACTATATATGCAATTAATATTTGTTTATAATATATTTAACAATATTAATACAATTTTATATAGTAACTCTTTCCACTTAGCTTTAGGATCTTTACGAGATAACATGATTATGTCATATATGTATTTCATAAAAAAATCTGTCAAAATATCTCGAAACATTTAAAACTAGATAAAGAAATGAGAAAAAGATTTTCAAAACTAAGGCAAATAGTATAAAATACCGTAACAACTTCATGGTACCAAACTAGGTTATTCTGATTCTTTCTCTTACCACCATAATTAATATATACTTTATATGTACTCTTATATAAGAATAAAAAATTTTAATACATAAAAATGGTTTTGAACTACTTGAAGAGGAAATTAATATTTCTATGTACACGTTACACTATTACTTTACATATTGGTGAATAACGTAATTCTCACTTGTATTATATTACTAAAAGTTGAAAAATTAATAAATTTGAAATTGCATAATAATGGATTTGATTGACAAAACAAATTTGTTTATATTATGAAAATTTTCCGAAAAAGAAGAAGCGGGTCTCGGAATTAAAGATTATTAATAGGCGAAAGTGTAATACAAACAATGTAAATAATAAGATATTAAACTTGATATTGCAGTAAATAGCGCAAAACAATTTTTAAAAAAAAAAGTGATTTAGGGGTCTCATGCTAACATAGTCTACATAGACTACACTCTGCATGCATTTATATATACTCATATTTCTTTGTGAAAATTTTTATTAGATGGTGGAATGGAAAATTCATGAAAACAAAAATAAAGTGTATACCAACTATACTTCATCTGGTACCAAGTAAGAAATTTGCATCTCTAGAGTGGAGTTAAGTGATGATGATGTATCAAGAACAATCGTTCAAAGACTTCAACGGAGTTAGTGTAGTAGGGGCATCATATAATGTATGATACACATAACAAATAAATGATATTACCAATTTAAGATCCAAAATAGGATTGTTCAAAATTTGGACGGGGTGTCCAAAATTTTAGGTCTTTCCTTGAACCTATAAATATATGTGCGCCAAATTGTGTGAAAAGTTTGATAGCTGATCATATTTACAATGAAAATATAATAAATACAATAAAAGAATTAATAAATTAATTATACAAATGAAATTTCTTGATTCCCAAAAATCCAAGTAAAACCAATCAATCTCTTGAAAACAAAAACAAACGAAAGAAACCAGGAAAAGTTTTTGATTAATGGGCAAAAAGATACATCTCAGGTAAGTTTTCAAAGATTGTGAATAAAATTATTTCATATTAGAAAAGATTGCGCATATTGTTAGGTCCAAAGTATCGTAGAAGGCAGGGTTGAATACGATACTCACAAATAATTTAATTTCGTTCGCGGATAAATCATTCAGTTCTATAACGAAATCAAACACTGTTAGATCAGGATTCAATGATCGTCAAGATCTAGACTTCAACTGATCAGGATTGCTGACATCATTAGGATTGCATGGTCGTCAGGATCAGAATGAATATCAGGACTGGGATCAGGTTTGATCATCAGGACTGGAAGCTGATCAGGATTCCTACTTCGAGTTATATTTGGAGTCTAGTTAATTAAGGAAGATTATTCTGTCGGTTCCTGGTTTGTAGTAATGAAGCTATCGATTATGGATAGGTTTCAATCTTTGTAATTGATTAGGACTTATCATTGATAGAGAAGTTGTGTAGTATATAAACACAGTTTTAGGTTTTGGTTCGGGGAGAATCAAACGTGTAGAAGCTCTCAAGAACACAGAATTTTTTGAGAGAGTTTTTTATAAACTAGCAGCTCTCAAGAACATCAGAATTTCTTGAGAGAGTTTTGTAACAATTTTATATCAGATTTAATAAAGCTGTTATTATTCTTTCATATTTGTGATTCATATCTTATTAAGTCAAGAATCTTATACAATTTTATTCAACCCCCCCTTCTACAATTGTTTATTACTGGGCAACAATTGGTATCAGAGCAAACTGATTTAATTCTGAATCAGATACGATCTAAGATGTCGACAACAAAGTGTGAAAGCATGAAAATTCCCATCCTGAAGAAGTCAGAATATTCAACACGGAAGGTTAAGATGCTGATGTACCTGGAGGCTATGGATCCTGATTATTTGGACAGGATCATGATGGACCATATGTTCCTACCAGATTCGTAGAAAGAACAGATATTGTACCTGAACATTATGTGGTCAAGGCTAAAAGTGAATGGACTCCAGAAGAAAAAGCTCATGTACTCAGGGAACCAAAGATAAAGAATATACTGCACAATAGTCTTGATGCTGTCATGTCCAACAGAGTGATTGCATGCAAGTCTGCAAAAGAAATCTGGGATACATTGGAAACTCAGTGTCAGGGATCTGCATCTGTCAAGAAGAACAGAAGGGCTCTCTTGATTCAAGAATATGAACAATTCAATGCTAGACCTGATGAGAGTCTAACTGATTTATATGATAGATTTCTGACACTCCTCAATGACCTATCTTTAGTTGGCAAGGAATATGAAACTGAAGATTCAAACACCAAGTTTCTAAGAGCTTTACCAGAAGAATGGGATACACAGACATCAATCATTAGACATCAGTATGATCTCAACACTGTGTCTCTTGATGAAGTCTATGGGATGATAAGAACTCATGATCTTGAAGTTCAACAGAGAAAGAATAAGAAAGGCAGCAAGGCAAAATCTATTGCTTTGAAGGCAGAGGCTAAATCAAAAGGAAAAGCTGTGGAAGTCTCAAAAAGGAAAACTCGAGTAGCTGAGTCAGATCCTGATGACTCTTAATCAGATACTGATGGCAATCCTGATACCAATACTGATGATGACTCTTCTGACTCAGACATTGAAGAAATGGTTACTATGATTGTCAGAAACTTCAAAAGGATGAAGTTCAGGAAAGCTAGGAGACAAGGCAACTACCAGAAAAGGATCTTCAATTCAGATAAAGACAAGAACATCAAAAAGGATAGCAAAGGTAGCAAATTTGACAAGTCAAAGGTTAGATGCTACAAGTGTAATGGTATGGGTCACTTTGCTTCTGAGTGCAAGAAGACAAAAGCACTCATCACATCAAGCAAGGACTGGATGGACTCTTCCTCTGAATCTGATACTGAGGTGGTCAACTATGCACTGATGGCCAATACTGATGATACTGCTATTCCTGATGATAAGGTACTTAATATTGTCTTTGATTTTGACACTGATAATGCTTCTGAGTTAAGACGTTTTCTAAAGTCATTGCATATTAGCTTTAGAAGTCAAACTGCTGAGAATACTAGAATCTTATCTGAGATGTCTGAACTTAGGAAAAGGAATGAGCATGTAGAAGCTGAATTTTCTCTAATGCAAAAAGTACAGATAGAATGTGATAATGCTATACACATGTATTTAGAGATGAAACTTAAATGTACTACTCTTGAAAAGGAACTTGAGCATGCTAATGAGAAAATCAGAACCTGGACAGATTCTGGTAGAAAATTTCATGAGATTAATACCTCTAAGAATTGGAAAGAGTGTCTAGGGTATAAGTCAGATGAGGATAAGAAACTTAAGGAGAAAATTATTGTTGATGAGACAGTTAGTCCAAAAACCTATAGACATGTTATAGACAAAACCAAATCTAAGATTACTCTTGTTAATTTTGTTTTTGGTAAAGATTCCAATTCAACTTTTGAAAAGGGATCTACTTCTGTTCAAAATATTAAAGTTATTAAGTCTAAACCTATCTTGAGTAAAGTCACTAAGAATGTAGGTTTACTGTCTCAGAAACAACTTAAGGATAAAATCTGTGAGGTTACAGATAGGAAAAAGGAAGCTACTGTTAAGAGAAACAGGAATGGTAAGATTGGGATCAATAAAGAGAATGGTTATAAGTATATCCCATATGCACCTAGAAAATGTTGTTTTAACTGTGGTAACTCTAATCATCTTGCTATTGATTGTAAAAAGAGTTTTAAGAAAAGTACTGAAATTCCTATTTCTGATATGAGGAGTAGATCAATATTTTATAAACCACAGAAGTCCTGTTTTCATTGTGGTAGTATATGGCATTCTATTTATATTTGTAGAGATTATCATGATTTGTACTATAACTTTTATGATCCATTGCCTAAGTTTGATAATAGTACAAAGTCTGGTAGAATTGATAATGTCATAGTGAAGCATGCTTTTGTTAATACTGATACTGACAAAGCAAATCCTGATGGAATAAATCCTGTCAGGACTGCTAAAGTCATAAATTCTTCTGCTGCTAAAATTAATAAATTGCATGGAAAAGGAACCCAACAAGTATGGGTTCCTAAATGTTCTAACTAGTGTGTTTCTATTCTGATTGCAGGGAAAAAGGAAAAATGTGTTAGTCATGGATAGTGGATGTTCTGTGCACATGACTGGAAACAAAGCCCTGTTATCAGAATATGAGGAAAAAGCTGGCCCAACTGTGTCTTATGGAGATGGCAACATTGGACAAACTTTGGGATATGGCAATATAATCATTGGAAATGTCATCTTTGAGAAAGTATCTCTAGTGAAGGGACTAAAACACAATCTGTTGAGTATTAGTCAAATCACTGACAGAGGTTATCATGTCAACTTCTATTCCACACATTGTGAAATAGTCAGCAAAGAAACAGGAAAGATAGCACTGACTGGCTACAGGCATGGTAACATTTATGAAGCCAACATTCTCTCAAATACTGATGTCTCCCCTACATGTCTCATTAGTAAAGCATCAGTAGATGAAAGTTGGAATTGGCACAAGAAGCTTTCTCATCTCAACTTCAGCAATATCAATGAGTTGGTTAAGAAAGATTTAGTGAGAGGATTACCTAAGGTTTTGTATACTCCTGATGGACTCTGTGATGCATGTCAAAAAGCTAAACAAAGAAGGACATCATTCCAGAGTAAATCAGAATCCTCTATTGAAGCACCATATCACATGCTGCATCTTGATCTATTTGGTCCAGTCAACATTATGTCCATCAATAAGAAAATGTACACTCTTGTAATTGTTGATGAATATTCTAGATTCACCTGGGTGTATTTTCTGCACAGAAAAGATGAAACTCCTGAAATACTATTGGATCATGTAAGGATGATTGAGACAACCACAAAGTTCAAAGTCAAGATACTGAGGAGTGATAATGGTACTGAATTTAAGAATTCAAAGATGGAAGAGTTCTGCAAATACAAAGGAATTATTCAACAATTCTCTGCTCCTGGAACACCTCAGCAAAATGGAGTAGTTGAAAGGAAAAATAGAACTCTTATTGAAGCTGGCAGAACTATGTTGGAAGAAGCTAAGTTACCTACATATTTCTGGTCAGAAGTAGTCAACACATCATGCTATACTCAAAATCTCACATTGATAAACAGACATGGTATTACTCCTTATCAATCTGTCAAGGAGAAGAAACCAAGTTTGAAGCATCTGCATGTGTTTGGCTGTAAATGTTTTGTTCTCAGAACTCATCCTGAATAGCTAGGGAAATTTCAAACAAAGGCTGATGAAGGAATTTTCATAGGCTATCCTGCATCAAGAGCCTTCAGAGTTTTTAACTTGAGAACAAGGACTGTCATGGAGTCAATACATGTATCTTTTGATGATTAGAAGATAACTGGAATCAATGAAGACTCTCATGATAGGCTGATTTTTGAAAATGAAGCTACCAAAGATCCTGACGAAAGTGAATCAGATCATGATGATCCATCAAATCCTGATGGAACATCAAATACTGATGGTGCTAACTCTGATGATGCAAATAATAGGAATACAACTAGAAGTGCAAATGTTGAGGGGGAGCAACAACATTCTACTACAAGTTCAGAGTCAACTCAATCATCAGGACAGAATTCTTCAGATACTGATTCAAGTGATGATCCTGATAATTCATTAGGAAGGAATATGAACAATTTAGGGGGAGCTTCTGATGTAGCAAATTTTTCAAATCAAGATAACACCAATCCAGGGGGAGCATCTACATCAAGACATGACTTACCACCAGCAAGGAAATGGACTGCAAGTCATACTCCTGATTTGATCATTGGAGATCCTGATGCATGTGTTCAGACAAGAAGTGCAACTCAGAATGAATGTCTATACAATAACTTTCTATCCAAGGAGGAACCTAAGAAAGTTGAAGATGCACTCAAAGATGCTTATTGGGTTACTGCAATGAAAGAAGAATTGAATGAATTTGAAAGGAATGAAGTCTGGAAACTAGTACCAAGACCAAAGAACAGATCAATTGTTGGTAAAAAGTGGATTTTCAAGAATAAGACTGATTCTGATGGAGTAATAATCAGAAACAAAGCTAGGCTAGTTGCAAAGGGGTATTCTCAACAAGAAGGAATTGACTATGATGAAACTTTTGCTCCTGTTGCAAGACTAGAAGCCATCAGGATCTTTCTGGCTTATGCAGCTCATAAGAAATTCAAGGTTTTCCAGATGGATGTGAAAAGTGCTTTCTTAAATGGAGAACTGGAGGAAGAAGTCTATGTTGAGCAACCTCCTGGTTTCATTGATCCAAAATATCCAAATCATGTTTACAGATTGGATAAGGCACTTTATGGACTAAAGCAAGCTCCAAGAGCATGGTATGAAACCTTAGCTCAATTCTTACTGGAAAATGGATTCAAAAGAGGTACCATTGATAAAACTTTATTCTATTTGAATCATGGTAAGGATTTGCTTTTAGTTCAGATTTATGTGGATGATATCATTTTTGGGTCAACAAACAATAAGCTGTGTGAAAAGTTTTCTAAGCTTATGCAGTCAAGATATCAAATGAGGCATGATGGGAGAAATGAGTTATTTTCTTGGTCTTCAAGTTAAACAGACTGATGATGGCATTTTTATAAATCAGTCAAAATACACAAAGAATTTGTTGAAAAGGTTTAACATGGAAGATTGTGCTACTGCATGTACTCCCATAGCTACAGCTACCAAACTTGATCCTGATCAAGGTGCTGAGGTAGATGTAACTCACTACAGAGGAATGATTGGCTCTTTATTGTATCTCACTGCAAGTAGACCAGATATCATGTTTGCAACCTGTCTGTGTGCAATATTTCAAGCAAAACCTAGAGAACCTCATCTGATTGCAGTTAAAAGAATTTTCAGATATCTCAAAGGCACTCATTCTCTTGGCCTTTGGTATGCAAGAGAATCAGATTTTGGTTTATGTGGTTATTCAGATGCTGATTTTGCAGGATGCAAAATAAACAGGAAAAGTACTTCAGGAAGCTGTCAGTTTTTGGGTGGAAGACTAGTTTCATGGTTCAGTAAGAAGCAAAAGTCTATTTCTACTTCAACAGCAGAAGCTTAGTACATTGCTGCAGGAAGTTGTTGTGCTCAGTTAATGTGGATGAGAAATCAGTTGTTAGATTATGGCCTGTCATACTCAAAAATCCCTATTTATTGTGATAACCAAAGTGCTATTGCAATGACAGGAAATCCAGTTCAACATTCTCTTACTAAACACATAAGCATTAGATATCATTTCATAAGAGAACAGGTTCTGGAGGGAACAATTGAACTTCACTTTGTTCCTACTGATCAACAACTAGCTGATATATTCACCAAGCCACTACCTGAAGCTACATTCAATAAATTGGTGAATGAACTTGGAATGATGAACTTTGAGAATTTCTGAGAAAAGCTACAGAGAAGAAATCCTGATGACTATCAAATCCTGATGGTCATTCAGAGAGGTATGTATTTTTGATCAAATCCTGATAGGACAAAATCCTGACAGGAAGTCAACTGGTCAATTCTGATGTACAAGTCAGTATTTAATTGCTTAATTTGTGCCTGATTTTTCGTCAGTTTCTGATGAGAAACGTTTGAGTTTTGGACAACTGTATGTGCGCGTGTGTCACACTGATAGATATATACATATAGATACACATAAAAAGCGGTGCAGTTATGTTTAATTACACACGTAATTTGTCCACTAATCATTTTTGCACAAATCATAAATTGCCACATGTCATTGAGAGTAATATTTTGTTTTAACAAAATACATTTGATTTGCTAAATTTCTGATTACTCTCTCTTCATCAGTTTTTCATCTTATTTCTCTCTCTGCGTTCAAGAACCCTAATTTCTAAATCTCAATTCTCAATTTTTTGATATTGTTTTAATGGCGTCTTCATCTTTCATAAACAAACAGACTATGGTTAGTGGTGTTACGTTTGCCACTAATAATTTTGTAGCTATTCTAGACAATATTAAGTCCTTAGTCAACAATGATAATGCAAATGGTTTTATTGGTAATGCTTTCATTCCTGATGAGGTTAGGTTTTTCTTACATCAGAAAATGCCTACTTGTTATGGATTGCTTTCTCATGCTATGGGGCAAGGCCAATCACACCTTGTTCCTGACCTCAGCATACCACCTAAACAGGCCAAACAGTCAACAACCACCTCTAATGTCTCTCAAAAGACTTTAGTTTTAAAATCAAAGAAATCAGCTAGAACTGATGTGTCTGGAAGGCAATCAGGTTCGAAGGATTTTTCCTCTACACCACTCACTAAAAAGAATATACAAGGGGGTGTACAAGGGGTCCTGGTGAAGAAAGCTGCTAAGGGTGTTGAGGCTCTTTCTGTTAAAAGAAAGTTAGTGCTCAGGGATGAGACTGATTCAGAGGATGATTTACCTATATCCTCTATAATGAATGTGAATAAGGAAGTTGCTGATACTGCTATTGAAGCTGTGGTACCATCATCAAAACCACAGAAGAAAAGGACATTATTGAAAAGCAGGTATCATATTCCTTTGAAAGTGCAAATGAAGGATACCAATATTCAGACATCAAATCCTGATGAGTCATCTACTCCTAATGCTATAGCAAATCCTGATGTTGGTATTCCTGATGCAAAAACGAAAGTTGTCTCTATCTCAGACTCTCCAGCAAAGGCTTCTCCATCTGCAAAGATTGTTGAAATTTCATGGGAGAAGGTTGCTGAGACTGCTTCAAAGCTTGGATTTTCACATCCCTTGGAAAAGAAAAGGAAAGCAGCAGAGATACTTTACAATAGACAAAAGAAGCTGAAATGATCTAGCCCACAAGAACCTGAATCTCAAAGTGATTCAGCACCTCAGACTAAAGATCCTGCCACACAAGAACCACTCAATCAAAGTTTGGGTGAAGGCTTAGCTATTGGAATGGTCCCACAAGAACCACTTTCTCAAAGGGAGAGTGAAGACATCAACATTACAGTCACACAAGAACCATCTTCTCAAAGTGAAGATGCAGGAACATCTACAGCTTCTAGTGAAAGATTGGTCAAGGACACTATCAATGAGGGAAGCACACAAGAACCTCCAACTCAAAGTGTTGAAGCAGCTTCAGAACCTCATGCTACACAAGAACCATTAGTAACAGATACTGATGCAAGCTTATCAAATCCTGACGGTGTTCATCCTGATGATAGTGGTGCTCCTGATGTTGAGCCAATTTTGATTCAACCACTACGATCAAGACCAATGGACCATCCTATCACAGATTCACAGGATAAACTGAAAGGTATAGCTATTCCTGATCCTGATGATACTCATGATAATGATGATGATTCTGATGATAGTGATGATGAAAATAATGATGAGAAGGAACAACTTGCCAGTGTTCTAAAATCTAGTCTTGGAACTAATTTTGGTTCATCAAGCACATTCATGGCTGGCAAGGCTTCTACTGGAAAAGACTTCAGACAAGACTTTTCTATTCCTTCTGAGAATAATCCTGCTGAGCAATCGAAAAGGCATCAATGGGAAAATGAATGGTATAGGTCTGATGAATCTGTCAACTATCCATATGCCTCTGATCATGCTTATGATGCAGTGAAGATGATAGAGAATCCAGATTTGAAGAATCATCTGAAGGCTACAACTCTTTTATCTAAAAGCCTGAAACATGAAATTGATTCTGTCAAAGCTGCAACTGAGTTGGTGAGGGACAATATTTCTATGAGTTTTACAAAGGTGCCTACTGTTCTTCAACTAAGGATAGTGGAATCTCAAGTAAAATCTGTTGTTTTTGAACAAACCTCCATTAACAGAAGGATTGATTCTCTTGATACAAAGGTAACTGACATTCAAACCTCTCTTGCCTTAATTTTGAATGTAGTGTCAAATGCTGATGTCAAAAAGGGGGAGAAGATAAGTCAGACAAAATGTACACCTGATCTAGTATTGAGAAATAATGATGATGATAATACTGGAAATGATGGTGGTGACAAAATTCTACAAGGAGAAACCTCTGATGCTGCTGTTATGAAGACAATTCAAACTTCTCAAAGTCAAACAACCCAGTCAACTCATGTTTCGGATTCTGGAGTAAGGACAGTAAGAACATTGGTGCAATCTCAGATCCTGACGGAAAAACAAATCCTGACAGGTGATCAAATCCTGATGTCTGGTCATGAACAAACTCTTGCTACAATTCCTGAAGGTGATGAATATGTGATTATTGATAATCCTGAAGATGCATCAAATCTATTACAGAAGTTCTCTACAAAAGATGGCAGAATTGTTACTCTATATCACACTGATAAAAGAGTTCAACAACTATTTGCAAGAAAAGCACTCTCTACAGCAAGTGAAGAATATCCTGATCTCTCACATGAAGAATTCTTAAGACAACAGAGAGAAATGATGGAAAATTTTAATAACCCTGCTCCTGCTAGAGGTAGATGAAGCAGAGGTAGGAGAGGAGCTAGAAGAGGTAGAAGAGGTTCTTCAACTCAAACAGTGCCTAGACAGACAAGGTCTAGAGGGTTACTAATAGAAGAAATTCCTGAACCTACTCAAAATCTAGTAGTTCCTGACAGGTCTACTTTTGGTGATGATGGAAATGTTGAAGAAGAACCTGAATTGAGAAGAAAGCCAAGACAATTAATTCTCTGCAAAACAAATCAAATTGAAGATTCTAATCCTGACATTGTTCCTGACAATGTTCAAGACCCTGATGAATCTGAAATTCTGCAAGAGATTGATTTGTTAATCTTATCTACTGTGGTTAATTCTCACAACAAGGAAGTGGATGAAAAAGAAGAAGCCAGAAGAAGAGAAATCACAAGATCAACAAATAGAGATTTCAATCTCTATGTACAAAGGCTTAAATTATCAAATAGAAGATTGTGGATAAATTCAAGCAAACGGGAATCTTTACTAGAAAGAAGCTATACTTTTGAAAAAGAAAAGGATAAGAAGTGGAAACACATAAGTACACTGAGGTGTAATACACCTATCAATTTTCAGAATGGAGGAATTATAACAAGTGCTTCAAGTGTTGTTGATTTATCTGATATGATTAGATCAAAAGCACTCTGGCTACGAATGTTTTCAAATCTGAAGCAATTGACAAGTAATTCAAGAGGAGGTATTGGACACATGGATGCTGAATATCTGAATATGTCATATGTTGATCCTTACTCCTTGACTGAAATTGGAGGTATTTTAACTTCTGAAAACCTGAACAATTTATTATCTGTTGATATAGTTATAGATTGTCATGATGGTATTGAAAAGAAAGAAAAGCTTCTGTACTTCATGAAAGATGGTAGTGTGAAGATTCTGCACATTCAAGATCTGTTGGTGAAAACTACACAGGAACTGAAATATGTTCATTATCTGTTAAGATGGAAGAATAAAGTGTGCAAAGAATGGAGTGACATGATCTTGTCAACTATAAGAAGAAGACTGTATGGAAATAGAAATTTCAATGGTAATTATACTCCCATGTACTTAAATCAAAGGGGACAGGATGTGGAAATGCAAAGGGGCACTGCTGTTAAAGAAGTGACTTTTGGCATGACTCAACTTACTCTCGATCCTGATGGGAAGGAAATTGTTTATCTTTTTCTTGAAGAGCACAGTCTACAAAGAAGCTCCATACAAAATCTCAGAGCAGCTATCTACCAGATTAATGAGGAAGATGAAGAACTCAGAAATCTTAAGGAAAGACTGATTCAAATTCTTGAAGAAAAAGAAGAAAATTTATTATTCAACTTCTTGAAGATGAATCTGCTCTATCAAAGAATTTAAACAGATAAGTTGCTGCTGTTATTTGTACATTTTGTAAATATGTTTTTGACATCATTGAATCTTAGGAATCTATACTTTATTTCACAAAGTATAAGATTGGGGGAGATTGTTAGATCAGGATTAAATGATCGTCAGGATCTAGACTTCAACTGACCAGGATTGCTGACATCATCAGGATTGCATGGTCGTCAGGATCAGAATGAATATCAGGACTGGGATCAGGTTTGATCATCAGGACTGGAAGCTGATCAGGATTCCTACTTCGAGTTATATTTGGAGTCTAGTTAATTAAGGAAGATTATTCTGTCGGTTCCTGGTTTGTAGTAATGAAGCTATCGATTATGGATAGGTTTCAATCTTTGTAATTGATTAGGACTTATCATTGATAGAGAAGTTGTGTAGTATATAAACACAGTTTTAGGTTTTGGTTCGGGGAGAATCAAACGTGTAGAAGCTCTCAATAACACATAATTTCTTGAAAGAGTTTTTTATAAACTAGCAGCTCTCAAGAACATCAGAATTTCTTGAGAGAGTTTTGTAACAGTTTTATATCAGATTTAATAAAGCTGTTATTATTCTTTCATATTTGTGATTCATATCTTATTAAGTCGAGAATCTTATACAATTGTATTCAACCTCCCCTTCTACAATTGTTTATTACCGGGCAACAAACACACCAAACCAAACAAAGATTCGGGGAATATATCTTTTTATAAATATAAACCTCGAGGGGTGCTACAATTTCTAATCCGTAGATTAGCTTCAATGAGTTTAAGGTTACACAAATTCAATACAATGATCAAGTTCTGAGCACTATTAATTTCTCTGATAATTTCTCCGGCTCAATTCTCTCTTTCAGTAATGTCTCTGTGTGTTTTTCCTTAACTGAAGAAGACACTCTTCCTCTGTAGTAATTGTAGACTTAGTTTTGAAAACTATCGAACCACAATTGAAGAATCAATCCAGGTCGTCCAATCTTCATCAACTGGAAAAACAAGTAACACTTTTCACCTGCTCCTGAATTAAAAACCATCGAATGATTTAAGTCAATTTACCATTTGATAGTTTTTAAATAAAAACTATCGAATACCAAATTAACTTAAATTGGTTTTCTGAGAATCACTTTTTATATCATTCGATAGTTTTCTGAATTGAAAAACTATCGAATCATTTTTCTTGTCTTTTATCTTTTAATAATTCCTTCTGAGCTCCTGGGTGTTTAAGTAATAGACTGTATCAATTTCTTCTGAGACGATAAAACAACTTGATCTTTTTAGTGCCATCACCTAGTGCAACTGGTCTGGTTCACAGATGAATAACACTTGATCAATTCTTCTTTTATGTCTTCAGTTCAATGCTTCTGATAAGTCCCTTGTCGTTCTGGTTGCTTCAAATAAATCACTGGAATCCCGTGGTACTTAACCCTAAATCATTCACATACTTCTGTCGTCTTGAAAGTCTTGTTTCTTTTGCTGTCACTGAGGCTTGAACATTTTCATGAACTTCTTTCCGTGACCTGTTTACGGACTTCAAGAATACATAACGTATTTTGATTTTTTGAGGTTACCTTTTCTTCTTTGATTCTGGATTCCTGTGCTTCTGTTAATATTATTGTCCGTCTTGTCCTTTGTTGAGTTGTAGTTATCTCTTTTACATCTTATGTTACATTATGCTTTACAATCTCCCCCTATTTGATTGGATAGAGTTCGACAAGCAAATACCTCGAGGATAACTCAACTAACTAAGGAAACATTAAACTAATTAAAGTAAGACATCTTGAATAATATTAAATGCATTCTGGATCAGATATATATACATTTCCAGATTTCATAAATCAAAAAACAATAAAACTTTATACAATGAAGTTGCTCCTCTAGTCTGAGCTGATAGTTCTTTTGTTCTTTGCTTCAATCTTCAGTCCATTCCGATCTCACCTTCTTCAATCATTGGATCGGAGTTAGCAGCTTGATAATCAATCACTGATAGATAATGCAGTGGTTCTCCAGGTTTAAGGATTGCTCCTTGGATGTGTCTTCCAATATATTCAACCTCTTGACCCACTCCAGTCCATAACCATGCAATGTTAACATCTTCCTTGTTTAGCTTTGGCATGTTTGGTAATCTGGTATGCACTTCCAATCCTCTTTCCACTCTTTTCCTATAGTAAGGAACATTCTCCATTAGAAATCTTCTAAGAGTGTCTGCTGCTTTGTCCTTCTCCGTTGATGAGAATCCAGTGGATCTAAGATACTTCTCAACTGATATTAGATAGTTGCTTGGATAGTCTCTCAGTTTGTCCTCAGCCAAATAGCAGATTCTGAACAAGTCATTCGTCATGAATCTAACCATTGGAGGATCTTCAGTAATCTCTGGACCGACTTTCATCAAGATCTCCTTAACATGCTCACGGAGTAGTTCATTTAGTCTTGTAGTTCTTTGAATCTTGATGAGTAACACCTGCAGTTCTGTGTATGTTCTCTGTTCTAAAAACTTAGTGGAAATCACAAATGTACCTTTCTCAAGAAAATTGATCAAGATGTTCCAGGCTCAATTTGCTTTAACCCCTGCTTTCAGAAAGATCATAGAGTTTCTCAATGTTGTGAAGTAAATCTGGTCTTCAAGATTGGCACTTCTGATGTTCTGAATGATAACTTCCACCTCAGCATTGTCGTTGACTTCTAATCCGTCTTCAACTCCGCAAAAGGTTTTATAAGCCATCTCCCATTCATTACCTTGCTTACTTGCCAAATCTATCATCTTCTTCTTCCTTGCTTCAGCATACACCTTGAACCTCTTCAGTTTTTCACTTCGCAGAACTGCTTGTTGTTTCTCTTTCTCAGCTTGCCTAGCATCTATGGCAGCTCTTTGAGCTCTTATCACTTACAAGGCAGCTTCTTCTTCTTGTGATAGAGGATTTGCTTCTTCTTCCATATTATCCTCCCAGATTGGATATTCAACAGGCTCTGGATAATATGGCTCATGCTCCTCCTGAATTGGTTGCTCTTGCATAACCTCAAATCCCTCTTCATTGTTCTCTTCTTGTACAAGTTCTTCTATCCAGTACTGTCTTATCGGAATAGCTTCAACCGTTTCCCAAACTCCCCATCCATCCATACCTTTCTCCCTATCTCCAACTTTCTCCCCCTTAGTTGAGGAATCCTCGACGAAAGCATCCTCAGCATAAAAGGTAGTAGAAGGATCAGGTTGCTAATTTGAAGGACCAGGTTGTCCAATTTGTTGGTTCTTCAGCATAGTCCAGATTGACTGTACTCCGTCACTTTTATTGTCCAAGAAATCCATAATCTGCTTATTCATCTCATTCATAGAAGCTAGCGACAGGTCAATGTTGTCTAATCTTGAGTTGGTAGTCTTTTCCATATGATCCAGCCTTTTGTTCAGCTTAGACTCCACTCTTGAAAGTGTATTCATTGCATCTTTTACCCGCTCTTGACCATCCCGGATAACCAGAACGTCTTCTCTCAAAGCTTCCTGTCCATGTGACAAAGCATCTACTTCATTCATGAATCCATCTTTAAGTTCCTTGACGTCCGTCCTTAATTCGATCAGTTCTTCCATTGCTTCCTTCTTCAAGGAGTCCACTGCCTGCTTCGTACCTGTTATAGTGCCAGATGCACTGCCAATGACCCTGAATGTTCTTCTGGAATCAGCTGCAGCTAAGTCAACCTTCTCTTGAATAGTCTTTAAAGAAGCATTGCCCTGACTAGAGGAGATCCCTTGGTCAAAGGAAGGTCACAGTGGAACCTTGAATAATGGATTTCCTTCTTTGTCACGAACTGTCATCTCCTTGAGGGTGGATTGAACATGTACCTCTCGTTCTGTCGGTAATAGCAAATCATCAATATTTGGAAGGGTTAGGGTGTCACTCCTCACGTTTGGCTCTGGGTGTACACTCAACGTTTCTGTCAATGTTTCACTCATTTTACCTTTCCCACTCAGGCCAGGTGTAAGTGTTTTTGTTTCACTCAATCCCTTTGTGCTAGTTGTACCTGCAGAAGAAAACACCGTAGCCGTCCTTAAGGAGGTCACCGGTGGTGAAATGGGGCTTCGCAAGTCCCCGTCCTTGGATAAACCAAGTTGCTGATCATCCGTAGATGATATATCCTTTGAAGGATCTAGAGTTTGAATCTCTAGGAGGCTAGAATCAGGCTCTATTAACATCAGAGATCCTGAACCTTCCTCAATAGTCTGTGAAGACTTTACCTCAGTTGACTCCTCAATAGTAATTGATTCATTGTCACCGAGTTGCCGATCTACACCTACGTCAGACCCTTTACCCGCAGGATCCAGATATGTTCCATCTAGGGAGCTAGGCAATGACCTTTTAGATTTTGCATTTGGGTCAGAGCCTTCTCTCGACGTCTGTGAAGACCCTTGGTTCTTAGAACCTTCAACCAGTGAACCTGACCGTAATATGGTCGGAACACCAGTTGCTTCCGTCAATTCTTCCTTACTTGATTGAGCTATTGGTTCAGATATAGCCTTCGTTAGTGTAACAGCCCCAAATCCGGGGTCAAGGATTTAGAGTAGTCACGATCCACTTACTTCTTGCCTTGCCTGCTTTACTCACAATAGACACAATTCATCTGCTTATGACCCCACAATGAATATATCTCTCTCACACACACACAAGTTAGAGTCTCAGAAACGACACAAATACAACCATTGCGGAATAAATAATCTTTATTACAATACCCAAATGTCTTTTGAATTTGCTACTGATACAACTCCTAAGTAATGGTACATTACCAACTTAGCCTTGTAATACTCACCACCCTCTCATACCATTCATATCTATACATAAGATGAATACCAAAAGCTCCAGCTTGATCTGACTGGTTCACACTACTTCCAGGATCACTGCTAGAAACTGCTCATGAGACTGCCTTACGCTTGCCACTCGCCTGAGGGATGTGCGCCGAATCCTTGGTATCCTACTTCACTGCTATATAATATTTATGAAACAATAGCAAGAGTGAGCGATAGCTCAGCAAGGTAATTAAAGTATGGCATAATCTTGCCTTTAACTCAACCCAGAATAAAGCGGGTATAAGACAATAATTTGTCAAAATATCTCGATACTGAAATTATTTCCTTATCGGAATGTATTCCAAAAACGGTACCATTGTTGTATTTCAAATATCATTTCATAATATTTCTGCAAACTTTTGCTATATTATGAACAAAGTTCTAGTATAATATAAAAGATGAGGTTTCAAAGTAAACCAATATAACCTTTCCGAAAAATATCTGCTATGTAAGCAGAATATCAACATATAACTTAAAAGATGAAGTTATAAGGTGATTCAGTATAAACAACTCCCTTACCATAACTCATGTTATGTAAGGTATCCACAGAGTCATATGATATAAAAGATGAAGTTACGAGGAAAATTTCATATAATGTTCCGTAACCCAAAATCCACTTATGCATATATAATCTGAGTAAGGTTTTATCAGAGTCATAACTCATAAAGTAAAAGATGAAGTTGCAATGATTTATTATAACTTCATTTTTGAACACTTTTCAACCCCCTGCCAACATGATCGGTAAACCTGTACCACGGTGTCATCCTTAGTCCCTTTCAATACATGTTGCAGAACCCCCTGCCAACATGATCGGTAAACCTGTACCAAGGATGTCATCCGTAGTCCCTTTCAATACATGTTGCAGAATTATCCAAAATGGATGATGAACTAATACCGGAGTTGATACCGCGCCCGTCGTACCAACCTTACTATGATCAGTAGCAGGTCGTACAACAAAAATATGTTCTCTACATGTAGATGGAAGAGTCACGACAGCCTGACATTGTCTACTGCCTTCCCGGATCTCCCGGCCCATTTGGGGCAATAAAATGGATGGGTCGGCGCAACTGGACCACTTACACCACTCCTAGTTCGGATGAAATCCATGACTCTGAAACGTAAATATCGTCCTCCTTTCCCCAAGTGTAATACTTGTTGATACGACTCCACTAAGTAGTTATATCTAGGTTGGAAAGGAAGATTCTCCAATATTTCCCAAGCGATGCTTGTTAATGGATATCGACTTGTTCCATCAATTTACCCCTCGATCGTTGAGGTGGTAACACAACATTTGACTTGCAGCAATTAAATTGCTCAGAGAAAATATATGTCCCCGGACAGTTTTGAGTTGAGAGTTTAAAATGAGTAGCAGTCACTTAAATCAGGTTTCCCATATTTTTGATAGTTGAGCTAGTATTTAAATCCTCTTAAAAGATAGATTTAAATGGAAAAACGGTGTTTTGGGAACCTCTTTTGGATTGAAAATAATTAATAATACAGCTTAGAGTATCCTTCATAATTATTGAAGGTCGAGGATAAACTTTAAATAAAATTACTCATTTTCAAAATGTGTTGAAAGTATTTAATAAATAATCAAATAATATTTATTAAATAATAAACTTTAAATGAATATTCAAAAATAATATTCATTAAATAAATAATGATTAAATGAATATTTAAAATAATATTCATTAAATAAATAAACCTTGAATGAATATTTAAAATAATATTCATTAAATAAATAAACCTTGAATGAATATTTAAAATAATATTCATTAAATAAATAAACCTTGAATGAATATTTAAAATAATATTCATTAAATAAATAAACCTTGAATGAATATTTAAAATAATATTCACTAAATAAATAAACCTTGAATGAATATTTAAAATAATATTCATTAAATAAATAAACCTTGAATGAATATTTAAAATAATATTCATTAAATAAATAATCATTGAATAATAATTGCCCGATATCTTTTTCGGAAAATAATCTTTAACATATACAAAAAATATAACTACTATCGGTCTAAAGAATAAAATCATACGCCCTTTTACCTAGTGCCTTTATAAAAACATGGCTTCTAACTAATATCCCATATTTAGCTTAGAAGCCCATAATTAAATCATAAAGCAAGTATCACAATATACTTTGGAAAACAGTTATGCCTTCCATTAACATTTATAACTGAAATAGTATTCAAATTGTATTTCTTGACCGAGATAATACTCAAATAACATTCCTTGAAAGATATAGTAAGCAAATATCATTCCTCGAATGATGTCACACTCGAATAACAATCCTCAAAATACATAGTATTCTGCCGATGGAATCCCGGAGGGTTTCCACGGCTATCTACATATCTCAAAATACCGACTCCCGATTTAGAGTCGAAAACAATGAATATGCTCTTATATTTAGAGCTACCAGGTAAACCGGTTCATAACTACTTAACTCAAAAGATTTTATATAATCCAAAGGTCAAATCCATTTCAACAAGAAATAAGATATATCGCAAAACTGTCCAATTTTATACATGGCAAAAGCAGTATTATATAGTCAATACTTCAAAGTATAGATTTAGAAACTTTCCTGATGCTCGAGAAGTGATAGGGGTTCGCGACGATGTCGGACAATCTAGACAAAGTCAAATAAAACGCATGATTAATCCCCTGAATAATCCACTTGTACCCAATGCTTAGACACGTAAGCGAAACACAACCAAGGCATTACTAGCTCGATATATGCTCATACTAAGTCCATGTTAATCGACAATTACTTAAGTCGTAGGTTTAGTCCGAAATCGATCCTCGAATACATGTTATACTTAACCATTTACAACATTGGTTTCTAAGTCATGTTCTTAGTGGTTTTCACTTGCGCAACCTCAGCTAACACATTTTTATAAAATCGAAACATAATCTTTTGGACTCGAAACCTTCGTAAAAACTTTCGTAACTGACCTTGGCACTTCAATACAAAATTTCATATTTTAAAACAACTCTTAAGGGTCTCAAACATAGCCACAAAGTTGGTACATTTCTGCAATCTCATTCCTTGAACCACTTTCACTAAAATGGTCATATCTCATAAACCGTAAACTCTTTTGACATGATTCTTGCGCTCACATAAACTAGAAACAAAGCTCTACACACTTATGTTCATCACTGAACCAAAAGGGTCAGTTAGGTTTTCGGATTCTAGACAGTTTTTAGAGTTACCGAAAATTGGGCATTACGACGGCTTAAAATCGAATAATCCAATTTTTTTAACCAACCCAAATAAGCATTCAACCAACACCCAAGACTCATATACACCATTCATCATCTTCCTCACTGCCTCAACAGGTCTTGGAGCTACAATAATTATTTTTCCATTTTCATAACAACCACATAAGATTCATGCCTCTAAACATGCATACCACATCAAAACTCCATTAAAACACAATATTCATCAAAAGGGTTTCCAAAGATTTATACCTTGGCTTGAAGCTTAGAAGTGCTCTAAATACTTTACAACTCTTAAACCTTTCTTAGAACATCCTTTGGAAGCCAAACCATCAAGAAACAAAATATGAAAATTAAGTTAGTAACTAATCATCCTAGAACACACCATCTTGTAAAAATCATATAAAATCGAAAAATAAGAGTTTCGTTCTCAAATCTTTTACCACACCTTCCGATCTTCAAGGGCTTTCTTTGGAGTCCTAGATCATCACCAGGGAATGCTTGAAGCTCTACTTATGGGCGTTTTAAGATCGGTGGCAGAATCCGCTAGGAACAGGGCAGATTGGAATCTTCAACTTGGGGAAGGGATTTGACTAGGCTACGTCCCTTTGTTTGTCATGAAATTGTGAACGCACCTTACCCATGGAGTGGAGAAGCTACGGTAACAATTTGGTGATTTATGGATGGATAGAAGTGGAGATATGAATTTTTTTCTTTGAGTTGTGTTCTTGGTTGGCAGATTGGAGAGCTTCTTGCTCATCTTTACTTTTTGTTTTGTTTTTCACTTGGATGCATCTTTTCTTTTGTGTTGTTAACCACCCATTATTCCACTTGTTGCTCTCTCATTAGTCCAAGTGTTGGTCTCTCATCAAACAACCCCATTTTTGCCAATGTTGCAAATACACCACTAGCTTTCTGGTTGACTTTCATGCATGACACCTTGGTTTTTCTTCTTCCACCAATTGGATCGTCTTTGTGTTCTTTTAATAAAATCAATACGTTACAGCTTATATGTTGCATTTTATTACTCCACTGTGGCACAATCCCTTAAATCAATATTAAATCCAACATCCTTGATCTATTCCCTCTTTATTCCTTGTTCTTAGAAAATGTTCTCGTGTTTCTTCGAATATTCTCAAATCAAATATAATAAAATTCCAAAATATTAAATCCTCAAATCCTCAAATTTAATATCTCATTTCTTGAATATAATAATATATAATTCGCTGCCCGGTCAAATATTACACCAAAATAAAATTTGGAATTTCTGAATTCTGATCGTCTTTGCATACACTTATTTACTCCGTAGATCACTAATATGACTTCGGAATATCCACACTACGTCTCGTACATAGGTGGCATGAAAATTTTTCTTAATCCTCAAAATCACTATTCATCCACCAAATTCACTATTCACTGATGCACTTAATCATAATTAAAAAAATTTTAATTTTACCAAAAATTCGGGTTATTACAGTTAGCATTGCCCAATCAAAATCAGAAAAATCTGTGAAGGGTTCTTTGGATGAGAGAAATGAAGTATCAACAGTTGCCTCGGTTTCTGTTCTTCTCCTTTTAGAGGAAGGCAGAGCTGTTGTTGAAGGGTGTATCTCCTTATGTGGTGCTGCTTTGGCACTATCTCCCTCTACACTCAAGGATGTTTGTTTACTGGGTATAGGAGGGGAAGGAGGTGCGTTTATTGTTTCATTTAGCTCTTCCAAAGGCTCTTCAACCGTGGTTAGAGATTGTGGGTTTGCAACCTCCTGGTCAGGAATGGCCACTGAGGGCTCTGGATCAACATCCATTGGTTCAAGTGCCATTTCAGGTTGAGGTGGAGGAATATTACCTTCAATTACCTGTTCCCCTGGGGGCAGAAGTGGTAGGGGCAACGTTCTTAGATAATCTGTGAGAACAGTGGGTACCCCTGGAAGATAGTTGTTCTTCCTTATGAGAGCGGTTATTGCATTGCTCTTCATTCTCATGCACTCCTGTGTGGCTTCACCTTCAAATGTCTCCCGTTCATCATCTGTTAAGATATCATTGAGAATTATCTGTAGGAATCTAGGATAGAAACAAAGCACATCATCTATGCCTGTTCTTTCATCCAGTGGTCCCATGCACAGAATGACTTGATCAATCAGTAGCCTTCCTATGTTAATATGCCTATTGTGAGCAATGGCAAACCCTATCTTTTGAAGGAATAAGGGAATACCATGCAGATTTGTTAGCTTGGCAGTAAAAACATGGATTAGGGTATGAAAGAAAAAGTTCCATGGCTTTGTCAAGTAATGCTTAAGGAACTCTCCCACAAAGAAGTTAGGTTGTTGACTTCTTATGAGAGTGAAGAAAGCATGTATCTCCTCAGTCGTGGGATCCGGAACAAGGTTTTCTGTAGGAAAATGTAGGATTCTATTAAAATCATGTTCCGTCACCCTTATTGTTCTACCCCCTGGCACAACAAAACTGAAGGACCTTACGTTATTCTCAGTTGTATCCGTGGCGGTTGTGTACAACGCAGTCAATTGATCGATGCAAAGGACTACGGGAGTACTTAAAGAATATGCCACTAACGAACGTGTATTCAGAAATTCTGCCCATGCATGAAATTGTAAATTCGTAATGGCTTGCAGATTCTAAAACGAGACATGATTAGTCTTGGTAATAATAAATTTTCCAGCCATTATTTTTCAAATTTCCAGAAAATTATTTCTTAAACCAAAACTAATTCCACTTCAATTTAATTAATTATTTCTAATTAATCAAACTCTTAACAAACTAACAAAATTACCCCTTTTCCTTAAACACACACTCGTACACTTGATTTAATAACCCTAAATATGTGAACTTCAAACAACCACTATAGTCCAAAGAGATTAACTGTGAAAACAATCAATTTCTAAAGACAAGAACTTTTATCACTTTTCTGAGGTTCAATAATTTAGTTCGATGGATTCTCCTTTAGAAAGTCTAAACACTTAAAAAAATCAAGTTTTCACGGTTAAAATTGACTCAACAGTGAAACACAGTGAATTTTTCAAGCTTTTCTAGGTAAAAACAAAGGATTCTATTGAAAGGGTGTGCTTGAGTGTATATATATATTGTAAGTATACAAACGGCTACTTGTTCTTTTCTGAGATCTGTAAAACTGAGAAGGAAAAAGACAAGGCAATGTTTTATACTTATTAATTTGACAGGGGTGAAGTTGTCAATTCAGTTTCGATGGTTTTGTAAATGTACTGTCGATGGATTTTTAGAGGGGCAAAAAAGTCTATTTTCGTTCGATAGTTTTTGAGAAAACTATCGAAGAGTTTTAAAAAATAATGCAAACAGACTTTTAAGAGAAAACCATCGAAGCTTTTTTGAATTAAACACAAAAACTATCGAAGTCATTTATTTGAAAAATCTATCGAGAGTTTAAATATGAATTAAAGTAAATTCCATTCGATATATTTTCAATTTAATTTCAAAAACTATCGAGAATTGTTTTCGATAGTTTTTTCCTTTCCTTTTCAAAAACTATCGAGAATTGTTTTCGATAGTTTTTTCCTTTCCTTTTCAAAAACTATCAAAAATTAATTTTTGATAGAATTTTCTTTGTACTTGGAAAAACTATCGAATTTCCTAAAATTCGATATTTTTTGCTTCTTGTCAAATTCTAAAACCTGTTCATGTTCTAAAATTCAAAACTTTTAATTTTCTGTCAAGTTTTACTTTGAATAAATCTTTTAAAATTTACCAAAATCAATTGTTAACAGAAAATTCACAATTTTCTTAGAATAAAATCAACTAAATATCATTAAATGAGATATTAATCAATTAAAATCCAATAAATTATGCTGCATTAATCTACAGTGTTAAAAACAAAGTAAATTAATTCAAATTAAATAGATGCTTTAATATTTAGAACAAATATTAACACCTAAATAATTTTTAGAATTAATAACCAATTAAATGCCAGAAGATATATCATCCATAATTATGACATAAAATTAGTACAAAAATCCTAACTACGAGAATTGCTCCAGAAAATAAATTCACGAGTCCTAAGGATATAGAAATTCTTAAACTCATGTATTTACTAGGACTATCTGCAGTTACTGACTTCTAATCAAAATCAATTAGAAAGATTTAACATCCCAAGTTCACCAACCAGCTTTGAAAAAGTGGATTCATCAAGCGGTTTAGTAAAGATGTCTGCAATTTGTTCCTCTGTGGGTACAAAATGTAACTCCACAGTTCCATTCATGACATGCTCTCGGATAAAATGATACTGGATGTCGATGTGCTTCGTCCTCGAGTGTTGCACTGGGTTGTTTGAGATTGCTATGGCACTTGTGTTGTCGCAAAATATTGGAATCTTTGTCAACAAAACCCCATAGTCACGGAGTTGGTTTCTCATCCACAAGATCTGAGCACAGCAGCTTCCAACAACAATGTATTCAGCCTCAGCTGTTGATGTGGAAACTGAATGTTGCTTCTTGCTATACCAAGAAACTAATCTTCTTCCAAGAAACTGACAACTTCCTGAAGTACTCTTCTGATCAATCTTACAACCTGCAAAATCAGAGTCTGTATATCCAATAAGATCAAATCCTATATCTTTAGGGTACCAAATTCCAAGATTTGGGGTCCCCTTAAGATATCTAAATATTCGCTTAACAGCTATTAGATGAGATTCTTTAGGATCAGACTGAAACCTAGCACACAAGCATGTTGCAAACATTATATCTGGTCTACTTGCAGTGAGATAAAGTAATGAGCCTATCATACCTCTATAGCCTGTGATGTCAACCTTCTTACCAGTTTCATCCTTATCAAGCTTAGTGGCAGTTGGCATATGAGTCTTTGCTGTAGATGAGTCTTCCATTTGATACTTCTTCAGAAGATCTTTAATGTACTTGGACTGACAAATGAATATACCATCTTGTTTTTGGTATACTTGGAGTCCAAGAAAGAATGACAATTCACCCATCATGCTCATTTCATAACGAATCTGCATTAACTTAGCAAATCTCTTGCATAGATCATCATTAGTAGAACCAAATATTATGTCATCAACATATACTTGCACCAATATCAAATCATTTTTATGTTTTTTGACAAAGAGAGTTTTGTCTACGACACCTCTTGTAAAATCATTTTCAAGTAAGAATTCAGAGAGAGTGTCATACCATGTCCTTGGAGCTTGTTTGAGTCCGTAGAGAGCTTTGAATAGAAAGTACACAAAGTCTGCCAGTTTTGAATCCTCAAAACCTGGAGGTTGTTCCACATACACTTCTTCTTCTAACTCCCCGTTCAGAAAAGCACTTTTCACATCCATCTGATATACCTTGTAATTGGAATGTGCAGCAAATGCCAGAAACATTCTGATGGCCTCAAGTCTTGCTACTGGTGCATAGGTTTCATCATAATCAATTCCCTCTTCTTGAGAGTAACCTTTAGCAACCAGTCTAGCTTTGTTTCTCGTTACAATGCCATCTTCGTCCAACTTATTTCTGAATACCCATCTTGTTCCAATAACAGATTTTCCCTTAGGCCTGGGTACCAACTTCCAAACTTTCTGCCTTTCAAACTGATTAAGTTCCTCTTGCATAACAATCACCCAATCTGGATCATCTAGAGCATCTTCAACTTTCTTAGGTTCTGTTTCTGAAAGAAACCCAGAATAGTGACATTCATTTTGTGATGTTCTCCTAGTTCTCACTCCTGTGTCCGGATCACCAATGATCAAGTGAAAGGGATGATCTCTATTCCATACCCTTTGTCTTGGCAGATGCGATCTTGATGATTCTCCTTGTTCTAGATGTTGTGGAGTGTGACTAGTTGATCCTTCTCCTGCCCCCCCTGAGTTGTTGACGGTTTGATCTGATGATTCTATAGACTGACTAGTGGATCCTGTAGAATTTTGAGGATCTCCACTTTGGTCACCACTTTGTCCAGAATCATTATCATTATGATTATTATTAATAACTGTAACAACTTCAGGTACTTCTTCATTGTCATAGAGATCTCCTGATAGATTTTCAAATATCAAGGATTCAGAGTTCTCTCTTGTTTGCAGGCATGGTCTTTTGGTGTCGTCAAATGTTACATTAAAGCTTTCCAACACCTTCTTATCTTCAATCACATATACCCTGAAAGCCTTAGATTCCAGAGAATAGCCCAGAAAAATGCCTTCATCTGCTTTGGCATCAAACTTGCCAAGATGTTCTCCATCTTTAAGTACAAAGCACTTTGCACCAAACACATGAAAGTACTTCAGTGTTGGTTTCTTGTTGGCCATTAACTCATACGGAGTCTTTTCATGATCTTTGTTGATCAGGGTTTGATTCTGAGTGTAGCAAGCTGTGTTCACTGCTTTAGCCCAAAAGTAAGTGGGAAGTTTTGATTCACTCAACATGCTCCTTGCTGCTTCAACCAAGGTCATGTTCTTCCTTTCCACTACTCCATTCTGTTGAGGAGTTCTTGGTGCTTCACTGTCTTGATATTCCTTTCTCTGAGCAGAAATCATTAAGAACTGCATTCTTGAATTAAGTTCCATTGTCTGATCTGATTGTCCGCACAGGTAGCTTAGCTTCCACTTCTATCTTCTTGATGTGATCAAAGATTAGTTGTGTTGCTTCATCCTTTGATTGTATGAACAACACCCACGTGTACTTGGAGTAGTCATCCACCATCACCAATGCATATCTTTTTCTTGAAAGTGACATAACATTGACTGGACCAAATAAATCCATATGAATCAGTTGTAATGGTTCAGCAATGCTTGTCATTCCTTTGCTTCCATGTGATGCTTTCTTCGACTTCCCTTTTTCACATGCTTCACATAGTCCCTCCTGATTGAATTCCATCAGGGGCAACCCTCTCACTAACTCTCTCTTTACCAAAGAGTTCATAGTTTTGAAGTTCAAGTGTGAGAGCTTCTTGTGCCATAACCAACTTTGTTCTGAAGATGCCTTTACATAGAAACATGTAACTTCTCCTTCACTGGTAGAACTTAAGTCAGCTATAAACAAATTTCCTTTTCTCACTCCTAGTAGAGTAAGCTTCTCATCCTTCCTGTTGGTGATCAAGCACTTGTCCTTTCTGAAATCTACATTGTAGCCTTTATCACAGAACTGACTGATACTTAGAAGATTGTGCTTTAATCCTTCAACAAGAGAGATGTTTTCAATGATGACATTTCCAGCTTTCAATTTACCATATCCCGTAGTGAATCCTTTGCTGTCATCTCCAAAGGTTACAATCGGGCCGGTCTTCTTAACCACCTCTATAAGCAGGGACTCTTCACCTATCATGTGTCTAGAACAGCCACTATCCAGAATCCACACAACCTTTGAGCTTTTAACCTTACCCTGCAATCACAGATTAATTAAGCGGACTTTGGTACCCAAAATTGTTTGGGTCCTGAAGGTTTAGATACTTTAACAGGAGTAACATTCAATTTAGTCTTACCCTGTTTGATATTCATAGTATCTGTGGATTTAACATTAACAGTGCTTTTGCTACTATCATTCATCAACTTAAAATAAGCATGCATGATGTTGTACTTACATAGCAAACACTCTTTCTTTCCACAGGGTTCATGAAGATCATGCATGTCAGACATGTTATGCATTTCAGAAGTATTAGCAGTTTCTACTTTAACCTTTTTACATGCATGTGTAAGGTGTCCAGCAGAATTACAAATAGTGCACAACTTCCTAGATGCAATGGGAGAATATGGAACCATTTCCTGATTAACAATCTTCTTCTTCCCATTCCTGTTCTTTTTAGCATTACTAACTAAGTCACCTACTTCAGTTTTAGGTAAATCAGGTTTAGGTAATTCAGTTTTTACTGATTTCCTAGACAACTTAGTCTTTATCTCTTTAACCTTCAACAAATCCTCCTCAAACAATTCTTGTCTTATGAAAAGGTCATCCTCATGAAAGAGTGGTGGAAAAGGCTTAACAAAAACTGGACAATCAACATTCTTAAGAACATGTGGAGTATTCCTTTTGACAACTGAAGGTGTCACATGGAATTCCACTATCTTCTTACCAGCTTTCTTGTCATAGTCAAATCCTATAGCAGTTTTATTCCCTATGGCCTGAGTATCAATGATCTCCTTAGCAATCAGGGCGGAATTCTTAAAAGTATTCAGCTTCAAATCTAAATCTGAAATCTGCTTCCTGAGGATAGTCTCTATCTCATCATTACACTTGACCTTGTTCTCTAAGTACGCGTTCTTTTGCTTAAGATCTTCTAATGTGACAACTACAAGCTCTAGTTCTTCATTTTTAGATTCTAGATTTTTAATCTTAAGAACTAGTTTAGCATTTTCCATTTCAGATGCTAGCATGCTTGTGTTTACATTAAACAATTCTACACTTAGATCTTGCACAGTTTTCTTGTACTCAGAGTTAGACATATCAACTGTAGTTAAGATAGGTACCTGAGAAGATTGTGGTGATTCCTCTGAAGAGTCAGCCATTAGGGCAACATTTACATACTCTTCCTCTTCATCCGAATCAGTATCATCCCAGTGTTTTCCCTCTGCTATATAAGCTTTCCCTTTCTGCTTTCCAGAGAATGCCTCCAATTGATGTTTAAGCATGGCATTCCCTTTCTTCAACTCATCATAAGAATCTTTCTTTCCATAGACATCTTTCATGTCTCTCGCTTGACGAGGCTTCCTGCATTCAGTGGCGAAATGCCCTAACTCATTGCAATTGTAGCATCTTGATTTGCTTCTATCAATCATGGCAGACTTGTAGCCTCCCTTAAAGCCTGTACTAGGTGCATAATTGCTCTTCTGGAATATGTTGGTTGAGCCCTTGAACTTGTACTTAGGGTTTCTCTTGAAACGAATATGACTAAACTTTGCAGCTAAGTACGCCATGGTTTTGTCTTCCATTTGCTCAAGCTCTTCTAGGGTGTAGTAATCACTTTCATCAACACCCAGATTCACAGATTCCATTTCAGCTTCTATTATCACCTCCTTTCCAGCTCTAGGGGTTTGAACCTGAATCTCAGAAGTTATTGGTTCATCTACTACAAGTGCTGCAGATCTCACAAGTGCATTGTGCTTGCTGTCCACTGTCCCTGATCCGTAGATTATCACTCTCTGTTCCTGTTCCATCTCATAGGTCTTCAACTTGCCATAGATCATCTCTAATGACATCTTTGTGAAGTCAATTCTTTCCCTTATTGCCAATTCATTTAGAAGCTTAGTATATTTCTCAAAGACCTGAGTTATACTTTCTCCTGGAAGAGACCTAAAAGCTTCGTACTGAGAAGTCAAGATGTCCAATCTTTTTTCCTGCACGTCTTTAGTTTTTTCCATTATCAAGTTAATGGTATCCCACATATGTTTCCCGCTTGTACAGTTCATCAACTGATAGCTCATTTCTTTGTCTGCGGAGTCTGCCAATATCAACATCAAACCTGTATCCAATCGAATCAGTTCTTTGTTAGAATCTGTATACTCAGTAATATCCTTAGGTTGGGTGCCTTGAGGAATCCTGCTACCATCAGGAGCTGTAGATTCACTAACTGGTTTCATTGGTACAAACGGTTCGTTTTCTAATATGCCAATATACAACGGATTAGATGCCTTGATAAATAACAGCATCTTCATCTTCCACAAACCGAAATCATCTCTAGTAAACGGGGGAACTTTAATACCAGCGGTTGTCTTTGGAGCACTCATGGTTTCTGAAAATTTCAAATTGTTTAAAATTCAAGAAATTCCAATTAAATGAAAATTTTTGAAAGTTAAAAAATTTGCTTCGAATTTTCACGCTACGTTTGATTTTGGTCTCATTCACCGGATCTGATTTGTACGTCAATCAAGTAGCTCTGATACCAATTCTTAGGTCCAAAGTATCGTAGAAGGGGGGGGGGGTTGAATACGATACTCACAAATAATTTAATTTCGTTCGCGGATAAATCATTCAGTTCTATAACGAAATCAAACACACCAAACCAAACCAAGATTCGGGGAATATATCTTTTTATAAATATAAACCTCGAGGGGTGCTACAATTTCTAATCCGTAGATTAGCTTCAATGAGTTTAAGGTTACACAAATTCAATACAATGATCAAGTTCTGAGCACTATTAATTTCTCTGATAATTTCTCCGGCTCAATTCTCTCTCTCAGTAATGTCTCTGTGTGTTTTGCCTTAACTGAAGAAGACACTCTTACTATGTATTAATTGTAGACTTAGTTTTGAAAACTATCGAACCATAATTGAAGAATCAATCCTGGCCGTCCAATCTTCATCAACTGGAAAAACAAGTAACACTTTTCACCTGCTCCTGAATTAAAAACCATCGAATGATTTAATAAAAACTATCGAATACCAAATTAACTTAAATTGGTTGTCTGAGAATCACTTTTTATATCATTCGATAGTTTTCTGAATTGAAAAACTATCGAATCATTTTTCTTGTCTTTTATCTTTTAATAATTCCTTCTGAGCTCCTGGGTGTTTAAGTAATAGACTGTATCAATTTCTTCTGAGAAGATAAAACAACTTGATCTTTTTAGTGTCGTCACCTAGTGCAACTGGTCTGGTTCATAGATGAATAACACTTGATCAATTCTTCTTTTATGTCTTCAGTTCAATGCTTCTGATAAGTCCCTTGTCGTTCTGGTTGCTTCAAATAAATCACTGGAATCCCGTGGTACTTAACCCTAAATCATTCACAGACTTCTGTCGTCTTGAAAGTCTTGTTTCTTTTGCTGTCACTGAGGCTTGAACATTTTCATGAACTTCTTTCCGTGACCTGTTTACGGACTTCAAGAATACATAACGTATTTTGATTTTTTGAGTTTACCTTTTCTTCTTTGATTCTGGATTCCTGTGCTTCTGTTAATATTATTGTCTGTCTTGTCCTTTGTTGAGTTGTAGTTATCTCTTTTACATCTTATGTTACATTATGCTTTACACATATCAAAATAATATCTAAAAAATTGTGTGTATCAAAAGATTGTATATATAAAAAACACATTGATTTTATTTATATCTCAGGGACGTTGAGATGTATCTCAGGTTCCGTTTAATCATATCATAATGGGGTTTAAATATATCACGCCCATGTACTTTAAAATTGATATCATCCTCTGATCTGTCATCATAGATATGTGCACTATTATCGACCATTATTCCAAAACTAGCTACCTCTGGTGTTAGAAGAAATAGAGGTAGAGCTAGACCTATAATTCGAGTCGAGCTACTTGCGAGCAGCTCGAGCTCGAGCTCGAACTCAAACTCGTTTATTGCTACCCGACTTGACTCCAGAATGTATACGAATCAATCTTGAACAAGAATTTTTACCTGTTTATTTATTCGAGTCGAGCCGAGTATACTCGAAACTCGATTAAACTCGACACGAAACTCGAAATTCCGGCTCGACCCAAATTCGAACCCGAACTCGTATAAATACAAGACATATTTAAGAGATAATATCTTATAACAAAATATTGCACTTGCATTAAGTATTGTCTCCTGCAGAATTCTTGCTCAGATTACTACCATTTCACATCAATTACATAATTTATGCAATGGGTTACTAAAAACTTGAACTAGTTCTAGTAGCAAAAATTAGCCTATAGTAAAAAATGTAAAAATCCAAGCAAGATTAATATTAGAACAACCATAAATTATCCAGCTACCATCATCCACCAGTAACATCAACATAATGAAGCTTTTGAAAGAAATTAAGCAAGTAGCAATCTGCACAAAAATTGAAGAATTTTAAAAAGATTTTAAAACTAAATTTGACTACTAATCAACTAAACCTGTATAATATTAGCGGTTGTATTTGTTATTAATAATTAGTGATTTTGTACATACCTTAGATATGACAAATTGACAAGATAAAAGTTAGCTAGGTAATTTTATCTCCACAGGTTTCACATTCTTCTTCTAAGAAAGACAATCAGAAGATAAATTAAAGAAAAACAAGTCTCTGAAGTCTTAGGTGAATAAAAAAAAATTAATCATTGAATGTTGCTAGATTAAATGAGTAAATTACCTGACTTGATTTTTTTAGTCTATAGAGTTCACGTGCCCAGTCAGCTCCACATAATAGCATCTCCACATTCTCAGTTTTTAAGCTTGATCGATGCGGTTCAATAACTCGACTACCGGCACTAAAGGTTGTCTCTGATGCAACAGTGCTAAGAGGGACAACCAAACTATCACGGGCCATTCTTGATAGAATAGGATACTTGGCACTATTTCTTTTCCACCAGGACAAAGCATCAATAGTTTTTACTGAAGACTCGTTAATAAGAAAAACGCTTGATAAATAATCATCTAGTTCTGACTTAGTAGGTTCAAGAGCAGCCCCACTATCATGAATAAAAGCCTCATATTCACTCATACCAATCAGAGTTTCTTCATACGCACAATAATTTTTATCAGAGGAGGAAATCTGACTTGATTCGAGTGTCATCCCTTTCATTTTTGAATCTTCATCAACATACTATTGATATAGATCATGTAAGATAACATTTAAATAAGCTATATTTCTTTCATTGAATAACAGGGAAACAATAACTCAAAAGCTTTAGATTGAATCTCGGATCCATTACAGCCCCAATGGACATCATCAAGTTACTCTTACCCTAGTATATATCAAAATTTTCTTTCATTGCATTGGCCATTTCCCTCATGATCAAATTGGAGTCAGCCACTTTTTTATCAATCAGTTGTTTCACCATTTTGATCTCCAAAAGAAACAAATTAGAGGTTGGGTCCTGACTTCCTGAAACTATCTTAGTGGCACCACCAAATATATGCACTAATGATCAAACATGTCTAACTTTCTCCAAATCTTCATCATTTGGAATATATTTACTAAACGCTCTATCCCAAACTACAAATCTAGGAATTACATCTTTAAATTGAATAGTAGAATGCAACATGTAATAAGTATAATTCCATCTAGTAGAAACATCCAAAATCAGTTTATTTTTTACTTCAATTGTAATGATCTAGCTATTTCAGGAAAACTTAATTAGACGACCTTTTGAAGCACTAATATAATTGACCCTATCTCTGATTCTACTAATAATCGGATTAATAGGCTTGAGCCCATCTTGAACACAAAGATTTAAAATGTGTGCGCAACATCGAACATGAAATAACTTGCCTCCAACATGTAATGCTTTTGAATTTCTAATTCTAAAGGAATCCCTTAAAGTTCTTACAACCACATCATTAGCCTTAGCACTATCAACTGTTATCGTTTCGATTTTATCTTCAGTTTCCCAATCATCTAGAGACTTATACAAAGAATCAACAATAACATATCCAGAATGAAGAGGGGGAACATTACAAAAGTTAAGAACTCTTGAATTTAATTTCCAATCCATATCTATCCAATGAGCAGTGATTACCATATATCCAAAGCTTTTGACACGAAGAAGTCCACGAAGAACTCTTTTTTTCACAATCATCCTCAGACAGAGATTCATTCGCCACACTTCTAGTTGTCATATGACTTTCATCAACAAAAAGTGCACTCGGTAGGAAAATATCAATATGTTGAGTTTTCTTCTTCTTTGCGTTTCTCATATCATCCATAATTTTTATAACCCAGCAGGTTTGCATCCATCATAAAACATATCAGAATGCAGTATTGTACTTAGTAATTAGTACTACATCCTACTTTTTTTAAAATAGCAAGAAATATTGACATATAAGTTCATCTAACCAAAACTACCAAAGAAACTTAATTTAAAGAACTAAAAAACTGAATCAAGCTACTTTAATAACTCTCTAAAACTTTTATATACACTAACCAAAATAAGTAAAAGAACCTTTCTTGCAAATTACAGTACACCACATTCAAATTAATTTAACAACATGTTACATGATATGTATACGAATTAACGTATTGATTGTAAAAAATCAAATATATACAATATCACCATGTATAAGTGTAATACATCTTTCTTCATCCGCTATAAACAATTATACATACATATCAAGAATATGTAAATAATATAAATCTAGGAAGGGAAATAGAATAATAGAAGAAGAAGAAGATTATTACTGGATATACTGATTGAACTCTTCTTGTTCGTGGAATAGAGTTGTACGTATTGTAATGTACTAGCTTTATACCTTTATACCCGTGCAATGCACGGGAAGATTTATAAATTATTTATATAAATATATTTTATAAATTTTATTTATTTTTCCTAATTTTTGTTTATTTTTAATCATATATTAAAGTAAATATAAGTTGCATACTAATTTTTAATTTTTAAAAATGTTTGTACTCGTCAGAAATCGAACCTTGAACTTATTATTTAATAACACAGTTACTTAATTTATACTGTATATTAGTGATGAAATTTTATGTCTTTGTAAATTTTAAATTATTAAAATGAAGAAGTTATATAGTTTTTAGTTTATAATATTTAATTTTATATATTTTTAACACTACTATAATATTCGGATACTAACAAATATCTTAATACTATTTTCTATAAATTTACAACACTGACAAAGGAAAAATAAACACTTGCAACATGTTTCCTCTTTTATGTCCTTGACTTCTGTATACTGTATGTCTTTTTTTTCTTTTTTCTTAATAATAATTATTAATTTAATGATTTAACCCTGACGACCAAACCTTTTTCTTTTTTCTTAATAATAATTATTAATTTACTGATTTAGCCCTGATGACCAAACGACCTAAACTCTCTTATGCCAATTATATATAGGATATAATTTGGTAAACAAATAGAGTCAAAGATCAATAAATATATCACATTAAAAATTAAAGGATTCTCACTTTCAAATGCGTGAACCAAACTAAATTTATTTCATAAAATTAGATTTAATATGTAATTCAAATTATCATAAATAACAATAACAAATACGACAAATATATATGTTTAGAACAATAAAAAACAAGATTATAACATGTGCATATCGAACAAGTGATACAAATTTAATAAAAAAATATTTAAAAATTATGATTCAAAACTAAAACTACAATATTGATCTTGTAGAGTTTATGAAAATATATTATATAGTTTATTTATACTACTATAAATTATAAATTAATGTAATGAATATTAAAATTAATTTGTACGGAGTTATCATAATAATATATACTACATATTATATATAAATATAATATAGCGGTTCGGTTAATTTCGGTTCAGTTTTGACTAAAAACCGAAACCAGAACCGAACCATTAATTTGGTTTCTTCGGTTTGGTTTATCGATTTTTTTGTTAAGTTTTCGGTTTTTTCTGCTAACCCCTAATTGCAGCATTCATTTATTATCTGGTGAGTTGTGACCTTGTCTCTTTATTGGACTGGGCTGAATTTGATTATAATAACATTGTGCTCACAAATAAGTTTTTATTTGGGTTCTAATTTAAGTATAATATAAACGAGTTGTCCGACTTTATTCGTTTAAACCCAGCTCGTATAACTCGCGAGTATACTAGGCTCGACTTGTGTAATAACCGGGTCGAGTTCGGTCATAGAATTAGGTTCGTTTATAATAAACAAGCGGCTTGGATCGTATAAAATTACTCGAACCCGTACTCGTTTATTAAGAAACAGGCTCGGCTCGGCCTGGAATTACAGCCCTAGGTAGAACACATCGACTGGGTGAATGAAAGAAAAAATAATGAAATTGGCATGGTAGTAACCTACCTTTGTCGTTCAATATATAAAACATTAATTATTTTTTGATAATGTGTTGTGTTATACTAAAATTTATATTTGTTATAGCATGTGTAATATTAGTATACTAGTTGCTCATGCCAAGGGCCGAAGTTTAACTATAAATTTTAATTAAATTATTGAGAATAAATAGAATTATTAAGTAATATTTAAACATTTAGTTGTAGAGAATTGAACCTGAAATGAAAGTCAATAATAAAAAGTATCATTTTATTATGTAATTATAGAAAATCGAACACCGGATGAAACAAAAATAAATAAATGAATAAATAAATCTTGTATAATTAGGTAGTTGTAGAGAATCATACAAGTGAAATCAATCAATTAAATTATATTATATTATATCAACTTTTTTTAAGATTTACTCATGACATCATTTTCAATAAACTTATTGACATTTTCACCTTTTGAAGTATTAACGTTAGACAACTATGCCATGAAACTACCAAAACGTACCTTTTAATCCCTTCATATATCGGAAATGTGTTATACATTCCCTCTATATGTATACATCTTATTCATATAATTTATATTTAAAATCTAGTAAGTATGTTATATTAATGCACTGACTCATAAAGGAATAATGTCTAGTTAATATAAACCAAACTCATGTTTTTTTCGCTTATACATGATGTAACATAATTCCTCATAGTAAGTTACTATGCAAGTAGAGAACGTGCTATTCAAGTAGAGAATGTGCTAAGAACATCTCTAAGAAATTCTTAATTCACTTTTTGTAAATAATATTAAATTGGCTTTCAGTGCATGAATTAGTATGTGCTCATCTCCGACAATACTTTTTATATTTACTTCTTAAATTAATTTTTTATTAGTAAAATTATTTTGAATCCATAAGAGTACAAAAGAAGTGGAGAGAGAAACAAAGTGTAGTTATGAATATGTAATAATATTACTTAAGAGTTGATGAATGACAAGAGACTCTTAGTAATTTTAAGAGTCACAGAGAGGTTTTTTGGAGAAACATTTTTGTATTCCCTCTCAAGTTTTAAATTAATATATAGAATAAAGAATATTTAAAGCTACTCTAGAAAAACCGAAGTCTTAATGGGCCTAGTTGGATGTATTGGTGAAGGAAAAGGTTGTGAGCAAGAACTTGGGGAGTTCAAATTTTGTGCAATACTTTCTAATAATCTTGCAAATTGTATTCCTTATTTCCATTTTCAATTAATTTTGGTCGGGTTTTTATTAATCAAGGTGTTAACGGAGGAATTTGGTGATAACAAATTCGGGGGGGGGGGGGGTTGTTAGAATTGTATTGGTGGTTGATGACGGTGAACAACGTAGGTTATGAGGGTTAAGGTTTATAATTTGGGGATGACTGAGATTCTATGTAAGATTAGGCCGCGATTAAGGTTGAATATTGAATTCTCTCTTGTTCGCTAGATCGCATCATACCATACAATGTGCCTATGTACCCTTATTTATAGGGATCAAGCCAAACGTTGTTCTTGGAGAGCAAGTAACCCATATGGGCTAGGTTTCCTTCTTTTACAGTCTAGCTATTTTCTCGAAGTGTGGCGGTTAAGTCATTGATCCGATATCATCGGAGTCAACGCTCACCTTGCACCACAGAGAAGAATAACTAATTAAAAGACTAGCTATGAGAGTATTAAGGGGCGACACCCTTCGACCCCCCTAGTAGGGCGATACCTACTAGCCTGGATGGGGTCTAGTCCTCTTCCAAAACAGCAAAAGTAGATGTAAAATAGATGGCTTGGGTATGACCCAAGTGTTTAGTGTACTCCATATGTTCGTTTGGGGAGATTCCCCCATCCTTAAATTCCAAGCGGGCGAGGTTGCTTACGGAGGACGAGGTTCCCTATCCCGTATAATCCTCATGCGAAGGGTGATGCCCCACCGGTGGGCGAGGTTGCTTCCGGAGGACGAGATTCCATATCTCGTATAATGCTCGTGCGGAGGGTGATGCCCCACCGAGGGCGATTTTGCTTCCATAGTACCAGGTTCCATATCCCGTATAATGCTCCTGGGGAGGGTAATGCCCCACTAGGGGGCGAGGTTGCTTCCGGAGGACGAGGTTCCCTATCATGTATAATGCTCATGCAGAGGGTGATTCCCCGCCTTGGGGGAGAGGTTACACATATTTTTTCTGATAATTGTAGGTATCTCCCTGGTAAATAGTCCACAGGTGAGGCTTCCCACAATTACGAGAGGCTACTTCCAGAAGGCAAGGTTTTTCTAGAGATGAGAGGCCTTTCCAAGCTGATAACCTAGGCTTCCTATCCTGCATAATGCTTCACATAAGGCAACGCTCTTCATAGGTGGGTGAGGTTGTCCTTTTATACGTCCCGGGTTATAGATTTCTTCCCCGGTAGTAACTGAAAGGCATATGTATAGGCCTATTTGTGAACATCAAGGATACGACTCAACTTAAACAAGTATGTAATAAGTAAATAATAATTTAATTGTCACAGGAATCTCAGAAGGTTATATCAGTCAAAGAATGAAGATTAAAGTCAACCTACAGGCTTGAAGTAATTCTACATTGAAAGAAGTTCATTTATATGATCAAGCCTCGGTGAAGTATTCAAGAAAGTGGATTTATTAAATTGACAGAGATTTCAGAAGTGTGATAGCAAGTGTACAGATTACAGTGCTTTGATAAATGGAAAAGAAAAGGACCACAACTTAAAGTCAAGAAAATGAAGAACCGTCATTGAAATTAGTCACTCATGAACCAGACAATACATCGAGTATCAACATCATACAATGGAAGTTATTCATTGATTCAAGTGGTTCAAGAATTGTTTCTGCTATCAAGGAAGAATTATTAATTCTCTTTTAATTAATTATTAAATTAATTAATTTATTCAATAAATTGATTCAGCAAGAATTAATGTACTACTTAAATTAATTATAAGATTAATTAAATTAGAATTAGAAATGAACTTCAATGACTATGAAAAATGAACTGCAATGACTATCAAAGATAGTCATCCCGATAGTCATGCTAGTATTATTTTTCATAAAAATGAACTGGAATGACTATCAAGAATAGTCATCCTGATAGTCATCCCAGTTCAATTGGATAGTCATTGTAGTTTAGTTTAATTATTCTGATAGTCATTCCAAGCAAAAAGGATAGTCATTGTAAGCCTTTTTGGTAGTCATGCCAAGTCAAAATGGATAGTCATGCTAGATCAAAAACAGGCGTACAAGAAATTAAACAGACAAAAAGATATATATGAAGTGCATTCAAGACATAGAGGAATACAACTTCATCAAGATAGAAAAACAAGAACATATCATTTCTCTCTCTGCTCTTAACTGAAGAAAACTATCCAAGCCTTAAATTCACAGTGTATTGATTTCTAGTATCGATTGTTAAATCCAAGCCACTGGAAATCATTTACTTATACTGCTTTGACTATCTAGCGGATCTTTATCCCTAGAATTTATCTCGAACTATCATTTGTCATTCTATCTTTTTATTACAAAAATAGATAAGTTCGTGTCGAATTTATTCTAAATTTGTTTTAATTAGTTTGAGATTCAATCTTTGTAATCCGTACAATATTTGTAACACCTTTCAAGTTTAATATAAGTTATATTTAACTTGAATTTTGTTTCATTTTATTCTGCAATTATTTGTTCTTGAATTGTAAAATCATAAGCAGAGCAAATTCGATAAAACGGTATAGTTTGTATTCAACCCCCTTCTACAAACTTATCAGGACCTAACAATTGGCATCAGAGCCTTTTGATTGATGAACAAATCAAGATCCATACTTTTGTGATTTTTTCAAGAACGTTCAAATTTTTATTCTTATAAAAATTCAAGATGACTACCCAAAAAGTTGGAACCGTTAAAATTCCGATGTTCAGCAAAGAGCATTATCCTATGTGGAAGAAGAAGATGCTCCTGTTTCTTCAAGTGGCAAATGTAAATATCTAGGTGTATTGAAGAACGGACCAAAACTTCCTATGATTGTTGAGGAAGAGCAGATTGTGAATAACATTGTTACTCAAGCTGCTAGGATGTACCCTAAAGATCCAAAAGACTATACAGCTGATGAAAAAGAGGATGTGTCTCCGGATTTAAGCCTACAGTTAATTCTGGTTGATTGTCTTGATCCAATCATGCATAATCATATTTTAAATTGTGTTAATGTCAAACACATTTGGGATACGATTGAGATAATCAATGAAGGGACATAAGAAGTCAGAGAGAACAAGATGGAAATTGTCACCTCTTCATATAAACACTTCAGATCAAACCATGGTGAATGTATCTTTGATGTTTTTGAGAGATACAACAAATTGATTAATGATTTGAAACTCCATGGAAAGCATTATACCATCAAAGAGATAAACAAGAAGTAACCTCTAACACTTCCATCTCATCTGGAGCACAGAATATCAGCCATTAGAGAAGAAAGGTATCTAAGTGAGATTTCTTTGGAAAGACTCTATGGTGTAATGAAAACTTATGAGCTGGAACAGATTCAGTAGAAGGAAATATATGGAACATGGAAAATAGTAAGTACTTTTACTGCACTGGTGGTAGAAGTCCCACAGAAACTGGAAGTGAAGGTTGTTCAACCTTCCAGTTCTGACAAGGATGTTACTGTAGCTGAATATGGCTTAACATCTATGAGTCAATCTGATGGTGACTTCTATTCCATGGAAGAACTTGAACAGCTGGAGGATGAGTCGATGGAAATGATAGTGAAGAAGTTTGGGAACTTCAGATTCAGAAGGAATCCTAATCTTATGTTTAAGCCTAGGTTTCAGAGAGGTAGCTCTTCTTCCTCAAATAGCACAAGGGGTGGCTATAAAACTGGAACAGTGGACAGAAGCACAATCAGATGCTATAATTGTAATGAGTTGGGACACTTTTCTACTAAATACAAAAAGCCAAAGCAAGTGAGGAAGACCTCATATGATTCTAGTAAGAAGAACAAGATTGGGAAAGCTTATCTTGCCGAAGGAAAAAGTTGGGATGATGCAGATAGTGATGAAGAAGATGGTGAAGTTGGAAATATAGCATTCATGGCTAATGAAGGTAGCACTTCATCTTACATGTCTGAGGGTGTGGAACAGGTAAACCGAGTTGTGTGGATTCTGGACAGTGGATGTTCAAGGCATATGACCGGAGATAGAGCCCTGCTATCAAATATGGTTGAGAAAGCTGGCCTAGTGGTTACCTTTGGAGATAACATCAAAGGTATAACTGAAGGATATGGCTGTTTGGAAGCTGGAAATGTTATCATTGAAGATGTATCTATTGTGGAAGGTCTTAAGCACAATCTTCTCAGTATCAGCCAATTCTGTGATATAGGGTATGCTGTTTCATTTGATAAAGAGATGTGCCAGATTCTTCACAAGAAGAATGGAAAGCCTGCTCTTCAAGGAGTTAGGAAAGGAAACTTGTTCATAGCTGATTTGTATTCTGGTTGCAAAGATGAAGTTAATTGTTTTTATGCTAAAGCTTCGTCAGATAAAAGTTGCCTATGGCACAAGAAGATGTCTCACCTAAATGAACTCCTCAGTCAAGAGGGAATTGGTGAGAGGTCTGCCTCAAATGGAATTTACACATGAAGGACTGTGTGAGGCATGTCAGAAAGGAAAGTCAAAGAAAGCACCTCACAAAGGCACTGACAAATCTTCAATAACTGAACCACATCAGCTACTACACATGGATTTGTTTGGTCCAGTTAATGTTATGTCTATGTCAAAGAAGCAATATGCTCTTGTGATTGTTGATGACTATTCCAAATATACACGGGTTTTATTCCTACATTCCAAGGATGAAACTCCACAAATGGTGATTGATCATGTAAAGTTGATAGAGCTAGATTCTAAGTTTCCAGTCAGAGCAATGAGGTAAGATAATGGAACTGAATTCAAGAATGCAGTCCTAAATGAATTTTGCGCAAACAAAGGAATAACAAGACAATATTCAGCCCCTAGAACTCCTCAACAGAATGGAGTGGTAGAAAGGAAGAATCGTACATTGATTGAAGCTGCAAGAACAATGTTAAGTGAATCAAGACTTCCGATGTACTTCTGGGCTGAAGCTGTAAATACTGCTTATTATACTCAGAATCGAACTTTAATCACCAAGGACTTAATGAAAACACCTTATGAGATCATGAATGACAAGAAACCAACCCTCAAATATTTTCATGTATTTGGTGCCAAATGCTTTGTGCTTAAAGATGGAGATGTTCGACGTGGCAAGTTCGAGGCCAAAGCATATGAAGCTATTTTTGTTGGTTACTCCAGAAGATCTTACAGGGTGTACTTAATTGATAGTCACTAAGTGAAAGAAAGTGTCAACGTTACATTTGATGACACTAAACTCCCAAGTATCCAAACAGAAGATTCATCTGAGAAACTAAAGTTTGATAAATTGCCAGATTCAGAATCAGATGATGAAACTCCACCTGAGATTGATGCTGGTGATAACAATAACAATGATGATAATGATCATGGTGGTGATGGTGGAAACACTGGTAACAATGGAGATACCACTAACATCGGAAAAGAATCATCAAGACAATCTAACAACAACTCATGGGGGAGGAAATGAAGGATCAACTAGTCATTCACAACACCATAATGAATTTTAAGGCGAATCATCAAGATCAAATCTTCCAAGACAAACTGTTTGGAATAGAGCTCATCCTTTTGAGCCGATTATTGGTGATCCAGGTTTTGGAGTTAGAACTAAAAGTGCTACTCAGAATGAATGTCATTATTCAGGGTTTCTTTCTGAAATGGAACCAAAGAAGACCGAGGAAGCACTGAGTGATCCTGATTGGGTGATTGCTATGCAAGATGAACTCAATCAATTTGAACAACAGTAAGTCTGGAAGCTGGTACCTAGACCAAAGAACAAGAAAGTAGTTGGTACAAGATGAGTATTCAGAAACAAGTTAGATGAAGATGGCATAGTGACAATAAATAAAGCAAGACTGGTTGCTCAAGGGTATTCACAAGCTGAAGGCAGTGACTATGATGAAACCTATGCACCAGTAGCTAGGCTTGAGGCCATCAGGATGTTGTTAGCATTTGTAGCCTACTCCAATTTTAAAGTTTATCAAATAGATGTTAAGAGTGCATTTCTGAATGGTGAGCTGGATGAAGAAGTGTTTGTAGAACAACCCTCTGGCTTTAAAAATCAGGAGTTGCTGGACTTTGTGTACTTTCTCTTCAAGGCTATCTATGGTCTCAAACAAGCCCCGGGAAAATGGTATGACACTCTTTCCAGTTTTCTTATAGAAAATGGTTTTGTTAGAGGTATCATAGACAAAACTCTTTATTCTAAGAAACATAAAAATGATATGATTTTAGTCCAAGTCTATATGGATGACATCATATTTGGGTCTACTAATGATGATCTCTGTAAGAGATTTGCTAAGCTAATGCAGAGTAAGTTTCAAATGAGTATGATGGGTGAGCTGAAGTTCTTTCTTGGATTACAAGTAAGTCAAAGGTCACATGGTTTATTTATTTGTCAATCCAAGTATCTCAAAGAACTCCTCAAGAAATATCATATGGAGGATTCAACATCAGAAAGGACTCCATCTTCTACAACTATCAAACTTGGAGCTTGTGATAATTCTATCAAGGTAGATGTTAAAACCTACAGAGGTATGATTGGCTCCTTACTCTATCTTACTGCAAGTAGACCAGCTATTATGCATGCTACATGCTTATGTGCAATGTTCTAAGCGGATCCTAGAGATTTGCATCTCGTTGCTGTTAAATGAATCTTGAGATATCTTAAGGGTACACCAAATCTAGGTATCTGGTACCCTAAAGATTCTGGTTTTAATCTTGTTGGATATACAGATTCTGATTATGCAGGTAGTGTTGTGGATATAAAGAGTACCTCTGGAAGTTGTCAATTTCTAGGTGGTAGATTGATTTCCTGGTATAGCAGGAAACAACAAACAGTTTCCAATTCAACAATAGAAGCTGAATATATTGCTGCTGGGAGTTGTTGTGCTCAGATCTTATGGATAAGGAATCAATTGAAGGACTATGGCTTTGTATTGAACAAAATTCCAATTTTATGTGACAATACAAGTGCCATAGCAATCTCCAACAACCCTGTTCCACACTCGAGAACCAAGCACATTGACATCAAGTATCATTTTATCAGAGAGCATGTCATGGATGGTACTATGGAGTTACATTTTGTACTCACAGAGGAACAAACATCAGATATATTCACTAAATCTCTTGATGAATCCACATTTACCAGGTTAGTTGGTAAATTGGGTATGTTAAACAGTCTTAGTGATTAATTATATCTCTATTTTTGGTGTTTGTTCTTATTTGGAACATTTTCTCTTATTCATATTAACTGTTTATTATTGCCATTCCTTGTTTGATTTATAAGCTTGTTAATCTGAATATTTTTGAACAATTTATTTTCTCTAAAAAAAAAATTCTCAGATTTTTATAATAAAATTGTAGAGAAATTTATATTTATTGAAAATTTATTTATTTGGAATCATTCAGGTTATTTTTCAAATGTTGTAAATTGCTGTTTGAAATTTTCTGCAAGTTTATATAATTTTATTGCATTTTTATAATATTCTGCATTTTTTGTTAATTTCTGCATATTTTTGTCAATTTATGCATTTTCTGTATGTAATTGCATTTTTCTATTAGTTCTGTGATTTATTTGGATTTTTTCTGAACAATTTAGAATTTTTATTTAATTCTGTGAGTTTTCTGTAATTGTTTAGCAGTTTTTAGTTATTTATTTTGAAGTTTCCATATTAAACTGATTACTCATTCAGTGTTTTTTGTTTAAATTTAAAATAGTTTTTATTTTTGAACTACAATGACTATCGACATCCATGATAGTCATGCTAATGGTCATTGCAGTATATATATTTATTTATAATGATTATTCTGTAATTGTTTTTCTATTTTTTAGTCATTTGTATTGGAATGACTATCGGCATGACTATGACTATCCCATAGTCATCCCGATAGTCATGCCAGTTATAATGAAAATAGATTTTATTTTTAATAATAATAGTCATTCTATTTCTTTTGTACTGGAATGATTATCGGCATGACTATCTCATAGTCATCCCGATAGTCATTGCAGGTATATGTCTATATATATAAATTTTTTTATTGTGCAGTTCATTCCTTAGTCATTCCAAGTTCTTGTTTTTACAAAACTTACAAACTCTCTCTCTTTTGTTTTTCTTCCTTAAGTACTAAAGTGTTGTCCAAATTTTTTTTTGGCGTGTGTTTGTTTTTCTTGGATCAACATAATCTGATTTAATTAATCTCTGGTGAAATTCAAAATTTTTGGATTTTAATCCCTAAATTCAAATTAATCTAAATTAATTGAATTATTTTGTGATAAAATGGCCCAAAATTTTGAGATTGTTATTACTAATTACAATGGCTATTTTGATCCCCTAAAGTGTTCTCTTGAATGTTTTAGGCCTTGGATCAGTTTCTTAAATGAACTTTCTTGTGTGAATTTTGCTATATGTGCGAATGTTGATTTAAAAATTGATCCTCTGTTTTTCCTTTGCACTACTGCTGTTGTTGCTGATGATTTTTTTTCCTTCACTTTCACTATCCAGGACAAACAATACACAATCACTGAGGAAATTTTTTGTAATGTGTTGCACTTTCCTCAAAATAATTTTGATACAATGCCCACTAATAGTGAAATAACCCAATTTTTCACTAATATTCACTATCAAGGTCCCTTGGTCTTAACTAAGATGCTTAAAGGCAATCTAGTTTGTGAGTGGGACATGTTCTTTGACACTTTGGCTAAAGTCTTTAGCAATTGCACCAAAAATAACTTCCAAAACATCACATATTTGTTACAAGTTATTGGTTTTGCAATTGTTTTTAATAAAAGACTTAATTTTGGTCATATTATTTGGGATATTGTTGTTAGAAGAGTTTTCAATGCCAGAAAAGAATTAGATAGTGGTAGAAAGGTTAAATTCTATTATCCTCGTTTTCTAACACTTATCATTAATTCTTATCAACAAGCTTATGCTTGGGGAACTGGATTAATATCCGTTCCAGTTATGGATAGTTGGGGGAAAGACATTTTCGCGTAAGAGGCCGAGTAACGCACGGTCCCGCAAAAAAAAAACTATTTTTCTGGCCTTGATTTCGCCAGGTGGAAATATAATAAGAGGCTGGGTGATGCCAGTCCAGTGTAATCCGTTGGCAGGGAGCGGGTCCACTTGTGTGGCCTTGATGTCGCCATGTGGTTACTAATATGTAAGAGGCCGAGTGACGCCGGTCCAGCCTAAAAGCCCGTATGCGGCTAGGGTAATGACCTTCGGGATTATCCATCTACTAGTAGAGAATCTATGGTATGACGACTGATCATCGTATACCAGTGCGTAGCCCTGTACCGTTCCCCATGCTTTTCCAAGGATTGGAATTTCAGAAATGTTTAGTAACTTGGGTTAAATACCGGTTACAGTTACTTGTTAATAATATTTTAACAAGGTATCATACCTCATACAGTATTTGAACTGTATGACATGTTTTGATGAAAATAATATTTCAATATATCATTCTGTATACGAATGAAGTTTTAAAAGTTTCAATTATGATATCAGCTTACATATATGATTGTGCTGCTATATATTATTTTTGAGCTATAGTGCTAATTCTTGCTTCTTAGATATACCACAACACAACAGAGTCAAAAAGATGTTCATTACTGATATTTTACAGTATTTTGAACAGTATGAGATATCTAAATAGATATGTGTGTGTATACGTTGAGAAGGTATTTAAGATATACAGTATGTTGAACTGTATAGTATTTTGAATCAATGGATAGGCTTTAATCCTTGATTCCAATGGTTAATATCTATTTTAAAAAAGATATGTTTTAAGACTTGGTTTATTATATTGATACCAAGGATTTCTAAATGATTCGCGAAGAGTATTTGAGTATAATTATAAGTCATACGGTATTTTGAACGGTATACTATTTTGGGGTCAAACCCTAGTAGTTTTTAAACATGGATCCTATATGGATTATTTACCTTAAAGGTTTAAACATTTAAACTGGGATAGATATCTTGTTGAGCGCTATTACCTCATTCTTGCTTTATTAAAACTTTCAGCATGAAGAAAACGTTGCCGATTCACCTCGTGTTACGAGAGCAAGGGGATGGAGAGACCACCCTTGAGTTAGTTCAGCAGGATGGATACTGCCGGTGTGAGCTGAATAGTTGCAGACTGAATTAGTAAGCATTGTTTTCGAGTAGGTTTGTATTATTAAACCTTGTATAGAACGGTGAGGTCAATTATTGTAACTTCAGGTAGAGGTTGTAAATAATATATGAGATCCTGGATAGTACATTTGAGTTGTAATAACAAATGTTACTTTTGTTGCTCATTTCCAAGGCTATAACTTGTGTGTGTGTGCGTAAGTGATTGGGGTCTTTGCAGTTCTATTATTAGAATGTTGTAAGTAATGCAGGTATTGTATAATTGATGGAGCGTGACAACCCAGATTCCTGACCCCGGATATGGGGGTGTTGTACCGCCGATTGCAAGAATAATCGGATGTTGATAGAAAATGGGTGTATAAGAATACAACCAGAATTGGCTTATATAAAGCGCCCGGTAGATATCACAGACCGGAATGAGTAAGTGTTATAATGAAACCAGAGGCTTGAAGAGTCAACCCGGAAACTGGAGATTTCTATATTGGAGAAGTAACCTCGGCTATTTTCTTAGATTCCGGGACAGAATCCTTTTAAGAAGGGGAGACTATAATAACCCCAAATTTTGGACTTAGTTAAAATTTTTTGATGAATAGTAAATGTTGATGAATAGTGAATTTAATGATGAAAAATATTTTGAGACCACACTATGTGGGAGACATGAAATGAATGTTTCGAAGTTATATTAGTGATGTATAAGGAAAATAAGTGAATGTAAACGCGATCAGAATCGGGAGATTCCAACTTTAAATTTTGATCACTATTCATCGGACAATCAAGAATGTATTGATGTGATCGTTTTGAGAAAGTATGTAAAATGAGAAATCCATGATCATATCTTAAGCCAAGGTGAGAAATCCATGATCATATATTAAGCCAATGTAATGGAAAGATCAAGGAAGTATCCCCTAGCATTGGTACAGAGAAACGTTTTTAAAATCACTTGAACCTATCGCGAAACAAACGCGTAACGTATTATGGATTAAACCCTAACCGAAGGCAGGTATCATATAAGATCAACAAGTGCATCATATAAGAGGATTGATGATACAAGAAATGACATAAGCATAACACAGGAGGATGTCATAGGTGATGATAAGTGATGACAAGGTGATGAATCACCACATTGTCACCACTTTCACCACAAAACCACAAGCTAAAGGACATGTGTGTTTGGATGACAAAACCTACTTATGGCCACACAATTAAATGGCTTGAATTAAGTGTTAATTAGACAAAAACAAAAAGAAAAGAAAATCAAAGAAGAGATGCATCAAGAACACCTTCAACATTCGGCCATTTTCTTTTCCAAAAGCTTAGAAAATTTCTACAAGTTCTACTCAACCATAATTCATGTTCTTGGGCTCTAAATCACCCTCATCCATAGACTAAGGTAAATCCCTGATCTTAGCTTCATCCATGGTTGTTATCATGCTCAAAAGTTGAGCCAAAGTTGATGATGAATAGTAGAAATGAATAGTAATGTTTGAATTTCTTGTTTGATCTTGAAGTTTTAAGCTTGTAAATGATAATCGAGGAGCAAGGAAGGGCATACTAACCATTTCTAGGCTATATTAAGTACCAAGGAAGGTATAAACCCTCTCACACTTGTGTTTATACTTTGATTTTAGTGATTTAAATGATAGTGGTTAAGGATAGTATGATGTAGAAGTGTTATGCATGATATGTATGATGTTTAGTGGATTAAATGATGGTTAAACTTGTGAATTATGTGATGAGCATGTTTAGACAGAAATAAGTTGGTTTAGATGAGATCCTTGAGTTGTGATTGCTTGGTTATGGATTGGTGAATTGATTAGAGTGTTTTAAACACGGGATTCACGATTAAGCGTCGTTACCATGTCGGATTTTCCTTAGAAAGATTTGACAGAGACCACGGTTACCTTCTAGACATAACAATGAGGTTTTCTGCCCATAATCATGTAGGCTCTGTTTTGTAGTTATTTTGGCGAAAGAATCGTATCGTTTTGATTTACGGTTGAAGAGAAACACCCGTTTTAGTGAAAGCGGTTTTGAGTAACTAAGTAGTTCACTATATGAACTTGAGCTTATGATCAAGCCCCTTAAAAATGGAATTGGGAAATGATATTAAAATGGATACTAGCATGGATAGTTAGGAAATGAACCTGGGAGGTTTCGTGTTAAACTGATGATTTTTCGATTTTATAAAAATGCGGGAACAAAAGTTGCACAAGTGAAATACCCTTAAGGGGATGGTTAAAAACAATGAGTTAGCAATGGTAAAGTACTTGGGTTTTGAGAATAGATTTCCACCCAAACATTTGACTTAAGAGTTTACGGAATGTCATGAGGTTATAAGTGACCAAGAGCGAGACATTTGATGTTCGTTAATAGAACGCTAGTGCTTAAGTTAAATGCACTTTAAATGATTAAGCCAGGGGACTGATCGAGTATTTTCTTGTTTATAGATTTTCCGGCAAGTTCTCGAACCCATAACAACCAAGGACCCGAGGCAAGTTTTCTCATTCCGTGCTATGTTTTCCATTACTTATACCGATGATACATATGATATGATATTATGCATGCTTTCAAACCTTACATCGTATATAGATGTAATGGTATTACAAATGTTGAGATGTAGTATATGCATATGATATGATATCATGCATGCTTTCAAACCTTGCATCGTATATAGATGTGATGGTATAAAAAAAATATTGAGATGTAGTATATGCATATGATAGATGCATGTCAGTTTTCGAACACTACATCATTTAAGTGATGTTGTTGTGATATATTCTGCTTTAATGCGGTGAAAATATTTATGAACTGTTTACGCTTTTGATAAAAAGCTTTATAAGATATAAGGTTTTATATGCTATGTAAATATTAGATATAAACCGAGGTGTTATAGAGGCTCTAAGGGTAGAGCGCTCGTACGAGGATTTTAAAACTTAGACCGGGAGTCAAATTAGTATTTTGTCTGGATTATACTGTTAGAAGCTGGAGGGTTCCAGAGACAGTTATATTTTAAAATGTTGATTGAATATTCCAATATATATATTATTGGATATTTAATGTGAGATATTTAAATAATATTATTAAAAATATTATTTGGATATTTATTTAATTAAGTGAATATTAACTTGAATATTCACTTAAGTGGAATTATATTGAATCATAATTCAATATTTATTATTTGAATATTTATTAAATATTCCCAAAAATGATTTAAAAATCATAGAATCTTATTTAAATATAACGTAAGGTTCCAATAGTTATTTAAAATATTTTCTGATCTCAAAAAGATTTATGTGATTATAGTAGGGGTTCCCAACTACTTTTAATTATTTATCTCAAATGATGATTAAGGTTTTGGGCTTATCAAAAATTGGGAATCCATTCCAGGAAGTGAATATATGATTTCACTTGCCTCTTTCATTAAAAGTGAGTATATTTTCGAGTTCTGAATCATCAGAACTAATGATATTTTACAAAAACTCCCATGTCGTGATTTCGAAATGTTTTACTCGAGGATCGAGGTCAGTTGACAACGGTCAACCCACATTGTGACTTACTTCCGATATAATCCGAAAGTAAGGGTATTTTTACAAAACCTATCAAGAAGCTTATGCTTGGGGAACTGGATTAATATTCGTTCCAGTTATGGATAGTTGGGGGAAAGACATTTTCGCATAAGAGGCCGAGTAACGCACGGTCCCGGAAAAAAAAACTATTTTTCTGGCCTTGATGTCGCCAGGTGGAAATATAATAAGAGGCTGGGTGACGCCAGTCCAGTGGAATCCGTTGGTAGGGAGCGGGTCCACTTGTGTGGCCTTGATGTCGCCATATGGTTACTAATATGTAAGAGGCCAAGTGACGCCGGTCCAACCTAAAAGCCCGTATGCGGCTAGGGTAATGACCTTCGGGATTATCCATCTACTAGTAGAGAATCTAGTAGATATGTGTGTATATATGTTGAGAAGATATTTAAGATATACAGTATGTTGAACTGTATAGTATTTTGAATCAATGGATAGGCTTTAAGCCTTGATTCCAATGGTTAATATCTATTTTAAAAAAGATATGTTTTAAGACTTGGTTTATTATATTGATACCAAGGATTTCTAAATGATTCGCGAAGAGTATTTGAGTATGATTATAAGTCATACGGTATTTTGAACGGTATACTATTTTGGGGTCAAACCCTAGTAGTTTTTAAACATGGATCCTATATGGATTATTTACCTTAAAGGTTTAAAGATTTAAACTGGGATAGATTTCTTGCTGAGCGCTATTACCTCATTCTTGCTTTATTAAAACTTTCAACATGAAGAAAACGTTGTCGATTCACCTCGTGTTACGAGAGCAAGGGGATGGAGAGACCACCCTTGAGTTAGTTCAGCAGGATGGATACTGCCGGTGTGAGCTGAATAGTTGCAGACTGAATTAGTAAGAATTGTTTTCGAGTAGGTTTGTATTATTAAACCTTGTATAGAACGGTGAGGTCTATTATTGTAACTTCAGGTAGAGGTTGTAAATAGATGAGATCCTGGATAGTACATTTGAGTTGTAATAACAAATGTTACTTTTGTTGCTCATTTCCAAGGCTATAACTTGTGTGTGTGTGCGTAAGTGATTGGGGGTCTTTGGAGTTGTATTATTAGAATGTTGTAAGTAATGCAGGTATTGTATAATTGATGGAGCGTGACAACCCAGATTCCTGAACCCGGATCTGAGGGTGTTACACTTTCACAGTCCAACTATTTTCTTGAAGCATGGCGGTTAAGTCATTGATCCGATATCATCAGAGTCAACGCTCACCTTGCATCACAGAGAAGAATAACTAATTAAAAGACTAGCTAGGAGAGTACTAAGGGGCGACACCGTTCGACCCCCCTAGTAAGGTGATACCTACTAGCCTGGATGGGGTCTAGTCCTCTTCCAAAGTAGCAAAAGTAGATGTAAAATAGATGGCTTGGGTATGACCCAAGTGTTTAGTGTACTCCATATGTTCGTTTTGGGATATTCCCCCATCCTTAAATTCCAAGCGGGCGAGGTTGCTTCCGGAGGACGAGGTTCCCTATCCCGTATAATGCTACTGCGAAGGGTGATGCCCCACCGGTGGGCGAGGTTACTTTCGGAGGACGAGGTTCCATATCCCGTATAATGCTCCTGCAGAGGGTGATGCCCCACCGGGGGAGATTTTGCTTCCGGAGGACGAGGTTCCATATCCCGTATAATGCTCCTACGGAGGGTGATGCCCCACTGGGGGGCGAGGTTACTTCCGGACGACGAGGTTCCCTATCATGTATAATGCTCATGTAGAGGGCGATTCCCCGCCTTGGGGGAGAGGTTACACATATTTTCTCTGATAATTGTAGCTATCTCCTGGTAAATAGTCCACATGCGAGGCTTCCCACAATTACGAGAGGCTACTTCCAGAAGGCAAGGTCTTTCTAGAGATGAGAGGCCTTTCCAAGCTGATAACCTAGGATTCCTATCCTGTATAATGCTTCACATAAGGCGACGCTCTTCATAGGTGGGTGAGGTTGTCCTTTTATACGTCCCGAGTTATAGATTTCTTCCCCGGTAGTAACTGAAAGGCATATGTATAGGCCTATTTGTGAATATCGAGGATACGACTCAACTTAAACAAGTATGTAATAAGTAAATAATAATTCAATTGTCATAGGAATCTCAGAAGGTTATATCAGTCAAAGAATGAAGATTAAAGTCAACCTACAGACTTGAAGTAATTCTACATTGAAAGAATTTCATTTATATGATCAAGCCTCGGTGAAGTATTCAAGAAAGTGGATTTATTAAATTGAAAGAGATTTCAGAAGTGTGACAACAAGTGTACAAATTACAGTGCTTTGATAAAGGGAAAAGAAAAGGACCACAACTTAAAGTCAAGAAAATGAAGAACCGTCATTGAAATTAGTCACTCATGAACCAGACAGTACATCGAGTGTCAACATCATACAATGGAAGTTATTCATTGATTCAAGTGGTTCAAGAATTGTTTCTGCTATCAAGGAAGAATATTAATTCTCTTTTAATTAATTATTAAATTAATTAATTAATTCAATAAATTGATTCATCAAGAATTAATTTATTACTTAAATTAATGATAAGATTAATGAATTTGGAATTAGAAATGAACTACAATGACTATTAAAAATGAACTGCGATGACTATCAAAGATAGTCATCCCGATAGTCATGCTAGTATTATTTTTCATAAAAAAGAACTAGAATGACTATCAAGGATAGTCATCCCGATAGTCATCCCAGTTCAATTGGATAGTCATTGTAGTTTAGTTTAATTATTCTGATAGTCATTCCAAGGAAAAAGCATAGTCATTGTAAGCCTTTTTGGTAGTCATGCCAAGTCAAAATGGATAGTCATGCTAGATCAAAAACAGGCGTACAAGGAATTAAACAGACAGAAAGATATATATGAAGTGCATTCAAGACATAAAGGCATACAACTTCATCAAGACAGAAAAACAAGAACATATCTGTTAGGAATATGTTGTTCTTGATGATAATTATAAAAACACTTAGTAGATTTTGTGTTAAGTCTCTTTTGTAACTATCAACGGAATGGTATGCTTTGCAGCTTCCGTTGACAGGTAGCTCATCAACGAAATGAGTAATGTAGCAATTGCACTGTACAATACTTCACTACTTGATAGGCATTTGTTGTAGGTATCAGAAAGGTTTTCTAAGTCATGTTGACTAAGTACAAGATAGGCAAAATAGGTTGGTTAATTGTAAATATTCTGTGCCTTGTAATTTTACCTAAGTGAAGACATGTCAACAAAATGGAGATTACACTATCAACGGAATGAAGAATGTACCATCAACGGAATGAAGAATAAAGCCATCAACGAAATACATCTCACTACTATCAACGAATCACTATCACTTTCTGAATAGTTGACAAAATGATAGTGACAGTTTTCTGACAGATCAAAAGGTGATGTAGAAGTGTACTTTGCATTGGGAGCCATTAAAATGGTCACTGGGAATGAGGAAACATTCCAATTTCCAATTAGGTTATTGAGTGTGATCATAATAAGCATGAAGACAAAAGACAAGATCTCCAAGGACCATTGGACAAAAGGAATGAAAAGCAAGCTACTAGCGGTTACCCTTTGTACATTTTAGAGTAGCCAAAAATAGCATTGTAAACTTGGGATATATAACCAAGTGTAGCAGTTCATTTTATTGTAAGAAGTGAGATAGAATAATTTTGTATTAGCTTTCTTTCAAGAGCACTCTCACTCTACATTAAGAACTGAGCAGCTGTGCTAGGTTTGTAACACAGATTATTCCCGCAATAAAAACATCTCAGTTGGATCCTCAAAACATCCAACTGAAATTTTATATTTGCTTGTGTGTTTTTATTTTCTGTGTTAAGTAATTTAAAAGTTGTTTTAAGTTTAAAAATATCTAGCATTGTATTCAACCCCCCCCCCCCTCTACAATTCTGCTAGGTCATTTGGGATTAACAATTGGTATCAGAGCAAGCTTCTAACATACAAGGAGTTTAAAGATCAAGGCCAAAACAGAAACCATGGTGAAGAAGGATGCAAGTGTAAAGATACCAGTTCTAGATAAGGACAATTACTTTCACTGGAAAGTAAAAATGCATCTACATCTCATGTCTATGGATGAGAGATATGTAGACTGCATTGAGAAAGGTCCACACGTTCCCATGAAGTTTGCATCTAGAGTTGGACTGCCATATGATGTTGAAGATATGGAAATTCCAAAGCCTGTCTCAGAATGGACTATTGAAGATGTTGCAGAAATCCATAAAGATAAAAGAACCATGAACATTCTGTTTAATGGTTTGGAGCAAGAGATGTTTGACAATGTTATCAACTGTACAACTGCTAAAGAAGTACGAGACACTGTTAGAACACTCTGTGAAAGAACTGAGCAGGTAAGGGAGAACAAAATGCAACTCCTCATACAACAATATGAAAACTTTCATTTTAAAGCTGGTGAAACACTAAACGATACATTTAGTAGGTTTCAAAAGCTTTTGAATGGATTAAAGTTGTATGGGAGGGTCTACCAAACCAAGGATTCAAACCTCAAATTTCTTAGAGCTCTTCCAAAAGAGTGGAAGCCTATGACTGTTTCTCTGAGAAACACTCAAGAATACAAAGACTATACTCTTGAAAGGCTTTATGGAACCTTAAAGACATATGAGCTGGAAATGGAGCAAGATGAAGAAATTAAGAAGGTACAAAAGAAAGGTGGATCTATTGCATTGATTGCATCTGTGAACCAACTGGAAGATGACAATGAAGAAGCTGCAAAAGCCACAACTAGTCGAGCTAGTTGTAGGAGTGATGTTAGCAAGGGTAAAGGCAAGATGACAGAAGAAGAAGAACCAGCCAACTTGGATGACTTAGATGAGATTGATGAGCACATTGCTTTTCTTTCAAGAAAATTTTCTAAGTTCAAATTCAAGAGAAACTCAGAAGCAAGGCCACCAAGGAGAGACTTTCAACCTAGCAAAAATAATTGGGTTGAAAAGTCTAAGTCTAAATGTTTCAACTGTGGAATGATTGGTCACTTTGCTGAAGATTACTGAAAGCCCAAAGCTGAGAAGGGCAACGGGAAAATTGAGCCTGTTGATTATAAAAAGAAATACTTTGAACTTCTCAAGCAAAAAGAAAAGGCTTTCATGTCTCATGAGTATGATTGGGCTGGTAATGGTGAAGATTCAGATGATGATGTTGAGTATGTCAACTTGGCTCTAATGGCTAACAATCATGAGCAGGAAGCAAGTTCCTCTAGCAACCAGGTAACAATTACTAATCTTTCTGAGCTTTCTAAAGAGGAATGCGATAACACAGTTAATGAAATGTCTAATGTACTGTATAATTTGCGTGTTACTCTTAAATCACTTACCAAAGAGAACTCAAGAATTAAAGAGACCAATTTGCTCTTAAGTGATAGAAATGCCATGTTAGAAGCACAACTAATTGAGTTTGAGAAAATGAGGTGTGTTAGTAGGGATGCTAAGTTGGAACTTGAGAAAGTGTTAAAAAGGGAAGAGATTCTTAAAACACAACTAGAAATAGAACAGAGATTGATTGCAAAATGGAAAGATTCCAGGAATGTTGCTAACAAAATCATTAATGTTCAAGGTATGGAATCTTTCTGTGAGCAATCATGGAAAAAGAACAAAGAGAAGCAAGGGTATGCTGTTGAAACCTTAGAATCCGAATCAGAGTCAACAAACAACAATGATCATTTGTTGAAGGTTGATACGTCAACGGAATGCAAGCTTTCATTGACAGATGAACCATCAACCGATCATGTTGTTTCGTTGACAGAGAAAAAGAAAGAAGAACTCACTAGACTTAATAACAAGTATGGTCCTATCACCAAGAACTTTGTTCAAGGTGAGTCTAGTAAATCAAAGAAAGTTGAGAAGCGTGTTGAGAGAGCTAATGTAGGTCACTTGTCTAATAAGCAATTGAAAGACAAGTTAGAGAAAATGGCAAAGTAGGGATTAACAAACATAACAATTACACACCTGATAAGTACGCTCCTAGAAAAACATGTGTTAATTGTGGTAGTGTTAGTCATTTATCTGCTAATTGCAAATCTGTTAAGAAGCCTACTAATGTGAAAATGCCTAAGCCTGCAATGAATGCCTCTATGCCTGCAATGCCTGTTATGCCTAATATGGTTGCTCCATATGCACAATTTCAAAATCCACATGCTAGCATGCCATTTGTGCCTAATCCATACATGAATATGTTTAACGTGCCACAAATGCCATGGAATGTGGATAACATGTTTGTTCCTCCAATTATGCATGCTATGAATGAAAATGTGAGCAACCCTCAGAAATCAACACCAAAGGTAAAGGTTGATTTAACTCAATCTGAGTCCAAGGTGAAAAATGACGTGAAGAGTAAATCAAAGGCTAACAAAACAGGACCCAAGGAAACTTGGGTACAAAATCAACTTGATTTGGTTTTATTGTGTGCAGGGAGACAAAAGGAATCTTTGGTACTTGGATAGTGGTTGTTCAAGACACATGACTGGTGATTCTACCTTGCTCACAGAGTTCCAGGAAAGAGCTGGCCCTTGTATTGCTTTTGGAGATGACAGCAAAGGCTACACTAAGGGATATGGCTTGATTTCAAGAGAAAATGTCATCATTGATGAGGTTGCATTGGTGGATGGTCTAAAGCACAATTTGCTTAGTATCAACCAACTTTGTGACAAAGGATTTTTAGTTACTTTTTCAAGAGAAGTCTGTGTTGTTTCTAAAGGTGAAAACAACAATGTGGTAATGACTGGATTCAGAAGAGGGAATGTGTACATTGCTGACTTTAGTAGCACAAGTCCAGACACCATCACTTGTCTTTTTAGCAAGACAAGCAAGGATGAAAGTTGGCTATGGCACAAGAAATTGTCTCATTTGAATTTCAAGGTTTTGAATGACTTGGTGAGGAAAGATCTTGCTAGAGGAATTCCACAGGTGGAATTCTCCAAGGATGGTTTGTGTGATGCCTGTCAGAAAGGGAAACAAAAGAAGGCATCATTCAAAAGCAAGACAGAGTCATCAATTGTCCAACAACTTGAGTTGCTTCATATGGATCTATTTGGCCCTGTAAATGTCATGTCCATTTCAAAGAAGAAATACTGTCTTGTGATTGTTGATGATTTTTCTAGATTTACATGGACTTTCTTTTTGCACTCCAAAGATGAGGCAAGTGAAATCATTATCAATCACATCAAAATAGTAAACAATCATCTTGATTTCAAAGTAAGAAGGATTATGAGTGACAATGGGACAGAGTTCAAGAATTCAACTATGAAGATGTTCTGTGAGGAAAATGGTATTTTGCATGAATTTTCAGCTGCAAGGACACCACAGCAAAATGGTGTAGTTGAAAGGAAAAACATACCACTCATTGAAGCTGCAAGGACAATGCTAGATGAATCAAAGTTACCGACTTATTTTTGGGCTGAGGCAGTTAACACAACTTGCTTCACTCAAAATATTTCTTTGATTAATCAAGCCAAGGGAATAACTCCTTATCAACTACTCAAAAGAAAGAAGCCACTATTGGATTTTCTTCATGTCTTTGGATGCAAGTGCTTTGTTCTGAGAAATCAAGTTGAGCATTTGGGGAAATTTGAAGGAAAGGCAGATGAAGCAATATTTGTGGGATATGCAGTAGGGAAAGCTTACAGAGTCTATAATCTCAGAACTAACATTGTTATGGAATCTGTACATGTTGTTTTTGATGATCTCAAAATTCAAGGTCTCTGTGATGAAGGTTTCCATGAAAGTCTTTCTTTTGAGAATGAGAAAGGAGATCAAGTGAATCATGTTAAGGCTATTGAGAAACAGCCTAAAGTTGTTGTGTCTAGCACTGATGAAAGCAGTAGTGAAGATGAAATTGCTGCATTAAGATTGAAAAGATAGCTGCTAGCAGTCAAATCGGTCATTCCGTTGACAGTCATAATGAAGGATTCATTGACAGTCAAAATGGGCATTCCGTTGACAGTCATAGAAATTCTTCTAGGAATGATCACTTAGGGACAACAAACTCAGGGGGAGTTTCTCAAGGACAAACATCTAATCAAGGCAATCATGATCATGAAGCTACATCTTCTAGAGCTAATCTACCTCCCTCAAGGAAATGGACTAAAGATCATCCCTTTGAACTCATCATAGGTGATGTTTCTTCAAAAGTCCAAACTAGAAGAGCAACTCAAGAGGAATGTCTATATAGTAGCTTTCTGTCTTAAGATGAGCCAAAGAAAGTTGAGGATGCACTTCTAGATCCAAATTTGGTTTTAGCTATGCAAGAGGAGCTAAACCAATTTGAGAGAAACAAAGTTTGGAAGCTGTTGCCCAGGCCTAAAAACAGGAGTGTTATAGGCACAAAATGGGTGTTCAGAAACAAGATGGATGAAAATGGCATAGTCACAAGGAACAAAGCTAGATTGGTTTCTAAAGGCTACTCACAAGAAGATGGAATTGATTTTGATGAAACCTTTGCTCCTGTTGCAAGACTAGAAGCAATAAGAATTTTCCTAGCCTATGCAGCCCATGCCAGTTTTAAAGTCTATCAAATGGATGTGAAGAGTGCTTTTCTAAATGGGGAATTGGAAAAGGAGGTATATGTGAGTCAACTTCCTGGTTTTGAAAATGATGATTTTCCAAAATATGCGTACTTTCTCCTCAAAGCACTCTATGGTTTGAAACAAGCACCTAAAGCCTGGTATGACACACTTTCACAGTTCCTCCTTGAGAATCACTTCACTAGAGGTACTGTAGATAAAACTCTTTTCCATAGGATTGTGAATGGCTCTACTATACTTGTTCAAATCTATGTAGATGACATAATCTTTGGGTCTACAGATGAAAAACTTTGTCAAAAGTTTGCCAAGCTTATGCAAAGTAAATATGAAATGAGCATGATGGGAGAATTAACTTATTTCCTTGGTTTCCAAGTGAAACAAGTTAATGAAGGCATTTTCATTATTCAAACAAATTACATTCATGATTTGTTAAAGAAATTTAACTTAATGGAAGGCTCTCCTGCCAAAACTCCCATGCCTACTGCTACTAAACTTGAATTGAATACTAAGGAAAAATCTGTGGACATTTCAAGTTACAGAGACATGGTAGGCTCACTTTTATATTTAACAGCTAGTAGACCTGATATTATGTTTGCTACATGTCTATGTGCTAGATTTGAAGCTGATCCTAGGGAATCCCATTTAGTTGCTATTAAAAGAATTTTCAGATATCTCAAAGGAACACCAAACCTTGAAATTTGGTATCCTAGAGAATCTGGCTTTGAACTAATTGGTTATTCAGATGCAGATTATGCAGGATGTAAAATTGACAGGAAAAGCACAACTGGCACCTTTCAATTCCTAGGAAATAAGCTTGTATCATGGTTTAGCAAGAAACAAAACTCAGTTTCTACCTCCACAGCTGAGGTTGAGTACATTGCAGCTGGAAGTTGTTGTGCACGGATTTTATGGATGAAAAATCAACTACTTGATTATGGATTAAGAGTTGAGAAAATTCCTATTTTCTATGACAACACTAGTGCTATTGCAATTACTGAGAATCCAGTGCAGCATTCAAGGACCAAGCATATTGACATCAAGTACCATTTCATTAGAGAACATGTTTTGAATGGTACTGTGGAGTTACATTTTGTTCCAAGTGAACAACAACTTGCAGACATCTTTACCAAGCCACTTGATGAATCAACATTCTCAAGATTAGTAAGTGAGCTAGGTATGCTAAATTTCTCTTAATTATTTTTGAGATTTTTGCAAGTTAAATCGCAGCCAGAAATTTGCTATGATTTTCTGTGAATTAATTTTCTCAGGAAAAAGTGAAATTTTGTCTAAGTCAATATTACTATGTCAACGAATGTCCTATTCCGTTGCCAGTCTTAGCATTTTTCTGGGTATTTCGTTGACAACGCTTTTATGTCAATGAAATGCAGCTTTATCAATGAAATAGACCGAATTTTAAACGCTCAATTCTGATTTGTTGATATAGCACTGTTAATCTAACCGTTGAAATTTACACGCCTTTTTACCACGATCTATACATACACCCCTGTAAGTATAAATCATGGTCATGTTTTATTTATAACGGTAAAATTTTAAGCCAATCCAGTAATTTACAATTATTATTGGACTTAATTTTTGAGAAATTTTGGGGGAGTATTTAAGCATTTTTTCTTTCTTTAATTCAATTTTTATCTTATCTTACTCTCCAAATTTCCAAAGGCTTTCTCACTTCTTCTCTCTCAAATCAAAACACAGTTCGAGCTCTACTTTACTCAATAATGGCGCCCATAGTTAAACTTATGTCTGCTGGAGGGTTTATTTATGAGAAGAACAACTCCATACCATTTGTTTTCAAGGAAAGCTCGAACAAAATCTTTCACAAGATGATGGATTTCTTGGTGAACTGCAAGCTCAGTTATGCTATGTTTCACTCCACTCCGCTTTATAATGAAATCATAGAGGAGATTTGGACCCCCTGTGAGTACAGTGGGACTAACTACACTTTGCAATTCATAATTCAAGGTAAAGAGTATGTTGTTAATTCAGATGTTTTCCAAGCATGCCTTCATATTCCTGAGAATAATTGCTTTGCTTTACCCACAAATGCTGAAATTGTTAACATGCTTAATTCTATAAATTACTCTTTGCCAACTGAGAATTTAGGTAAAATTATTAGGAGAGGTTTGGAAAGGGAATGGAGCTATTTAGCAGATGCTTTCATTAAAGTGTTTTCTGGAAAAATCAGTAATTTTGATGCTTTAACTAACTCCATTCTAATTTTGCTTACCATGCTTCTCACTGATAAGTACTATAACTTTAGCACTCAATTAATGTATGAACTTGGTGCTAAATTGGGTGATAAGCATTCTAGGAAAAAGAACATTTATTATGCTAGATTTCTAATGATGTTGGCCAACCATGTTAGTCCAACACCATTAGTTATCTCTAACCCCAATTCCAAGTTTGACTGTTTTGTTCAACAAAAGAGGGTGCTAACAGACATCTTGAGGCTCAATCACAATGGTGATGTCCCAATGGTGTACTTGCCAGTCATTGAGGTAACACTTTCTCAACTTGTAAATTTAAATGTTACTTCAATTTCTGCTTCTACTACTACTGTTGTTGCAATGGAGTCTGTAGCTGTGACCCAACAGGCTCCTGCCCCTGCAACTAGACCTAAATCTACAAAGTCTAAATCTACCAAGCCAATCTCAGGTGCTTCTCAAAAAGCACCTGTTGTAAAATCCACTACACAACCTAAGGGGAGTGTTGTTGGTGTGGTGAGTGGTGAGGGAAGGGGTGAAAATCAAAGAAACCCCAAGGATAAGGTAGGAGAGGTGAGTGTTGCCCAGACTAGCCCCATTGTGTCTTCCCAACAAGGCACAATGAGTAACATGGATATTAGCTCAAGTCTAACTACATCCTCTCAAAAGGGTGTAGTTATTGAAACAAGCTCTTCTCCAAGAGCACACACCAAAAGGGTAAGGGACACACCTAGCCCCCAAACATCTATCTCCCAATACCAAAGAAGGGTAAAACAAAAATCCCAGGTCACACAGGGTGCACACACCGGAAGCAACAATTCCAGTTTCTCAAATTCAGTTTGATATAGCCCCAATTTCTACTCTGGGGTTACAGTCCCACTCCCTCAATATTAATATTGAGACACCTCCACAAAACTCTCCTACACAATCCTTAGATGTGGATATGATCCATTCATCTATTCCTGATTCTCCAACTCTATTCTTGGAGAAGCCCCACTCTGAAATTGGTGGTCATCACTTGTTAAGTGATTTGTTGGGCCAAAAATCATCTTTTTCTGAAACTACAAGAGGATCTGCGGAACCATCTTTAAAATCAATCACCACAGATTCTACTGTAATTTCAATTTCTCAAACCCCTTTATTGACTTCATCAACGAAACTATCTCTTTCGTTGACAAGTGTTTCTCCATCAACGGTATCCATTCCGTTGACAGTTCAAACTACAATTCCGTTGATAGCTCATTCTGCACCATTTATTGAAAATCAAGTTGTTCACACAACTAGTGCAGATGACCTAGTGGTAGTTGAAACACTTTTAGGATTGAAAGGGAGTGATTCTGAGAGGCTGGCTTGCAGCCATGCAAAAGGAGAGAATGAGAGTGAGAGGCTGGCTATTTCTTCCATCTAGACAAAAGGAGAGATTGAGAGTTCCACCTTAGTAGGTGAAGGTGAGGGTGTGAGAGGTGTGATCCATGGGGAGCCCATGATGCAAGAAAATAGTGGAGAGAGAGAAGGGACTACAGTAGCTCAAATGGAGGAAACAACCATTGCAAGTGAGTTAATAGAGGTTAATGAGGGAGAAAGAGAACTGTCTTTCCAAGAGCATTATCAACAAACTCTGGATAACATTTCTCTGGATCCTGAAACCTTTACTCACCCTGTGCCAGCATATCAAATCATGGCTCAACAGGGCAATGTGGAGGCAGAGAGAACACTAAATCTAATTCATACAACTGCATCCATGATGAGGGCTAAGGATGCACTTGCCAATCTGTCTCTAAGAGCTGGTGGAAGTGATCAGTTTGCTGATTTTTCCAGTGATGATGATAGTCTTGATGCTGATTTGCAAGAGGTGGCTACCACTACACAGACTGGGACATCTGTGATGCCTCCTAAGCCAAGATGACTGTATCAAGATTCCCTTGGATATCAAGGTTTGGATACTGCAATTACAAGGCAATATAATGAAGCTTCCTTGGTTCATGAGTGTGCACCTCAAAATGAGAAGAAATTATACAAGGCAATTTTGGATTCTCTAGAGATCCAGAGGCTCCAAATGCTATAGACAAGGATTGAGGCCAGGGAAATCAAGGACACAATTGCAAGCTTCAGGGACTCCAATGATAGGAGGTTTGATGAAAGACTTCCACTTCTCATTGTGACCAAAATGGAAAAATTCTTCAGAAGGGATCATGAGGTGGCAACCAATTTGAAAACCCTTACTGATAGGGTGGACAAAGTGGAAGCCACATTAACTCATATGCAACAGGCACAGGAGAAGCAGACTCAGCTTTTGACTCAGTTAGTGGCAGCTCAATGTCTCCCTCTCATCACTCTTGATGATAACAAAAAGGGGGAGAAATCAAATGAGCTCAATATTCAAGTCATAAAAGTTATGGTCCCAGCCATTTCTTTACCACAGGAGCCACTAGCTATGGGGGAGTCTATCAAGGATAAATTGGATGGAATTGACCTAATTCAACGTGCATCTCTAAGACTACAAATTGCAGAACAGATAGAAGAGAAATGGTCTAATATAGATGCACAGGTTAAGAAGATAGCTGAAAGTGCAAGAAATAAACATCCATCAACGGATCAAGCTACTTCTACATCAACGAATGCCATGGTCTTAGTGTTAACGGAATTGGAGCCACAGGTTAAACTCTCATATGATCTAAAGCCTCTTCTATATGGAGTGATTCCTGGTCCAAGGAAAGAAAAGGGACAAACTTCATGTATTAGAGATGTGGACTCAACTACCTTTCAGAGATGCTTATCTCCAAAATCCCCAGCTAAACCAAAGGGCAAGAATATTTCTAGGACTTTCTATCCTCCTCCATTTCCAGAGGAGCTCAAGATTCTGAGTGAACTTATTATAAAATGCAAGGAATGCAATGTGCCTGAGATCAGGAATCAAAGAGCAATAGTCTACAGGAATGGGCAAGAGATCTGTGTTTGGGCTGGTCACCCAAATTTTGCTGAAGCTAAAGCTGAGGAATCAGCTAGGGCAGACATGCAAGCTCTTGCAGTTGCCCAAGATCTAGATGAAGAGGAAAGACAACAAGAAGAAAGAGCTAGAGCTGAAGCTGAGCAAGGAAAAAGAAAAAGTATAAGGCAACCTAAAACAAGAGCTAAAAGAAACTTGGCTTTTGATGAGGATGATTCTCAAAGCACTGTAACAGATGCACCTGTAACAGCTGTGCCTTCAACTTTTTCAGATCAAGGTTTTGGAGCAAAATTATCTTGTGACCCTGAACATCTAGTCAATTTTCATGATCAACCAATTGAGCCAAAGGAGGAGCCATTTGAGTTTGATGAAGCTAATTTTCCCAAATTTCTGGCTGAGATGGATTCAAAGAAGATATCAAAGCAGAGGGCTACTAAAGCTAAACCAGTTTTTGTGAGAAGGCCACAAGTTGAGAAACCACCTACAAACCCAGAAGACTTTATCTACATTGCAGATATAAGGGAGGAGTCTGACTTAAACCTATATCTTGATGACTTGGTGGAAGTGAGAGGAATAGAAGCTACTCATAAACTACGAGAGAGATTAGTGTTTGTCTACAAGGGTGGAAGGGAACAGATTTGGCCTCTACACAGAATTCTAGGAGAGGATTATCAAACATTGCTAGTGGTGTTCAAGTGCATAAAGAAAAATTTTGGGTTCACCAAAACTGCTAAGTCTGAGGTTGTCTCCAAGATTTGTCAAGTAAAAGCTAGCTGGAACAAGCCTTAAGCACTTCCCAGAATTTTAAAGGCCCCTCAAACAGGAAAGAAAATTCATCTCCAACCCTTTTGGATGATGGAATTCAGAGACAAAGACAACTGTAGGAGATTCTTCAGAATAGGGGACCAATTGGAAAAGGCATCTAATGAAACTCTAAGATTCATGCAATCCAAGTTGGGTAAACAAGATGAAGAAGAGAAGATTTTCTACAGGAGGCTTCAAGCTCAAATTGAGGAGAACAATGCTAAGAAGGGGAAGAAAACAAGGCCACAAAGACAAAAATGGTAAATCTGCTCAGGCTAGAGGAGCAACTCTGTGCACTTGTGTTGTAAGAATTTCTACTTTGTTTTCAATAAATTTTAAAGTATCATGAAGCTCAATACAATTTCTACTTTTGTAATTTGTAATCTGTTTAAGTGTTTTTGTTATCATCAAGGCTCTTGATTTATGGCTGTTATTCTATCAGTCATAAATTGGGGGAGATTGTTAGGAATATGTTATTCTTGATGATAATTATAAAAACACTTAGTAGATTTTGTGTTAAGTCACTTTTGTAACTGTCAACGGAATGGTATGCTTTGCAGCTTCCGTTGACAGGTAGCTCATCAACGAAATGAGTAATGTAGCAATTGCACTGTACAATACTTCACTACTTGATAGGCATTTGTTGTAGGTATTAGATAGGTTTTCTAAGTCATGTTGACTAAGTACAAGATAGGCAAAATAGGTTGGTTAATTATAAATATTATGTGCCTTGTAATTTTGCCTAAGTGAAGACATGTCAACGGAATGGAGATTACACTATCAACGGAATGAAGAATGTCCCATCAAAGGAATGAAGAATAAAGCCATCAACGAAATACATCTCACTACTATCAACGAATCACTATCACTTTTATGAACAGTTGACAAAATGATAGTGACAGTTTTCTGACAGATCAAAAGGTGATGTAGAAGTGTACTTTGCATTGGGAGCCATTAAAATGGTCACTGGGAATGAGGAAACATTCCAATTTCCAATTAGGTTCTTGAGTGTGATCATAATAAGCATGAAGAAAAAATACAAGATCTCCAAGGACCATTGGACAAAAGGAATGAAAAGCAAGCTACTGGCGGTTACCCTTTGTACATTTTAGAGTAGCCAAAAATAGCATTGTAAACTTGGGATATATAACCAAGTGTAGCAGTTCATTTAATTGTAAGAAGTGAGATAGAATAATTTTGTATTAGCTTTCTTTCAAGAGCACTCTCACTCTACATTAAGAACTGAGCAGCTGTGCTACGTTTGTAACACAGATTATTCCCGCAATAAAAACATCTCAGTTGGATCCTCAAAACATCCAACTGAAATTTTTATATTTGCTTGTGTGTTTTTATTTTCTCTGTTAAGTTATTTAAAAGTTGTTTTAAGTTAAAAAAATATCTAGAATTGTATTCAACCCCCCCCCCCCCTTCTACAATTCTGTTAGGTCATTTGGGATTAACACTTTCAACTACTCCATTTTGTTGTGGAGTTCTAGGAGCTGAAAACTGTTGAGAAATTCCATTATCTTTGCAAAACTCATACAATGTAGAATTTCTGAACTCAGTTTCATTATCACTTCTCAAAGCAACTACAGAGGAACTAGTGCTTTGTGCTTCTCTATCAACTCTCTTGATATGCTCTATAATTACTTGAGGAGCTTCATCCTTGGAAAACAGGAATTCCACCCAAGTGTATCTTGAATAATCATCAACCATGACTAGAGCATATTTCTTCTTGGAAAGGGACATTACATTCACAGGGCCAAATAGATCCATGTGAATTAACTGCAGAGGCTTTGAGTTTGAGTTGAGAAGTTTGTTCTTGTGACTTGATCTTTTTATCTTTCCTCTTTGACATGCTTCACATGCTCCATCTTGAACAAACTCCAAAGCAGGCATGTCTCTGATGAGTTCTCTCTTAGCCAGAGAATTCATTGCTTTGACATTCAAGTGAGACAGTGTCTTGTGCCATAGCCAAAATTCTTCATTTGTGGCCTTAGTGTAGAAACAACAAATTTCTCCCTTGTCTGCAGCCTTAAGATTTGCTACAAACAAGCCTCCTTTCTTCACACCAGTCAAAACAACTTCACCACTTCTTCTTTTAGAGATTAGATATTGGTCTTCATCAAATTCCACTTTGAAACCCCTGTTAGTGAATTGTCCAATGCTCAAGAGGTTGTTCTTTAGTCCTTCAACAAATGCTACATCTTCAATAATGACATTTCCAGATTTAACACTGCCATATCCCATTGTATAACCAATGTTGTCATTTCCAAAGGTTACTGATGGGCCAGCCTTCTCTTCAAAATGTGATAGCAGGGCTATATCACCAGTCATGTATGTGACTTGAGCATCCACTGTCCAAGATCCATATGACTCTTTTATTCCTGTTGCCCTGCATTCACAAAATGACTAAGTTGTTTTTGGTACCCACACTTGGTAGGGTCCAGTTGATTTAGAAACAGTTTTGTAATTGATTCTTCTATCATAACCAGCATTCTTCACAATCGGAGACTTCACTGTGTTTGAGGCTTTAGAGTTGACACTCTTAGGCTCACATGAAGTCTTTACCCTCTCAACCTTGATTGGGGATCATGTCCCGTGAGTGTGCATATGTGTGTGTGATTCACATGATTGTGCAGTGTCAAGTTTTTGCTTAAAAGATAAGCAATTAGCAATCACAGTCACATAGCATGTCATGCAGTTGGATTTACCACAGAAAGAATCATGGAGATTATTTATGCCAACAGAATGGTTGCTCAGATTATCAACTTCATTAATAACGGGTTTATTACACCTAGGAGTCAAATGATTAACAGATAAGCATTTTTGACACTGTTTCCTAGGAGCATTTGGCACATTATAAGCATAACTGTTACCATTGTTGACACCTACCTTTCCATTTCTGTTATGTTTCTTTTTCTTAACAACTTCCTTATTGACCTTAGGACTCTTGATAAGATTGTCTTTGGTTTCTTTCTGATTTACAGATTTGGGAGAGGAAGAAGTATCATTAGCAGCCTCATCATCTTCAAGTACATGTTGTTTGCTGACCAGTAAATCTTCATCAAACTCAACAACACTCTTTTTGAAGATAGGCTCTTTGACACCAGACAAAATAGTTGGAACATTTTTGTTTACATAAGATTCTTTTCCTTTGACTTTGGCTGTCTTCCTTCCCTTGTCATTCTCATAAACAAAACCAATTCCAACCTTACAGTCTTCAGTGTGTTCCTTGTGATAGGTTTGAATAAGTTCAGAGGAGTTTCTATAGCATCTTATCAATTCATTTTCAGTAATTTGTTCCCTAAGAGCTATTTCTATCTGTTCAGCACAAACTACTTTGTTCTTAAGATACTCAACCTCCTTCTTCAAACCATCAAGATTCACAACCATTAATTCAAGTTCCTCATTCTTTTCTGTAAGTTCAAGATTTCTAGCAGTTAGCCTATCAATTTCTTCATTTGCAACCAACATGCTAGTATGAATATTAAACATCTCAGTACTCATGTCTTCAACAGTTTGCTTGTATTGAGAGGGAGTCATATCAAGAGAAGTAAGAATAGGTACCTGATTTGAAGAATCTCCATCATCAGAAAAGTCCATCAAAGCATAGTTTGAATACTCCTGTTCTTCTTCTTCATCAGAATCATCCCAGCACTTTCTCTCTGCAATAAAAGCTTTACCCTGCTGTTTCTTGAGTAGATCTTCATACTTAGCTTCAAGCTCTAAGTATGCGTTGTCATTTTTGACCTGTTTGGGCTTCTTGCACTCTGTAGCAAAGTGCCCAAGTTCATTGCAGTTATAACATCTTATCTTGGACCTATCCAAACTCCCAGACTTGTAGCCTCCTTTTGCAGCACTAGCAATTCCTTTCCCTTTATTGAAGGTGTTTGAGCTACCTGATCCACCAGAACCACCAACATTAAACTTGGACTTAAATGGCTGCTTCCTTTTGAACCTGATGTTAGGATACCTTCTAGCTATATAAGCAAAAGATTTGTTTTCCATTTTGTCCAGTTCATCTATGTTGTAGAATTCATCTTCCTCAGGCAAATCATAGATGACTTGAGACTCATCACCAGTGTCTTCAACTTCCAGCTCTTTAATCTTGACTTGATTGACTTTCAAAGATTCCATTCTTTAACCTAAGTTGTCAGCAATAAGGGCACAAGAAGTGTTGGCCATCATTCCTTGCTTTGCTTGAATGGATCTCTTTTGAAACAACTCTAGCTCATATGTTTTCAAAACACCATACAACACATCAAAACCAATCTTGGTTAGATCCCTTTCCTTGAGAGAAGAGATTCTTGGTTCCAAGTGATCTGGTAGAGTCAATAAGAACTTCATGTTGAGCTCTTTTGTTTCATAGTGTTTGTCATAAAGTTTGAGCTCATTTATCAGCTTGCTGAACCTTTCAAATACTTATGTGATTCCCTCCTTTGGCTGAGCCATGAAGGCTTCATACTATGAAACCAAAATCTGCTTCTTGTTCTTTCTCACTTCTGGAGTTCCTTCACATATCACTTCTACGAGATCCCACATCTTATTTGCACTACTACAATGAGAAACAGTGCCATACATGGTGAAATCCATAGATTCACAGATAATGAGTTGGAGATTTCCATCTAGTGCCACTTTCTCCTTTTCAGGCTCAGTGTATTTGGAAGGATCTTTAGGCTCGTAATGCATTGGTTTCTTTACAGTGCCAACAGTTGTTTCTGCAATCTCAATCATTGGAATGAAGGGACCATGTTTTAAGATGTCTAAATACATGGGGTTTGAAGCCTTGATGAACAACAACATCTTCTTCTTCCATAGATTGTAGTGTTCCTTATTGAAGGGAGGAATCTTGATACTGCTTAGTTTCTGTGAACTCATTCTTGATCTTTTTCTATTTGTATATCAACAGCCCGCTCTGATACCACATGTTAGATATGAATATCACGGAGAAACTAGACAGAGGAGGGGTGAATGGATAGTTTGAAAGATTTTCGTTTTCTTGAAACTAAAAAGTTGTGAAGGATTGTGTTGTATGAAAAGGCGGAATGAAATAAATAGAACACACACAATCACTTTAATCTACTTTGTATTAATTAAATCAAATACTACAGCTTCCAAAATTTCACAACTGAAATTCTGGCTTCTAAACAAGAACAGTGTTTTCATGTTTTCTTATAGAGAAAAGAGTGCTTGAATATTTATGTGTCTTACTCTCTTATAGCTAACAATAGGGTGTGCACAATATATATATCCTATACAAAACTGGTGTAAACCCTATTTTCACAGCTACCCCTTGACTACAACTCCCACTTGTTCTCCCATAATAGGTTAACTGTGTCAGGAAGGACCACTTGCGTACTGTTGTCCTATCCCGTATCTGTAGCTGCTTGTCTCTATTCTTTCTCTCCAAGTTTTGCTGTAGATTTGCCATCTGTCTTTGGACCACCTCACCGTAATAAATGATTCAGTATTTGTCTCCTTTGAATCTTGGTTCTGTACCATAATTTGTCTTGATATAAACGGCTAAGTGTTGACATCGTGAACTCCAGCATATCCTTGATTCTTTGACTTGTCGACATAGAGCATTTGAGACTTTGCTATATGAGGACTTTGCTATATGACTATTTCAGGAGTATGCGATATAGGCTTCTTGAGGACTTCACGACATAGCCTATTTGAGGACTTCGCGATATAGCCTTGTTAGATCAGAATTCAATGATCGTCAGAAGCTAGACTCAACTGATCAGGATTGCTGACGTCATCAGTATTGCATGGTCATCAGTATTTGATCAAGCGTCAGTATCTTATTGATCATCAGGATTCCTACTCAGACTATGATCAGGATTGATCATCAGAACTTGAAGCTGATCAGGATTCCTACTTCGAGTTATATTTGGAGTCTAGATAAACATGGAAGTTTATTCTATTTGTTCCTGGTTTGTAGAATGTAGCTATCGATTAAGGATAGGTTTCTATCTTTGTTATTGATTAGGACTTATCTTGTTATTGATAGAGAAGCTGTGTGCACTATATAAACACAGTCTTGGTTTCGATTTATGTATTCATTCGAGAGAGAACATAATCGAAGAGAAGCTCTTAAGAACAGAATTTCTTGAGAGAGTTTTTGTAAACTAGCAGCTCTCAAGAACATCAGAATTTCTTGAGAGAGTTTGTAACAGTTTTATATCAGATTTAATAAAGCTGTTATCTTTCTTTTCATATTTGTGATATATACATTAAGAAGTCGATTATCTTACTCTATTGTATTCAACCCCCCTTCTACAATAGATTATTACTGGGCAACAATTGGTATCAGAGCTAACTGATTTAATTCTGAATCAGATACGATCTAAAGATGTCGACAACCAAGTATGAAAGCATGAAGATTCCCATCTTAAAGATATCAGAATATCCTACATGGAGGGTAAAGATGCTGATGTACCTGGAGGCTATGGATCCTGACTACTTGGACAGGATTCGTGATGGACCATATATACCAACAAAGTTCGTAGAACGAACAGATACAGTACCAGAACATTATGTGGTCAAAGCTAAAGCTGAATGGACTCCAGAAGAAAAAGCTCATGTACTCAGGGAACCAAAGATAAAGAATATCTTGCATAATAGCCTTGATGCTGTCATGTCAAACAGAGTGATTGCATGCAAGTCTTCAAAAGAAATCTGGGATACTTTGGAAACTCAGTGCCAGGGATCTGCATCTGTTAAGAAAAACAGAAGGGCTCTTTTGATTCAAGAATATGAACAATTCGATGCAAGACCTGAAGAGAGCCTGACTGATCTATATGATAGATTTCTGACACTATTGAACAGCTTATCCTTAGTTGACAAAGTATATGAAACTGAAGATTCAAACACCAAATTTCTTAGAGCTTTACCTGAAGAATGGGATACTCAGACCTCAATCATTAGACACCAGTATGATCTGAACATTGTGTCTCTTGATGAGATCTATGGGATGCTAAGAACTCATGATCTTGAAGTTCAACAGAGAAAGAACAAGAAAAGCAGCAAGGCAAAGTCAATTGCTTTGAATGTAGAAGCAAAATCAAAAGGGAAAGCTATGGAGGTCTCTAGAAGGAAAGCAAGAGTAGCTGAGTCAGATCCTGACGACTCTTCATCAGATACTGATGGCAATTCTGATGCCAATACTGGTGATGAATCTTCTGATTCAGACATGGAAGAGATGGTTGCTATGATTGTCAGAAACTTCAGAAGGATGAAGTTCAGGAAGAATAGAAGACAAGGCAACTTTCAGAAAAAGATCTTCAAAGCAGACAAAGACAAGTATATCAAAAAGGACAGCAAGGGTAGCAAATTTGACAAGTCAAAGGTTAGATGCTACAAGTGTAATGGTATGGGTCACTTTGCTTCTGAATGCAACAAGACAAAGGCACTCATCACATCAAGCAAGGATTGGATGGACTCTTCCTCAGAATCTGATACTGAGGTAGTCAACTATGCGTTAATGGCCAATGCTGATGTAATTGCTGCTCCTGATGATAAGGTACTAAATACTATCTTTGATTTTGATATTGACAATGCTTCTGAGTTAAGACGTTTTCTAAAGTCATCATATTAGCTTTAGAAGTCAAACTGCTGAGAATACTAGAATCTTATCTGAGATGTCTGACCTTAGAAAGAGGAATGAGATATTAGAAGCTGAATTTTCTCGTATGCAAGAAGTACAAAAAGAATGTGATAATGCTAAACACATGCACTTAGAGATGACATCTAAATGTACTTCCCTTGAAAAAGAACTTGAATATGCTAATGAGAAAATCAGAACCTGGACAGACTCTGGTAGGAAATTTCATGAGATTAATACCTCTAAGAATTGAAGAGAGTGTCTAGGATATAAGTCAGATGAAGATAAGAAATTGAAAGAGAAAATTGTCATTGATGAGACAGTCAGTCCAAAGACCTATAGACATGTTATAGACTCAACCAAATCTAAGATTACTCCTGTTAATTTTGTTTTTGGTAAGGATTCCAATTCTACTTTTGAAAAGGGATCTTCTTCTACACAAGGAATTAAAATTATAAAGTCTAAACCTGTCATGAACAAAGTCACTAAGAATCTAGGTCTATTGTCTCAGAAACAGCTTAAAGACAAAATCTGTGAGGTTACAGATAAGAAAAAGGAAGCTACTGTTAAGAGAAACAGGAATGGTAAAGTTGGGATCAATAAAGAGAATGGTTATAAATATATCCCAAATGCACCTAGAAAGTGTTGTTTCAACTGTGGTAACTCTAATCATCTTGCTATTGATTGTAAGAAGAGTAAGAAGAAGATTACTGATATTTCTAAGTCTGATGTTAGGAATAGATCAATACTCTATAAACCGCAGAAGTCATGTTTTCATTGTGGTAGTCTATGGCATTCTATTTATACATGTAAAGAGTATCATGATTTGTACTATAACTTTTATGATCCATTGCCTAAGTTTGAAAGTAGTACAAAGTCTGATAGAACTGAAAATGTCATAGTGAAGCATGCTTTTGTTAATACTGATGCTGACAAAGCAAATCCTGATGGAGTAAATCCTGTCAGGACTGCTAAAGTCAGAAAGTCTTCTGCTGCTAAAATTAATAAATTGCATGAGAAAGGAACCCAACAAGTATGGGTTCCTAAGTGTTCTAACTAGTGTGTTTCTATTCTGATGCAGGGTAAAAAGAAAAATGTGTTAGTCATGGATAGTGGATGTTCTGTGCACATGACTGGAAACAAAGCCCTGTTATCAGAATATGAGGAAAAAGCTGGCCCAACTGTGTCTTATGGAGATGGCAACATTGGACAAACCTTGGGATATGGTAATATAATCATTGGAAATGTCATCATTGAAAAAGTAGCTCTAGTGAAGGGACTAAAACACAACTTGTTGAGTATTAGTCAAATCATTGACAGAGGTTATCATGTCAATTTCTATTCCACACATTGTGAAGTAGTCAGTAAAGCAACAGGGAAGATAGCACTAACTGGCTACAGGCATGGTAACATATATGAAGCCAACATTCTCTCAGATACTGATGGCTCCCCTACATGTTTCATCAGTAAAGCTTCAGTAGATGAAAGTTGGAATTGGCACAAGAAGCTTTCTCATCTCAACTTCAGCAACATCAATGAGTTGGTTAAGAAAGAGTTAGTAAGAGGATTACCTAATGTCTTATATACACCTGATGGACTCTGTGATGCATGCCAAAAAGCAAAACAAAGAAGGACATCATTCCAGAGTAAATCAGAATCCTCTATTCAAGAACCATATCACATGCTACATCTTGATCTGTTTGGTCCAGTCAACATCATGTCCATCAGTAAGAAAAGGTACACTCTTGTAATTGTTGATGAATATTCTAGATTCACCTGGGTGTATTTTCTGCATAGAAAAGATGAAACTCCTGAAGTTCTGTTGGATCATGTGAGGATGATTGAGACAACCACAAAGTACAAAGTCAAGATTCTGAGAAGTGATAATGGTACTGAATTTAAGAATTCAAAGATGGAAGAGTTCTGCAAATACAAAGGAATCATTCAACAATTCTATGCTCCTGGCACACCTCAGCAAAATGGAGTAGTAGAAAGGAAGAATAGAACTCTTATTGAAGCTGGCAGAACTATGTTGGAAGAAGCTAAATTACCTACATATTTCTGGGCAGAAGCAGTCAACACAGCATGCTATACACAAAATCTCACATTGATAAACAGGCATGGTGTCACTCCTTATCAGTCACTCAAGGAGAAGAAACCAAGTTTGAGGCATTTGCATGTGTTTGGCTGTAAATGTTTTGTTCTCAGAACTCATCCTGAACAGCTAGGGAAATTTGAAACAAAGGCTGATGAAGGAGTATTCATAGGTTATCCTACATCAAGAGCCTTCAGAGTTTTTAATTTGAGAACAAGAACTGTCATGGAGTCAATTCATGTATCTTTTGATGATAAGAAGATAACTGGAATCATTGAAGACTCGCATGATAGATTGTTATTTGAAAATGAAGCTTCCAAGGAACCTGAAGAAAGTGAATCAGATCCTGTCAATTCATCAGATACTGATGGGTCACCAAATCCTGACGACTCATCAGGTACTGATGGTGCTAATACTGATGATGCAAACAACAGTGATACAACTAGTAGTGCTAATGTTGAGGGGGAGCAACGGCATTCAACTACAAGTTCAGAGTCAACACAATCATCAGGACAGAATTCTTCAGATACTGATTCAAGTGAAGATCCTGATAACACATCAGGAGGGCATAGCAATAATTCAGGGAGAGCTTCAAATCAATCAAATTCTTTCAATCAAGATAACACCAATCCAGGGGGAGCATCTACTTCAAGAAACAATTTGACACCAGCAAGGAAATGGACAAAAGATCATACTCCTGATTTGATAATTGGAGATCCTGATGCAGGTGTTCAAACAAGAAGTGCAACTCAGAATGAATGTTTATATAATAACTTTCTATCCAAGGAGGAGCCTAAGAAAGTTGAAGATGCACTTAAAGATGCTGATTGGGTTACTGCAATGCAAGAAGAACTGAATGAATTTGAAAGGAATGAAGTCTGGAAACTGGTACCAAGACCAAAGAATAGATCAATTGTTGGTACAAAGTGGATTTTCAAGAACAAGACTGATTCTGATGGAGTCATTATCAGAAATAAAGATAGACTAGTTGCAAAGGGGTATTCCCAACAAGAGGGAATTGACTATGATGAAACTTTTGCTCCTGTTGCAAGACTAGAAGCCATCAGGATATTTCTTGCTTATGCAGCACATAAGAAATTCAAGGTTTTCCAGATGGATGTTAAAAGTGCTTTCTTAAATGGTGAACTGGAGGAAGAAGTTTATGTTGAACAACCTCCTGGTTTCATTGATCCCAAATATCCAGATCATGTCTACAGACTGGATAAGGCACTTTATGGACTAAAGCAAGCTCCAAGAGCATGGTATGAAACCTTAGCTCAATTCTTACTGGAAAGTGGATTCAAAAGTGGTGCAATTGATAAAACTCTATTTTATTTGAATCATGGTAAGGAGTTGCTGTTAGTTCAGATTTATGTTGATGATATCATTTTTGGGTCAACAAACAATAAGCTGTGTGAAAAGTTTTCCAAGCTTATGCAGTCAAGATATCAAATGAGCATGATGGGAGAAATGAGTTACTTTCTGGGTCTTCAAGTTAAACAGACTGATGAAGGGATTTTTATTAATCAGTCTAAATACACAAGGAATTTACTGACAAGGTTTAACATGCAAGACAGTACTCCTGCTTCAACTCCCATAGCTACAGCTACCAAACTTGATCCTGATCAAGGTGAAGAGGTAGATGTAACTCACTACAGAGGAATGATTGGCTCTTTATTGTATCTCACTGCCAGTAGACCAGATATCATGTTTGCAACCTGTCTATGTGCAAGATTTCAAGCAAAACCTAGAGAACCACATCTGATTGCAGTCAAAAGAATTTTCAGATATCTCAAAGGCACTCCTTCACTTGGCCTTTGGTATGCAAGGGAATCAGATTTTGGGTTGTGTGGTTATTCAGATGCTGATTTTGCAGGATGCAAAATAGAGAGGAAAAGTACTTCAGGAAGTTGTCAGTTTTTGGGTGGAAGACTAGTTTCATGGTTCAGTAAAAAGCAGAAATCTATTTCCACTTCAACTGCAGAAGCTGAGTACATTGCTGCAGGAAGTTGTTGTGCTCAGATAATGTGGATGAGAAATCAGTTGTTAGATTATGGCTTGTCATACTCAAAAATCCCTATTTATTATGATAACCAAAGTGCTATTGCAATGACAGGAAATCCAGTTCAGCATTCTCTTACTAAACACATAAGTATCAGATATCACTTCATAAGAGAACAGGTTCTGGAAGGAACAATTGAACTTCACTTTGTTCCTACTGATCAACAGCTAGCTGATATATTCACCAAGCCACTACCTGAAGCTACTTTCAATAAGTTGGTGAATGAACTTGGAATGATAAATTTTGAGAATTTCTGAGGAAAAGCTACAGAGAGGAAATCCTGATAACTGTCAAATCCTGATGGTTATTCAGAAAGGTATGTATCTTTGATCAAATCCTGATAGGACTCAATCCTGACAGGAAATAAATTGGTCAAATCCTGATGTTCAGTTATTGAAGCTGGTATGAAAACCAGAGGTTCTATGCTAACTTGTCATTAACACTCCTGGTAAACTCTGGACAATTAGATTATTACTTAGTCTTTGATTAAGTTTTCAGTCTTAATTATCAATGTCATTATTATCAGAGTTTATTATTTATCATCTCTATATCACTATGAGTGTTACTAACAAATTTTGCAGGCAAGAACAGGAAGAAAACAATTGAGAAAATAGACAAATTTCATTAATACTTGAAGATACATTACACATGAAATATGGAAATTACATATTTGTTTCCCTAGTCTATTTTCTACTCAGGAACTCGTGCTTTACAGATAAGCATGAACACGTGCCCTGAAAATTAGCATGAATGCTCCTGAGCAGCTTCACAGTTCATCAGAACTGGAAGGTCTCTTGTTCCATCCTTAAGAGACAACCCACCTTGTTCCTGACACAAGCATGCAACCTAAGCAGTCTAAACAGTTAACAACCACCTCTACTGTCTCTCAAAAGACTTTAGTTGTAAAATCAAAGAAATCAGCTAGAACTGATGTGTCTGGAAGGCAATCAGGTTCAAAGGATTTTTCCTCTACACCACTCACTAAAAAGAAGATACAAGGGGGTGTACAAGGGGTCCTGGTGAAGAAAGCTGATAAGGTTGTTAAGAATGTTCTTGTGAAAAGGAAGTTAAGGTTGATTGATGAAAGTGATTCAGAGGATGACTTACCTATATCCTCTGTGATGAATGTGAACAAGGAAGTTGCTGATACTGCTACTAAAGCTGTGGTACCTTTATCAAAACCACAAAAGACAAGGAAATTATCAAAGAGCAGGTATCATATTCCTTTGATAGTGCAAATGAAGGATACTGATATTCAGACATCAAATCTTGATGAGTCATCTACTCCTGATGCTCTAGCAAATCCTGATGTTAGTATTCCTGATGCAACAACAAAAGTTGTCTCTCTATCAGACTCTCCAGCCTCTCCATCTCAGATTAGAGAAATTTCTTGGGAGAAGGTTTCTACAACTGCTTCCTTGGTTGGTCTTACACCTACATCAAAGAAAAAGAGGAATGCAGAAGAGTTAGTCTATCAGAGACAGAAGAAGCTGAAAGGATCAAGCCCACAAGAACATGAATTTCAGAGTAATTCAGCAGCTACTGTTGATCCTGCCACACAAGAACCACTCAATCAAAGTTTGGGTGAAGGCTTAGCTAGTGGAATGGTCACACAAGAACCATTTTCTCAAAGGGAGAATGAAGACATCAACATTCCAGCTACACAAGAACCATCTTCTCAAAGTGAAGATGCAGGCAAAGCTACAGCTTCTGTTGAAAGATTGGTCGAGAACATTGTCAATGAGGGAAGCACACAAGAACCTTTAACTCAAAGTGTTGAAGCAGCTTCTGAACCTCAAGCTCCACAAGAACCATTGGTAGCAAATACTGATGCAAGCATATCAAATCCTGACGGTGTTCATCCTGACGCTAGTGGTGCTCCTGATAATGAACCTATTTTGATACAGTCACTTCGTTCAAGACCAATGGATCATCCTATCTCAGAACCACAGGATAAACTGAAAGGTATTGCTATTCCTGATCCTGATATTACTCATGATACTGCTGATGATACTTCTGATGATAGTGATGATGATAATGAGAATCGAAAAAAGAAGGAACAGCTTGCTACAGCACTCAAAATTAGTCTTGGAACTAATTTTGGTTCATCAAGTACATATATGGCTAGCAATGCTTTCACTGGGAAAGATCAGAGACAAGATTTTTCTACTCCTTCCTTTGATCTTGCAGAGGCATTTAGACAGAATGAATGGAACAATTCATGGCATCAATCTGATGAATCTATCAGTTTTTCTTCGGCTATTGAACATGCCTATAATGCAGTGAAGTCTATAGAGAATCAAGACTTGAAGAATCATCTGAAGGCTACTACTCTGTTATCCAAAAGCCTGAAAAGTGAGATTGATTCTATCAAGGGTTCAACTGAAAAAGTGAGGACTGATATCTTTAATAATTTTACAAAGGTGCCTACTACTTTACAACTAAGGGTAGTGGAATCCCAAGTGAAATCTGTTGTTTCAGAACAAACCTCAATCAATCAAAGAATTGATTCTCTGGATACTAAGGTAACTAAAATTCAAGCCTCTCTTTCCTTAATTTTGCAATTATTGTCAAATCCTGATGTCAAAAAGGGGGAGAAGGTTATTCAGACAAAATGTACACCTGATCTAGTATTAAGAAATAATGATGATGATACTGGAGATGATGGTGGTGACAAAGTGATACAAGGAGAAACCTCTGATGATGTTGTTATGAAGTCTACAATTCAAACTTCTCAAAGTCAAACAACGCAGTCAACTCATGTTTCTGATTCTGGAGTTAAGACAGTAAGAACATTGGTGCAATCTCAGATCCTGACGGAAGATCAAATCCTGACACCTGGTCATGGACACATTCTTGCTACAATTCCTGAAGGTGATGAAGATGTGATTATTGATAATCCTGAATATGCATCAAATTTATTCCAGAAGTTTTCTACAAAAGACGGTAGAATTGTTACTCTTTATCACACTGATAAAAGAGTTCAACAATTATTTGTTAGAAAAGCACTCTCTACAGCAAGTGAAGAATATCCAGATCTCTCACATGAAGAATTCTTGAGACTACAAAGAGAGACAATGGAAAGCTATACTGCTCCTGCTAGAGGTAGAGGAAGCAGAGGTAGGAGAGGTGCTAGAAGAAATAGAAGAGGTTCTTCAACTCAAACAGTACCTAGACAGACAAGGTCTAGAGGGTTAAGAATTGAAGAAATTCCTGAACCTATTCAAACTCTAGTAGTTCCTGACAGATCTACTTTTGGTGATGATGGAAATATTGAAGAAGAACCTGAATTGAGAAGAAAATCAAGAAAGTCAAATCCCTGCAATACAAATCAAATTGAAGAATCTAATCCTGATGTTGTTCCTGATGATATTCAAGATCCTGATGATTCTGAAATTCTGCAAGAGGTTGATTTGATAATCTTATCTACTGTTGTTGATTGTCACAACAAAGAAGTAGATGAAGAAGAAGAAGCCAGAAGAAGAGAAATTACAAGATCAACAAATAGAGATTTCAATCTCTATGTACAAAGGCTTAAACTCTCAAACAGAAGAGTGTGGAGAAATACAAGCAGGCAAGAATCTTTACTTGAAAGAAGCTACACTCATGAAAAGGAGAAAGACAAGAAGTGGGAACACATAAGTACACTGAAGTGTGATACACCTATCAATTTTCAGACTGGTGGAATTATTACAAGCGCTTCAAGTGTTGTTGATTTATCTGAGATGGTTAGATCAAAAGCACTCTGGTTAAAGATGTTTTCAAATCTGAAGCAATTGTCAAGTAATTCAAGAGGAGGTATTGGACACAGAGATGGTGAATATCTGAATATGTCATATGTTGATCCTTACTCCTTGACAGAAATTGGAGGTACTTTAACTTCTGAAAACCTGAACAATTTATTAGCTGTTGATATAGTTATAGATTGTCATGATGGTTTTGAAAAGAAAGAAAAGCTTCTGTACTTCATGAAAGATGGTAGTGTGAAGATTCTATCTATTCAAGATCTGCTGATGAAAACTACACAGGAACTGAAATATGTTCACTATCTGTTAAGATGGAAGAACCAAGTGTACAAAGTATGGGCTGACATGATTTTGTCAACTATAAGAAGAAGACTGGATGGAAACAGTAATTTCGATGGTAATTATATTCCCATGTACTTAAATCAAAGAGGTCAGGATGTGGAAATGCAAAGAGGTACTGCTGTTAAAGAAGTAACTTTTGGTATGACCCAACTTACTCTCAATCCTGATGGGAAGGAAATTGCTTATCTTTTGCTTGAAGAGCACAGTCTACAGAAAAGCTCCATACAGAATCTCAGAGCAGCTATCTACCAGATTAATGAGGAAGATGAAGAACTCAGAAATCTTAAGGAAAGACTGATTCAAATTCTTGAAGAAAAAAAAGAAAGTTTATTATCCAACTTCTTGAAGATGAATCTGTTCTATCACAAAGCTTAAACAGATAAGTTGTTTCTGAAGATACTCGTACATTTTGATACATGTTTTTGACATCATTGAATATTTGGAATCTATACTTTATTTCACAAAGTATGAGATTGGGGGAGATTGTTAGATCAGAATTCAATGATCGTCAGAAGCTAGACTCAACTGATCAGGATTGCTGACGTCATCAGTATTGCATGGTCATCAGTATTTGATCAAGCGTCAGTATCTTATTGATCATCAGGATTCCTACTCAGACTATGATCAGGATTGATCATCAGAACTTGAAGCTGATCAGGATTCCTACTTCGAGTTATATTTGGAGTCTAGATAAACACGGAAGTTTATTCTATTTGTTCCTGGTTTGTAGAATGTAGCTATCGATTAAGGATAGGTTTCTATCTTTGTTATTGATTAGGACTTATCTTGTTATTGATAGAGAAGCTGTGTGCACTATATAAACACAGTCTTGGTTTCGATTTATGTATTCATTCGAGAGAGAACATAATCGAAGAGAAGCTCTTAAGAACAGAATTTCTTGAGAGAGTTTTTGTAAACTAGCAGCTCTCAAGAACATCAGAATTTCTTGAGAGAGTTTGTAACAGTTTTATATCAGATTTAATAAAGCTGTTATCTTTCTTTTCATATTTGTGATATATACATTAAGAAGTCGATTATCTTACTCTATTGTATTCAACCCCCCTTCTACAATAGATTATTACTGGGCAACAAGCCTTTTTGAGGACTTCACGATATAGCCTTTTTTAGGACTTCACGATCTAGTAAATTCTGACTTTGCGATCTCAACACTTCACGACATGAGCCTTGAGGACTTCACGACATAGTTCATTTTGGACTATGCGATCTCAGTACTTCACGACATGGAAATTTAGGACTTCACGACATAGCTCATTCTGACTTCACGATATAGGGACTTAGACAAATTTCTGCAACTTATTTCTTCAAGGCCTTATTCACTCCAATCCTGATGCATGAACAAATTGAACTTCTTCCAGGATAATTATTCCATGGCCTATGTACATTCTAGGTGCAAGAAACTTACTAAGCTCATTATAACTTTGAGCATACAGAATAAAGATAAATACATGAAAACAAGATAAGTACAATGGAGACCTATACTATATCCCAGTGAAAGAATTCACTAGGTCATTTAGAGTGACATAGTCACAATGTGTAGGCTTTTTAATAGTGGTATTCAGACATGCCTTGAGCCTAACAAGTTTTAAATCGTTATCATCCTTCCATCCATTGTTGTAGGCATTTGCACTAACATTTGCCCTGATTCTGGAACTAGTTATCTCTGGAGGAAACTGAGAAAAAGCATAGCGGCGGCTGTGAAAATGAAAGTGAAAATAGAGAAATTAGCAAAGTAATAACCTACCTTCTTGGTTCAATATATATATAAAGCATTAAATTTTTTTATAACATTTTGTATTACAATTAGAATTTTTAATATATATCTATCTATATATATATATATATATATATATATATATATATATATAGGGCTATTCTACTACAAACCACTCTTAGACTACAAACCTACAAACTAAATAATTTTTTTTCAAATCGCGTCGAAACATAGCACATATGGTATGCAAATCGATCGTTGGGAGATGGAGAAAAATACGGTGAAGTCGGATTTCAAAAAAAAACTCTCCGATTGACGGGAAAAGTCAAATTAAAAACGAAGGGAATAGGTGTGATTGAGTGTGGGAGGGTGTATTTTAGTTGTGTGTTGTGTATATAGGGGGGGCCATTAGAATAGATTAATCTAAGGGCTTAAATTGGTTCTTAGTTTGTATTTTAAAAAAGGTTTGTATTTGATCACTAGCCTATATATATATATATATAGATGCACCAGAGTGATGTGAAGGCCTCCTTTGGTTCAATGTAACCCAACATAGTAACCCTTACTTTCAATGGAACTATATGAGTTCTGTTGTTTAGTTATAAAATTTAAAATTTAAAATAATTAACTCATGATTTCAAGGTAATTGTACTTAATTCAAACCATCATCATCCACCTACCAAGTTCATGCGTGGTTAATTTGAGTTACATAGTTGTAAAATATCTTATTTTTTATTGACCTTACATAATTATGCATCAAATATTGAAACTATAAAAAATGTTAAAATCCAATTAAAAATATTAAATCCAAATTTTGTGTTATGATATATGATTTGTTTATGTTATCAAATTTTATAGGTTTTATGACATATATATTCTTTATTAGTAAGCTAAATCTCCTGTTAGTGTTAAATTAGTACTAAATTTGGTTTCACTTTCTTAGGTTTCACCCCAATCTCAATTACATTCTTTGCAACTACATAATTAAACAAGACCTGTTACTTGAATTTGCATGATATTTTTTTATGTTGGCTAGTAAATCATATTGTAAAATAAAGTTGTATAAAATAGTGTATAATTTTTAGAGAAAAAAAACAAACAGATTTTGTTAATATTAACTCTGTAAAATCTGTTAAACTTACATTCTGAAGAAATTATGTGTTCTTTTGAGATCCTAGGTTACAATAAATTGTTCGAAAACATAAAATGTAAACATATTCCGTGTTCATGTATATCACACAGTTACCTATCAAGTTACAAGATAATTATCATAAATACTAAACAAAACCTTTGTTCTATTATCTTCTCTGATAGTTTCAAATGCTAACTTGTACGAATCAACACATCTCTGCATATCAATCTTCTGTAGTAGAATCAATCTCTCCTAATTTAAGTGATTCAAACTCTAATAGATAAACTTTACTTAATTAGTGTAAATTCTAGTTGAGCTTATACTCTGATGAACTCAAACACTGATATCAAATCATTATTTCTAATAATGTCCCCAATTTATACTTTGTGAAATAAAGCATAAATGCTGATATTATGATATCAAAATAAAAAAAAAAGACAAATGCGCAATAATTCTGTAAAACATATTGAGTTTGCAAAACAGACATGTTTAATTAACAAAACATACATGATTATCAAGATTTTCAATGAAATAATGATCTCAATAGAACACTCTTTGCAAAATAATATGCTTTGAAATTTTTTGATTACAAAATATAATCTAATTTGTAATATATTGATTGTAGGACATACATGGTCTTCAAGTCTCTATAGAATACTCTATAGAACTAATCTAATTTGTAATATATTAATTGTAGAACTAATAGTAGTCTCCATAGAATTTATATATATATATATATATATATATATATATATATATAGGCCAGGACTCTAGAGAGAACCCTCTTAAAAAGAGAACCAAGGAACTTTTTTTAAAAATTAGTTTTAAATTAAAATAAAAATATAAATAGTTGTATATCATCCTAATAGTCCCAAAAAGTTAATTACTTACAAACAAAGATTCATTTTTAAATTTAAAAAAATATATGAAAAAATTATGAATCTCTTTTTGAATCTCTTATATATATATAAAAGATTCATAAGCAGATTCATAATTTTTTCATATATTTTTTTAAATTAAAAAATGAATCTTTGTTTGTAAGTAATTAACTTTTTGGGACTATTAGGATGATATATAACTAATTCTATTTTTCTTTCTATGCTAAAATGATTTTTTTAAAAAGTTCCTTGGTTCCCTTTTTAAGAGGGTTCTCTCTTGAACCTTACTCTATATATATATATATATATATATATATATATATATATATATATATATTACAATTATACCAAAATTTCATTCAGCGGGTATCTCCTCATGTCCAACAACACTCATGAGATAATCATGTAAAAGTTCATATTGAGTTGTCGCCCGTGCTTTGACCATCAGAGATTTAACCTCTTTTAATTCCTTGGTTTATTCAATAGTGTGATCTATAACATACCATAAATTATAAATTACATTTATGCTCATACTACCATCCAAGTATATACAACCAATTCTTTCACCATCTGCATTGAATGACATATGTCTAAAACAAAATATAGCATTGAAGATTGTACTATCCCTTTGCATCTCCTTCTCACTTCCATCCTCCAGAATATACTTAGGCATATAAGGTCCATCAAAATTTGAATGGATACCTTTTTTATCATCTATAACTCTTTTGATCCTAGTAGCTGGCCATGCCTGTCGTTAACGCGCCAAATTGATAATAATATTTTTCTCTACTATGTTCGCACTTAACTACAAAATATAGCAAATGTGGCAAGTAGGGATCGAACCCAACGGAATAGCATTCAATACTAGTGTAAAGTAAAATGGTGGGGGGTTTTTGAGTTGGTTGTGGTATTTTATCAAACACCTTGCATACAAGAAATAAATTGCTAGAGAAATACAACTAAGACAATGAAAATCATCCAATCTACCAACACAACAAGGCACAATGAGTAAATTAGCAAGGTAGAGAGATATTTGACCCAAGGATAATGGAAAATCAAGTACTTTACCCCAACAAATTCAAGCAAGATATATCCAACTCTACCTAACCAAGATAATTGGTGAAGCACACAAAATCTTATTTCTCTTCTACGAAAACTAATTTAGTTTAACACATAAATTAGTTCTCTTGATACTAGCAACCAATATTGAAGCAATACTAGTTTAACCAAATCAAGGAATTAAACAAAGAGAGGTTAGGACAAATCCAAGGATGAGAAGTTCAACCTAGGTACTTGCACTTAAATCTTGAGGATTTAGGTACACTAAATCTTGTGCTACTACAATCAATGTACTAACAATTACGGATTAGCACAAACAATTAGCAATTGAAATTACAAGAAGAGTAAGATGAAGCAACCTACAAATCTCCAAGAAAATTCATAAACAATACAACACAAGCATTCAAGATAGAGTGAAATAGATCTTACTTAAAATGAAATGGGTTTAGTACATGATATCCTTCCTTGAGCCAAATAAATGAAGTTAGTTACTCATAATCAATGCTAGATTACAAGTAATTAATGCTTCCTACTACTTCTCCTAACCCTAATTGAATGTTCTTGCAGTGATAAAGATGAGATAAAAGATAAGATATTGTTTGGTTCTCAACTATTCTATTAATACATCCATTAGACAAGAGGACAAACTAGTCAATGTGCTTCCAAAATATTCCAGCATAACATGTACGGCCTGATGAACGGCCGTGCGGGTGCCCGTACAAATGGAAACTCAAACTGCATACTCCGTACGGCCTACTGAACGGCTGTGCGGACGCCCGTACAAATGGAAAATCAAACTGCATCACTTGGAACACTCCGTACGACCTACTGAACGGCCGTACGGACGCCCGTACGAGACAACAATCTCCAAAATCATGCATTATTAACCTCCCGGCATCGCAATCCAACATCTTCTAAATTCCCTCTTGAATAATCTTTGCTTTCAAGCCCACAATAAGCCACTTTTTGAACAAATAAACATGCGGCACTAAAAAAAGGGAAATAAAACAAATATAAGTAAAATGCATATGGAACCGAAAGAAAACCAAGAGAAAGAGAGACAAAAACGTGTATAAAATACACGTTATCAAATCTTCCCCCACTTGAACTTTGCTAGTCCCGAGCAAACTAAAATTAACAAAGAGATTACCGAACTAAATTCACTCATCTAAACGAAAAAATGGTTGTACAAGAGTATTCAAACCATCGTTTAAACCCCCAAGTAGCCTTGGAGGATGAGTTTCGTCTCGTGAGGGTTTATAGATGATGTACCCACAAAATCACAAAAATCACTAACAACAAGAAACTAACATTACCTAATAATTAAGCTAACTACTACACCTAAATGACCGAGTCGTCATACAAATAGGAAACAAGCTAAGCATACCGCTATATCTACTTGTAACTAAAATCAAATATACGGAATTATCCACCATGTTATCCACTATAGCACGCTAACACCCAATTCAAGAATCAAGATAACACACCTTGTGTAAAATGGAACCATGGCAATAAAGATAGAATGAATTCAATTCAATTGTGAACACTAGACAAAAATTATCACAAAACATACGTGGCTTCGCATTAAGAAGATGAAATTTATAGGGTGAAAATTTCACATATCTCAATTATGGATCACACAAGTATAGGCGAAGATTTCACTCAACTCCAAGTCTAAATGCATGCGCTCTACTTGACCTTGAATGTCCACCTAAATTCCGGATTGCACCAAAAATAAGGAAATCATAAAATGGGATGTAACGAGGCTTGGGTGAAGGTGGTGTAATAGTCTCGCTAGTTGAGTCAAAATGACGCTTGCTCTCTTCATACACCAAATTCTCAAACTAAAGTTGATCTTCACTCATTTGCAAATACAAAGCACAACCAAATTTACAAAAAAAATTGAATCAAATAAAGTAAAAAGATTTATTGCTTTTTTTTTTCCTCACACCCCTTTATTTATGTATTTATTTTTCTTTTTTTTAGCAAAGGGGATGCATTACATATATAAATACTACAAAGAACTTTGAACCACATCTAGTCATACATATCACAAACTAGTTCCCACTTTCAATAATTAGCATTCTTCCTCTTCACAAAATCTCCAAATTCTCAAGCTCATCAAACAATTCTTTCCAAGACTCAACTAGCTCAACTAGGTCGAGAGTGAAGTATTTGGCTATGACTCATGTATAAAAGGGGAACGTGACGAACAAAAAATATAGATATAAGCTTCAAAGGGCAACTAGGGATTATTTTCATGGTTCACAAGCTAAAAAGGCCAAAATGGTTATCCTAAATAAAATTTCCTTATTATGGTGCATCCACAAATCAAGGTTTAATGCAAGCCGTAGAGCAACAAACAAACATAAAGAGGGAGAAACACACAAGCACAAAAGAAATCATCGTATAAGGTCTCACAAGGTTTAAGTTGTAATAACATCTTCACGATTTGATTTCCATGCATGTTAAGAGACACTCGTCATGTTCACAATTTTATTACAATAATCTAAACTTTTCATGCCATTTCAAGTGTGTGTGTGAAAAAGGTGGGTCAAACTTATCGATTCACATCAAATTGGTAATGCATGGCACGAAATAGGAGAAAACATGGCTACAAACTCACAAATGTCTTAAATTTTAGAAACAAGTAAACAAGCTTATGACTAAACTCATTTCCAAATGCAAACGAGATGGACATCAAGCTAAACAAAATAGAGTACTAATACTAGCTACATACTACACTACAATAATAACATAAACAATCCTTCCCCCACTTAAAACATGGCATGTCGTCATGCATGACAAATAAAAATATAAGGTAGAGAAAAGTGAAAGAGAGCTCTCCTGAAAAATGAGCACTTAGAAGACGTACCACTCATGATTGCCAAAACCCAACCCAAAATTACAAGCCAAGAATTTAACGAATACCACAACACCACAACCAACCTAAGAAAAAGAACCAACATGCAAATATCCAACCCCCTTCAAAGCCACTACAACACACTAATTAAGGCTATACATACGCTATTTTTTGTGTTTTTTATAAATTAAATTAACTAACCAATTATTAATAAAATCAAAAATCAATTAAAACGAAATTAATTTTTGAAATTATCTCAATTGGTTAATTAGGAAAATGAAAAATTAAAATTAAAATCTAAAAACTAAAAATCTGAAAAATAAAATTCTGAAAATTAAAAACTGAAAATTAAAAATCAGAAAATTAAAAACTGAAAATAAAATCTAAAAACTAAAAATCTGAAAATAAAAAACTGAAAATTCAAAATCAGAAAATTAAAAACTGAAAATAAAATCGAAAAACTAAAAATCAGAAAAATAAAATAGGAAAATTAAAAAGCTGAAAATTAAAAAGCTGAAAATTAAAAATCAGCAAATTAAAAAGCTGAAAAATAAAATTCAGAAAATTAAAAATCAGAAAATTAAAATTAAAAAAAATGAAAACTGAAAATTAAAAGTAGAAAATAAAAACTGAAAAATTAAAACTGAAAATTTAGCATTTTTTTTTTGTTTTTCCTTTTTTTTTTTATAAAGCAAATGCACCCCCGTGCAGCAAGTGTGGGGGAGGGTGTTGAGTTCATTTATTTGACAGAACGAAAGCAAAAACTTACGGGCTGCTGCACCGGCAGTTGTATCCATGTACAATCCTAATTTGCTGCTGAATTTTTTTTTGTTTTTTTTAATTTTTTTTTTTCCGCACAAATTCTTGAAAACATGAAACAAACACATCAAGGTAAGAGTGAAATAAAAATAAAAATTCTAAAAATTAAAATTAACGATACTAAATATTATTTAATGGGGGGGGGTTATTAATATTAAATATTTAAATCTATTATAAAATTCATTAGTCACACCACAAAAACATACAATAATTAATTATTGTATATTTTTGGGTTATTTTTCTTATGAATTAAAATAGATGAAAAAGAAACCTCCACTCAATAATATTTAAAATCAATCCCCAAACCCACAATATGCAAAACACCCTACATAAATGTAAGTGAGGAACAAAATTCGACACATGCATAATATATAACTACATGCGTACCTTGGGTTGCCTCCCAAAAAGCGCCTTTGTTTAATGTCGTTGGCTCGACTTCCCGAATGCGCTTCGCGGCAGCAACATACAAACAAACACAAGAGAGAACTCATCCATGAAGGGGTTCCGCTAATGAGATAACATCAACGGTAGATTCTTGAAATCCTTCATAGAAAGGCTTGAGACGGTGACCATTCACCTTGAATTCTTTGTTGGTAGATAAACTTCGCAAATCCACCACTCCATGAGGGTAGATTTTCACAACAACAAATGGACCCAACCAACGAGAACGAAGATTTCCGGGCATTAACTTGAGACGAGAGTTGTAGAGGAGAACCTTTTGCCCAACACAAAATGATTTAAGAATTAGTGAACGGTCATGGAAGTCTTTCACCCTAGCCTTATATGATTGAGCATTCTCATAGGCATTGTTACGAATTTCCTCCAATTCAAGAAAATTAAGTTTCCGATGAACACCGGCAACATTAATATCCATATTGCAAGCTTTGATTGCCCAATAAGCTTTGTGCTCTAACTCAACGGGGAGATGACAAGACTTACTAAAAACAAACTTGTATGGAGACATGCCAATAGGGGCCTTGAATGCTGTCCTATAGGCCCATAAAGCATCTTCAAGACGAACACACCAGTCCTTCCTTGAGGGTTTCACCACCTTCTCAAGAATAGATTTAATCTCCCGATTAGAAACTTCGGCTTGACCATTAGATTGAGGATTATAAGCCGTTGTCGTTCTATGGTAGACCCCATAAGATTTAAGAAGATTCCCCACCAATTTATTACAAAAGTGGGTTCCTTGATCACTTATGATAGCTTTAGGCACACCAATCGGTTGAAAACATGAGATTTGAGAAATGCAATAATCGCCTTACCATCATCCGATTTTGTTGCCTTGGCCTCCACCCACTTGGACACGGAATCAACGGCTAAGAGAATATAGAGATTTCCATGAGAAGAAGAAGGAAATTGCCCCATAAAATTAATACCCCACACATCAACGATTTCCACCACAATAATTGGAGTTTTAGGCATTTCATTCATTTTTCCTATATTGCCGGTTCTTTGACAAGGTTCACATTGCTTACAAAAATCATGAGAGTCACGAAAAAGGGTTGGCCATGTAAATCCACATTCAAGTACCTTCCTCGCCGTTAGATCTTTCCCAAAATGGCCTCCACAAGCATAAGAATGACAAAATTAAAGGATTAAAGCAATTTCCGACCTTGGAACACACCTTCTCAAGACTTGATACGCACAATGTTCCAAAGATAAGGATCATCCGAAATGTAGTGTTTGGCTTCACTCCTTAATTTCTCCCTTTGACACTTAGGCATTCCCTTAGGAAAAGTTTGGCACACTATGTAGTTTACAAGGTCCGCATACCATGGCACCTCGGTTCGAATTTTGAATAAATGTTGATCCGGAAATAATTCTTGAAGAGGAAAAGCATCTTCACCCCTCATAAGTTGACTCAAGTGGTCCTCCACTAAGTTCTCGGCGCCGATTTTATCTTTGATCTCTAAGTCAAATTCTTGGAGGAGAAGAATCCACCGAATCAACCTAGGCTTTGACTCTTTCTTTGCCAATAGATGTCTCAAGGCGGCATGATCGGTGTACATAATGACTTTGTAACCAAGAAGATATGAACGAAACTTGTCAAGAGCAAAGACAATAGCAAGCAATTCTTTTTCGGTGGTGGTGTAATTTACTTGGGCGGAGTTGAGTGTGCGCGAGGCATAATAAATCACATGAGATCGTTTGTCAACATTTTGCCCTAACACCGCACCAACCGCATAATTGCAAGCATCACATATAATCTCAAAAGGAAGAGACCAATCCGGAGCTTTAATGATGGTAGCTGAAGTTAAAGCTTTCTTGAGATGGTCAAAAGCCATCTTACATTTTTCATCAATTTTGAACTCCACGTTCTTTTCTAGGAGAGATGATAAGGGAAGAGCCACTTTGGAGAAATCCTTGGTAAACCTCCTATAGAATACGGCGTGACCAAGAAAAGAACGCATATCCTTGACATTTGAAGGGTAGGGAAGACTCGCAATAACATCAACTTTTGCCTTGTTAACCTCAATGCCCTTCCTAGACACAATATGCCCCAATACAATACCTTCTTGGACCATGAAATGACACTTTTCATAGTTGAGCACTAGATTAGTCTCCAAGCATCGATCCAAAGCATGTGTAAGAATTCGAAGACATTCATCAAAAGAATCATCCGAAATAGAGAAATCACCCATAAAGACTTCAATTCCATTCTCTATCATATCGTAGAAAATACTCACCATACACCTTTGAAAAGTTGTGGGAACACCACATAAGCCAAATGAGAGTTTACGAAATGCAAATGTGCCAAAAGGACAAGTGAATGTGGTTTTGTCTTGATCTTCGGGAGCAATGACAATTTGATGATATCCGCTAAATCCATCTAGAAAGCAATAGAATTCCTTCCCGGCCAACCTCTCCAATATTTGATCAATGAAAGGGAGAGGAAAATGATCTTTTCGAGTCACCGCATTCAACTTGCGATAATCTATGCACATTCGCCGCCCATTTTGAACTCGGGTAGACACAAGCTCCCCCTTAAGATTCTCCACAAGAGTGATACCCACCTTCTTAGGAACACAATGCACCGGACTCACCCATTTGCTATCCGATATTGGAAAAATGATTCCCACATCTAGTAGCTTGAGAATATCCTTTTTAACAACTTCCATCATTGCCGGGTTGAGTCTTCTTTGTGGGTCTCTAGTGGGCTTAGCTCCGTCTTCAAAGAGTATGCAATGCATGCATGTGGAAGGGCTAATACCTTTAATGTCGGCAATGGTCCACCCAATAGCACTTTTGTGATCCTTAAGAACCCGCAAAAGACGTTCTTCTTGCATATTACTCAAATTAGAAGCTATGATTACGGGAAGAGTCTCATTGTTCCCAAGATAAGCATACTTGAGGTGGTTAGGCAATACTTTCAATTCCAAAATAGGAGGATTTTCAATAGAAGGAAGCAATTTAGAATAAGACAAAGGAAGATCAATTTTTGCAAGATCATGCCTTTGGGGTAAAGGCTCCAATACATTGAGCTCCACATAATTGCCTCATTGACTTCTTCCGAATTAGGAAATCCATCATCTTCACTTGCACATCCCTCAAGAACCACTTGGAGAGCTCCTTTATTTCCCATGTCAAAAGCTTGTTGGGCCAATCTATCAATGACATCAATGGAGCAAATAGAGTGTGCCTCACTAGGAAATTTCATGGCATCATAAATGTTGAACTTGACAACTTCATCGCCAAAGTCCATAGTGAGAGAACCATCATCCATATTAATCTTTGTCTTCGTCGTTTTTAAGAATGGACGCCCAAATAGAATTGGTTCGGACTTGATGTTTGGTGTGCCATCTTCCATTTTTAAAATGTAAAAGTCGGCGGGGAAAACCATTCGATCAACATGAACAAGAACATCTTCAATTACCCCCTCGGGGTAGGCATTAGATCTATCCGCAAGTTGAATTATCACATTGGTATTCTCAAGTGTACCCAAATTTAAAGATTGAAATATGGAGAGGGGCATCACATTGATAGAGGCACCTAAATCAAGCATGGCTCTTTCAAAGAATTTACCTCCAATCTTGCAAGGAATGGTGAATGTGCCCGAATCCGAACATTTTTGAGGTAACCTCCTTTAAATCACAGCCGATACATTCTCATCCACCATTATAGTCTCGTCACCTCTCAATTACCTCTTGTTGGTACACAAATCCTTGAGAAACTTTGCATACTTCGGGACTTGGTTTATGGCATCTAGGAGCGGAAGAGTGATTTCCACTTTCCGGAAGGTCTCAAGCATCTCCTTGTCAACAATTCCTTTCATTGGCTTAGCAAATTTTGAAGGGAATGGAGGCCAAATGACCACATCATCAATGAACTTTGCCTTGTTTGCTTGTGGAACTTCTTCTTGCTCACTAGCCTTTTTACCCTCATCAACTTTCTCTTCTTCAATTTCCATCCCGTCTTCAAGATTTTCATCATTAGCCTCCAAGATTTCGTCTTCATCACCCTTTTCTCCTTCACCACCATTCTCAATCTTACTCTTGGCCTTAGCATGAAGATCCTTCAATTCTTTCCTACTCCTCAAAATCACGGCACTAGCATTTTCTTTGGGGTTCACCTCCGCTTGAGAAGGAAGTTGCCTAGAACCTTGGCTTTGCAACCGATTCACGGTTGTGGCTAGTTGGCTCATTTGCTTCTCCAAGTTAGATATGCTTTGAGTAGTATTGTTTTGAAATTAGAGGTTGTTTGTCGCCATTTGTTTCATCATCTCCTCAAATGATGACGAAGAAGACCCTTGATGATCTTGGGAATTATATCGCGGTGGTGGTGGAAGTGCTTGAAAATATTGATTGGGACGCTTTTGTGGGTATGGATGGAGGTTTTGTTGATTTTGGGTGTTGTAAGCGTTTGGATTTTGGGGTTGGTATTGGTTAGAGTTTGTTGTATTGGGATTTCCATATCGGGAATTTGGGTGATCTCTCCAACCGGGATTGTAGGTGTTACTATAGGGGTCATACTTCCTTTGAGGTGGATTACTCGGAAAGCCTCCAATAGCATTGATTTGCTCTTCGGGTTGTTGGAATGAGAGACATTCATTTGTAGCATGATCTGTCATATTGAAAATACCACAATATTTTTGTTGTTGGAGATTCCCAATGGCTAATTGACGAACCAATGATGTAAGGTCCGAGATTTAGCCCTCTAACCTTTGAGTTGACACTTCGTTCACGGAAGGCTTCTTGACATGCTCTTGACGATCCCCAAATTGGCAAGAATTCGCGGCAATCTTGGTTATCAACTTCCTAGCCTCATCCAACATTTTATCCACAAGAACTCCACCACTTGAGGCATCAAGGTGCAATTTAGCACTAATTTCCAAGCCTCCATAGAAGTAGTGAATAAGCAACTCTTCCGATATCAAGTGCCGAGGACAACTTTGACAAAGCTTTTGAAACCTGTCCCAATACTCATACATTGTTTCTCCGGAGTATTGCCGAATGGCACAAATATCTTTAGAGATGCCCGTAGCCTTTGATGTAGGGAAGAATTTCTCCAAGAAAGTACTTCTCATTTGCTCCCATGTAGTGATTGAGTTTGGAGGAAGGAAAAATAGCCATTCATTGGCATTGTCTTTTAAAGCGAAGGGGAATGACTTCAACTTTACTTGTTCTTTCGTAGCATTGCTTGGTCTCATTGAAGAACACACCATTTCAAATTCTTGAAGATGCCTAAACGGATCTTCTGTGCCTTCAACTCCAAATTTCGGAAGGAGAGCAATAAGACCACCTTTTAGCTCAAATGGTTGTCCTCCCGAAAAAATAATGCATAATGGTAGTTGAACGGAACTAGGAGAAGCAATCTCCTTGAGTGTGCGTGGAGGAGGGTTGTCCATGTCGTGAATGTCAAGGGGAGAACCCTCGCCCAACTCCTCTTCCGAAGGTGTACTAGAAGAGTCTCTCGGAATTAGATGAATATATAATATCACCTAGACAAGAAGATCGAGTCATACATAGCAAACATTTCTAAAATCAAAGAAAATAAATAAATATGCATAATGAAACTAAAATATTCACAATTTTATATGTGCACTAATATTGAACTAAAACTAGTCCCAGGCAACGGCGCCAAAATTTGGCCACGCCCGTCGTCGACGCGCCAAATTGATAATAATATTTTGCTCTACTATGTTCGCACTTAACTACAAAATATAGAAAATGTGGCAAGTAGGGATCGAACCCAAGGGAATAGCGTTCAATACTAGTGTAAAGTAAAATGGTGGGAGGTTTTTGAGTTGGTTGTGGTATTTTATCAAACACCTTGCATACAAGAAATAAATTGCTAGAGAAATACAACTAAGACAATGAAAATCATCCAATCTACCAACACAACAAGGTACAATGAGTTAATTAGCAAGGTAGAGAGATATTTGACCCAAGGATAATAGAAAATCAAGTACTTTACCCCAACAAATTCAAGCAAGATATATCCAACTCTACCTAACCAAGATAATTGGTGAAGCACACAAAATCTTATATCTCTTCTAGGAACACTAATTTAGTGAAGTACATAAATTAGTTCTCTTGATACTAGCACCCAATATTGAAGCAATATTAGTTTAACCAAATCAAGGAATTAAACAAAGAGAGGTTAGGACAAATCCAAGGATGAGAAGCTCAACCTAGGTACTTGCACTTAAATCTTGAGGATTTAGGTACACTAAATCTTGTGCTACTACAATGAATGTACTAACAATTATGGATTAGCACAAACAATTAGCAATTGAAATTACAAGAAGAGTAAGATGAAGCAACTTACAAATCTCCAAGAAATTCATAAACAATACAACACAAGCATTCAAGATAGAGTGAAATAGATCTTACTTAAAATGAAATGGGTTTAGTACATGAAATCCTTCCTTGAGACAAATAAATGAAGTTAGTTACTCATAATCAATGCTAGATTACAAGTAATTAATGCTTCCTACTACTTCTCCTAACCCTAATTGAATGTTCTTGAAGAGATAAGGATGAGATAAAAGATAAGATATTGTTTGGTTCTCAACTATTCAATTAATACATCCATTATACAAGAGGACAAACTAGTCAATTTGCTTCCAAAATATTCTAGCATAACATGTACGGCCTGATGAACGGTTGTGCGGTTGCCCGTACAAATGGAAACTCAAACTGCATACTCCGTACCGCCTACTGAATGGCCGTGCGAACGCCCGTACAAATGGAAACTCAAACTGCATCACTTGGAACACTCCGTACGACCTACTGAACGGCCGTGCGGATGCCCGTACGAGACAACAATCTCCAAAATCATGCATTATGAACCTCCCGACATCGCAATCCAACATCTTCTAAATTCCCTCTTGAATAATCTTTGCTTTCAAGCCCACAATAAGCCACTTTTTGAACAAATAAGCATGTGGCACTAAAAAAGGGAAACATAACAAATATAAGTAAAATGCATATGGAACCGAAAGAAAATCAAGATAAAGAGAGACAAAAACGTGTATAAAATACACGTTATCAGTAGCCCATCTTCTAGTGACATCATTCTTCAATTGAAGCAAGTAAAGAACATATTCTAGTTCCTTCTCCTGCTTCATTAAGAGATCCTGTTCTAATAACTTGAATACTCTATCATCCTCCAATAAATTTAAAATCACTTCCTTGGGTTCTGAACCATCAAAATTATCAATCACAATTTGAGTAGAGATTAGCTTGTCAAGATGCTTTTGAGATAGAGTCTCTCCAAGTTTATCCACTAACATGCATGATCTTCTTCTTCAGGACTGAACTTTTGTCTGCAATAGTTCTAGACCTTGTTAATGGTCTATTGGTGTTTACATATTCGACATGTTCTTGTATTCCTATTCCCTTTTGACCTGGCTTCTTTGCTTCCACTTTCCTCTTCTTCTTCTTTTCTTCGGGCTGAGCTAATTTACACTATTTGTTTTATCATTAATAGCTTTTCCTTCTCAATTTAAGAAGTGAGAGCAATTGTTTTTTATTTGTCCTCATTCCTTCTTTTCCTTTGTTGTTTGTCCAACATATGCCCTTAATTTGCCCAAGATTGACTCTAATAAAATTTCATCAAAATAATTAGTTTCTTCAATACCAGCTACCTTTCAGTCATAGAAATTGAACACGGCTTTCATAAATTTGGCATTCATATCTTTCAAATCAGAACACTTATTATCCATGACCATCTCATTGACAAGTTCAGTAAACCTATCATAGGCTTCAGTAAAAGTCTCATCAGGTTTGGCCTTAAAGTACTCATACTCCTGAATGAGAAGTGCCCTGATCATATTCTTTGTGCCTTGATCATATGAAGTAGTATGTTACTCACCCTAGTATCTTTTAGGACTTTGTTTTGTCCTCCTTGGTCCATTATGCTTTACGCTTTCATTTACGTGCTTTTCAACAACCTTGTCATCAACAGTTGGTGCAGTCATTATTTTTGTGGAACAAATGGCCAATCATTGATCTTTTCAAGATAGTTAGGGTTTGTCGCCTCCAATAGATGCAACATCTTTACTTTCCATTGGGTATATTCATTCCTCTTGAGATGGGAACTTGGTTGTTACAATTTTTGTTACCAGGCGTGATTATAGATCATTTTGATTAAGGTGAAATCAACGTACTCTAATATAATTTGGCTCTAATACCAATTTTTAAACTCATTATATTTCTAGAAGGGAGTTGAATACAAGTATATAAACATATCTCGGGTTGACTACAAGTTTATAAATATATCTCTGTTTTTTATTTTTCTTAGATAGTAAAAATGAATATAAAAACTAAAAACACAAAGATGAATCAAACTATTTGTATCATATATTGATGAATATTACAAACCCTATCTATCACTTATTACACACTTGAACAATGATACAATGATACTGAGAAAATATTTATACAAGTCCTAGAAGAACTTTTCAGATTCTACATAAGTTCATGTTAATTGGGTCTAATTTTGTCTCTAAAAGTTGACATGCTGAAATCACTAGTCTTTGAACAACCATTTTAGACTCTGAAATACTGTCTCTAAAATTCTCCAAAATCTCCAAAATGTATTCATTCATCGAGGTTCTATTTTACTCCGAATATACATATTTTTTATACATAAATTACACACCAATCCATTGAACAATTAACAAACACAAGTTCATATACTCGGAACACATAGAATTACATACCCAAACACAAATAAAACAATAATGCAATCAAGTTCTTGGTGGTTTACGTTTAACTTATTTTATGGTCAAAATTACAAAAATAAAAACAGTTTGGGTTGATACGTTTGAATGATGATAACAAAATACTCAAGACAAGAATTTGATCATGATGTCGAAGCTGAAAGTCAGAAAGCTAAATAACAACAGCTGATAATCAAGAAGCTAACTAGAAGGCAATTTATCTATCCAAGGACTAAAAGCCACATCAAATGTATGGAAGATATTATGTCATCAAGTTAGGAAGCAATTCAGTAGCAAGCCAATAGACGTCTAATCGAGCAACAAGTGTTTCAGTGGTAAGTCTTCCAAAACAACTCAGTAGTGGTGGGTCAATAAGGATGATAGATGTTTTATCTAAGGATGAAGCTAAAAACATCTTATTTCATCTACGGATAAAAGCTAAGAACATCTTATATATCTTATCTATGGATAAGAGCTGAGAACATCTTATCTCATCTACGGATAAAAGTTGAGGACATCATATCCATTTACGGATAAAGCTGAAGATAGTTGATCTACAGATACAGCTAAGGATGTCATGTTCTATCTATGGATGTAGCTAAGGATGTCATGTTCTATCCATGGATACAGCTTAGGATATTACTTCTACTGATATTCTGATATTACTATTCTACGGATAAATGAAGTAGAATAGTAGTATATGGATAAAGAATTAATACGCCTACTGATATTCATCTCATTCAACAAGAAAAGCAAATCTATGTAAAGAAATCTTTTGGAGTTTTCTTTATTTAACAGGTTGAATGGAGGACAATCTCAGAGATCACCATTACACACCCGTGACTAAAAGATGGTGGATAACGACATAAAAGATGTATAGAATAGGGAGTCAAACTGTAAATATTCGAAAGCTCAAATTCCTACAAATGAAATGTGAAGTCATCCATTATCTTCTATGTCTCGAAGGACAAATAAGAGTTACAGCAGCTACCTAGAAGTTTATCTTCTAACTGGACGCAAAGGAAAAGCTTGACAAGCATGAGGACCAATATGCAAAACTACATGTTCACTTATCTCAGTTGATAGTGACCTGGCAGTCGTGTATCCAAGGAAAGGTCTCTTTCATGCAGATGTCACGTGGGCTTGGAAGCTAAGTCAAATTGCATGAACTTAGTAATTCTTGAAGAAAGAAACACACTCAACCAGAAAGCACTCTTTGGGACTATACAAGTTTATCTATGATGCCAGCCAAGGCATTTCCCAAATATAAGAGCTTCAGAGTTGAGAATGTGAACAAACAAAACCAAAATGTAATATTTTATTATGTTGTAGGATTTGATTGTAACATATAGTCGATGTATATAAGACTGTATGGTGTAACATAGAAAAGTGTGAAGAGAGCACAAAGCTAAAAGAAAAACACTTAGGCTCTCTTTCATCATTTGTGTAAGCAACTGAGTTTGTTTATACAAACCCAGAGAATTCTTCAATATATATCTCAGGTGGACTTTTTCCGATAAACCCACCTGAAAAGTTTAAAAAGTTTGCTTGTCTCCTGCATTTCTTTTTAACTTGAATAATTCATTTTTGTTCCAAGCTTGACTGGAATTTAGTTAATTTACAAACTCATATGTTCATACTCTAAAAGGTTTGAAAAAGTTTTGTAAATTAACTAGATTGTATTCAACCCCCCCCCCCCCCCCTCTACAATCTAGGTTGCATTGTTCTGGGAATAACAAAAACTCAACGAAGCCAAATGCAAATAGATGAAATGCAGAAAGATAAGAAAATTAAGAAAAATCAAAATAATAACCCACTTGTTGAGGGACACTTTCTCATGCTCTCACGAACAAAGGCTTCCAATAGATTCTTAGTGAAGGAAAGGTTCTACAAATCATGTGAATATTAAGGGGAAAGGGGATAGAGTTTTGGGGGAAGAAAGATTCGGGGAATAATATTTTTTTACGATTTTAAAAATAATTTTATTCCAGAACAGTGGTTTTTAACGAACCCTTGTGTAAATAAACATCTTTGTATAATATTTAAAAAAAAAATTAAAAATATTTTTTCGACGATCCAACTGTATGCATGTTTAGAACTACCTATTATAGTGATATGAAAAAATAATTAAAAAATAAAAAATTAATATTGTATGACTTTTTAATAATAATTAAGTAGAAGTACTACTCCCTAAAACGAGACTCATTCTTCATTATCGAATTATTTTTTTAATGATTTTTTTGACGATTTCACCATACAAATGTTAATACCTACTTGTTTCAGTGATGTGTAAAGATGATTAAAGGTTAAAAAATATATCTTGTACGACTTTTTAATAAGAATCTAGTAAGAGTACTCCTTGAAGCGAGACTCTTCTAGGTTAACAAAATATTTTTTTAAATGAATTTTACGACGATTCAACTATACGGATGCTAATAACTACTTTTCTTTAGTGATGTGCAAAAAGCATTAAAAATAAAACAAATTATCTTGTACGGCTTTTTAATTTTTTTTAGTAAAAGTAGGGTGAAATCCCAACTTAACAAATTTTTACTAAACGCTACCCAATATGACTACTGCTAGAAAAAAATTGCCAAGAATAACCATTTGAACACGCATATAGTGAATTCAAACATAATACACGCATATAGTGAATTCAAACATAATACACGCATATAGTGAATGCGAACACCACACATACACATGCAATAAACACATTCATGGGATGTGAGGATCTTCAGTTTGACAAAGTATACACATTCAACGAATGCGAAATCCTGTACACACATTCAATGAATGTGTAGGCTTTACTTGATTGATGCATACACGTCATATGTATATGAGGGCCGGGTTTGGTTCCCATCTTTTGCAGGCTACTCACTGATCAGACACATGAAAAGTTACTCCCTTCTGAAAAATACATACATGTGTCATATACATACAACACTGTAGATCAATTCGACATCGTTGCGCGCACTCTCCTGGCCATTATCTCAATTTCACATGAATTAAAATCCCAAATATCCAGCACTAATTACAAATCCTGAAACCCCAATTACAAGCCCTAGTTCAATGACAAACAATATCATCACTATAATACGATTATATACAGCAAAAATAACAATTATTACCATCATATTTCTTACCTATAAGAATATAAATAAAACATAAATTTGTAATTGAAAATATTCGAACAAAAATTGGGCAAGACACTATTCAAACAAGTATACATTGCGTGTATATGTTGCAAAATATTTTTTTTTTAATACTTTTTTTGATGATTCAATCCTACGGATGTTAATACCTACTTATCTTAGTGGTGTGCAGAAAAGAAATAAAAATTAAAAATTTATCTTGTATGACTTGTTTATAAAAATCTAGTAGAACTACTCTCTGAAACAAGACACGTTTCCAATTAAAAAAATATTTTTTTTGATTAATACGCTAACAAACCCTAATCTTAATTCTGAATCGTCCTTGAGAAACTCATCAAGAAGTGCATCTTTAGTTCTAGCCAAATCTATGCCAACATTTTCCTTGAGATTGATCATATCTTTATTGTCAGTTATAATTTGATGATGTAAAGCTCTTAGTTTGTCTAGTATGTACTTGAAGTTATATAGATTGTGGATAGAGATTGAATCACATGTCTTCCTCCCCTACCTTGATAATATTCAAATGTACCATGTTTGTTTACCTTTATTTTTCCAGACTGAAACTGAATTATCTTATCTTGTCCATCAAGGTCAACATAATGTAGCTTGAAAGGTGGAACACTCAGAATCTTCTTCATTTTGTACATCTCTTTCATCTATTTTTTGATCCCTAGAGTCCACTATGTTAAGGATTGAGAGTATCTTTGAGTAACCTCGTCATCCTTCTGAAGCAAGAATTTAACACAAGTTAATTCTTCTTCCTTTTCGTGATATAGAAATGTGTTGAGATCCATCCATCTCACCCTTCCATCAGACATAAATACACTAAGTACTCAGTTTTCTGCTTTTTGTCTAGAAATCCTTTTCTAGGGTTGTATTCTTCGAAAGTCTTCACTCTATGAACAAGTTGTGCAGATAAAAGTTTATTGAGATGCTTTTGAGTCATCTTTTCACCGACTTTGTCCAATAAAGTATGAAGCAGCTTCCAGCTTAGTGATATCTGTAGTATGCTCTTCCAACTCACTATGACAAATATTAATTTTTTCTTTTGGAATAGGTGATTTTAAGTTTTAGCTCATGGTCCAGTAAAAACGTTCTACAGATTTCTTATCAGACTCTTACAGGCATGTTATAACAACAACACTAGCTTTTACCAAAGGCTTCAAGTATTCACCTTGTAAAAATTTAGACATATTTCATATACTTTGAGATGCCTAAAATGCAAAAATTTAGACATATTTCATAAGGAATTTTCGAGACTACAAAATCAGATACTAGATTGATCGTTCACAGACTAAATTCAGGGGCTACTAGTGTAAGATCCGGAAAAATTACGTGTTAATATTTGACGTGAAATGAAATTCTATTTTCATATCAAAATTATTAAATGTTTTATCTGTTTAAATGCGTTAAGTTATTCGTTAAATGGTCAAAGATGTGACCTTGAAATGCTATGTGAATATTTGTGGTGATTAGAAATTATTTTAAGAGGATGTCATTCTATTTCGTTTTATTTTAATTATCGAAAAGAAAATTATTCTGTACCCTAAATTTTTTTTTAGGGCAATTGATATATCGTTCGTATCAAGAATACATCTGTTATAGCCCCAGTATTCTTGAGCATTCGTTATATGTATTGATATGGATAATTATCAGTCTTTATGGATGATTATCACCTCGTAAAACGTGTACTTTACTTTATGAAAGATTAAAGCGATCCAATGGGTCTATATCGATCCAAAAATGTCGTTTGGGGTATTATTTTCCACTAAGTATAAAAAGACGAATCGTACATTATCCTTCGTATAATCCGTATTACGTATATACAAAAATATAAAAATCCCCGAACCGTATTCTTCGTGTTCTTGAAGATCGAACTCAATTTTGAAAGTGTTATTGGAATCCAAATCTTAAGTTCAAGTACTCAAATCAAAACTCTTGATCTCTAGTTTCAGAATCTTCAAACTGTATCATCATCTGGTAATTTTTCCATTTGATATGAATTTTTGATATTTCGAATTAAATTAGGGTTTATATTAAAAATTGGGGATTTCATTTCTATTGATTTTCTGTTCAATTGATTGCTTCCAGCAGGTTCCTAGGGTTCTATTTAGTGGGAATCCATGTTTTAATTTCATGTTTATGTTCGAATTTGACAAATTCGATTTTGGGTTTTTAACCTAATTTTACTTTTGAATGGTCTATTCTTATTGTTGATTGTTCATGATATTTGATAGAGGCCTTTGATTGTATATGTTGTAAGGATCATTTTAACATCAGGAACGTTCGATTTCATGTACAGAATCGGTAGATCGTAGTTTTGGCCAAAAAACCGAACCCGATGGTTTTGACCGGATTTTTAGACCGATTCCGGCTTGTTTCAGGCTTGTGTTTGTGTTGGTTGTGATTGTTGAGAAATTCTGAGCAAAAGCCCTCAAAGAATGATAAGTTTTGGTGTGTTTTAAGCCATGGACGGAAAAACCCATATTCCGGCGGGTTGTTCTTGGCGACCCGTTTCTGTTCTTGGCAACCCATTTTCTGACCCGGTTTTGATCCAGTTTGCCCTAATTGATTTTCGTGAATAGTGTTTCTGAGATTTATTTTAAAAATAAATCGAAAATTGTTTTAAAAATTCTAAAAATCATATTTTTGATTTAAAATTACATTTTATTATTCAGAAAATTCTGAAAAATTAGATTTATTTATTTAAATTCGAAAACTGATTAAATTTAATTATTTTAATTATTTTTGATTAATAATTAATTAATTTGATTAATTTATTTATTTTATTAATCAGTTAATTCTTAATATTTAATTATTAATTAGATTTAATTAAATAAAATTAAGTTTAATTATTTTCTAGCTTGGTTTATTTATTTAAAAATAGTTCGAGTGTTTGGAATTTGTCAATTAATTGAATAAATTTTTTTAAATCTTTATATTGGGATAAATGATCCGATTTTTGATCTAAAAATATTTTGAGGTTTAATTCTTTTGAAATGAGAGTCGAATATTTTTCTAAAATTACCTCTTGGACGTTACGAGACTTATGCGATTTATTTGTCGCAATTAAATGACAATGTGTGTTACGTAAAATATGTGAATTATCTGTTTATTGAGTCATAAATATGAATAGGTGATTGGAGACTTGTTTAAATACTTTGGTCATGAATAATATTATCACGAGGGATAGTTGGGATAGAAATTTGTCAGTAATGTTAGAAAATGAGATTTACGAGACCGTTGACTTAGATGTTGACTTTTATAGTATGGAGATTTTTGACGAGCGAGTTACGTGAATTACTTATTTAGTTAATTGTGATTATTCTATCAATTGAAATATGGTTGTCTATGCAACAGAGACTATTGGACGAGACGAGTCAGATTATCGAAGTACGTTAAATGAAAGACGTCAGAGAAGGATGAGGTATTGTTACGACTGATTGGGTTATTTGCAAGGCGATTTGACACCAAGGGAACGTCAACACTCATAAGGGACATTTCCAAGTATTTTATTCCGACAGAGATATCAGTAAGATTAGTAAATGTGTTAGAATTAAATTACAATCGTTTATGGAATGTGAGAATCGTACTCTAAAGACTAAAGTATGGTCTCATATTTGACTATCGAGGCAGACACGTGGATTCAAAACAGTAGGATCAAATTAGTGGTATACACAAGAGCGTTAGATCGAAGAAGGACGGAAAGAGAGAATCGTGCGATAAGACAGAACAAGGAGGGAATCGTATTATCTCAGCCTTACGAAATAGCTAAGGACCGGAGGCAAGTGCCTATTCCTTTCACATATTATTGAGTGTTGTTATCTTGAATTATTATTATACAAGTTGAATACTTTTCACTGAATTTCCAAATGTCGATTTCTATGCATTGAATTGCATGTATGATTTAATCTCGTAAATTGACGAGTATTCTTTTATACCTTTTGAGTTTAAATTCATATTTCCATGTTGATTGGAAAAAAAATATAATTATTGTATTGAAACGATTTAAAAGATAGTCATGGGCCGTATACTAAGGCTTTCTTTCAAAAATCTTGATTTAAAAATATTAGGTTGGGATGTTGACAACCCTAGATGAGTGGGAACTTGTGAACCCGATGAGGGTAAAATGTTATTTTAAATTCTGAAGTTGTGGTACTTGTTCTACAAGTATTCTATTTTTCATCTTGCACCTATGCAAGTATTATTATCATTTCTTGTTAATGCGATTATCTGATCCAGTCCCTGATTCGAATTCATATATGATGTGCATGATTTAGTTTATTTCCTTCAAATATGAGGCTTATCTATTATAAGTATATGTTCGAAGGACTTAAACTATTTCTGTCAGAAGTCAGTAAACCCTTGTTTTTCCTATTTAAACTTCACCTTGAATTTTCCTTAAACTCGAACTTGACTTTCTTGTCACTTACCAAATTGGTGAATCTTAACTAATTCTTCCATAATGTGATAATTTGTACAGTTGAGGCCATCTAGAGCCAGTTCTTTGAACCCTACCCTATATTGAGCTCTTGCAATTTCTGTTGATGTCAAAATGCTTGTTTCATATCAGACTTAATCTTGTCATTGTGTACTTACGTACCATTGAAACCATTTTGAATCAATTTCTCGAACTTCATTTGATAATGAGCAGTTGAAGCTCTTTTGCAACTATTGCGCCCTGTCATTGTGTACTTATCTTGCTATGCATGTTATTGTGTATTCTTCATTATTATCCCAGTTGTTGCATCGATCTCGTCGATGTTTATTATATTGTTGCTTTTCATGTGCACCTCCCAATATTGTGTCGATCTCGTCGATACTAGATTATATTGTTATTCCTTGATGGATTATTAATAGTTGAATTGTTTCCTGGAACGTGAGTTTTCCAGCGATTGTTGTATTAAGGTTATCGATCCTTCCGACACCTGATTGTCGAAGTACGGTTGTCAATTGTACTGACACCTGACGTATATAATATAGAATTGGAATGTTTTTAAATGGACCAATAATGGTCGGACCAGATTCTTGGTCGGAATGAATTATGGCCAAGATGGCCAAGGATCCTAGTTGTAGGACTTTGCTGTGTGCATTGTCCGGGGTTAGTGCGTGACTGATCAGCAGCCTAACCTTGTGTTTTAAAAATAAAATAGAAGTCCAATTCTAATTCAAATATTGAACTCGAATTCTCTAGTACCCACTTCCTTCTGGCATTTGATTATTGTCGGAATTATCAGAACATATTCTATTCTTATCAGAAATTATATCTGATACCATCATTGTTGGTTCGTTCATTAATAAGAAGGGGTTTTGATAAGTGGATTTTATATCTACTTGGAACGCTTCGTATCGGCTTAAATTGATCGCTCGCACTCAAGTATTTGGTGTTTTTAGTTAGAATGTGCAGAGCTTCAGTGTTGGCAGAGTTGTGGAGTTATCATGTCTATATGGTGGTATAGAGCATAAGAAGTGAAGGCCATGCAGTTGCGGGAGTTGAGAGCACAGAGAAACGTTAAGAAAAATAGTTTGCAGAATTCTGGACAGAAAGGGAAGCGCGCCCGCGCCTTCCAGGAGCAAGCCCGCGCTTGTTTGCAAGAGAGAGAGCGCGCCCGCGCTATGTCGTATGCCGAAGATTCTGATTTCAATTCTGTTTTGGAAACCAGCAGAGACCAGTCAACCGTGAGGCTATATATACAATTGGGGACGATTTTAGGGTTACATAACTCTTATCTATCTATCTATCTACCAGCAGAGAGAGCCAGAAGATACAACGTGGAGGCAAAATTCCAACGCTTGTGACAAGCAATGGAGTTCTTATTTTACTACATCTTTTGTATTCTTCTTTAGACGATACTTTGGATCAGTTGTTTAATAAACCTTAGTACTTATTACTCTTATTAGTATTCCAGACTTTATTATTATCATGTTTTCATCAGAACCCATGATGACGAACGGTTCGATTATGAACTAATCGCTGTTGTGGGATTCTAACGGATTTATCTATGGATTTTAGTAGTTAATTGTTTTAAAGATTTGTGTGTGATGAGTTATTGGCTTCCTAGTATGGTTTTACTTATTCTTCTTGGATGCGTAGCTAACATCTAAGTTGTTTGTTAATCTCTATTGAATTGCGAAAGTGGATATAGAGGTTAAGAACTTGCCATGCTAGCATAGGTTTATGTATGTTTGTCATGCATGATTCGTATGTAATTTTAACCATCTTACCTGCCCTATGTAATTTGAATGGATAACTTGCTCATTCAACCGTTATGTTTTCAAATCTTATAGACATACAGGGTCTAAGCATAATTGGTGTCTGCTCAACTTCTATCTCTGTTGTGGATGTTTGAGTGGTTGGGTATACGTATACTGAAAGGTAGCGTGTACTGATTTCATGTTGTCCGATTAGTTGTCATAACCGTCACATAAATTGATTAAAGGCATAAATTTCTGAATGAAGTATTTAATGAAGTTAGGATCCCATGTTTTATTCTCATAAGTAATTCGACAGAAAACTCCTTAGTTAATTATAGTATTGGTAATTTGCTTAGTTAATTTAGTTAATCACAACTCAATTTTGATATTTGTCTTAGCATCGAACAATAGCCATACATTGTTGCATAAGTGCATAATTATAGTAACCTAAACCAGTCTCTATGGGAACGAACTCTACTTATTCATATATTACTTGTGACCGCGTACACTTGCGTGATTTTGTGCAAACAAGTTTTTGGCGCCGCTGCCGGGGACTCGTTGTTATATATATAGTTGATGTGCTTGTCATCAGTGGGAGTTAAAGTTCACTGACTCAGATTATTCTCTCATCAATTTTACTTTGTTTGGTGTGTTTCAGGTACTCTAGTGAGCGTGTATGCGAACACGTTCTCAATCTCGTAAGGAATCACTTGAATTGAATCTAGTTATGGCAGATGAAGCAGCAGAAATGAAGGCTTTGAAGGATTATTCTCAGCCGAAAATCAATGACATTCAATCTAGCATTGTCAGGCCAGCCATTGTAGCTAATACTTTTGAAATCAAGCCTGGCAGGATTTAGATAGTGCAGAATTCAGTTCAGTTTGGGGGTGCTCCAACGGAAGATCCTAATATGCATATCAGGGATTTCATCGAGATTTGCGACACCTTCAAGTTCAATGGAGTTTTAGAAGATGCTGTGAAATTGAGACTTTTCCCATTTTCTCTGAGGGATAAAGCTAAGGGCTGGTTGCACTCTCTACCAGCAGGTTCTATTCCTACATGGGAGGATCTTGCTTAGAAGTTTCTCACTAAATTCTTCCCTATGGCTAAAACAACTGCAATCAGGAATGCTCTTACTCAGTTTGCACAGCAGTCAGGGAAAACTTTATGTGAAGCTTGGGAGTGTTACAAGGAGATGCTTAAGAAGTGTCCTCATCATGGAATGCCTGAATGGATGGTGATCAATTGTTTCTATAATGGTCTGGGAGGTCAATCACGACCAATCCTTGATGCGGCATCATGTGGAGCTCTTTGGGCTAAAAGCTACGAGGAAGCTTATGATCTAATTGAGATGATGGCTGCTAATGAATACCAGAATCCAACTCAGAGGTTATCACAAGGTAAAGTGGCAGGAATTCTGGAAGTGGATACAACTACGGCAATAGCAGCTCAGTTAAAGGCTTTTTCTATGAAGGTTGATTCTTTGACTAAATATGGAGTACAGCAGGTAGCTAGTGTTTGTGAGCTATGTGCAGGTGCACATGACACGACTCAGTGTGCCATATCTAGTGAATCGGCGCAGTTTGTGAGCAATTTCCAGAGACCACAGCAGCCAGTGCCTCACACCTATCATCCGAATAATAGGAACCATCCTAATTTCAGCTAGAGTAACAACCACAAGGTCAGCAGTATGGAGCTAAGCCATTTAATTCTTCTGGTTTTCAGCAGCAGTATGCCCCAAGGCAACCATATCAACCACCAGGGTTTCAACAACCATCTCAGGGAAGTGCTGGGCAATCATCTAATGAAAAATATGAATTGGAAGAATTGAGGCTAATGTGCAAGAGCCAAGCTGTTTCCATCAAAACTCTGGAGAATCAGATCGGTCAGATTGCTAATGCTTTGTTGAATAGACCACAGGGAACTCTCCCTAGTGATACAGAAGCTAATCCAGGCAAACGGGAGGCCAAATAACATGTAAAAGAAGTTGCCTTGCGATCTGGAAGGGTTACGAACGATCAGAACTCAGAAACAGCGCAAAACGAAGAAAATCAGGAAAATGACCAGAATCTAGGGCGCGCCCGCACTGTTCATAGCGCGCCCGCGCCTCCCCTTCTGCCAAAAAATGAAAATTTTGAGAAAATGGCTGATCAGGTGGGAAAAGTTCCGGAAAATAGCAAACTTTCTACTGAGAAATCTATTCCGAAGCAAGCTACAGAGAGCAAGGAGGTCTATCCTCCTCCGCCATTCCCTAAACGTCTTCAGAAGCAAAATTTGGATAAGAAGTTCGCTAAATTTCTGGAGGTTTTCAAGAAGTTGCATATCAATATACCTTTTGCGGAAGCTCTAGAACAAATGCCGAGCTACGCAAAGTTCATGAAGGGTATTCTCTCACAGAAGTTGAAACTCGAGGAGTTGGAAACCGTTGCTCTAACATAAGAATGTAGTGCTATTCTACAGCAGAAGTTACCTCCTAAACTGAAGGATCCAGGGAGTTTCACCATACCGTGCACTATCGGCAATCTATCTTTCAACAAGTGTTTGTGTGACTTGGGAGCTAGTATTAATCTGATGTCATTGTCTGTTTTCATGCAACTTGGACTTCCTGAGCCTAAACCTACAAACATGTCCTTACAGCTGGCTGATCGGTCGATCACATATCCAAGGGGTATAGTGGAGGATGTTTTGGTTAAGGTGGATAAGCTTATTTTTCCTGCTGATTTTGTTATTCTGGACTTTGAGGAAGAGAAGAAGATTCCTATTATCTTGGGAAGATCATTCTTAGCTACAGGCCGAACTTTGATCGATGTACAGAAAGGAGAGCTTACAATGAGGATTCAAAATCAGAAGGTCACTTTTAACGTGTTCAAGGCAATGAAATTTCAAACTGAGGAAGAAGAGTGCTTTAAATTGGAGATGGTCGATTCTGTCGTCAATACAAAGATTGAACAACCGCTGAAGTCAAATACAGTGGAGAGAGTCTTGATAGGGGATTCTGATATCGAAGACGAAGAAAGAGCAGAGCAACTTCAGTTGCTGAATGCACCTCCGTGGAAAAGAAAAATTGATGCGCCATTCGAATCTCTTGGATTAGCAGAGCTGAACAATTCTCAGGAGCGACTTAAACCATCTATGGAAGAAGCTCCTACACTTGAACTCCAACCACTGCAGGATCAATTGAGGTATGGTAAAGTCTACGAGAGCAACAACCTATATAAGGAGAAGGTTAAGGACTGGCATGAAAGAGGGGTGGTGAAACATTCATTTGTTCCTGGTCAGCTAGTTCTGCGTTTCAAGTCTCGCTCCAGATTTTTTCCAGGAAAGCGTAAGTCGAGGTGGTCAGAGCCTATCACGGTTAAATCAGCATTTCCGCATGATGCAGTAGAGATTTTCCATAAGTTTCCGGACGAAGCGTTCAAGGTTAATGGTCAGTGGCTGAAGCATGACGTTGGTAATACGGTGAACCGTGAGTCGAAGTTCACCGTTCTTGCAATTGGATGAAAACGGATTCACGTCAAGCTATTGACGTAAAACGAGCGCGTCGTGGGAGGCAACCCACGCAATTGTTATAGTATTATTTTGTGTGTGAAAAAAAAAACAGAAAAAAATTTCTGGGCAGAAGTCAGAGAGCGACCGCGCCTTCCAGGAGCGCGCCCGCGCGTGGGTGTCTGTCAGAAAAAAAAACCGAAAAAACGAAAAAAAAAATCAGAAAAATAGATTTTTGTGTTGTTTCCCCCTATTTAACCCTACCCCCACCCATTCCCATCCATTACAAGTAAAACCCTAGCCTCTTATTATCTCTCTAATCCTAAATTCCTAAACCTATACACACAATTACATACACATCTCTACATCCAACTCCATGGCTCCACCTAAGAGAGGCCAATTTGCTGGAAGTAGTAGCACTCGCCGCTCTTCATCTGAAGAGGAATCGAGTATGGGTTTTGGGGGAGAGAAATTTACTACACTATAGGCACAAGCTGAGTTTACACGGTTGCTGTCTAAATCCATGGCCAAGGAGAGGGGTTTTTTGCCACAACCTACGGATGGGTATTTGTTTCGTATGATTACAGCAAAGGGTTGGGAGAGTTTTTGTGAATAACCGGAACCGGTACCATTGAGTATTGTGCGGGAATTTTATGCCTATGCGAAGGCCGATAAGAATGGGTACAGTGTGGTTCGAGGATTCACTGTGGACTACACTCCGAAGGCTATTCATCGGGTTCTGAATTTGCCGAGGAAGAAGAGGGGAGACGAGGATTGGTCATTGAAGACCCAGTCGAATGTGGATTTGGAGTACATCATCGGGGAGATATTTGTTCCGGGTACAGCCTGGAAGTATAGGCCTGGCACCACTGAGCCAGTCACTTTCCCGGCTTCGGCGATGAACAGGTATGCGAGGGCCTGGAATATGTTTATGTGTGTTAACATTTTGCCGTCTTCGCACTCGCATGAGGTTATAGTTGACAGGGCTATTATTCCATGGGGGATTCTGAATGAGGAGTACATTGATCTTGGGGCTCTCATTCATAGGAATATTCTGAGGTTCTTACGAGGTGGTACAACGGGGGCGATTCTTCATGCCTTTGTTGTAGCCAAACTTTGTACAACTGTAGGTGTCCATTGGTCCGAGGAGGAGCAGCTTCAGTTACCTAGTGCTCCTATTGATCACTCGACGATCGCACGGTTGGAAGACTGGACAGGCGGCACTCCTGACTACTCCGGTTTGGGCTATACTGATCTTGACGATGAGGGAGGCGAGGCTCCGCCTCATGAGCCTGCAGCACAAAGGGGGGGTGCATCTGGGATTCAGCGTGAGGTTGATAGGTTTGGTTTTGGGGATGCTCAGTATAGGCGGCTGACTCGGCGTATAGATGCCATGCACGACATCAATCGCCGCTTTGCTCAGGACTTGACTCAGGCTTTGGGTACTGCATTCCGAGCCACTAGAGTTGATATTGCTTGGCCTGATTTTGGAGTTGATTCTGTTTATCCACCACCGGATACACCACCCGAGGAGGGTGGTCCTGCTGAGGATTAGGTACTCTCTGCACTTTCCTTGTTATTACCTTCAATGAGGACATTGAATACTTTAAGTTTGGGGGTGATAATTAAGGAATAGTAGTGTTAGTGTGTGTGTTCATATAGGATTCATATTTCATATGTAGTTAGTTCATATCTTTGCATAACTGTTCATGTAGAGCATTCTGTTTGCATAATTGTTTATATATCATGTGAGTCCATTTAGTTGCATTTGCATAGCATATTTCATGATCCTGTAGGACTTGGTTGTTTCCGTTAGTGAGTCGATGTTGATTGGAGTGTGGTAATGATGAATAGAGGGTCGATTTAAGTTCCTATGAAATTGACTTGCATGCCAGAAACAAATCAATTACATAAGTCTCATTGGTTGCTTTTGGATTTGATCGGATCATACTTGTTTGGATGTTAGAATTTAATCACTTGCTTACATTTAGAATGTTCGTCTATTCCCTTGAAAACGAAGGACCACTAAAGTATAAGTTTGGGGGAAACCAGGGATTTCATGCTAGTTGTTAATAAAGGTTAGGCGTCAAATGGCTAGTAACCGCTCATAAAAAATGAGTAGTCTAGGGAGGGAGGAGAAAAAGCAAAGCGCACTCATTCCGAAATTGTTAGGTTCTTTTGTTTAAAAAAAAATGGAAAAAAGAGAAAAAAAAAAGAGTTGTGTTAATGCAGAATTGATCAGGGTGAGCTCTTTAATACTCGAGTAATTAAGTTCTAGGGGACTTTGTGCCTAGTGACCTAAGACTTTTCTGGTCTGGGATCCACTAACCTAACGCTCGCTATATGGGTATTATTGTATAAGCCTTTTGGGGTCTCATCCATTGCACGGTCAAATAAGCATGCGTGTTGTGTATAGTATTTTGTGTCGTAATAAAGCATGAATTCCTGTCTAACTCAAGTCGATTATGGAGGTGTCTCTTAGTGATTTCTTGTGTCTAGAGTTCATTCTGTTTATAAGCTTGTGGTTGTTTTGGCGAAGAATGGGATATGGTCTTGATTTAGTTTGGGAGTATATTGATGAGAATCGCACACACACACGTTTCTGTCTTTGTTTTGTTAGTATACGGGGAGGTAGTCGAGCTCTGTTTGGAACATTGCATTCTTTGAGATGTTGGCTTGTTGATTGGTTATGGTTAGTATGAGGGGATCATTTGCATTAGCATAATAGTTGCATTCATGCATTGCATTATATATATATAGAGTATGTTTATGCTTGAGGACAAGCATCAGTTTAAGTTTGGGGGTGTGATAAGTGGATTTTATATCTACTTGGAACGCTTCGTATCGGCTTAAATTGATCGCTCGCACTCAAGTATTTGGTGTTTTTAATGTGTTTTTAGTTAGAATGTGCAGAGCTTTAGTGTTGGCAGAGTTGTGGAGTTATCATGTCTATATGGTGGTATAGAGCATAAGAAGTGAAGGCCATGCAGTTGCGGGAGTTGAGAGCGCAGAGAAACGTTAAGAAAAATAGTTTGCAGAATTCTGGACAGAAAGGGAAGCGCGCCCGCGCCTTCCAGGAGCGCGCCCGCGCTTGTTTGCAAGAGAGAGAGTGCGCCAGCGCCTCTCAGGAGCGCGCCCGCGCTATGTCGAATGCCGAAGATTCTGATTTCAATTCTGTTTTGGAAACCAGGAGAGACCAGTCAACCGTGAGGCTATATATACAATTGGGGACGATTTTAGGGTTACAGAACTCTTATCTATCTATCTATCTACCAGCAGAGAGAGCCAGAAGATACAACGTGGAGGCAAAATTCCAACGCTCATGACAAGCAACGGAGTTCTTATTTTACTACATCTTTTGTATTCTTCTTTAGGCGATACTTTGGATCAGTTGTTTCATAAACCTTAGTACTTATTCCTCTTATTAGTATTCCAGACTTTATTATTATCATGTTTTCATCAGAACCCATGATGACGAACGGTTCGATTATGAACTAATCGTTGTTGTGGGATTCTAACGGATTTATCTATGGATTTTAGTAGTTAATTGTTTTAAAGATTTGTGTGTGATGAGTTATTGGCTTCCTAGTATGGTTGTACTTATTCTTCTTGGATGCGTAGCTAACATCTAAGTTGTTTGTTAATCTCTATTGATTGCGAAAGTGGATATAGAGGTTAAGAACTTGCCATGCTAGCATAGGTTTATGTATGTTTGTCATGCATGATTCGTAGGTAATTTTAACCATCTTACCTGCCCTATGTAATCTGAATGGATAACTTTCTCATTCAACCGTTATGTTTTCAAATCTTATAGACATATAGGGTCTAAGCATAATTGTTGTCTGCTCAACTTCTATCTCTTTTGTGGATGTTTGAGTGGTTGGGTATACGTATACTGAAAGGTAGCGTGTACTGATTTCGTGTTGTCCGATTAGTTGTCATAACCGTCACATACATAGATTAAAGGCATAAATTTCTGAATTAAGTATTTAATGAAGTTAGGATCCCATGTTTTATTCTCATAAGTAATTCGACATTAAACTCCTTAGTTAATTATAGTCTTGGTAATTTGCTTAGTTAATTTAGTTAATCACAACTCAATTTTGATATTTGTCTTAGCATTGAACAATAGCCATACATTGTTGCATAAGTGCATAATTATAGTAACCTAAACCAGTCTCTGTGGGAACGAACTCTACTTATTCATATATTACTTGTGACCGCGTACACTTGCGTGATTTTGTGCAAACAAGTTTTTGGCGCCGCTGCCGGGGACTCGGTGTTATATATATAGTTGATGTTCTTGTCATCAGTGGGAGTTAAAGTTCACTGACTCGGATTATTCTCTCATCAATTTTACTTTGTTTGGTGTGTTTCAGGTACTCTAGTGAGCGTGTATGCGAACACGTTCTCAATCTCGTAAGGAATCACTTGAATTGAATCTAGTTATGGCAGATGAAGCAGCAGAAATGAAGGCTTTGAAGGATTATTCTCAGCCGAAAATCAATGACATTCAATCTAGCATTGTCAGGCCAGCCATTGTAGCTAATACTTTTGAAATCAAGCCTGGCAGGATTCAGATAGTGCAGAATTCAGTTCAGTTTGGGGGTGCTCCAACGGAAGATCCTAATATGCATATCAGGGATTTCATCGAGATTTGCGACACCTTCAAGTTCAATGGAGTTTTAGAAGATGCTGTGAAATTGAGACTTTTCCCATTTTCTCTGAGGGATAAAGCTAAGGGCTGGTTGCACTCTCTACCAGCAGGTTCTATTGCTACATGGGAGGATCTTGCTCAGAAGTTTCTCACTAAATTCTTCCCTATGGCTAAAACAACTGCAATCAGGAATGCTCTTACTCAGTTTGCACAACAGTCAGGGAAAACTTTATGTGAAGCTTGGGAGTGTTACAAGGAGATGCTTAAGAAGTGTCCTCATCATGGAATGCCTGAATGGATGGTGATCAATTGTTTCTATAATGGTCTGGGAGGTCAATCACGACCAATGCTTGATGCGGCATCATGTGGAGCTCTTTGGGCTAAAAGCTACGAGGAAGCTTATGATCTAATTGAGATGATGGCTGCTAATGAATACCAGAATCCAACTCAGAGGTTATCACAAGGTAAAGGGGCAGGAATTCTGGAAGTGGATACAACTACGGCAATAGCAGCTCAGTTAAAGGCTCTTTCTATGAAGGTTGATTCTTTGACTAAATATGGAGTACAGCAGGTAGCTAGTGTTTGTGAGCGATGTGCAGGTGCACATGACACGACTCAGTGTGCCATATCTAGTGAATCGGCGCAGTTTGTGAGCAATTTCCAGAGACCACAGCAGCCAGTGCCTCACACCTATCATCTGAATAATAGGAACCATCCTAATTTCAGCTGGAGTAACAACCACAAGGTCAGCAGTATGGAGCTAAGCCATTTAATTCTTCTGGTTTTCAGCAGCAGTATACCCCAAGGCAACCATATCAACCACCAGGGTTTCAACAACCATCTCAGGGAAGTGCTGGGCAATCATCTAATGAAAAATATGAATTGGAAGAATTGAGGCTAATGTGCAAGAGCCAAGCTGTTTCCATCAAAACTCTGGAGAATCAGATCGGTTAGATTGCTAATGCTTTGTTGAATAGACCACAGGGAACTCTCCCTAGTGATACAGAAGCTAATCCAGGCAAACGGGAGGCCAAATAACATGTAAAAGAAGTTGCCTTGCGATCTGGAAGGGTTACGAATGATCAGAACTCAGAAACAGCGCAAAACGAAGAAAATCAGGAAAATGACCAGAATCTAGGGCGCGCCCGCACTGTTCATAGCGCGCCCGCGCCTCCCCTTCTGCCCGAAAATGAAAATTTTGAGAAAATGGCTGATCAGGTGGGAAAAGTTCCGGAAAATAGCAAACTTTCTACTGAGAAATCTATTCCGAAGCAAGCTACAGAGAGCAAGAGGTCTATCCTCCTCCGCCATTCCCTAAACGTCTTCAGAAGCAAAATTTGGATAAGAAGTTCGCTAAATTTCTGGAGGTTTTCAAGAAGTTGCATATCAATATACCTTTTGCGGAAGCTCTAGAACAAATGCCGAGCTACGCAAAGTTCATGAAGGGTATTCTCTCACAGAAGTTGAAACTCGAGGAGTTGGAAACCGTTGCTCTAACATAAGAATGTAATGCTATTCTACAGCAGAAGTTACCTCCTAAACTGAAGGATCCAGGGAGTTTCACCATACCGTGCACTATCGGCAATCTATCTTTCAACAAGTGTTTGTGTGACTTGGGAGCTAGTATTAATCTAATGTCATTGTCTGTTTTCATGCAACTTGGACTTCCTGAGCCTAAACCTACAAACATGTCCTTACAGCTGGCTGATCGGTCGATCACATATCCAAGGGGTATAGTGGATGATGTTTTGGTTAAGGTGGATAAGCTTATTTTTCCTGCTGATTTTGTTATTCTGGACTTTGAGGAAGAGAAGAAGATTCCTATTATCTTGGGAAGACCATTCTTAGCTACAGGCCGAACTTTGATCGATGTACAGAAAGGAGAGCTTACAATGAGGATTCAAAATCAGAAGGTCACTTTTAACGTGTTCAAGGCAATGAAATTTCCAACTGAGGAAGAAGAGTGCTTTAAATTGGAGATGGTCGATTCTGTCGTCAATACAAAGATTGAACAACCGCTGAAGTCAAATACAGTGGAGAGAGTCTTGATAGGGGATTCTGATATCGAAGACGAAGAAAGAGCAGAGCAACTTCAGTTGCTGAATGCACCTCCGTGGAAAAGAAAAATTGATGCGCCATTCGAATCTCTTGGATTAGCAGAGCTGAACAATTCTCAGGAGCGACTTAAACCATCTATGGAAGAAGCTCCTACACTTGAACTCCAACCACTGCAGGATCAATTGAGGTATGGTAAAGTCTACGAGAGCAACAGCCTATATAAGGAGAAGGTTAAGGACTGGCATGAAAGAGGGGTGGTGAAACATTCATTTGTTCCTGGTCAGCTAGTTCTGCGTTTCAAGTCTCGCTCCAGATTTTTTCCAGGAAAGCGTAAGTCGAGGTGGTCGGAGCCTATCACGGTTAAATCAGCATTTCCGCATGATGCAGTAGAGATTTTCCATAAGTTTCCGGACGAAGCGTTCAAGGTTAATGGTCAGTGGCTGAAGCATGACGTTGGTAATACGGTGAACCGTGAGTCGAAGTTCACCGTTCTTGCGATTGGATGAAAACGGATTCACGTCAAGCTATTGACGTAAAACGAGCGCTTCGTGGGAGGCAACCCACACAATTGTTATAGTATTATTTTGTGTGTGAAAAAAAAAACAGAAAAAAATTTCTGGGCAGAAGTCAGAGAGCGACCGCGCCTTCCAGGAGCACGCCCGCACGTGGGTGTCTGTCAGAAAAAAAAACCGAAAAAACGAAAAAAAAAATCACAAAAATAGATTTTTGTGTTGTTTCCCCCTATTTAACCCTACCCCCACCCATTCCCATCCATTACAAGTAAAACCCTAGCCTCTCATTATCTCTCTAATCCTAAATTCCTAAACCTATACACACAATTACATACACATCTCTACATCCAACTCCATGGCTCCACCTAAGAGAGGCCAATTTGCTGGAAGTAGTAGCACTCGCCGCTCTTCATCTGAAGAGGAATCGAGTATGGGTTTTGGGGGAGAGAAATTTACTACACTATAGGCACAAGCTGAGTTTACACGGTTGCTGTCTAAATCCATGGCCAAGGAGAGGGGGTTTTTGCCACAACCTACGGATGGGTATTTGTTTCGTATGATTACAGCAAAGGGTTGGGAGAGTTTTTGTGAATCACCGGAACCGGTACCATTGAGTATTGTGCGGGAATTTTATGCCTATGCGAAGGCCGATAAGAATGGGTACAGTGTGGTTCGAGGATTCACTGTGGACTACACTCCGAAGGCTATTCATCGGGTTCTGAATTTGCCGAGGAAGAAGAGGAGAGACGAGGATTGGTCATTGAAGACCCGGGCGAATGTGGATTTGGAGTACATCATCGGGGAGATATTTGTTCTGGGTACAGCCTGGAAGTATAGGCCTGGCACCACTGAGCCGGTCACTTTCCCGGCTTCGGTGATGAACAGGTATGCGAGGGCCTGGAATATGTTTATGTGTGTTAACATTTTGCCGTCTTCGCACTCGCATGAGGTTACAGTTGACAGAGCTATTATTCCATGGGGGATTCTGAATGAGGAGTACATTGATCTTGGGGCTCTCATTCATAGGAATATTCTGAGGTTCTTACGAGGTGGTACAACGGGGGCGATTCCTCATGCCTCTGTTGTAGCCAAACTTTGTACAACTGTAGGTGTCCATTGGTCCGAGGAGGAGCAGCTTCAGTTACCTAGTGCTCCTATTGATCACTCGACGATCGCACGGTTGGAAGACTGGACAGGCGACACTCCTGACTACTCCGGTTTGGGCTATACTGATCTTGACGATGAGGGAGGCGAGGCTCCGCCTCATGAGCCTGCAGCACAAAGGGGGGGGGGTGCATCTGGGATTCAGCGTGAGGTTGATAGGTCTAGTTTTGGGGATGCTCAGTATAGGCGGCTGACTCGGCGTATAGACGCCATGCACGACATCAATCGCCGCTTTGCTCAGGACTTGACTCAGGCTTTGGGTACTGCATTCCGAGCCACTGGAGTTGATATTGCTTGGCCTGATTTTGGAGTTGATTCTGTTTATCCACCACCGGATACACCACCCGAGGAGGGTGGTCCTGCTGAGGATTAGGTACTCTCTGCACTTTCCTTGTTATTACCTTCAATGAGGACATTGAATACTTTAAGTTTGGGGGTGATAATTAAGGAATAGTAGTGTTAGTGTGTGTGTTCATATAGGATTCATATTGCATATGTAGTTAGTTCATATCTTTGCATAACTGTTCATGTAGAGCATTCTGTTTGCATAATTGTTTATATATCATGTGAGTCCATTTAGTTGCATTTGCATAGCATATTTCATGATCCTGTAGGACTTGGTTGTTTCCGTTAGTGAGTCGATGTTGATTGGAGTGTGGTAATGATGAATAGAGGGTCGATTTAAGTTCCTATGAAATTGACTTGCATGCCGGAAACAAATCAATTACATAAGTCTCATTGGTTGCTTTTGGATTTGATCGGATCATACTTGTTTGGATGTTAGAATTTAATCACTTGCTTACATTTAGAATGTTCGTCTATTCCCTTGAAAACGAAGGACCACTAAAGTATAAGTTTGGGGGAAACCAGGGATTTCATGCTAGTTGTTAATAAAGGTTAGGCGTCAAATGGCTAGTAGCCGCTCATAAAAAATGAGTAGTCTAAGGAGGGAGGAGAAAAAGCAAAGCGCACTCATTCCGAATTTGTTAGGTTCTTTTGTTTAAAAAAAAATGGAAAAAAGAGACAAAAAAAGAGTTGTGTTAATGCAGAATTGATCAGGGTGAGCTCTTTAATACTCGAGTAATTAAATTCTAGGGGACTTTGTGCCTAGTGACCTAAGACTTTTCCGGTCTGGGATCCACTAACCTAACGCTAGCTATATGGGTATTATTGTATAAGCCTTTTGGGGTCTCATCCATTGCACGGTCAAATAAGCATGCGTGTTGTGTATAGTATTTTGTGTCGTAATAAAGCATGAATTCCTGTCTAACTCAAGTCGATTATGGAGGTGTCTCTTAGTGATTTCTTGTGTCTAGAGTTCATTCTGTTTATAAGCTTGTGGTTGTTTTGGCGAAGAATGGGATATGGTCTTGATTTAGTTTGGGAGTATATTTATGAGAATCGCACACACACACGTTTCTGTCTTTGTTTTGTTAGTATACGGGGAGGTAGTCGAGCTCTGTTTGGAACATTGCATTCTTTGAGATGTTGGCTTGTTGATTGGTTATGGTTAGTATGAGGGGATCATTTGCATTAGCATAATAGTTGCATTCATGCATTGCATTATATATATATAGAGTATGTTTATGCTTGAGGACAAGCATCAGTTTAAGTTTGGGGGTGTGATAAGTGGATTTTATATCTACTTGGAAACCAGGAGAGACCAGTCAACCGTGAGGCTATATATACAATTGGGGACGATTTTAGGGTTACAGAACTCTTATCTATCTATCTATCTACCAGCAGAGAGAGCCAGAAGATACAACGTGGAGGCAAAATTCCAACGCTCATGACAAGCAACGGAGTTCTTATTTTACTACATCTTTTGTATTCTTCTTTAGGCGATACTTTGGATCAGTTGTTTCATAAACCTTAGTACTTATTCCTCTTATTAGTATTCCAGACTTTATTATTATCATGTTTTCATCAGAACCCATGATGCCGAACGGTTCGATTATGAACTAATCGTTGTTGTGGGATTCTAACGGATTTATCTATGGATTTTAGTAGTTAATTGTTTTAAAGATTTGTGTGTGATGAGTTATTGGCTTCCTAGTATGGTTGTACTTATTCTTCTTGGATGCGTAGCTAACATCTAAGTTGTTTGTTAATCTCTATTGATTGCGAAAGTGGATATAGAGGTTAAGAACTTGCCATGCTAGCATAGGTTTATGTATGTTTGTCATGCATGATTCGTAGGTAATTTTAACCATCTTACCTGCCCTATGTAATCTGAATGGATAACTTTCTCATTCAACCGTTATGTTTTCAAATCTTATAGACATATAGGGTCTAAGCATAATTGTTGTCTGCTCAACTTCTATCTCTTTTGTGGATGTTTGAGTGGTTGGGTATACGTATACTGAAAGGTAGCGTGTACTGATTTCGTGTTGTCCGATTAGTTGTCATAACCGTCACATACATTGATTAAAGGCATAAATTTCTGAATTAAGTATTTAATGAAGTTAGGATCCCATGTTTTATTCTCATAAGTAATTCGACATTAAACTCCTTAGTTAATTATAGTCTTGGTAATTTGCTTAGTTAATTTAGTTAATCACAACTCAATTTTGATATTTGTCTTAGCATTGAACAATAGCCATACATTGTTGCATAAGTGCATAATTATAGTAACCTAAACCAGTCTCTGTGGGAACGAACTCTACTTATTCATATATTACTTGTGACCGCGTACACTTGCGTGATTTTGTGCGAACAGGTTTCAAACCTGTTGAACCCACTTACTTGTAGTATAATGGATTTCAAATAGTCAAAAATCCACTTCCTCGATTCTATTGGCAGTTGTGAGATATCTACCTTGATGAGTTTTATTCATACCGCATATCCAGTTGGTACCATATTGAAGTCGTGAAGTACGTTCTTTCTTCCATGGCCGAGCGCGTTGGCTCATTCTTACTCCTTGATTATTCTACCCTTCCAGAGTTGTTGGTTTCAGAAAATGTTGTGAATAGAACTGTTATCTTCAAAACTAGTATTTTTGTTCAAACTATGGTCTTGAAGTCGTATGAGTTATATTTATTTCATATTTTCTACATACTATTGTAGTTATTGTTGTTCGGGTAACCGTGACGACCAATATAAATTTTTGTGTTTTAAACTATTCAGTTGCTAAAAGCTGAATGAGAAATTGTGGTAAATTACTAAACTTGATTTGAGAATTTTAAAGGTTACAAATGTTTTAACCAGAGGCTTGTTTATTTGAAAATCCAAAGTTTATTTTGGAAACTTTTCATATTATACTTGTTAATGCACTTGCTGAGCAATTCCTTCGCTCATACTTGCTTTCTTTATATATTTTAGCCTTTCAGTAAGAAGGCATATTGGCGAGACTTGTCCGCGTAGCTGGTCAGAGATGTGAAAGGATATTATCGTAAAGACGTTTTGATCCAGAGTATTTGGAGCTAGTGATAGGTTTGTATTAAGTTGGTTTCTATTAAATATTATATTGTATAAGATTGTTGCCTGGTATACTTCTTATCGAAGTTATACTAGTGTTTTAGATTGTATGTAAAGAGAATGGTTGTAAAGATGAAAATTTTGTATATTGGAATTTTGGATTCTGGTTTCTAGCACTCTAACCTTTAAAGATTCTTGGTAGAGTTGGGGTCGCAGATGTTATTATTGTGTTGATTTATTATTGAACAGGTTGTTTTAATTGAGGATGTAGTGTGACGACCAAATCCTTTGACCCCGGAATTGGGGCGTTACAACTAGTCATAGTCTACATTGAACCATCATGGACTATGAAATTAGAGGCTATATATTTTAAAGTCTAAGACAAAAGATTTATAGAATCTGGAAAGTGCTAAGAAATAGGATTGTGGCATTGGAAAAGCATAAATGTATGCACATGAAGAAAATGATCAAGCTATTGGAAGATATGGATTTGACTTTAATAAGTTATGGTGAGGATGAGAGCATTGGTGTCCAACCCCCTTGGCGAGGATGCAATAAAGGGAACCATCATTTGATTTTCGGGATCATGATTTTCCAACAACTTGGTGTCATGATCTTGGAATGGATGCATGTACTTTCCAAATTATAGAGATGTATGAGAAGAAGGATCTAGGCATACATAATGCTAAGCCTGAGATAAATGCAAGAGAGGTGAAAGATTGAAGAAATTTATTGAAGAAAATGTACATACTCTACCTGTAGATCCAAGTGCGCCCTTGCTTATTCAACCTCTGACAACATGGATTGATGACACTATAGTCCCTTAAGAAGCAAAAAAATTAGAGTCTATAGCTATTAGTGCTGAAACTGGTGGAGTTGAAGGATGCATGATATTAAAAATGCTACTCAACACTTCATTAGTCCCTAAAAATCCAAATAAGCCTGTAAGTCATACTACTGAAGTTATTCTTCTGGATTATCCTTCAACTTATGTTGTCCCTGATGAGCATGCGGCTCCCTCCAATCAATCCAAAGAGCCCTATTTTGATTATTTTGATCAAGAATGGCCATATGATAAAGTTGAGGCATTTAAAATGGAAAATTCTTCTATCGACTCCAATGTGCTCAATTTGATTTAGAGAAATGATAGAGATAGTGCACTTACCAGGGATCCACCACTACAACTCACTCTCAACAATAAACTTCTTTCTGATTTTGAAGATAGTGAAACCACTAGAGACTCTGAAGATGACAAATAATTCAATTATTGGGATCAGCATTTTCCGGTGGAATTTATACACAATGATTTCACTAATGACTTTGCATATTTCAATCTCATAAGGGAAATTGGAAAAAATGAATCTTACAAGGCCAAGGAAAATTAAAGATTTTCAATAAATATGGCTTGCACATTGATGAAGTAACTAATCCAACAAATATGGCACATGTAAGGGATATTGTCGAACATAATGCTAGATCTAACCTTTTGATAGATGATGTAATATTTGATCCTTAGAACTTGGTTGGGGCAAACTAGAAAGAAGGTAATATTTTTGTTTCGAAAGAAAGTTGAATCCATTTTTGTTTCCACCTATTTTGTGATAGTTCTCCAAGGATATTTCCCTGATTGCTCAACAAGACTCGATACACGTCTCACATTAAAGACCGTGAGGGTCCTTGCATTTCCCTTAGAGAGTTTTGCACATTAGATGTCATCTTTGAGTTCCATAAAGCCTTCTTATAGTTGTGATCTCGTTGGAGTGTCTGTAAAGCCTTTGTTATGGAATAAAAACTAGGGTATAATTGAAAGTGTTTGTCCTAAATCCAATCATGTATGATGAGTTAGGAAGAACTTTCTTGTATTCTTATTTGATTTCATTAATGTTAATAAAAGACTTGTTTTGTTTTTATTACGGGCTTTATCTATTTAAAGTGTTTTAAATAAGATGTTCCATAGTTTAGAGTAAAGCTTCTAGAATTATAATGAGATTATAATAGTGAGATCTAGAAGATGATAACTCTAGACTTAAACAGTTCCTGATCATAGGATAACTAATCGGAAGTTGGTGAATCCGCAAAGATTGGTACATACTATGCTTGCTCCCGTTAGGAGGATGTCTGTTCTCATAGGCATTTGTGTGGTGACACTATAGCTAGTATGTAGGTGCTTGTTAGGGAATAAGTTCACTGAACATGACTCGATAAGTTGAACAACTAATGGAGTTTACTCACGTGTCAATAGTTATTCACTAAGTGATAGTTGTACTAGTGTCCTTAGACTTGAGATCGTTAGAGTTATCTTGTATATAATGAACTATGCTTTGGATTAGTCTTAGTCTCAAGGACATCGATTAGGTCTATTCTGGGCATACGGATTTTTGTATGGAGATAGTTAACGTCAATAGAGGATCTACCCCTTCCAGTATAGGAAGAGAATATCCTATGTTATTCTTAGTATGCGAGTTCTGGAATCTCTGGCCAGAGTGTATGAAATTAGAAAGGAGTTTCTAATTTGAATTAATATGAACTTAGCATTATGAATAAGAAATCATATGATTAAATTTGATAGGCTTGACACGAGATCCATGCCTTGTATTTAATCGGGATATTGTAGGGTAGAAGGAATTGATTGTACTGAAACTAGTCACTGACAGGTTCTTGGTATTCTATGCAGGTAATTCATATTATCCGGATAGTCACGATATGTTGAGAAGCATCACTCACGATGTAGAATAAATATAATTAATCAGTTAATTATATTTAATGAATTATTAGAATTCATATAAATAATCAATAAAAGTTTATTATTATTTATTTCTACTACCGGCTTAATATTGAACCTTGGTCACACCATAAAAGAATATTTTCTTTGAAGAAAAGATTTAAATTATGAGAGAGGAAGAATTATTTTCTAAATAGTTTAGAAAATGAAATAATGATTAAAATAGTTTTAATCATTATTAAAGCATTTTAGAAATGTGGGGTTAATATATATATATATATATATATATATATATATATATATATATATATAGATATATTATTAAAAACCCTAAGAAAGCCCTATAAATAGAATGAGATAGTTCATTCTAAGGTATATCTTATTTTTCTGAAAAACCTAGAAAAAGGAGCTAGCCTCCATCTCTCTCTCTCTTTTTCTCTCTAAAAAGTGTTAGAGTTTTTTGAAGAATTCATCGAAGAAAAATTCTTGGTGGATACCGTTAGAGTGCTTCACACTCTGAGGAGCAATTGCTTGCAACCATCGATTTTAAAGCTTCGATTCTCAAGGTATGGTTATGATTCCCTTCGCTCTAGATTTTATATATTTTTCTATATGTGCGATACATGATTTTTACGGAATAAATGTTATATCATGCTTCCGCTCATCCGTAAATTCCTTTAATGGCATCAGAGCTAGGTTCTGCATATAAAGATTCATATAAAAAAATTCAGATTTTTTATGCATGTATGGATTTATTATGATTTTTGCAAGTATATTTAGATTTAATTATGAATTAATTCGAAATATTATTTGCATGAGAATTTGACCATTGATCTAGGTTCTACAAGTGTTGTGGATCATCTAGGTATTTTTTTCATAATTTTGTGATGTGTAGATTGATTGTTATGAATTTTTAAAAATTGTTTGAATTAAAATTCATAAAATAATTATGCATGTTGAAATATATGAATTAAAAATTGCACAAGGACCCCATAGATACTTGGTTATTTTTGCTTTTTGTTTGATTTCAGAAATCATATTATTTTGATTTTTTATTAATTTATTAATTAATTGTTAATTAATTTATTAATATGAAAGTAAAATAATAATAACAATAAATGCATTAATGACTAGGGCAGTTTTTTTTAGTGTTATAAAACTTCAACAGTTACAAAAAAAAAAAAAAAAAAAAAAAAAAACTGCTGTTGCTGTCCTCGCGCGCGTGGCCCGCAGGTGTAACGCATTCTGGTAATGCGTTACAGGGCCCGTAACGCATGAGCGTCACGCGTTACACAATTAATAGCTTTTAATTGTTGTAACGCATCCTAGTAATGCGTTACAGCCCTTCTGTCCACATTAAATTTGATTTTTTGGGAGTTTGGTAACTCCGTTTTGGGCGTGCAATAAACCGTTGGATTCGTTTTTCCGAGACGGATCTAATGGAGTGGTCAAATATTTTTTATATAAAAGGTTGGAACTGTTTATATTCCCGAAAGTGTTTTAAAGCATGTACTAATTGTTTTAATTGCTTTTAAATACTATAATAAATCCATACATCATTATATCATTGTATGACATGATATTACTTGCATGCTTACTTGTTTATTTATTTTTATATATGAGATATATGCCTATATTTACCATGCGATGATAGATTTATGTGAACTTAAATCAAAATAAGGCGTGCTCTAGAAAATCTAGAATAGGAATCGTTTCTTACCTTAACAATAATATTATGAGTACAACCATGAGATTCTTATGTTTATGAAACATAGAGTGAAATACTCTTTTGATGTTGAAAATGAAAATTTCTGTCTAGGCCGTTGGGTTTTAAGCGGGACCGATTTGACCCCTCCAACACACTGGGAATTTTTCATTTAAATATCATAATTGTATTTTGTTCAAGAAAAAGAGAATCTCCTAGTAATATGATTATGGTTGTAACATAATATAATCCCTCTTAATTAAAATTTATATCAAGTAGTAAATGGTCAATGGCACAACGGGCTTGTGTCGGTCATAGCCTTCCAACATGGTAGAAAGTAGTTCTTATTTTTGAATCATTGTTGTTTCGTGCTACAGCCGAGGGCTTTGATTTCGAAATAAGAAATACTTGTCTATTACATAGAGATGTGTACAATGAATTAGAATCTAATGGTCGTTACGTGCTACAGCCGTGGGCTGTTGGAGAGTGATTCAATTGTATGAAATGTTGGGTTAGACTTGACTTAGAATATTGAGTTTGTCGTGCTACAGCCGTGACTCAATTATTCAAGAGGCTAAAGTTTTATTAGGGAATAACATGAGATGTAATTGACAAGAGTTGTCTGCCTACTGAACATCACTTGGCGTTTCGTGCCACAGCCGAGGTTGTGTGATGGAATGTAGGATCCCTATTCCCACTAGCATTATGAATGCTTAATTTTTCCACTTAGGGGTTGTATAAATTAGATAAACTAGTGGGAGCCACTTATGAATAAAGACCCGATTCATATCGTGTTTTAAAATGAAATTGAATATTTGCTAAGTGTTGTTATGTGTTTATCATTTACAGATTTACTATATACATTATGTCTTCTGCACTATCACTCCGGAGCATATTGGATGCTCACAAATTGACTGGTCCTAATTTTGCTGACTGGCTTCGATACCTGCTGGAATATGTGCTTAACTTACCTAAGCCTGCTGACGATGCACATGATGATGAACATGTTGTGTATCGTAAGTGGATAGATGATGCAAATGTTGCTCAATGTATCATGCTAGCTTCCATGAACATTGAGCTACAGAAGCAGCATGAGCATATGGATGCTCACACTATCCTAACGCATCTACAAGAGTTGTATGATGTGGCGGGGAGGACAGCTCGATATGAGATATCGAAGGAGCTGTTCCGCTGTAGGATGTTTGAGGGATCGTCTGTGAATGACCATGTACTTAAGATGATCAATTTGATTGAACGTCTTGGACAACTTGGTTTCAACATGGATGGGGAGCTGAGTCAAGACTTGGTCTTGCAATCACTTCCTGGTTCGTTTTCGCAGTTTGTTGTGAACTTTCACATGAATAAGTTGGACGTCAGCCTGGCTGAACTCCACAATATGTTGAAGACTGCGGAATCAAATTTTCCCTCTAAGAAGAGTTATGTTCTTCTAATTGGTGAAGGTTCCAATCCTAAGAAAAGGAAGAAGAATCCTCCCAAGAAGAAGAAAGTAGGTGAAAAAAGGCCGGTTCCACCAAAAGCTGAAGACCCCAAAAGCAAAGTTGTTTGCTTCCACTGTAACAAGGTGGGGCACTGGAAGAGGAACTGCAAGGTTTACCTTGCAGAATTGAAGAAGAAGAAGGGTAGTGAGACTGCCGCTTCTGATTCAGGTATGTTCATGATTGAAGTGAATATGTCATTAAATCAAATTGCTACTTGGGTATTAGATACCGCCTGTGGTTCTCACATTTGCAATTCGTTGCAGGGACTAAGGAGAAGTAGGACTCTTGAGGAAGAGGAGGTGATTCTACGGATGGGAAATGGAGCAAGAGTTGCTGATACAGCTGTAGGATCATTTGATTTACATATGCCTACGGGCAAGACTATTGTTTTAAATAATTGTTATTTTGTTCCCTCGATTGTGAGGAATATTATTTCTATTCCCATGTTAGACTTGGCTGGATTTTCGTTTGTTATTCAGAATAATAAATGTTCAATTCTTAGAGATAATGTTCTTTATGGTAGTGGTATTTTAAATAATGGTCTGTATGTATGTGACGTAGAGCATAATTTTACTACAAATTGAACGTACTAACAAAAGGAAAAGGGATGATGAAAATCTCACCTATTTGTGGCACTGCAGACTTGGTCATATTAGTGAAAATAGACTTCATACATTGTATAAGGAAGGGTTACTTGAACCCTTTGATTTTGAATCATATCCTACATGCGAGTCTTGTCTATTGGGTAAAATTACCAAATCTCCATTTAATGGACATGGAGAGAGGGTTGCAGATTTGCTAGGATTGGTACACACAGATGTATGTGGACCGATGTCTACGCAATCCATGGGTGGATATTTGTACTTCATTACTTTCACAGATGATCGATCTAGATTCGGATATGTGTATTTGATGAAATACAAGTCTGAAGCCTTTGAAAAGTTCAAAGAATACAAGTATGAAGTGGAGAAACAAACCAAACATAGTATTAAAACCCTTCGATCAGATCGAGGTGGTGAATACTTGAATGGAGAGTTTCTAGATTATCTCAAAGAAAATGGTATAGTCTCTCAGTGGACTCCTCCATATACTCCACAATTGAATGGGGTATCTGAAAGGAGAAATCGAACTTTGTTAGACATGGTTCGATCCATGATGAGCTATGCAGATCTTCCAGTATTCCTTTGGGGTTATGCATTGGAAACCTCAGCATATTTACTGAATAAGGTGCCTTCCAAATCTGTTCCTCAAACACCATATGAGATATGGAAAGAAAGGAAACCAAGTCTTAAACACGTTAAGATTTGGGGATGTCCAGCTTATGTCAAGAAAGTTGATCCTGATAAGCTGGAATCTCGATCTGTAAAATGTAAGTTTGTGGGATATCCTAAAGAGACTTTAGGGTATTACTTTTACACCGATCATAGGGTATTTGTTTCCAGACATGCTACCTTCTTGGAAAAACAGTTTATCCTTGAAGGGAACAGTGGGAGAAAAATAGAACTTAATGAAGTTCAAGAAGCACAAACTACTACTGTTCAAGAGGAAACACCTGTTCAGACTGAACAACCTTTTGTGGAACAGCCCATTCGTAGGTCAGAGAGAGTGTCTCGCCAACCTGAGAGTTATTATGGCCTTGTCATTGAGAATGACAATGAGTTGGCAATCATTGATGATGACGACCCTATGACCTATAATGAGGCTATGAGTAGTGTTGACTCAGAGAAACGGCAGAGTGCCATGAAATCCGAAATGGATTCTATGTATACCAACCAAGTATGGACTTTGGTTGAAGCACCTAAGGATGTGAAGCCTATTGGGTGCAAATGGGTATACAAGAGAAAGATTGGAGCAGATGGCCAGGTGGAGACCTATAAGGCCAGGCTCGTGGCAAAAGGATTCAGACAAAGGCAAGGAATTGACTTTGATGATACTTTTTCGCCTGTAGCCCTGTTAAAATCAATTCGGATTTTGCTTGCGATTGCTGCTTACTACGACTATGAGATCTGGCAAATGGACGTGAAAACAGCCTTCCTCAATGGGAAACTTGAAGAGGAAGTGTATATGACACAGCCAGAGGGTTTTGTTTCCAAAGGGAATGAACACCTAGTGTGTAAGCTGCTACGAACCATATATGGATTAAGGCAAGCTTCTCGTAGATGGAACATCCATTTTGATGAGACAATCAAAGAGTTTGATTTTATCAAAAACATAGATGAACCATGTGTCTACAAGAAGGTTAGAGGGAGCGTGGTAACATTTCTTGTGTTGTATGTGGATGACATACTTCTTATAGGAAATGATATACCGATGCTACAATCAGTCAAAGTGTGGCTATCAAAGAACTTCACTATGAAGGACATGGGAAAAGCATCCTACATTCTCGGTATGAAGATCTATAGAGATAGATCTAGAAGAATGATAGGTCTTACCCAGGGTACATACATCGAGAAAATGCTTAAAAGGTTCAGCATGGAAAACTCCAAGAGAGGTCTCATACCAATGAGCCATGGAGTATCCCTTTCCAAGAAGATGTCTCCTAAGACACCTGAAGAAAGGGAGCGTATGAGTAAGATTCCTTATGCTTCGGCAATAGGATCTATCATGTACGCGATGTTAGGTACTAGGCCTGATGTTTCTCATTCAATTAGTGTGACGAGCATATATCAGTCCAATACAGGTGAAGACCACTGGAAAGCAGTGAAGAACATCCTTAAGTATTTGCGAAGGACTAAGGATATTTTTCTTGTTTTTGGTGGATCTGAGTTGAAAATAGAGGGTTATACTGACTCTAGTTTTCTATCAGAAAGCGATTGTTCACACAATATCACACAAGTATACGCGGTCACAAGTAATAAAAGAATAAGTAGAGTTCGTTCCCACAGAGACTGCTTTGGTTATTATAGTTTTGCACCTATGCAACAATGTATGGCTATTGTTCAATGCTAAGACAAGTAACAAATTTGTGTTTTGATTATCTAAATTAACTAAACAAATTACCAAGACTAAGATTAACTAAGGATTGCTGTTGAATTACTAATGAGAATAAACATGGGATCCTAACTTCATTAAATACTTCATTCAGAGTCTTTTGTCTTTAATCAATGCATGTGACAGTTGTGACAACTAATCGGATAACACGAAATCAGTTCACGCTACCTTTCAGTATACGTATACCAAACCACTTAAACATCCACAAGAAGATAGAAGTTAAGCAGACACCAATTATGCTTAAACCCTATATGTCTATAAGATTTGAAAACATAACGGTTTAACGAGAAAGTTATCCATTCAGATTACATAGGGCAGGTAAGATGGTTAAAATTACCTACGAATCATGCATGACAAACATACATAAACCTATGCTAACATGGCAAGTTCTAAACCTCTATATCCACTTTCGCAATCAATAGAGATTAACAAACAACTTAGATGTTAGCTACGCATCCAAGAAGAATAAGCACAACCAAACTAAGATATCAATTAGCCATCACACACACATCTTTAAAACAATTAACTACTAAAATCCATAGATAAATCCGTTAGAATCCCACGACAATGATTAGTTCATAATCGAACCGTTCATCATCGTGGGTTCTGATGAAAACATGATAATAAATATTTCTGGAATACTGAATAAAAGTACTAGGGTTTAAGTTTAAGAAACACAAAACCAACGAGAATCCAAAGTATCGCCTAATTAGAAGAATACAAAGATAAGTTGAAAACTAGATCTTCGTAATCAGCCGTCTTCTTGTTCTCCTTGATGGTGGATGGATATGTATGATTGTAAGACAATGTATATCTTAGAAATCGTCCACCAATAGTTTATATCGGCTAGGGTTGACTGGTCATCTACTGTTTCCTTTTCTGAGTAGAAGTTGCCTTTTTCCAGAATGTTTCAGGGGTGGGCGCGCCTGTAGGGCGCGGGCGCGCTTGGAAGGGACTTCACCTAGGGTGCGGGCGTGCTTGGAAGGGGTGGGTGCGCCTGACCTTCTGTCAATTTCTTCCTTTTGCTTTTTCCTTGACAATTCATGCTCTCTTCAACTCCGCAACCTCTTGGCTTCTTCAACAATGATCAAATAGCACCACATAACCCTAGAAACTTCACCACACTGCTGACGAAGCAACTCTGCAAACACTAACACAAAACACACCAAAAACACCATGTACTTGAGAACAAACGATCAATTTAAGCCGATTTAGGGTGTTCCAAGTAGATATGAAATCCACTTATCACACCCCCAAACTTAAACCGATGCTTGTCCTCAAGCATAAACAGACTCACTACATATATATAATACAATGCATGAATGCAACTAATATGAAAATGCAAACGATCCCCTCAAACTAACCATAACCAAACAACAAGCCAACATCTCAAGGAATGCAATCTTTCAAACAGAGTTCGAACAAATCCCCTTATACTAACAAACAAACACAGAAACGTGCGTGTGTGCAATGCTCATCAATATACTCCCAAACTAAACCAAGACCATATCCTATTCTTCACCAAAACAACCACAAGCTTATAAACAGAATGAACTCTAGACACAAGAAACCACTTAAAGACACCTCAGACCACTTTGGCTAGACAGGAATTCATGCTTTATTACGACACACATGCTTATTTGACCGTGCAATGGTTGAGACCCCAAAAGGCTTATACAATAATATCCATGTAGCGAGCGTTAGGTTAGTGGATCCCAGACCGGAAAAGTCTTAGGTCACTAGGCATAAAGTCCCCTAGAACTTAATTGCTCGAGTATTAAAGAGCTCAACCTGATCAATTTTGCATAAACACAACTAATACAACTTTTTTTTTTTTTTACTTTTTCTTTCAATTTCGGAATGAGTGCGCTTTGCTTTTTCTCATCCCACCCTAGACTACTCATCTTTTCAATGAGCCGGCTACTAGCCATTTGACACCTAGCCTTATTGACAACTAGCATGAAATCCCTGTTTTCCCCCAAACTTAGACTTAAGTGCTTCTTTGAATTTTAAGAGAATAGAAGACATTCTGAATATAAGCAAGTGATTAAATTCTAACATCCAAACAAACATGGTCTGATCAAATTCAAAAGCAACCAATGAGACTTATGAAATTATTTTGTTTCTGGCATGCAAGTCAATTCATAGGAACTTAATCAACCCTCTATCTATCACTACCACATTCCCATCAACATCAACTCACCAACCAAGAAATAGTCAAGTCCTAAGGGATCATGAAATATGCTATGCAAATGCAACTAAATGGACTCACATAATATATAAAAACACTAATGCAAACAGAATGCTCTATATGACAAAAACATGCAAAGATATGAATGAACTAACTACATATGCAATATGAAACCTATATGACACACACACTAACACTATTATTCCTTAATTATCACCCCCAAACTTACAATCTTCAATGTCCTCATTAAAGGTAATAACAAGGAAAGATGCAGAGAATACCTAATCATCAGCAGGACCACCCTTCTCGGGTGGTGTATCCGGTGGTGGATAAACAGAATCAGCTCCAAAGGTAGGCCAAGTGATGTCAACTCCAGTAGCTCTGAATGCAGTACTCAAAGCCTGAGTCAACTCCTGAGCAAAACGGCTATTACTGTCATGCATCGCATCAATGCGCCGAGTCAGCCGCCTATACTGCACATCCCCTAAACCAGACCTATCCACCTCACGCGGAATCCTAGATGGATCCTAGGGGGAAACAAAACAAACTCTTTTTTGTCTTTTTTTTTTTTTTGCTTTTTTTTTTGCTTCTGTGAACAGTAACCCCTGCGCTGGCGCGCTCTGCTACTGTTCATGAATTGTTTTTCTGTTTTTTTTTACAGAACAATACTATAACAATTGCGTGGGTTGCCTCCCACGAAGCGCTTGTTTTACGTCAATAGCTTGACGTGAATCCTTCTCATCCAGTTGCAAGAACAGTGAACGTCGACTCACGGTTCACCGTATTACCAACGTCATGCTTCAGCCACTGACCATTAACCTTGAACGCTTCGTCCGGAAACTTATGAAAAATCTCTACTGCATCCGACCAACTCGACTTACGCTTTCCTAGAAAAAATCTGAAGCTAGACTTGAAACGCAGAACTAACTGACCAGGCACAAATGAATGTTTCACCACCCCTCTTTCATGCCAGTCCTTAACCTTCTCCTTATATAGCATGTTGCTCTCGTAGAATTTACCATACCTCAATTGATCCTGCAGTGGTTGGAGTTCAAGTGTAGGAGCTTCTTCCATAGATGGTTTAAGTCGCTCCTGAGAATTATTCAGCTCTGCTAATCCAAGAGATTCGAATGGCGCATCAAATTTCCTTTTCCACGGAGGTGCATTCAACAACTGAAGTTGCTCTGCTCTTTCTTCCTCTTCGATATCAGAATCCCCTATCAAGACTCTCTCCACTGTATCTGACTTCAGCGGTTGTTCAATCTCTGTATTGATGACAGAATCGACCATCTCCAATTTAAAGCACTCTTCTTCCTCAGTTGGAAATTTCATTACCTTGAACACGTTAAAAGTGACCTTCTGGTTTTGAACCATCATTGTAAGCTCTCATTTCTGCACATCAATCAAAGTTCGGCCTGTAGCTAAGAACGGTCTTCCCAAGATAATAGGAATCTTCTTGTCTTCCTCAAAGTCCAGAATAACAAAATCAGCAGGAAAGATAAGCTTATCCACCTTAACCAAGACATCTTCTACTATACCTCTTGGATATGTGATCGACCTATTAGCTAACTGTAAGGACATAGTAGTAGGTTTAGGCTTAGGCAGCCCAAGTTGCATGAAGACAGACAACGACATCAGATTAATGCTTGCTCCCAAGTCACACAAGCACTTGTTGAAAGATATATTGCCGATTGTGCACGGTATGGTGAAACTCCCTGGATCCTTGAGTTTAGGAGGTAACTTCTGCTGTAGGATAGCACTGCACTCTTCTGTAAGAGCGACGGTTTCCAACTCCTCGAGTTTCAACTTCCGAGATAGAATACCATTCATGAACTTTGCATATCTCGGCATTTGTTCTAGAGATTCCGCAAAAGGTATATTGATCTGCAACTTCTTGAAAACCTCTAGAAATTTAGCAAACTGCTTGTCCAACTTCTGCTTTTGAAGATGTTTAGGGAATGGCGGAGGAGGATAGACTTCCTTGGTCTCTGTAGCTTGCTTCAGAACAGATTTCTCAGTAGAAAGTTTGCTCTTCTCCGAATTGTCCCCCAACTGATCAACCTTTTCTCCATTTTTTTCAATTTCTGGCAGAATGGGGGGCGCGGGCGCGCTATGAACAGTGCGGGTGCGCCCTAGGTATTGTTCACTTTTCAAATTTTCTTCATTTTGCGCTGTTTCTGAGTTCTGATCATTCGTAACCCTTCCAGATCGCAAGGTAACTGCTTTTACATGTTCCTTGACCTCCCTTTTGCCTGGATTAGCTTCCGTATCATTAGGGAGAGTTCCATGTGGTCTGTTCAACAATGCATTGGCAATCTGACCTATCTGATTCTCTAGAGTCTTGATGGAAACAGCTTGGCTCTTGCACATTAGCCTCAATTCTTCCAATTCAGATTTTTCATTAGACGATTGCCCAACGTTGCCTTGAGACAGTTGTTGAAAACCTGGTGGTTGATATGGTTGCCTTGGAGTATACTACTGCTGTTGACCCGAAAGATTATAAGGCCTGGCTCCATACTGTTGACCTTGATACTGCTGATACGGTTGTTGTGGCTGATTCTGACCAACCTGATTGTTACTCCAGCTGAAGTTAGGATGGTTCCTGTTATTCGGATGATAGATGTTAGGCACTGGCTGTTGTGATCTCTGGAAATTGCTCACAAACTGTGCCGATTCACTAGATATGGCACACTGAATCGTGTCATGTGCACCTGCACATAGCTCACAAACACTAGCCACCTGCTGTACTCCATAGTTAGTCAAAGAATCCACCTTCATAGACAAATCATTTAACTGAGCTGCAATAGCAGTAGCTGCATCCACTTCCAGAACCCCTGCTACCTTGCCTTGTGATAACCTCTGAGTTGGATTCTGGTATTCATTAGCAGCCATCATCTCAATAAGTTCATAAGCTTCATCGTAGCTTTTAGACCAAAGAGCTCAACCTGATGCCGCATCAAGCATTCGTCGAGATTGACCTCCCAGACCGTTATAGAAACAAATGATCACCATCCAATCAGGCATTCCATGATGAGGACACTTCCTAAGCATCTCCTTGTAACGCTCCCAAGCTTCACATAATGTTTCTCCAGAATGCTGTGCAAACTGAGTAAGAGCATTCCTGATTGCTGCTGTTTTAGCCATCGGGAAGAATTTAGTGAGAAACTTCTGAGCAAGATCCTCCCATGTAGTAATAGAACCTGCTGGTAGAGAATGCAACCAGCCCTTAGCCTTATCCCTCAGAGAAAATGGGAAAAGTCTCAGCTTCACAGCATCTTCTGACACTCCGTTGAACTTGAAGGTGTCACAAATCTCAATGAAATCCCTAATATGCATATTAGGATCTTCCGTTGGAGCACCCCCAAACTGAACTGAATTCTGCACCATCTGAATCGTGTCAGGCTTGATTTCAAAAGTATTAGCTGCAATGGCAGGCCTGACAATACTAGATTGAATGTCATTGATCTTTGGCTGAGAATAGTCCATCAAAGCCTTCGTTTCTGCTACTGGTTCTCCCATAACTAGACTCAATTCAAGTTCTTCTTTCCGAGATTGAGAACGTGTTCACATACACGCTCACTAAAGTATCTGAAACTCACCAAACAAAATAAAATTGATGAAAGAATGTCCGAGTCAGTGAACGTTAACTCCCATTGATGACAAGCACATTAACTAAATATAACACCGAGTCCCCGGCAGCGGCGCCAAAAACTTGTTCACACAATATCACGTAAGTATACACGGTCACAAGTAATATAAGAATAAGTAGAGTTCGTTCCCACAAAGACTGCTTTGGTTATTATAGTTTTGCACCTATGCAACAATGTATGGTTATTGTTCAATGCTAAGACAAGTAACAAATTTGTGTTTTGATTATCTAAATTAACTAAACAAATTACCAAGACTAAGATTAACTAAGGATTGCTGTTGAATTACTTATGAGAATAAACATGGGATCCTAACTTCATTAAATACTTCATTCAGAGTCTTTTGTCTTTAATCAATGCATGTGACAGTTGTGACAACTAATCGGATAACACGAAATCAGTTCACGCTACCTTTCAGTATACGTATACCAAACCACTTAAACATCCACAAGAAGATAGAAGTTAAGCAGACACCAATTATGCTTAGACCCTATATGTCTATAAGATTTGAAAACATAACGGTTTAATGAGCAAGTTATCCATTCAGATTACATAGGGCAGGTAAGATGGTTAGAATTACCTATAAATCATGCATGACAAACATACATAAACCTATGCTAGCATGGCAAGTTCTAAACCTCTATATCCACTTTCGCAATCAATAGAGATTAACAAACAACTTAGATGTTAGCTACGCATCCAAGAAGAATAAGCACAACCAAACTAGGATATCAATTAGCCATCACACACACATCTTTAAAACAATTAACTACTAAAATCCATAGATAAATCCGTTAGAATCCCACGACAATTATTAGTTCATAATCGAACCGTTCATCATCGTGGATTCTGATGAAAACATAATAATACATATGTCTGGAATACTGAATAAAAATACTAGGGTTTAAGTTTAAGAAACACAAACCAACGAGAATCCAAAGTATCGCCTAATTAGAAGAATACAAAGATGAGTTGAAAACTAGATCTTCGTAATCAGCCATCTTGTTGTTCTCCTTGATGGTGGATGGATATGTATGATTGTAAGACAATGTATATCTTAGAAATCGTCCACCAATAGTTTATATAGGCTATAGGGTTGACTGGTCATCTGCTGTTTCCTTTTCTGAGTAGAAGTTGCCTTTTTCCAGAATGTTTCAGGGGTGGGCGCGCCTGTAGGTTACGGGCGCGCTTGGAAGGGACTTCACCTAGGGCGCGGGCGCGCTTGGAAGGGGTGGGCGCGCCTGACCTTCTGTCAATTTCTTCCTTTTGCTTTTTCCTTGACAATTCATGCTCTCTTCAACTCCGCAACCTCTTGGCTTCTTCAACAATGATCAAATAGCACCACATAACCCTAGAAACTTCACCACACTGCTGACGAAGCAACTCTGCAAACACTAACACAAAACACACCAAAAACACCATGTACTTGAGAACAAACGATCAATTTAAGCCAATTTAGGGTGTTCCAAGTAGATATGAAATCCACTTATCAGCGATGATAGCACATCCATGTTAGGGTACGTGTTTACTCTGAATGGTGGTGCGATTAGTTGGAAGAGTTCCAAACAGTCTACAACGGCTGACTCCACAGCGGAAGCAGAGTATATAGCTGCAAGTGAGGCTACAAAATGAGCCGTTTGGATGAGGAAATTTGTTTCTGAGTTGTGAGTTGTTCCTAGCATTAAGGAGCCTATTGTGTTGTATTGTGATAACAACGCAGCAATATCACAAGCCAAGGAACCTAGGTCTCATAAAAATTCCAAACATGTTTTGCGACGCTTTCATTTGATTAGGGAGATCATTGAAAGAGGAGATGTCAAAATTGAGAGAGTTGACACACATAACAACGTAGCAGACCCACTCACAAAGACATTGTCTCAGATTCACTTTGATCGTCATAAAGAGAAGATGGGTATTAGATACCGGTGTGATTGGCTTTAGTTCAAGTGGGAGATTGAAAGTGTTTGTCCTAAATCCAATCATGTATGATGAGTTAGGAAGAACTTTCTTGTATTCTTATTTGATTTCATTAATGTTAATAAAAGACTTGTTTTGTTTTTATTACGGGCTTTATCTATTTAAAGTGTTTTAAATAAGATGTTCCATAGTTTAGAGTAAAGCTTCTAGAATTATAATGAGATTATAATAGTGAGATCTAGAAGATGATAACTCTAGACTTAAACAGTTCCTGATCATAGGATAACTAATCGGAAGTTGGTGAATCCGCAAAGATTGGTACATACTATGCTTGCTCCCGTTAGGAGGATGTCTGTTCTCATAGGCATTTGTGTGGTGACACTATAGCTAGTATGTAGGTGCTTGTTAGGGAATAAGTTCACTGAACATGACTCGATAAGTTGAACAGCTAATGGAGTTTACTCACGTGTCAATAGTTATTCACTAAGTGATAGTTGTACAAGTGTCCTTAGACTTGAGATCGTTAGAGTTATATTGTATATAGTGAACTATGCTTTGGATTAGTCCTTAGTCTCAAGGACATCCATTAGGTCTATTCTGGGCATACGGATTTGTGTATGGAGATAGTTAACGTCAATAGAGGATCTACCCCTTCCAGTATAGGAAGAGAATATCCTATGTTATTCTTAGTATGCGAGTTCTGGAATCTCTGGCCAGAGTGTATGAAATTAGAAAGGAGTTTCTAATTTGCATTAATATGAACTTAGCATTATGAATAAGAAATCATATGATTAAATTTGATAGGCCTGACACGAGATTCATGCCTTGTATTTAATCGGGATATTGTAGGGTAGAAGGAATTGATTGTACTGAAACTAGTCACTGACAGGTTCTTGGTATTCTAAGTAGTGAATTCATATTATCCGGATAGTCGCGATATGTTGAGAAGCATCACTCACGATGTAGAATAAATATGATTAATCAGTTAATTATATTTAATGAATTATTAGAATTCATATAAATAATAAATAAAAGTTTATTATTATTTATTTCTACTACCGGCTTAATATTGAACCTAAAGGGTCACACCATAAAAGAATATTTTCTTTGATGAAAAGATTTAAATTATGAGAGAGGAAGAATTATTTTCTAAATAGTTTAGAAAAAGAAATAATGATTAAAATAGTTTTAATCATTATTAAAGCATTTTAGAAATGTGGGGTTAATATATATATATATATATATATATATATAGATATATTATTAAAAACCCTAAGAAAACCCTATAAATAGAATGAGATAGTTCATTCTAAGGTATATCTTATTTTTGTGAAAAACCTAGAAAATGGAGCTAGCCTCCATCTCTCTCTCTCTCTCTCTCTCTCTCTCTCTCTCTCTCTCTCTCTCTCTCTCTCTCTCTCTCTCTCTCTCTCTCTCTCTCTCTCTTTTCTTCTCTCTAAAAAGTGTTAGAGTTTTTTGAAGAATTCATCGAAGAAAAATTCTTGGTGGATACCGGTAGAGTGCTTCACACTCTGAGGAGCAACTGCTTGCAACCATCGATTTTAAAGCTTCGATTCTCAAGGTATGGTTACGATTCCCTTCGCTCTAGATTTTATATATTTTTCTATATGTGCGATACATGGTTTTTACGGAATAAATGTTATATCACGCTTCCGCTCATCCGTAAATTCCTTCAATAATTAATGCGTATTTAATACTAGGGTTTTAGAGCTTCGAGCTTTAATGGCTGGTCCCATGTTTCGTGGCTGAATATGCCCTAACAAGATGCCTACGTATCTCAACGAATGCTGATAATCAAGCCAAAAAATGTAGTTCTGGGATGAGGGGTCAGGCCCTTTATATAGGCATAGGGAGCCTTGTGTTTAGAGTAGGGTTGGGAGACATGGTGGACAAGTCACCTCCTTTGATTGGGATTCTAGATCCTTCTTTGTAGGAGGTTGACTCCTATTAAGTTTGTGTACCTTAGAGGCTACTCATTGATGGAGTTGGTCCTTATTTGGACACATTTAATGGACTGTATAGCTAGATTTTATATTAATTACAAATTTAATAAATAATTAGGGTTTCAGGCATCATTAATTGGGCTTAATCCCTAGACAATCTAGGTCTAATTAATATATCATTAATTATGTATTTAGGGGTTATTTTTAGCCCATGATCAACCTTCTTATATAGGTTTGTTATGGTAATTAAGGTTCAAGAAGCCCGTCAACAATCATCAAGATCACTAAAACCTGTGTGTAATTATGAGCACCGTAGACATAGTACTACTAGAGGTCTCCACCTTAGTAGTATGGTATGATTAATCTAAAGTTTTTAATGGTCCCCTCCAGTATTCCTTTTATTCTCATGTATAGTCAAGAGCTCCTTCAAATAATTATTAAGCTGTCAACATACCCCCAACAACACTCTATTATACCAAATAAAACCAAATCTAGGTAGAGTGATCCAAATTATATCCTTAGCTCGAACTGTGCGCCAACCTCAAATTAATAAATTTGTCTAGCTTTCTTTCCTGACCTGAAGATCAAGAACCCCAGGATAAGGTCCAAAAGGGTGTTCGAATTACACATGTATTATTTGCACAATAGCTAAACACTAAATTTTCACTTCTTATACTCATGTAAGGATAAGATTTGGCTTTTAACGTGAGCATCATGCACCATTTTTCACGTTGCATGCCCATCACTAATCCTCCATATATAGTCTATGAGTGAAAACCATAGATGGTCATCTGACACCTGCCATAATCTCCCAACCCCTGTAAAATTATGTAAATCACCTTTTACCTTGTCTTTTCATACAATCATCTTGGGACATTAATACATTCTTATCTTCTTGGGATAAGTACGAGATATGACTATAATCCTTTAAATTTTTCAATCTCATGTTTGTTGTGTTAAAACTTATTTGGGGTTAATACAACGATGACACTACACCAAAAATGAGCTTTTCCTACCGAACATTTTCCACTGACACATTTCCTACCGGTCAAAGGGCCCACTACACCAAAAATGAGCTTTTACTATCGGTCATTTCCTCATGGGACCCAATCATTTCCTACCATCCACGGTAGGAAATGAGTCATGTGGACCCACAATGCCACATCAAAATTGTCAGCGCGTCTGACAACAGAGAAACGAAGTCGTTTTACTTCACCTATTTCCTACCGTAGAGGCTTGGTAGAAAATGGTATTCTTATTTCCTACCAACCTTGGTAGGAAATAGTCGTGATGGGTCCCACATGCCACGTTGGTTGTTGTTAGCGTGTCTGACATGGGTCAAAACGACGTTGTTTTTTTACCCATTTCCTACCGCCTTCTTGGCGGTAGGAAATGGGTCGTTTATTCAGCACACCAAAGACAGCGTGTCATCCTCTGATTGGTTGACATGCCACGTGTCCATTTCCTACCAATAAGAGGTAGGAAATGAGCTGTAACGAAAAGTTAAATATTATCTACATTTACACTGCCATCTGATTTAAAACCTAACGCTGTATATCATTTCCTATCGCCGAACGTTTATAAATAATGTGATGTTGTCATATAATTTTGAATGACCATACTACACAAGAAACACCTTGGCATAGTGGTTGTGCTGTTGTGCAATTTCGCTGAGCATGGGGGTTCGATTCCCACGGGAGTCCATTTTTTCTCATAACCTACCGAGATGCAGTAGGAAATGGAGCTTAACGGTAGGAATTGGAGATGTACGAAAGGAAACATGTAATTAGTTCATAAGCTGATCACTTTCACCCCATATTTTCATTTATTTTATGACTTATCAGTATTTCTCTCTCTCCCCCTCTCCCTCTCTCTTTTCAAGGTAATTTCAAAGCGATTTCTCTGTTTAACAAGGCGAATTCTTTTCTCGACTTCATCTTTTGGGTAAACCCTTTATTTTCTCTCTCTCTCTCTCTCTCTCTCTCTCTCTCTCTCTCTCTCTCTCTCTCTCTCTCTCTCTCTCTCTGTCTCCCCCCCCTCTCTCTCTCTTGTTTTTTCTTGTTTTTATGCATGTATAAAATCCTCTTTTGTATAAACCCTCTTTTTCTTGTGCATATAAACCCTCTTTTGTGTATCTTGTGTGATTTTTATTTTTTTCTTGTTTTTCTTGTTAATATGTATAAAACCCTCATATAAATTTGCTAAGATTTGTTTATAAAACCCTCATATAATTTGTATAGATGTGTGTATGTATATGTGTGTGGGTGTGTGTATATCTTATGTTTGTTTTTGGTTATACATATCCAATTTGTTGTTAATTTGCTCATATTATAAGTTATGTATGTTTGTATCTCTGATTTCTACTATTTTTTGAGGGTTATGTTCGTGTGTTTGTGTTTACGTGCGACTTCGTGGTCGTATTTTAGATTTATATTTGTTTCGTAGATAGCGCAATATTTTCATATATGTTCTAAACTACTGCACGACTAATTTATATATGTTTTTGTCTATTGTATGATTTCTTAATGTTAATTGATTTCGAATGTTCGTATGTTACTCTATTGTGTGTGTATATTGTGTATGCTTGTGGTTTTTCAGTTGCCACATAATGTGTTGGTGGGGTTGATTGTGTTTGATTCTTTGGTTCGGGCTTATGATCTTGGGTTTACAAAGTGTTTAAGAGTGTTTATATTCATACATTGTAAGTTGTTATGTAGTGTGTGTATGTTGGTTTGATATGTGTGTGATTATTGTTTATCAAGGAAAATTTGAAGTTACTTCACTAAATAATTGAATCAATTTGACGTTAGTTCACTAAAAAATTGAATCAATGTCAATGTGTGTGATTTTTGTTGCATATTTTAACTATTAATTTGTAGCTACTGTCTTCATCACTTAATGTGAAAGAATAAAGATCAAACTGGATTAGGTACTTATACTTTTATGATTGAATTTATGTAACCATAAGCGTAACTAACAATTTTTATTTAATTGTGATCTTAGTATCATGGCAAGAACTAATGGCAAGTCATCGCAAAAGAGCAGCGATAAGGACAAAGAAAATAAAGGGAATCAAGTATCGAAAAAGAATGACAAGGACATGCCTATTTTGGAAAAACAGGACAAAGGCAAGCAAGTTTCCGAAAAACAGGACAAGGGCAAGCAAGTTTCAAACAAACAGGACAAGGACAAGGCCATTGTGAGTTTGGCGCCTAAGAAAAATTTTGACAAGCACAAGGTTGTCTTGGTACTTTTTCTGAACGTTTATGACAACTTTTGTTACGTTATATGTTATGGCACTTGAGAATTTGGCATTTTGTTGAATTGGTTGGTTGGTTGAACTGTTGGTAGGGTGATATGGTGTTGGTAAGGCGTTGACAATATTTTGGTATTTTGGTGTTGAATTGATGGATTATATTTGTAATGGATGTTTATTTTGGCCATAGGACTTTGATGTAATGAATGGTTATCTTTGTATTAGATTTTGTTTTGCTAGTATGATTTTGTTTTGCTAATTAGCAGGGGATACAAAAAATCCAAAAAAATAAAAAAAAAAGTGTCCAGTAATTCCTACTGTCTTCAAGCCAATTCCTACCGTCCTTACCATTCGAAATCTAGTATTTCCTACCAATTTTTGGTCATTTCCTAGTGTATGGTAAGGATAGTAGGAAATGATTGGTAGGAAATTCTAACAAATATGGTAGGAAATGGTTGGTAGGAAATGGCATTATACATTCCACCAGAAATAATTCCTACCAATTTGCTCAAGAATGCTCGGTTGGAAATGGTTGGCCAGAATTTTCACAAATTCCACGTGGCAGCTGACCTGAAAGGTCCCACCCACGTGGCATCTGACATTTCAACTGACGTGGATGGGTCCCACGCCACGTCAACATCCATGTTGGCGCATGGGTCCCTGCCATATGGCAGTCCACGTCAGCGTGTGGGGCCCTCGTTGACCCAGCCATTTACATTTCCCACCAATGACATTTTTGACTTAAGCAATTTCTACCAACGCGAGTTGGTAGGAAATGACCCACTTCCTACCGATTTGGGGCATTTTCCTACCGATTCGACGGTAGGAAAAGGCCGTGTTTCTTGTAGTGTGATATTCCTTTAAGTTATCCTATCCCATGTTTAATTTGTCTGGGCAAGCAATATAATTACAATCTTCTCTACTACTTGGTTGGAGGAGGTGTTATTTAATCTCATTAACAAGTCATATTTTAAAGGTTTATAATGCCCTCATTATAGTCCGATGGGAAAAAATACTCATAATTTGGAAATTTAAATGATAAGAATCCAATCCCATGATTATCTCTCAAAACAAACATGCATAAGATAAGGATTATAATTTTTTTTAGGAATATAGTCAATTCCTAAACTTAATACCTCAAAATAAATATGGGATAAAATAATTTAAAAGATTATTATACCCGGATAGTAATCGCGGAGTTATAATCCCCTCTGCTAATTTGCTGAAAGCACTCTGTCTCATTTTTGGATACTGATGTTTTCACTTTCGTGCTTTTATGAAAATTATGATAATCATAGAAACAATTTTAATGGCTGGATAAGGGCCGCTTCTAGATGCATCAATATGTTCAAACTACTCTAATGAGGCTTTTAGTTCTGTTTCTTTTAAAGCTAGCAAGTGAATCTTCCAATACTTTCTTAATATTCAACACTACAGGAAAAACCGGTTATTTCCCTAGTCAAAAATCTGTCGAATTAAGCTTATTTTCAAACAGAAATCGGTGGCATTAAACTATATCCGAGCGAATTGTGAACTGTAGTATATAGTAGGGTCATATCCAAGTATTCAATCGAATATAAACTAAATGCTTTATTACATTTATCGGTGGCATTAAACACATGTTCTTGCTTTTTCACGTACTACATCTATAACCTAATTCCAAGATATTTCTAGTTACTATGTAACTTTTAAACTTGCTAGACAAACAAGGCCAAAATCTTAGGTGGCCAAACTGGATGACATCTATAACCTAATTCCAAGGTATTTCTAGTTACTATAAAGAACAAGGTTGTAAATGCAATCTGGGGGAAATTTAAATATTTTTACATAAACATTTTAGTATTCTTGCATTAAAAAAAACATGGCCTCATTTTCATATTCAATTGATTCGGACCGGGTGTTTCTTTACAATGCATATGCCTCGGCTAAAAATAATTTTAAAATATTTTGTTACTGTTTTCAATCTAGTTTTTCTCTATTATTTCAGTTTATTTTCACTCATGTAGATCTGCCTTTAGCCTGAGAACTATGTTTCTAAGAGAATCGGTAAATCAAATGTTAATTAATGCAAATGTTTATTTCAGTTTAATCCTAGTGCCCGTTGTGAATGATACAATGCTTCTTCACATAAGTATGCATACGCATTTCACCTACATGTTCAAGACCCTGCGTATTAAAATTGCTTGCAATATTGAGGGTAGTATAGGGGTAAAGTGTGATACCACTATTTGAGTACACACTACAAAGTATATCTCTTCTGTTGAATTTATGTAAGCCTAATTAGTTTGTTAGAGCATCTCCAATGGAATTCATCTCCAATAAAATTATGTATTTTGATTATGTAAAATAATAATTTTATAAAATTTGTTGAACCTATCAGCTAACCTACTCCAATGGTATTATGTAAAATAATTGGCTATAGACTAGAAATACATATAAATGATGTCACGATAATCGTTCACTTTAGAGTTTGTGTAAAAATATTTAGATATTGCTAGAAACAAATTATCTATATATTTAGACAATGGAGAGAGGGTTGGAGATGAGAAAAATAAAATAAAAACCTTTATGTAAAATTAATGCTACATCATCTTTTTAGTTAAGGAGAGTGTAGCATTGTAGATGCTCTTATGGTTTGTCTATTTTATATATCTTAGATTGCAGAAGCAACAATGAGTTTCAGTTATTCTGTTTAGTAATTTACCATAATTGATAATGATTAACAATAGTCTACTTTTTATTCTGTCTAAAATATCTATTTGTTTGATCCATTCTGGATTTTAAATTCTACTTTTATCATGATAAATGTAAGAAAGCAATATGCGATTACACACAGACAACAACAAACTATTGAATACTGCATTAGGTATCATCAGTAGAAATCAAACCAATTGTACGAGTAAGTAGTACACATGATTAAATATCGCTGTTACCGGACTAGTTTGATAAGCTATAGAGAGTGTCCATTTCCAAAACACACTCTATTTTTTCTATACGCATCAAGACTCTAGTGTAGAAACTTTTTTTTTTTAGATTTTCCTTACTTACCAGTTGCCAGGATTTTTCAGCGTCTGCTAGCTTCGGTCATTATTATTAGATTTATCGTCCTTTGTGTTTGGTTATAGAAAAATTATTAAAATCAAATAAAGAACTTTTTTTGGTAAATTGTTATGATTGTAGGGACTCCCCTAATTCATCTACTAAGAACTTTAATCACTCGTTCCATGACGTAGGTAAACATCTCACTTTAAAACAAAAAATCAGTGCACTAATGCAAAACTGAAAGTAAAAAGCCAATAAGCACGAATAAAAATCCAATAAATTTGTCTCCTCTCACATAGAGAATCTAGAATAAAAATCAAAAGGTAATAAATTTGTCTCCTCTCACATGGAGCATCTAGAAATAATATCAAAAGTTTTCAAGCAACAAAATATAGAAATAAAAGAAAAAATTGCAAAATTTAGATGTAAATGTTCGACAAGAGAAACAAATTAGTTACTGTCATAACCATGTTTCTTGATTAAACCAGATAAGTTTCTGAGCATACCCAAACACCGGAGGATGAGCTAGAAAGACGGCCACGGGAATGACCGATTTGGTTGCTGTTGTCCAGTCCAGAAAATGTTTGCGTTGCCAGGATCCATGTAATGGCTGGCTCCAGCGGTGTTAATGCTATTAATGTCCACACGGACAAATTTGAGTTGAGGCTGATTACTCACTGGTTGAGGGCGGGTGAAGTTTAGTGATCCAACTCTACGGACACAGCCACCAGCAGTTAAAATGTTCAATGGTGGTGCTGGTGGTGACACAGCTGTTGAGGAGGAAGAATCCCTAGTATCCTTCATCTGCCCCTCTTCTCCATTTGACAAGATGTTTCGGACATGTCCACCTTGGGTCCAGAACCTTTTGCAGTCCTTGCAGATATAGCGAGGCTGAGATGTCTTTTTGTTGTTAAAGTAGCAAAACCTAGTGTCCAATGAATTACATCTTGGGCACTTCTGGTTTGGCTCTGGCTTGATCTCCCCCTCCCCCTGTGAATTTGAGTCCTGAGGCTGCTGCTGCTCATATCTATTTTCTCCTTCCATGTTACTTATCTCCCTTGTTTTTTTGTGCATGGTTACTTTTATTATAAAGATTTGTGCATATTAGATGGAAAATAATACATTGACAGCTAATTCGAGGAATAATAATCTATTATAAATATTATTTCGATATCACACATAGCTCTTAAAAGATTCAAAAAAATTTGAGGATTACAAATTTATCATGTAGAAGAATAAACACATTCCACTAGGATAATATGAGAATGGGAGCCTGAGATATGCTAACCTTCCTCAGATTTTGACTAAAATTATTTTATATTATAAAAAATAATGCATATTAAAATAATATCTAAAAAGATTGGATGTATCAAAAGATTGTCCATATCAAAAATACATGGATTTTATTCACATCTCTATAAAAGTTACATGAGATGTATCTCTGGTTCCGTTTTTCCTATATATATATATATATATATATTGAATAAAATATTCTAAATGGAATGTTTAAAAACGTACATATACGCTCACTAGTACAAATCTGACATTTTACGTCGGTTAAATAGGTCATACATTGAAAAAATAAAATGGCCACGTAAGGAGGGGGAGGTATAGAGTCTAATACGTCAGTTGCAATAGTGATGTATGATGTATAATGTTCTGAAAGATCGACGAATAAAAGCTAGCAACAGATGTATACCATTTTTAAAAAAGGCTGATGTACAAGAGAGGTACATCTAGCGTATAAGCTGTAAACCCGACTTATATTAGTTGTGAATTTACGTCGGTATATTTACTAACCGCCGTGTATATGTGTATTTTATATGTCGTTGCACTTTCAAGAACCGACGTATTTTGTCAAAGATAAAATGAAAACATTTCTTCTGTTTATATTAATACCCAAAAATCATGTTATTACAAACCAAAAAAAGAACCTAATCCGAATAAAACATGCACTCCAAAATTCTCACAAAATGATTGATTAAATTAAAATAATTATTATTACAGTGCAAAAAATATGTGTTTGAACTTGTTAGCACAAAGGTGAATAAAATATATTCATGAGTAAAAATATCTTGAATATAACTTTTTTTAAACGGAAAAATTGTTTTGAACTTAAGAGTGGTGTACCTGATTACATATATTCACAAATAAATTTTTTTGCCTAAATATCTCGAACTTTTCCGATTTGTTGATTTGCGTATCTTTTTCCAAGACCCTGCCAAAAGAAATATTAACTATATACGTAATTAATATTTGTTTCCAATATCTTTAACAATATTAATACCATTTTATATAGTACATCTGTCCACTTAGTTTTAGAATCTTTACGAGATAACATAATTATGTTATACATATTCCTCCTAACAAAAAAACCTTACATCATGAGGACACTACAAAAAACAAACTCAAAATATTTAAAATTAGCTACACTACAAGAAAGTAAGGCTAAATTCGACAAAACAAATTCGACGGACACCAAATTCGACATAAATCGGTTGAAACTTAGGAGTGCGGCTAAACTCAGCAACATTCTGTCGCAATTAGTTTCTGTCGAATTTAGTACTAAATTCAACAGATTTTTGTGTTATCGAAATCCGAACCGACCAAAAAAATGCAGGAACAATCCCGCCAAAATATTAATTCCAGATTTCAAAAGTCGACCGAATTCTGTCGAATTTAACTTTCAGTTTTTGTGGGAATATTGCCGCCGAAATTTTTTCACACTATTCAAAACTATATTCGACAGTTTTCAGTCGCATTTATAAAAGTGACAGAATTTCGTCGAAGGTCTTTTTTGTAATTTTTTTAAAAAAGTTATTAATTATTTAAATGTGAATAAATATCATGAAAAATATCAATAAATACAAGAATGTCGGTTCTGATATGTACAAATTTAGTTTGTACAAAAAAAAATTAAATGATACGAGAAATTTGTATTTTTACTTATTAAATACTTTCAAGAAAAATAATATTTTCCCAACCATAAGGCAAACAGGCTTAGGAATGAAATCAACCAATTTCAACAAAATCCAAATGAGCCTTTTTTGAAATATTTTGATAGATTTGAAAAGTTGTTGTCTAAGTGTCCTCAACATGGTAAAGAAAAATGGAGACTTTGTAAAATTCTCTATGAAGCCTTAGATAGCCAAACCACTGCCTTGTTAGAGTCTATGTGTAATGGTAGGTTTATGGATAAAACTGATGAAGAAGCTTGGCAATTTTTTGAAGAATTAGCTAAAAGAACAATGTTGTGGGAGTCAACTAGGGAGCCCAGTCAGGAAACTGAAAAATCTAAAGGCGTACACGTAGTTGGTAATTCTATTGCAACCGAAGCTAAGTTAGTTACTCTCACTAGACGTCTAGAAGCCTTAGAAACCAACAAGGTGTCCTCACAAGTGTTTATGTGTGCAAACTGTAATTCTCCTACTCATTTGATAGAAAATTGTCCTGAAATTGAACAAACCAATGCCATGTTTCAATCCAGAGTTAGGAATGATCCCTATTCATCCACATACAATCCTGGTTGGAAAAATCATCCAAATTTCTCATGGAACCAAGGTCAATACAATCAGTATAACCAAAATTATCAACCTGCTTTTCAAAAGCCCAATCCTGGTCCATACCCAACTCAAAATCCTAACTCATATCCTCCACAAAATCTCGGTCAATATCAAAATTCAGTCCCCTTGAATCCTCCTGGTTTTACCGAATCTGACAAAAAATTTACTTCAATTGAAAAGAGTTTAGAGGCATTGCTCAAATCTAAACAAAATTTCATGAACACTATGACCCAAGATAGGCAATTGCTAAATTCCAATGATCAAGCCATATCTAAGCTAGAGGTCCAAGTTAGTCAATTGGCAAACACCATTAGTGAGAGAGAGAAAAATCGATTTCCTAGTCAACCCGAGATTAATCCTAAATTTTATCCAAATCAAAAGTCTCATGAAAATGTGAATTTTTTTATCTCTCCAAGGTCTGGTAATGAATTCAATAATCATGCTGGTGTCAATACTCAAGCAGAAGATAAGCTTACATCTGAACCAAATCCGTTACTCTTGAATCCCAGTCTTAAACAATCTTCTAATCCCAAGAGTCCTGAAGAAGTTGAATCTAATGAGTCATCACCCTCCGATGAACCAGCTTCAAAATCCCACTCTGATATGTCTAATGAAAAAGTCTTTAAGCCAAAAGCTCTGTTTCCTCACAGACTTACTTCAAACAAACAATCTGCTCAATTAGATAAGATTTTGGAAGTCTTCAAGCAAGTCAAGATTAACATTCCTCTTTTAGATGCAATTCAACAAGTTCCCTCTTATGCTAAGTGTCTAAAACATTTGTGTACTCATAAAAGAACCACTCATGTTCCTAAGAAAGCTTTCCTAACATCTAATGTTAGCTCTATCTTGTCAAATCAAATTCCTTTGAAGTATAAGAATCCTGGTTGTCCTACCATTTCTTGTGTCATTGGTAAGACTTTCATTGATAAAGATTTACTCGATCTAGGAGCTAGTGTGAATCTTCTTCCGTTATCTGTCTATCAAGACTTGGGTTTAGGTGAACTTAAAGAGACTAGTATCACTCTTTAGTTAGTTGACCGTTCTGTCAAAATTCCTAAGGGTATGGTGGAAGATGTGTTGATTAAGGTTGGTGATTTTGTCTTCCCCATAGATTTCATTGTTCTAAAAACCGTGCCAGTCCAAAATCTCAAAAATCAAATTCCCATCATTCTAGGAAGACTTTTTCTTGCCACGTCTAATGCTTTGATTAACTGTAGGAATGGTTCAATGAAACTCACTTTTGGAAATATGACGATAGATCTTAATGTCTTTAATGTAAGTAATCAACCTAATGAGCTTTTTGAACAACACGTAGGAGTTAATTTGATTGATGAGGTTGTTTCATGGTCACATCTTGAGGATATTGCAATTGAGTCCTTTCTTGAGGACAATATTTTGTTAGAGTATGAGAGTAATAAAGAACTTTATGAGATGTATAAGAATTTTTCTTCTGATGAGATGTTAGATGAATTAAATGCTATTTGTTGTAAGCATGAAACTCAACTTGAGGATAGTTCTTTTGATCCTAAGTTATTTGTTAAGACTTCTGTTGGTGAGACACCCCCATTCATTTTTAATCCATCTTTTTCCACTCTTGATCATTATTTGGTGGTTAATAATGAAACTCATCATGTTGTTATCTCTAGTGATATAGTTCATAACCAAGAATTTCAAGTTATTAATTTGCTTAAACAACATAAAGAAGCATCTAATTGGTCTGTGAATGTTGTTAGTGGTATGAGTTTTATTTTGGTTCAAGATCATATTTCTCTAGTGGATATTGTCTTTTCTGTGGGTGAGTTTCACATGCTTGTTGATTGTGTTACAAAGGTAGTTTTTCCTCGATCCGGTATTGGTTAATACGTGTTTTTGTTTTGTGTCTCCCATAGTCAAGTGTAGGTATTGGGGAGTGTGTGTATGTGACTGTGTTTGTGTGTGTGTGTGTGTCTTATAGGTATTCTTTTGTATCTCTGTCATGTCGTTATCAGGTATTCTCGTCCTTTTACTTTGTCATTTTTCTCTCATTTGCATACATTGAGGACAATGCATGATTTAGGTATGGGGGAGGGGTTTAGTAGTATTATAAAAAAAATCCAAAAATAAAAAATAAAAAATCCCAAAAAGAATTTTAGTTGTAAATTGTAGAATTCTAGCCTTGTGAAATGATTTCTTGTGGCTTGATGCACCCTTACATGCTATAGTAATCTTGTGTTTCTGATACTTTTGATTAAGAAGTGATTTGCTAAGTTCTTGTTCACAAACATACACTAGAAAGTTGAAACTAGTAGACTTATTGAATGTTGCAAGTAATTAGAAGGACATGAATATGTGCAAGATGATTTGGTTTTCATGCTTTGAGTACAAGTTGGTGCATTGAAGAGATTTTTGCTTGGGATTGATTATGTTTTACCACCAAGTGAGTTTTTGAGCCTATATGCATATCTTTTGCATTTTATATTCGTTTGCTTGAGTGTCCACATGTTGTTTGCATTGCTAGCACTTGTTTGAGACATTTCTTGAACGCATGACATTATTTGATGATAAGATGATAAAGGCATTTAGGAATAACCTATATTTTCCAAATTACCACACCATTTATATATGATCAGTTAGTTACCCACTTGAGCTTAATCCTATTTTTTCGGTGACATACCACATTACGTGCCTAAACCTTTTGCTTGTTTAGCCTAACTTATGCTTGATCCCAAATTGTCAATGGCTAGTAGGAACTTGAGGGAGTAATAAGGTGTGTGAGATGGGTTTACTTTTGTTCATTACTTTTATGGGAAAAATTTGGTTTGATTGCTTACTTAATAGTCATTGTTCAAGAAATTTTTGAAGGAGGATTGTGGTTGCTTATATCTATCTTTTAGCTCTCGAAAAAAATATGAAAAAAAAATATATGAAAAAAAAGCAGCAAAAAGAAAAAAATATAATATTATGAGAGCATACTTATGTTTGTGTGATTTTTCTTCATTCGACTAATTAAGCCTTTTGTTGAAAAAAAAAGGAGAAAATTCATGTGTGGGGAGGATGTTTGGTGATGTGTATGATTAATTATGGTGCCTACTAGCTTTTGACACTTCACCTTCTTTGGCCTTACTTGACATACCTTGTCCCTTGCCCCATTACAACCCAATGAAGACCTTTTTATTATCATCATTGATGTATGTTGTGTTCAAGTTAGATTAATACCAAATGTCAAGCATGCTTATGATTTAGTTGGATTAGAGTGATATACTTACCCTTGTTCTTGAGTGAATATTCTTTTGTGAGTGAAAGGTGAGTTATTGCTTGTTTCTACATTTGAGATCCCAAGTTTTGACTCAAAGGTGTACTCTTGTGGGTTTAGCATGATTACCAACTTATTCTTACACTTGACATGGACTTTTGAGCACTTATGCATATTTCTTTGAGTAGACTATGTGAATCCATGCATCATTCCACGACAAGACATTGCAAAGTCATTTTTTATTTTTAAGTTGATGTAGCATGAGAGGACTTGTATGTGTGGCGTTGCATTGTCATGCGATCTTTTACATGAACTAGATGGATTTTGTGGGTACATTCACTATAGGCCCTCACGAGACCTTACTCGTCCACTACGGCTGCCTAGGGGTTTAAAGCGCTTGTTGCATATGCCAAATGCAACTATGATCACCTACGGAAGTGGTATTATCTACTAGTTAGTAATTTATATTATATTAGTTTTTCTCGAGGACGAGAAAAAGATAGGTATGGGGGCATTTGGCAAGTCCATAATTCAATACAATTTTAATACCTATTTTATGTCTGTTTTCGTAATTTTATTATTTAATAAATTGTTTTCTTTTGTTCTGTAGGAAAATAAATAAAATCATATTTCAAGCAGAAAAAAGGCGAAAAGGGCAAGAAGATGGAAATACTTGAAGTCAAAAGGAAATTGGAGAAAAATTGGAAAACTTATTGGAGAAGAAAAAGGAATTGAGGAAATATTTTTAGAATCCGATTTGTAGTCAAAGAGCCCAAACCCATTATTTTTCCTATATATATAGATCTCCTCTCTTGTATTTGAGACACTTAGAATTTAGTCTAGATAGTTGTAGATGTAGAATTATTATTATCTTTCAGTTCAAACAATTTATTTTTGCTTAAACACTTTTCAGTTATTTAATTCTATAATTTTCTTTAGCGAATTTTATTTTCTTGCGCAACTTTGTTCGGCTACAACTTGATTTCAATCCAGGGAGTACTCATTGTTAATTTGTTTTAATATATTTGTTTTGTCCGAGGTTGTTTGTTTTGTCCTAGGTTTCATATTAAACTTTGCTTTTCATATTAATTCTCGTATTTCAAGCATTATAGTTTAGTTTTTATTCGTTATAATCATGTCTTTTATGTTTAATTATCTCGTTAATTTTATAATCATGTCTAGCTAAATCTCTTCCCTAGGATGAAGATGAAGTTAATTTAATTATTGTTGATATCTTCTTGTTCCTATTAATTGGTTCTCATAATTTTTCTTGGTACTTAATTGTTCAATTGACAAAGTGATTTTGATATATTATTGTTACTGGATTTATTTTTCATAGCCTATGCTTGCTCCATGAAGTTTTGATGGGTTATTGTTAGATAACAAGTTTCATAGTATATGCTTGTCTCGTTAATTGATATATCTTATTTGTGAAGGAAAGAGAATTGATTTTAGGGAGAGTTGATATTAATTGTGATTGATTAATGGATTCGGATTCCTAGGTTTTCATTATCTGATTTAATTGTTAATAAGGTTAAACAAATCTCAACTCAAATCTTATTATCTAGTTCGCCTGAGTTAATTGTTAGGGTTTTGAAAATTTATAGTCTCTGTGGATCGATCTGTGATTGTTACAACTAAACACTGTGCGCTTACAGTTTACATTATTTTTACACATCAGCAGTACATGTCATCGTGTGGGGCCCTCGTTGACCCGACCATTTACATTTCCCACCAATGACATTTTTGACTTAAGCAATTTTTACCAACGCGAGTTGGTAGGAAATGACTCACTTCCTACCGATTTCGGGCTTTTTCCTACCGATTCGACGGTAGGAAAAGGCCGTTTTTCTTGTAGTGTGATATTCCTTTAAGTTATCCTATCCCATGTTTAATTTGTTTGGGCAAACAATATGATTACAATCCTCTCTAGAGGTGTTATTTAATCTCATTAACAAGTCATATTTTAAAGGTTTATAATGCCCTCATTATAGTCCCATGGAAAAAAATACTCATAATTTGGAAATTTAAATGATGAGAATCCAATCCCATGATTATCTCTCAAAACAAACATGCATAAGATAAGGATTATAATTTTTTTTAGGAATATAGTCAATTCCTAAGCTTAATACCTCAAAACAAATATGGGATAAAATAATTTAAAAGATTATTAGTGATGAGATTATTATACCCGGATAGTAATCGCGGAGTTATAATCCCCTCTGCTAATTTGCTGAAAGCACTCTGTCTCATTTTTGGATACTAATGTTTTCACTTTCGTGCTTTTATGAAAATTATGATAATCATAGAAACAATTTGAATGGCTGGATAAGGACCACTTCTAGGTGCATCAATATGTTCAAACTACTCTAATGAGGCTTTTAGTTCTTTTTCTTTTAAAGCTAGCAAGTGAATCTTCCAACTTTCTTAATATTCAACACTACAGGAAAAACGGGTTATTTCCCTAGTCAAAAATCTGTTGGAAACAGTATTTGTAAATGAAACAACACACTAAGATGAGCCAAAAGCACCTGTTTGTATATATGAAAAACTGAGAATACAGGACAACGTGTTACAGACTTAATGCTTTGAATTAAAAACCACTCATATTCCTATTATAACTACTCAGAGATACGTTAGCTATAAAATAGCCACCACCCCTATTATTTATCCACTACTTAACTACATAATTTGAACTAGTCTTACTACTACTAAGACATGTCAACACCTGACTTATTAAAACATAAACAAAATAAACTTATTAATTTAGATTAAAACCAACACAACTCCCCCTTAATCTAAATTACTTCTTCTGCAGATTCTTAACTCCCAGGAGTGACCTCATTCGATCAAACTTGGCTGTGTGCAAAGCTTTAGTCAGTATATCAGCTCGTTGCTTATCAGAAACCACATGCTTCACAATGATCGACCCTTGCTCCACACATTCTCTAATAAAATGAAATCGCACATCAATATGTTTACTGTGCCCATGAAACACCGGGTTCTTTGTCAAATCAATTGCCGACCGATTATCAATATACAAAACCACAGGACCAGGTTGAACACCAGAAATTTGACTAAGGACTTTATGCAGCCATATACCTTGACAAGCAGCTGTTGTGGCTGCCATAAACTCCGCTTCACAGGTAGATAAAGCTACACACCTCTGCTTTTGAGAAACCCACGTGATCAAGCTTTCGTTTAAGTAAAACGCCATCCCTCCTGTACTCTTACGATCATCTATGTTACCAGCTAGATCACTATCCGAATACCCAGACAATAAATAATCTCCCTTGCCTTTACAATAAACAAGACCGTACTCCAAAGTTCCCATGATATACCTCAACACCCGTTTTGCTGCACTCAAATGTAAGGTTGTTGGTTTCTCCATAAACCGACTTATCACACCAACTGGATAGGCTATATCGGGCCTTGTATGCACCAAATACTGAAGCCCTTGTATGAGACTCTTGAACTCCGTAGCATTCACCAATTTTCCAGTGTCATCTTTGTGCAACTAAACCTTAGGATCCATCGGGAACGTCATTGGATTGCACTCGCCCATTCCATGTTTCTCAAGTAGTTTCCTTGCGTAAGCAGCCTGTTTCAACTCTATATAACCATCTCCTTGACATACCTCAATTCCAATGTAATACGATAGTCTTCCCAAATCACTCATGTTAAATTCTTGGTTCATTTGCTCCTTGAACACAGCAATTCGCAAGCTGCTGGCCCCTGTAATTATAAGATCATCAACTTACACTCCAACGATCAAAGTTTCAGCACCCTCAGGTTCTATGTAGACTGCATGTTCAAACGGGCATTTTTCAAATCCAAGAGCAATCAAATACTTGCTGAGTCGCGTGTACCAGGCCATTGGTGCCTGGCGTAAATCGTACAAGGCTTTGTATAATCTATATACCTTGTGCTCTTCTCCCTCGACTTCAAAACCTCTCGGCTGTTTCACATATACAACTTCTTGAAGGTCTCCGGTGAGAAATGCTGATTTGACATCAAGATGATGGATTTCCCATCCATTTTCGCAGCCAATGCTAGTATGAGACGAACAGTTTCCATCCTTGTAATTGGTGCGAATACCTCTTCGTAGTTGACTCCATATTTATGTACGTACCCCTTTGCTACCAGGCGAGCTTTATGCTTGACTATCTTCCCTGTAGTGTCCTTCTTTAGCTTGTAAACACATTTTAAATCGATGGGTTTGTGTCCATCTGGCAAATCTGTTAGTGCCCAAGTTTTGTTTTTCTCAATCGCTTCAATCTTGTTCTTCATCGCCACCTTCCATGCCTTCTCCTTTACGGCCTGCTCGTAGGTGACAGGTTCTTCGATTCCCAACATCAAAAGCTCCTTTTCTGCTTCGACACGTTCAGTCTCATCCATTAAGTCATTTACTGATCGAAACCGCAATGGTGATTCACTACCATCACTGCTTCCCCGTGAGTCTTGAGTGTCTGGTGTACTCATATTTTGTGAATGCATTTGACTGGACTAAAAAGTTCCAGTTGTGCTCGAACCTGGTGACAATCGACTGGTCTGAGCTGAGCCTGAAATTGGAGTATGTACACTGTCCTCGTTGGTAGTATTTGAGTTTCTTTCTCCTTCTGATTCTTCAAAATTTTCTGCAACATTCATCACCGAAAAAAATCTGGTAGCATCAGCATTATCTCCTTTATTTTCTTTGTTCCAATCCCATCCTTTTCCCTCTTCAAACACCACATCTCGGCTAATATGCACTGAGCCTCTACTTGGATCAAATAGTCTGAATGCTTTTGTTCCCGACTCTTTTCCCAAATATACGACAGGCTTGCTCCTATCGTCCAGTTTCTTGACTTGAATTTTCGGCATCTTCATGTGTGCGAGACACCCAAATATTCTCAGGTATCCCAAGTGCGGTTTCTTGCCCGTCCAAACTTCATATGGTGTTTCCTTGGATAAAGCTCTCATCGGTAATCTGTTTAGTACGTATATAGCATGTCTGACTGCTTCACCCCAGAAAGATGCTGGCAATTGTCTTTCTTTCAACAAACTCCTCGCCATGGCCACTGTAGTTCTGTTCCGTCTCTCCACTACATCATTTTGCTGTGGGGAGTACGGTGAAGTGAAATGTCTTGTTATACCATAGTCTTTGCAAAAACCCAAGAACTCATGTGAATTAAATTCACCTCCTCTATCAGTACTGAAGATTTGAATTTTCTACGTTTTACCTTTCTCGACCATTGCTTTGAACCTTTTGAAAGTGCCAAATGCTTCATCTTTTGATTTCAAAACGAATACCCACATCATTCGGCTTAGATCATCCACGAGTAAAAAGAAGTACCTGTTTCCGGCTGGTGTTGGTGGTGATATCGGCCCACACAGATCACCGTGTATCAGTCGAAGGATTTCTTTGGCCACAAACATTGACTGCGCTGGGAAGGGCTTGCGAACTTGTTTTGATACCAAACATCCTGTGCAAACCTCCTTGGGGTGAACAAACTTTGGCAATCCATGTGGCATATTATGATTACACATATACTGCATTGCTTGGAAATTAACGTGTCCAAGCCTGGAATGCCATAACTACGATATCTCCTCAGCCTTGGTTAACAGTGTTGGGTTTTATACTAAACTATTCATTAGTAGTATATAAACATTGTCCATTTTATTGAGAATCTTGATTGCATATTTTTACATTGTCTATTTATTATATATTGTGGATAATTTAGTATCAAATGGGATAACAGAAGATTAAATTATCAGTGTCTATATATAATATAAAGGGTTCACAGTTTAAGTGGAATTAGACAAACCACTGGAATAACTGAAGTATTATTTGGGAATAGTTTATCTTTACTATTAAATAATACTTGTATACTTTGTGTATATTGAACAGGATCAAATTTAGAATTGTTCCCTTAAACTGATTAAGAAGGTGAACTAAGATTCTATGTTATTATTAATGCTTAGGTTCTTAATCCGGATATAGTAATTGACACGTGTATATTATTTACATGCTTTGGTTTATATATGAAATAATTCTTTTGAATTATATCATTATATTTTGGGTGATGGAATAATATATATGGTGGATATTATTTATTGAAGGAATCCGTGTCCTGATAATATTCGGGTTAATGATGTCCCCTTGAAAGCTCAAAAGGATTTAATTATGTGAAACCCTGCAGGTGGATTTATTCCGGCATAATTAAATAAAGGTAGAGTGGATGATCAAGGATATAAGATGTTAATTAAATGAATTATCAGTAATTTATTTAATTAATGGGCATGCGCTATTTTAAACATGGGGAATTTAATAAGCAAATAATATTGGAACCGAATTAATTAATTAAGTTGCGGTATTAGGAAAGGTAGTGCAAATATTAATTCTTTAGTGGATTGAATTAATATTTAATTACATTGGGCTAGGCCCAGGATGTAATTAAAAGGCCCAACCTAATTATCCATGATCCCTATTGTAGCCCTATATATATTCTTATTCTCTTCTTGCTAGGGTTGGTTAAGAAAAATATTGTAGCCACCTAGGAGCAAGAAGAGAGGTTAACTTGATAAGACGGAGGCCACACTTCGCTCAAGGGAATTTGGGAATACATTAGAAGAGCGTGGAATCAACCGTTAACAAGGTGATTTTCTTTTCGCACTCCTTAATTGTGTATCATAAAATGTAGTAGAACCCCAAGTCCGTGGTTCCCAATAATTGGTATCAGAGCCTGGTTATGGGTTCTATGTTTTATGATATGATGTCCATGTCATAATTAAAATTGGTTATGTATGTATAGTGGTATGCTTGGATAATAATCTTTTGCAGGTTGTTTAGTATCCACTATTATGGCCTCGTTTTATTTTAATTATGTGTTTGGATCCCACGTGGTTTAATCGTGGTTATTTTTTGTTTTGGTTTCCACGTGGTTTATCGTGGTTGTAAATCACGAGGGTTGATCGTGCTAGTTTTGTTTTTTATTATGATTTTGTAATCTTGTAATCATGATTTGTATTCATGTTAGATTATGATCTGATGTAATAGAATAGGTATGTTATGTTGTATGTAACTATTTGATCGACGGAGTTGCAAGAAAACAAAGTTCTTCCGCTGATGCTACAAGATTTCGCCTATGCAACTTCGAACTGTTGTAACTTTTGCATACATTGTCGGATTTCGATGTGTAATACCTTTTCGGAAAGGTCTTTCGATGTTCTACACGATTGAAAAGTGACATTGTCAAAGTTTCATGGGCGTCTGAGCTCGTTTAGACCCTCAAACAACGAGTTGAAGTTTTCGCAGGATTTTCGAATGAAATTTTTTTTTGGCCATAATAGTGGATTTATTTTTTATTTTAATTTTTCTGCTATTTAATTTTAATTATTGCATTAAATAATTATTATGTGTGTTGTTAATTATGTGTGTAATTTTAATTGCATGGTTAACATAAATAGGACGACATGGACATAAATTTTCATTTATTGCTTTAATTAAATGTTTTATGTTATTAAATTATGTGTGTATTTGGAATGCATGTTAGACATAATTATAATGACATAGGCCCCATTTAATTATGTAGAGATGCATGCTATGCTATGTTATGTGTTCTTTGTATTGTTATTTTGATAACATGTGGACCTCGAAGAAATAACATAGGGCGATGCATCTAGATAAAATTACTCATGTTAAAATACTAAGTGGGAGAGGGAATTAATTTGATATTAGATCCCATGGTCATCCATTATTGGTTGTATGTAATTTAACACTAGGACGATTATGAATTGGATATATGTCACCCATCGTGGCATATGATTTATGACGTCTGGGTAGTGTTAAGGATATTACTAGGACAATCTTCTTAAGTTAATCACGAATATTGAAAGGTAAGTTCACCCCACCGTGACATACCAAGTTTCATAGAATTCGAGAAAAAAGTTGGACATTCCTTGATTGATGTTGATAATGGATATTTCTGTCATAGGGGTTGTGTTCTTAAGCGAGTCCGTCTGTGACTTCACCGAAAACACCTGGGATTTATCCATTGATACATCGAACGGATGGGTCTGACTAAAGGCAACTTAAGATCTAAATAATGGTATACACTTAGCTATGAAAGATAATATATAGTCCACCCTAACGTGGCATATTATTTAGTAGTAGGACCGAAGTAATATTTAAATTTAAATGGTATATATGTCACCCATCATGACGTACCAGATATTTATGGAATTTAAATATTAGTGCATTAATTTTAATTAATTGTTAGAGGAAACAAATAGGTTTTAAGATATATGCAATTTTCTGATTAAGTGTTATATGCATGATTCTCAGGATAGAATGGGCTTTAATCCACTTTTCACCATACTTAAGGATAACAAACTTACCGGACCTAACTATATTGAATGGAAACGCAATTTGGACATAGTGTTGACTGCTGAAGAGTTTAAATTCTGTACTATTGAACCCAAACCGGAACAGCCTGTTGCCGATGCTCCGGATGAGGAAAAAGAGTATTTTAAGAAGTGGACTAAGGCAGATGAGATGTCGCGATGTTACATTCTGGCAGCCATGTCGGGTGTTTTGCAACATCAGCATCAGGCCATGACCACTGCTGCAGATATGCTCTATAACCTCAAGGAGCTTTTCGGAGATCAGAATAGGGCTGCTAGGCAAGTAGCAATGAAGTCTCTAATGAACACTCAGATGGCTGAAAAAACACCTGTAAGGGACCATGTTCTTCTGATGATGTCTCATATAAATGAACTAGAGGTCCTTGGTGCTGATATTGATGCGGAAACGCAGGTCGATATCATACTTATTTGTTTGCCAAAAAGCTTTGAGCCGTTTCGCTTGAATTACAACATGAACAAGAAGTTGTATAGTCTTGCAGAACTTCTGATAGAGCTTCAGGCAGCGGAATCATTATTTCAGCAGCATGTTCAGGTAAATGTGGCTGAGAAAGTTTCTTCTTCAAAGCCGAAAGGAAAGAAGAAGAAGAAGGTTCAGACACAGAAAGTTGTGAAACCATTGGGAGTTCAGAATTCAGTGAAGAAGCCTAAGGGCAAGTGCTTCAAGTGCAAGCAGTCGGGTCACTGGAAAAAGGATTGTCCTCTGTCTAAGAAGAACAATGCTGGTATGTCTCTTTCTCTTGTTACGGAAACATATATAGCGGCTATGTCTACGAGCACTTGGTGTGTAGACACAGGAGCCACTGATCATGTTTGTAATTCCATGCAGGGGTTCCAGAAAACCAGGCTGCTTAGAGATGGCGAGATATATGTGTTCATGGGAGATGCTACGAAAGTAGCAGTGGTTGCAGTTGGAGTTATTTCTTTATCTTTTGGTTATGATAGGATTTTGGTTTTGAATAATTGTCTTTATGTACCTTCATTTAGAAGGAATTTAATTTCGGTTTCTAAACTTGCTATGGATGGTTATAATGTTTGTTTGGATCGTAATGTTTCCATTATGATGAATAAACGAGTTATATGTTCTGGTACATTGCAAGACAATTTATATATTATTAATCCTATAGAACCAATGCTGCAACCAAGTGAAATTAATAATACACTTTCTACCTCTAGTAAAAGAAAGGAACCTTCTGGATTGAACCAAACATATCTTTGGCACTTGAGATTAGGTCATATTAACTTAAGGAGGATTCAAAGATTGGTAGTAGATGGGCCTTTAGGCTCGTTGGCAGTGGAGCCATTTCCAGTCTGTGAATCTTGCTTGGAAGGAAAAATGACCAGCAGACCTTTTAAGGTAAAAGGAAATAGAGCCAAAGATGTGTTAGAATCGGTTCATACTGATTTATGTGGACCTATGAATATCCAAGCGAGAGGTGGGTATGAATATTTTGTCACTTTCATTGATGATTATTCGAGATATGGATACATTTATCTGTTGCACCGCAAGTCTGAGTGCTTTGAAAAATTCAAAGAGTACAAAGCAAGTGCGGAAAAGCGACATTCAGGAAAATGTATCAAGTCACTACGATCAGATCGTGGGGGCGAATACCTGCTTGGAGAATTTAGAGAATATTTATCAGAACATGGGATTTCATCCCAGTTGACTGCACCTGGCACACCTCAGCAGAATGGTGTAGCAGAAAGAAGGAACCGGACTCTTTTAGAGAGTGTTAGATCGATGATGAGTTATTCGAATTTACCCAAGTCGTTTTGGGGGCATGCTCTAGAAACAGCGGCTTATCTTCTAAACTTGGTACCTTCTAAGTCAGTTCCAAAAACTCCAAAAGAATTGTGGACTAGTACCAAACCTAGTTTGAAACACATTCGGATTTGGGGTTGTCCAGCACATGTGCTGAACAAGAACGTGACTAAGTTAGATTCTCGTACAGAAGTGAGGTTGTTTGTGGGTTATCCCAAGGGAACAAAAGGGTATTTGTTTTATAGTCCTAAGGATCGGGATATCATTGTAAGCACCAATGCTAGATTCTTAGAGGAAGACTATATAATGAATCACAAACCCATGAGTACTGTTGTTTTAGAGGAACTAGTGGGAGGACAAGATAATTCTAATATGCCACCGGTACAAGTAGAACAACCACAAGTAAATGAACAACCTATCACTAATACCACTCCAATGCTTCGTCGTAGTGGGAGGGTTGTTAAACAACCTGAGAGGTTCATGTTTTTGGGAGAGTCTTCGGACTTAGTCTCTGGTGAACATGATGAGGATCCCAGGACATAAGAAGAAGCAATGCAAGATAAGGATGCAGATCTTTGGCAAAAGGCTATGCAATCTGAGATGGAATCTATGTATTCCAATCAAGTCTGGGATCTCGTGGAACCACCCAATGGTGTAAAACCCATTGGATGCAAGTGGATCTACAAAAGAAAAAGAGGATCTGACAAAAAGGTGAAAGCCTGGAAAGCAAGACTTGTTGCGAAAGGGTATACTCAGAAACAAGGAATTGATTATGAGGAAACCTTTTCTCCGGTAGTCATGCTTAAGTCAATCCGGATTCTTTTATCTATAGCAGCTCATCTCGATTATGAGATTTGGCAAATGGATGTCAAGATAGCTTTCCTAAATGGAAGTCTTGATGAAAACATCCATATGCAGCAACCAGAGGGATTCATCAAAGAGGGCCAAGAGCATCTAGTGTGTAAGCTTAAGAAGTCCATTTATGGACTGAAACAAGCTTCCAGGGAGTGGAACATTCGTTTTGATCAGGCCGTCCAGTCAAATGGTTATGATCAGAGTCCAAGCGAAGCATGTGTGTATAAGAAAAGTGAAGGAAATGCAGTGGTTTTTCTAGTACTATATGTAGATGACATTTTGCTCATTGGAAACAATGTAGAGATGTTGTCATCTATTAAGGCATGGTTGTTCAAACAATTTGAAATGAAAGACTTAGGTGAAGCCGCATACATTCTTGGGATCAAAGTTATAAGAGATCGCAAGAAAAGAACGTTGGCTTTATCTCAAGAACCGTACATTGATGAGGTATTGGCTCGTTTTAACATGCAGGACTCTAAGAAGGGTAATTTACCTTTTAGACATGGAGTCTCTCTATCAAAGGAGCAGTGTCCTAAGACACCTAAGGAGATAGAGAACATGAAAGCAGTTCCTTATGCTTCAGCATGTGGAAGCTTAATGTATGTTATGTTATGCACGAGACCTGATATTTGCTTTGTCGTAGGCATGGTCAGTAGATATCAGTCCAATCCAGGTCAGGAACATTGGAGTGCAGTAAAAACGATACTTAAGTACCTGCGAAGGACTAAGAAGTATATGTTAATTTACAAGGCTTCAGACTTGTTTCCTGTGGGATATACCGATTCAGATTTCCAGACAGATAGGGATAAGAGGAAGTCAACCTCGGGGTGTGTTTTTACTTTAGGAGGTGGAGCTGTAATATGGAGGAGTGTGAAGCAGAAATGCATCGCAGACTCAACCATGGAAGCTGAATATGTGGCAGCCTCTGAGGCAGCCAAGGAGGCTATATGGTTCCGGAATTTCCTGCTGGATTTGAATGTAGTTCCTAATTTGCCACGGCAAATCACAATTTATTGTGATAATACTGGTGCTGTTGCAAATACAAAGGAACCACGAGAACATAAAGCAGCAAAACACATTGAGCGTAAGTATCACCTCATACGACAGTTCGTTAAGCGAGGAGATATTATTGTGACTGATATAGCATCAAAGGACAACCGGGCTGATCCTTTCACGAAGAGTTTACCAGCTAAGGTTTTTGAAGAACACGTGGAGGAGATAGGAGTCAGATGTCTGGTCACGGAATAGTTATTTAAACTGGTAGCGGATTATATTAATAAACACTGATATACTCAAAGAATAGCTTGAGTATAAGTGGGAGATTGTTGGGTTTTATACTAAACTATTCATTAGTAGTATATAAACATTGTCCATTTTATTGAGAATCTTGATTGCATATTTTTACATTGTCTATTTATTATATATTGTGGATAATTTAGTATCAAATGGGATAACAGAAGATTAAATTATCAGTGTCTATATATAATATAAAGGGTTCACAGTTTAAGTGGAATTAGACAAACCACTGGAATAACTGAAGTATTATTTGGGAATAGTTTATCTTGACTATTAAATAATACTTGTATACTTTGTGTATATTGAACAGGATCAAATTTAGAATTGTTCCCTTAAACTGATTAAGAAGGTGAACTAAGATTCTATGTTATTATTAATGCTTAGGTTCTTAATCCGGATATAGTAATTGACACGTGTATATTATTTACATGCTTTGATTTATATATGAAATAATTCTTTTGAATTATATCATTATATTTTGGGTGATGGAATAATATATATGGTGGATATTATTTATTGAAGGAATCCGTGTCCTGATAATATTCGGGTTAATAATGTCCCCTTGAAAGCTCAAAAGGATTTAATTATGTGAAACCCTGCAGGTGGATTTATTCCGGCATAATTAAATAAAGGTAGAGTGGATGATCAAGGATATAAGATGTTAATTAAATGAATTATCAGTAATTTATTTAATTAATGGGCATGCGCTATTTTAAACATGGGGAATTTAATAAGCAAATAATATTGGAACCGAATTAATTAATTAAGTTGCGGTATTAGGAAAGGTAGTGCAAATATTAATTCTTTAGTGGATTGAATTAATATTTAATTACATTGGGCTAGGCCCAGGATGTAATTAAAAGGCCCAACCTAATTATCCATGATCCCTATTGTAGCCCTATATATATTCTTATTCTCTTCTTGCTAGGGTTGGTTAAGAAAAATATTGTAGCCACCTAGGAGCAAGAAGAGAGGTTAACTTGAGAAGACGGAGGCCACACTTCGCTCAAGGGAATTTGGGAATACAATAGAAGAGCGTGGAATCAACCGTTAACAAGGTGATTTTCTTTTCGCACTCCTTAATTGTGTATCATAAAATGTAGTAGAACCCCAAGTCCGTGGTTCCCAACAAACAGACACACAGCCTTTCGTTCGCCTATAGATATCTTGTACAGCCTATTTGGTGACCTATGCACTTTCATTAGTAGTCTCCCATCTTTCTCTCGTACCCACAAATACTCCCCTTCCATTATCACTTTGTTTCCAGTTTCTGACAATTGACCCAAGCTTATTATGTTATTACGTAAAGTAGGGATAAAATATACCTCATGTAGAATTTTCTCCTCCCCAGTCTTGCACACAAATGCCACAGATCCCTTTCCTTGTATATTCACCGTACAGCCATCTCCAAATTTAACACGGCCATTGATGTCTTCGTTGAGCTCCTTAAACTTCGACCTCTGTCCCGTCATATGATTGCTAGCCCCATTATCTAAGTACCACACATTTTCCTCCTCACCTTGATCAATTTCCACCAAGTCTGGGAATACTTTTCCCTCGTTCAGCAATACAGTTCCCTTAACCTCCACCACCTTGGCCATCAAAAGAGCAGGTTCATCTTCTGCAATTTGATTCAAGTTCACCTCCTATTTATTTTCTCGATCTCGTCGTGGCTTTCGACACTCTTCGGCGTAATGACCATACACACCACAGTTAAAGCAACGAATTTTGCTTCTATCACGACTTCCTCGTACCCATTCCTTGCCTTTGTTCTCAGTGCTAGTGTGGGCACCTTCTCTCCCGGATCGTTTCACCCACTCATATTCTCGAGTGAGTAGTAGTTTTTCGTCCTCAACTTGCTCCCGCTTCCTCCATTCCTCTTATGTCAGTAGAAGTTTGCCATCGTTGACATCTACTTGTCCCCGAATTCTCTCCTCATGGGCCTTTAACGACCCGATCACCTCTTCCACTATTAGCTCATCCATTTTTCCAAATTGTTCAATGGCTGAAACAATTTGGAGAAATTTTGGAGGTACGGCTCTGAGCAGCTTTTGCACCACATAAGTCTCTTCCACCTTCTCTCTCAATGCCCGGATATTGGTAACAAAAGCATTTAATTTCATATAAAACTCATCCAGCTGTTCCGTTTCCTTCATGTTCAACGATTCAAAATCTCGTTTCAAGGTTTGAGCTTTCGCGTTCTTGACTTTATCTGCACCTTGACACACCGTTTTGATAGCTTCCCAAGCCTCCTTTGAGGTCTTCTTCTCTGCAAAAGTCAACAACAATTCCTCCGGGATCCCTTGGTAAATCACAGCCAAAGCTTTCTTGTCGATCTTGTCCTCAATCACGGCCTTAGCATCCTTGGGTTCGATCGCTTCCCACACTCCGTAAGCTTGCATGTAGACCTTCATTTTCATGGCCCAGGCAGTGTAATTTGTTTTGGTGAGCATCGGGTAAGACAGCCCAAACGATCCTTCTTTGCCCCTCGTAGATTCCATTCCGACGTCTGAATTTGTGTCTCGGCTCTAAAAGGTTGAAAGGCTCTGATACCACAATGTTGGAAACAGTATTTGTAAATGAAACAACACACTAAGATGAGCCAAAAGCACCTGTTTGTATATATGAAAAACTGAGAATACAGGACAACTTGTTACAGACTTAATGCTTTGAATTAAAAACCACTCATATTCTTATTATAACTACTCAGAGATACGTTAGCTATAAAATAGCCACCACCCCTATTATTTCTCCACTACTTAACTACATAATTTGAACTAGTCCTACTACTACTAAGACATGTCAACACCTGACTTATTAAAACATAAACAAAATAAACTTATTAATTTAGATTAAAACCAACAAAATCTGTCGAATTAAGCTTATTTTTTAACGGAAATCAGTGGCATTAAACTATATCCGAGCGAATTGTGAACTGTAGTATATAGTAGGGTCATATCCAAGTATTCAATCGAATATAAACTAAATGCTTTATTACATTTATCGGTGGCATTAAACACATGTTCTTGTTTTTTTCACGTACTATATCTATAACCTAATTCCAAGATATTTCTAGTTACTATGTAACTTTTAAACTTTCTATACAAACAAGGCCAAAATCTTAGGAGGCCAAACTGGATGACATCTATAACCTAGTTCCAAGGTATTTCTAGTTACTATAAAGAACAAGGTTGTAAATGCAATCTTGGGGAAATTTAAATATTTTTACATAAACATTTTAGTATTCTTGCAGTAAAAAAAACATGGCCTGATTTTCATATTCAATTGATTCTGACCGAGTGTTTCTTTACAATGCATATGCCTCGGCTATAAATAATTTTAAAATATTTGGTTACTGTTTTCAATCTAGTACTTTTTCTCTATTATTTCAGTTTATTTTCACTCATGTAGATCTGCCTTTAGCCTGAGAACTATGTTTGTAAGAGAATCGGTAAATCAAATGTTAATTAAGCACCTTTGTAGCCTCTTAATCCTAGTGCCTGTTGTGAATGATACAAGTCTTCTTCACATAAGTATGCATACGCATTTCACCTACATGTTCAAGACCCTGCGTATTAAAATTTCTTGCAATATTGAGGGTAGTATAGGAGTAAAGTGTGATACCACTATTTGAGTACACACTACAAAGTATATGTCTTCTGTTGAATTTATGTAAGCGTAATTAGTTTGTTAGAGCATCTCCAATGGAATTATTTATTTTGATTATGTAAAATAATAATTTTATAAAATTTGTTGAACGTGTAGCTAACCTACTCCAATGCTATTATGTAAAATGATTGGCTATAGACTAGAAATACATATAAATGATGTCACGATAATCGTTCACCTTTAGAGTTTTCGTAAAAATATTTAGATATTGCTAGAAACAGATTATCTATATATTTAGACAAGGGAGAGAGAGTTGGAGATACGAAAAATAAAATAAAAACATTTATGTAAAATCAATGCTACATCATCTTTTTAGCTAAGGGGAGTGTAGCATTGGAGATGCTCTTATGGTTTGTCTATTTTATATATCTTAGATTGCAGAAGCAACCATGAGTTTCAGTTATTCTATTTAGTAATTTACCGTAATTGATAATGATTAGCAATAGTCTACTTTTTATTCTGTCTAAAATATCTATTTGATTGATCCATTCTGGATTTTAAATTCTACTTTTATCATGATAAATGTAAGAAAGCAATATGCGATTACACACAGACAACAACAAACTAGTGAATACTGCATTAGGTATCATCAGTAGAAATCAAACCAATTGTACGAGTAAGTAGTACACATGATTAAATATAGCTGTTACCGGACTAGTTTGATAAGCTATAGAGAGTGTCCATTTCCAAAACACACTCTATTTTTTCTATACGCATCAAGACTCTAGTGTAGAAACTTTTTTTTTTTAGATTTTCCTTACTTACCAGTTACCAGGATTTTTCAGCGTCTGCTAGCTTCGGTCATTATTATTAGATTTATCGTCCTTTGTGTTTGGTTATAGAAAAATTATTAAAATCAAATAAAGAACTTTTTTTGGTAAATTGTTATGATTGTAGGGACTCCCCTAATTCATCTACTAAGAACTTTAATCACTCGTTCCATGACGTAGGTAAACATCTCACTTTAAAACAAAAAATCAGTGCACTAATGCAAAACTGAAAGTAAAAAGCCAATAAGCACGAATAAAAATCCAATAAATTTGTCTCCTCTCACATAGAGAATCTAGAATAAAAATCAAAAGGTAATAAATTTGTCTCCTCTCACATGGAGCATCTAGAAATAATATCAAAAGTTTTCAAGCAACAAAATATAGAAATAAAAGAAAAAATTGCAAAATTTAGATGTAAATGTTCGACAAGAGAAACAAATTAGTTACTGTCATAACCATGTTTCTTGATTAAACCAGATAAGTTTCTGAGCATACCCAAACACCGGAGGATGAGCTAGAAAGACGGCCACGGGAATGACCGATTTGGTTGCTGTTGTCCAGTCCAGAAAATGTTTGCGTTGCCAGGATCCATGTAATGGCTGGCTCCAGCGGTGTTAATGCTATTAATGTCCACACGGACAAATTTGAGTTGAGGCTGATTACTCACTGGTTGAGGGCGGGTGAAGTTTAGTGATCCAACTCTACGGACACAGCCACCAGCAGTTAAAATGTTCAATGGTGGTGCTGGTGGTGACACAGCTGTTGAGGAGGAAGAATCCCTAGTATCCTTCATCTGCCCCTCTTCTCCATTTGACAAGATGTTTCGGACATGTCCACCTTGGGTCCAGAACCTTTTGCAGTCCTTGCAGATATAGCGAGGCTGAGATGTCTTTTTGTTGTTAAAGTAGCAAAACCTAGTGTCCAATGAATTACATCTTGGGCACTTCTGGTTTGGCTCTGGCTTGATCTCCCCCTCCCCCTGTGAATTTGAGTCCTGAGGCTGCTGCTGCTCATATCTATTTTCTCCTTCCATGTTACTTCTCTCCCTTGTTTTTTTGTGCATGGTTACTTTTATTATAAAGATTTGTGCATATTAGATGGAAAATAATACATTGACAGCTAATTCGAGGAATAATAATCTATTATAAATATTATTTCGATATCACACATAGCTCTTAAAAGATTCAAAAAAATTTGAGGATTACAAATTTATCATGTAGAAGAATTAACACATTCCACTAGGATAATATGAGAATGGGAGCCTGAGATATGCTAACCCTCATGAGATTACGAATAAAATTATTTTATATTATAAAAAATAATGCATATTAAAATAATATCTAAAAAGATTGGGTGTATCAACAGATTGTCCATATCAAAAATACATGGATTTTATTTACATCTCTATAAAAGTTACATGAGATGTATCTCTGGTTCCGTTTTCTCTCTCTATATATATATATATTTATATATAAATATATATATACATACATTTTGTAGTGAACTTATTTGATTGAATAAAATATTCTAAATGGAATATTTAAAAACGTACATATACGCTCACTAGTACAAATCGGGTCTTTTACGTCGGTTAAATAGGTCATACATTGAAAAAATGGCGACGTAAGGAGGGGGATGTATAAAGTCTAATACGTCAGTTGCAATACTGATGTATGATGTATAATGTTCTGAAAGATCGACGAATAAAAGATAGCAACAGATGTATACCATTTTTAAAAAAGGCCGATGTACAAGAGAGGTACATCTAGCGTATAAGCTCTAAACCCGACTTATATTAGTTGTGAATTTAGGTCGGTATGTTTACTAACCGCCGTGTATATGTGTATTTTATATGTCGCTGCGCTTTCAAGAACCGAAATCATGTTTATATTAATACCCAAAAATCATGTTATTACAAACCAAAAAAAAGAACCTAATCCGAATAAAACATGCACTCCAAAATTCTCACAAAATGATTGATTAAATTAAAATAATTATTATTACCGTGCAAAAAATTTGTGTTTGAACTTGTTAACACAAAGGTGAATAAAATATATTCATGAGTAAAAATATCTTGAATATAACTTTTTTTAAACGAAAAAATTGTTTTAAACTTAAGAGTGGTGTACCTGATTACATATATTCACGAAAAAAAATTTTTGCCTAAATATCTCGAACTTTTCCGATTTGTTGATTTGCGTATCTTTTTCCAAGACCCTGCCAAAAGAAATATTAACTATATACGTAATTAATATTTGTTTCCAATATCTTTAACAATATTAATACCATTTTATATAGTACATCTATCCACTTAGTTTTAGAATCTTTACGAGATAACATAATTATGTTATACATATTCCTCCTAACAAAAAAACCTTACATCGTGAGGACACTACAAAAAACAAACTCAAAATATTTAAACCTAGCTACACTTCAAGAAAGTAAGGCTAAATTCCACAAAACAAATTCGACGGACACCAAATTCGACAGAAATCAGTTGAAATTTAGGACTGTGGCTAAACTCGGCAACATTCTGTCGCAATTAGTTTCTGTCGAATTTAGTACTAAATTCGACAGATTTTTTTGTGTAGTCGAAATCCGAACCCACCAAAAAATGCAGGAACAATCCCGCCAAAAAATTAATTCCATATTTCAAAAGTCGACCGAATTCTGTCGAATTTATCTTTCAGTTTTTGTGGGAATATTGCCGCCGAAATTTTTTCACACTATTCAAAACTATATTCGACAGTTTTCAGTCGCATTTATAAAAGTGACAGAATTTCGTCGAAGGTTTTTTCTGTACTTTTAAAAAAAAAGTTATTAAATATTGAAATGTGAATAAATATCATGAAAAAATATCAATAAATACAATAATGTCGATTATGATATGTACAAATTTAGTTTGTACAAAAAAAATTTAAATGATACGAGAAATTTGTATTTTTACTTATTAAATACTTTCAAGAAAAATAAATAAGTATGTAGTTAGTTTGAAAAAATACAAAACAATTATGAGAGTACCGAGAAGACGTGTCATATTCATTATAAATTTTTTAAGCAAGTAATATTTGCTAAATAAAAATAATTATAAGTCGTTACATCAACGATAAAGTGGGGTAAATATATAGGGTTTAGGGTTTGGGTATCGCTTAGGGTTGGAGTTTTTAATTTATAAAAATTAATTTAAGTAATCCACCCGTACGGATGTAAAGGTTTTAATAATTTAAAAGCATATGCAAAAATTTAATTAATTTCAATATTAATTTCTTAAAAAATATAGCAATTTTCTTATATCTTTCACAATAAATTCGACATGTAACCCTAGTCTGTCGAATTAAACACTAAATTCGACTATATTTTGTCATATTAAGTAGAGTTCGACCATTTTCTGTGGAATTTTCTAATTCGACAGAAGTTAGTTGAACTTAGATAAATGCGACAATATGTTATCGAATTTAGCCGTGCTACAAATTCAACAAAATTCAGTTGAATTATTAATGCGACAAAAAACTATCGTTCCTTTATGCGACAAAATCCTGTTGCATTTAAAAATTCGACCATTTAGCGTCGAATTTAGCCTTGTCTTTTTGGCAACCCTGCTGCCCATTTTGCTTCACAGTAGCCGTTTCTTCCCCATTTCTTCTATCCCCTTTCATTATTTTTCCTCTTCTTTTACCCTTTCTTTCCTTATAAGATCATCCAAAATCATCAAGTTCTCCATTTTTCTTCCATGTGATCATCCAAAATCATCAAGTAAGTGTTATCTTTTGTTCTTAATATTATATATTATGGTTTTAGTTTTAATTAGTGTAATTATAATGATAATTTATATATGTTCAAATTTGCATTTATGATTATTTTTTTTATTGGTGAAATATTGTTAGTTGTTTACAATTAGATTAACAATTTTCTTTTGTTAATTATATCGATTTGTACACATTTGTAGATGGCAGTCGACCGTAGTTGGGTTGGTCATAGCTGGTATAATGAGGCAAAATACTTAACGGAAGAATACAAAAGTGGGGTGGATAATTTTATTAAATTTGCTATATATAATCTTCAAGAAGAAGACAATGGCCTTATTAGATGTCCGTGTAAAGAATGTAAAAATAGGTACTACAAGAATCCTAGTACCGTGAAAGTGGATTTGTATCGGCATGGTATCATGCAATGGTATACTAGATGGGATTGTCACGGAGAGAAAGATATGTCGCGAGACGAAGTTGGAACAAGTTCTGTTAATACTAACTAGAAAGATGATGATATGTATGATGCATATGATGATGATTTCGAGGAAGAACCGAATGCAACAGCAAAAGAATTTTACAAGATGGTGAATACTGCTTTTGAGCCAATTTATCCAAACAATGACAACTTTACAACATTGGAGTTCGTAATGGAGTTGCTTAATTGGAAAAATAAGCATAATTACAGTAACAATGCCTTTGATGATTTGCTTAACCTTATTGGATTAGTATTGCCCGATGATCAGAAATTTCCTGAGAAGTACTACACCGTGCGAAAGATGATTAAAGGGTTGAACATGGAGTACCAAAAGATTGATACTTGTGTGAATGATTGCATGTTATATTACAAGGAAAACAACAACAAGACACATTGTGATATATGCACAGAAGATAGATACAAGTGCAAAAAGATCCTAAAAAACAGAAGATTCCACGAAAGATCTTGCGCTACTTTCCTGTTACCATGAGACTGCAACGTTTATTCATGGCCGAGAAGACTGCAAAATGTATGAGATGGCACCATGAGAGAGTTGTAGTTGAAGGTCAATTAAGTCACCCAACAGATGGAGATGAATGGAAACAATTTGATCGTATATTTCCAAGATTTTCAAAAGAGATTCGGAATGTTAGACTTGGACTCTCTACGGATGGATGTGACCCCTTTCGCGATTCACACGCAGAGGAGTACACTGTTTGGCCTGTGGTGGTTGTTGTGTACAACCTTCCCCCATCTATGTGTACTAAGGCTCCATACATGTTCATGCTTCTTCTTATTCCTGGGCCAACGGATCCGAAAAAAGACTTGCATGTTTATCTTAGGCCACTAATTGATGAATTGAAAAAGTTGTGGCATACCTCGGTGGAAACATATGGCATGTTCTCACGTACAAATTTTATGATGAAGGCGATGCTTTTGTGGACAATTAGCGACTTTCCTGGACTTGCCATGCTTAGTGGGTGGTCCACCAAGGGTAAGTTGGCATGTCATGTTTGCATGGGAGAGGTAAAAGCTAAACAACTCAAAAATGGTGGTAAATCTAGTTTTTATGGCACTGCCCGATATTTTTTGGAACCAAATGATCCCTTGAGAAAGAGTACAAGGTTTGGAAGTATTGAAACATGATCAGTGTGCGCTCGACATTCAGGATGCCTTGCAAAGACTATGTGTGAGCAGATACAGTTTCCCTCTCCGGGAAAGTCATCGAAGAGAAAACTGAAAGATTATGGCGTGACACATAATTGGACTCACATTTCTCCATTTTTTGAGCTTCCATATTGGGAGACACTTAGCCTTCGTCATTGCATTGACATTATGCACACTGAGAAAAATGTTTTTGACAATATTTTTTTCACAATTCTTGATGATGGAAAGAAGTCCAAAGATAACACAAAAGCGAGAAAGGATTGTGAAGAATTGCGTGTACACCGTGAATTGTGGATTCGAGCTGATGGCACAAACCACATGCACCATACGTGCTTTCGCGGGAGCAAATTCATAAGTTGTTCAACTGGATTGTCGCATTAAAACTTCCAGATGGGTATGCCTCAAATATATCTAGGTGTGTGAATTGGTCGAAAAATTGCATTCGCGGGATGAAATCACATGAGTGTCACGTTTTCATGCAAAATTTATTGCCTATTCTTTGTCGTGACTTACTTCCGAAGCATGTAGCTGATCCTATTATTGAGTTGTCCAACTTCTTTCAAGATTTATGCTCGTCGAATCTGAAATATACAGATTTGCAAAAAATGGAGAAAGATATATTGAAGATAATGTCCAAGCTTGAAACTGTCTTCATTCCTGGGTGGTTTAATCCGATGGAGCATTTGCCTATACATTTAGCTACCGAGTGTAAGTTGGGAGGCCCGACTAATTGGCGTTGGATGTATTTTGTTGAAAGATACTTGCACAATTTGAAATCGAAAGTTGGAAACAAAGCTCGAGCGGAGGTTTCAATGGCACAACGGTACATTGAGGAGGAATGTGTACACTTTTGCTCGTTGGTTTTCGATTCCAAATCCGGGATAGTGAATAATCGGTTACGTCGAAATGAGGCACCTCAAAACTTTCATGATGTCAATTTGTTAGAGGTTTACACGTATCCGACACATCCTACTTTACGAAGTGGAGATAGAATCTTGAGCGGTTATGAACATGGACTCGTGACATACTATGTTCTTATAAATTCGCCGGAAGTTGGAATGTATTTGCGGTTAGATTCTTCCAAACCATTTTTATTTGAAAAATGATAAATTTAGTTTACAATTTTATTTTATTTTTCTCAACTTAAATATGTAGTGGATTTCAGAAGTTAGTACAACAACATTACCCCCATCTCAATGATGCAGAAAAAGAAAAATATCAAAAAGAACAATTTGGAAATTGGTTCGAAAGAAGGGTACGTGTTTTCTTTTATAAATATACATATGTGCACACACTTTTGCATATTTATTTTATTCACACATTTATGTATTATGTATTTCGCATATCTTGTTTGGTACAAGATGATGAAGAGCTCAAGAAGAAATTTATAGACCTAATAAGAGGTTCGACGTTTAAAGTGGAGTCTTATAAAGCATGCAAGTGTAATGGTTACAAATTTAGTTGTGTAAATGCTAATGAGCTCCCTTCACCAAATTCCGGCATAATTGTCATTGGTGAGAAATTTTATTTATTAGCAATATTTAGGTTGTATTTATTATTTATTATATGTTTTTAAACTTTATACATTTGTAAATGTAGGGACTTCTTACAAAGAAAGTTATGGAAACTATTATGGAAGAGTAGAAGAAGTTTTAAAACTCTTCTATCATAATGGGCATCAAGTCATCGTCTTCAAATGTCATTGGTTTGATCACACAACACATGTCAAAGTCGATAGACACTGAATTACTACCGTTGATGTCAAATCAAAGCTAAATGCCGAAGACGTGTTTGTGTTGGCTAGCCAAGCCCATCAAGTGTACTATGCACCAAATATTACAAATGTGAAATCATCATGGTACACGGTTCTAACAATAAAAAGTCGACAAGTTGATGAAAGTGTGTCAAACAAAGAAAAGATCAAAATAAACGATAATGCCTTACAAAATGAAGTGTCAAATGCTTCATCATCACACGTCGAAACAATTACTATTCGTGATCCCTCGAATTTTTTTGTTGACTTGAGAATGTTTGAAAATGATTATTCGGTAGATTACGACGATGAAGAAGAAAGTCAAAAAGACAAAGAAGATGAAGACAAAAATGAGAACGAAGACGAAAATGATGAATTAAGTGATAATGATGATTTAGTGTAATTTATTATTTTTAATAATATTTGTATCAAAAATTTATTTCTTAATCTATGGACTATTCAAATTTGAAGGTGATCTTATAATTATAAATTAGATAGTGTGAAATTGTGTTGTAGTAGGGTAAGACAACAGGTTTTATGCAGAATAGAGCTGCTGCGTGTAAAATCATGGTTCGATAAATTCGACCGAAAGTAGTCAAATATATTTATCGGCTAAATTCGACTATTAACGATCGAATAAGTATGTAATATATATAACTTTTTTCCTCATTTTTTCATTACCCTTTTCTCCCCTTTTCTCTCCCCTTTTCTCTCTGAAATTAGGTTTTATTTTACTTTGCAATTACGCCACCATGTCTGAAAATGAAGGCTCGGTTAAGAAGGGTCTGATAAGTTTTCGGGTCTCTCTCTCTCTCTTTCTCTCTCTCTCTCTCTCTCTCTCTCAGTATGTATGTTTAAATCGTTGAATTTATAAACCCTAATATTTGGGGTTTATGTAATTTTGTGGACTTACGGTAGTAATTGCTTGTATTTGAGATGCAGTAGTAATTGTATTTGCTTCTATTTTTTGTTAATTGCGGTATCAATTTGTTGGGGTTTGTATGCTTAATTCAATTAGGAACAAGCTCTAGTTGGGGTTTGTATGTTTATAAGTATTCATACATGGTGGAATATATAAAGAGTACACTAGTCAGTTGTATTCTGCTAAATCTCTAGAGGTTCCAGGCTCCCAAAAGAGAAATCCCTGATGAATTTGAATGTGTATGTGAATAAAGTGATTGTGTACATTATTGATTTTTTTTTTATGTATGACGGACTGTTAAATTTGGAAATTTGATGGTGCGTCCGATTTACCATGTAGTAGTTCTTGCATTTTCTATGGGTATGAATTGTGTAGTCTTTATATTAGATTTTCCTGTTACGCCTATGCATAAGATACTAGCATTAAGGTGGGGCAAAAACATAACCTCCTAGGTGTTATATTTTAAACAGATGTAAGTATTGAAAAAGAAGCAGATGAGATATGATAAGGATAGATCAAGTGAGAATTTTGGTCATGCAAGTTTACAACAAACAAGATATAGATAAATAATTTATGAGCGTTGATGCAAAAGAACTGTTTAGATATGGTAGTCAGTTTATATTACTTCCCTGAAGATTTTTTCTTCTTAAACTCCTTCACCAGTGTGTAATTTCCTGTTTGCTGCAACCATAGTATCATTTTGCATCAGATTAGAGAAACAAATCTACCAACTGCAGTGTTAAAAAGAAAGACGTCCACCAGTTGCATCTTAATTACACTATAATGTCACTATAACTAGAATTAATCAGAAACTAACCTCATGTTAAATTCTGGAATACTACGGGGGGGGGGGTAATATTGACTTTAAATATATCACTATAATATTTAAGATAGTTGGTGTGATTTATGAACTTAAGATAGTTGTAGGTTCGATTGCAATTATTTCTTACTTGTCGATTGGAAATTATTTAATTTAATTTTGATTAGATATGTTTTCTGTTCAAGCACAATTTAGTTCCACAAGTTGTACTGTTGTATAATGTAGCCAAGTCAAGTGTGTATCACTTGCACATCTTTCCTGTTTGCTCACTGAAATGCAGGGGCTAATAATACTCGCACACACATAGGCCAATGTTATGTATTTACACAAAAAAACATATTCTTTCTTTTTACTTGGACAGAAAAAATCTGAAAAATAACAATAAAATATTATGTAGGTACCATGGACTGGTCGAAAGAGCAAGACAAGCAAGGGTAAGGATCAGGGAAGAAGCAAGAAGACCGGTGGAGGGGGTGGTGAAGCGTAGAAGGGTAGTATTGAAGAAAGCTATGTAAAAGGGTCTTGGGAGGTGGGAGAAACTAGCCGACAAATTATATTTTAGAGAAAACGACGCAGCTGTTCTAAAGGGGACTACCCGAAGAAACCACCTCTGGATGCCAAGCCAACAATACGTTTTACAAAGAATGGAAAAGGGTATGTTAAATAATCAATATACTTTATGTGTTATATATGATTTTATAAATATCAATATGCTTTATGTGTTATGGTTTTGACTGCACAATAAGTTAAATTGTGTAAATGTGCGATTCAAGTTACTATTAAAATCGCATATAATGTATGCAGTACTAGAATTTAAGTTATGTTATGTGTATGCAGTACTAGAATATAAGTTATGTTCTAACCTATATTTTAATTGTTGTTTGTCTTTTTCAGTTTTTAAAATTTTAATTATGTTGATACAGTTTAAGGGCTGCTAAACCCAAGAAAACACTGGTCCACATTGTTCGGATGAAATGGGATGAAAATACACTGAAAGCGAAGGGAGCTAAGCGGGAAGAATTTTACAACACTTGCATTAACAGTTTTAAAGTAAATAAATACTTGTGTATTTTTTCAGCTTCATATGTTGCTTGTTTACTATTTAATCTAATACTATATGTAATCTATTTTGCAGGATAATTATGAATATCCCAAGAATTATCTACTAGAAAATGGAGATAGAGTTGTGAGAGCCCATTTGAAGAGAAACTTTAGGTCTTATCTTAATAAGGAGAAAGAACGTTTAGAGAATAAAGTGAATAACCTGCTGGATTGTGGATATCGTGATATCGATATTAAGCTTCTGAACCCTCATTACTTCTCTCAACGCACATGGAATGCTATCTGCGATCATTGGGGAACACCACAGTTTGCAATGAGGTCAGAACTTGGCGAAAAGGCTCGATTGAAGTTGGAATTTACCTCCCGCATAAAGGCCATACCATATGACTAGAGACGTGAGGTAGATTCTCTATACTAATCTTAGTTTTTATTAAGATTATGTATTAACAAGTGATTATGTTTACATTATTCAGTTTCTTGTTCCCACCTAGGATATGATAATATAATTAAATCTTCCTCATATTTCTTAACCTTTTGTTTATTCAATTATATGCTAATCTTAGATAAGTGATATCGTGTATTCAACTAATCTTATTGCATATTTGTATGTGTATTTAGTTGAGATTTGGTGTTCTTTTATATCTTATAGGAAATAGATGAAGAAAGAGAGGAAAAAAGGAGAGATGCCTATCACCGATGAAGAATTCTTGACTATGTTGTATGACCCTAATGATCCCGCTGTGAAAGATTTACAGGTTTGTTTTATATTTGTTCAAAAAAGTAAGACAAAACTACTATACAGATGTAATTTTAATTTTCCAATTTGGTGCAGGAAAAAATGAAAAATGTGCGGTCTTCTCAAGATGATTATATAGTTGAGTTGTCGCAAATTGATCAGCCACCTTCCCCTTGTACCTAAATGGAGATTTATCGAATAAAGGACATCATTTCGACAATGCAGGCTAGACCCCCGAAGAAGGGTAGGATCATCCTTCATCCTCAAGACACGGTGGGAGAGCTTATCAAAGCGCAGGAAGCAACACAGTGGACTAGCCAACCAAAAATAGACAACTCTCATGATTCTGTTGCTCTTCCTGTTGGTCCTTGAATATTGCAGAAGGGGGGGTTGAATGAAATACTGATAAATCTCAATCTACGCTTCAACAACTAAAACTAAGATTAACGTTTATCAGTTTAAGAATTGCAAACACAAGTAGACACAAGTAGTTTTTCTCACAAAATAAATGTTTTATTTATTTTGCAAAGTGTTGCTACAACCTCAAGAAAATATCAGTTTTCTTGAGCTTCAATTTCTCGAGTGATACCTAGAATGAATTGAGAGATAGTCTAAGTAAACTAATCCAATCTCTATCATCAAGGGTTTGTGAAGCTGCTGTCATTTTCATGTGGCAGCTTCTTACAAATTGTCTACCCGTGAGTCTTACCTATATTGCTATACAAACAAATTTATCATTACTGGAAAAAGCAATCTAGATACATTCTATATTTAGCTAACACAATTCAGTAAATGTTGATTTGTCATACTCTTGAATTGGTGACCTTTGTCATGTGATCTCTCAAGCTTCTGTCGTAGTCTTGGAGACCTGATGCAGTGTTGGGATACTGCAGCACGCCTGTTTCTTGAACATCCAAACTGTCACATGTTTGACTGGGTAGATACCCAATACAAAGATTATCCCTTTGAGATAGTATCCTGATCTTCAAGCTTGCTGTCACAGGAATGTGCTTTTAGTGACAGTAAGAAATCCCCGCAATAGATGCTGTCAGGAGTTCCAAGCTTTCTGTCAGATTAAGGTAAAGTTGTTGTCTCAGGGCTTCCGCCAATGTTGGTGTCAGAGTGGATATACTGTCGTGACTTACAACATGTTGTCTTCTTGTAACCTTACTGTCAGTGTTATGACAGTAACATTTATTCTTGCTGTCTTCTTTAAGCACTTCTTGAGGCTTGAACAAGTAAATGAACTTCTACCAAGATGTACTAAGATCTTATTTAACAGTAAACAAAATGATTACAAGAACGTACTCTGGCTGTGATAGTATGTTCATACTTAATAAAATTAAGCATTTAAAATAACTAATCAAGTTGTCTATTAGTCATCACCCATAAATCCTAACAATCTCCCCCAATTTGTTTTTATGGACAATAACTACAAATTTACAATTAAAACATGCTGACAACTTAACTAACAAGATCAGAATAGATAAAGATTTTCACTTAGCTTCAGATTTCCTTTTCTGTCTTGCTTCATCCTCTCTTTTGAGAGCTTCTTTCAGAATCTCCTTGAGTCCTTCCACCAGTGATATTTCATCAGGAGAGGTGGCATCATCTTCAATCTCATCATTGTACCTTTGGACTGCTTTGGAGAGACATACTCTTGCATCCTGGAGATCTGTCCACAATTCTTGACCAAAGGCATAAGTTCTGAACCTTAATTTATCTTCAACAAGTTTAAATCTTCTTCCAGGATATGCATTCAGGGTTTTTTTTCTTGATTTGTCCAGCTTTGAGTTCTCACCCTTTCTTCTTTGAAGAATACCCTCAATCTCAAAAGAACACAGTTGTTCTAATGGATGAGTTGATCCAATTAACATGTAGAGTAAGTCTTTCAAAGCACTTGTTCTGAGCTTATGAAAGCTTCTTACAGGGATCTCTTCCCTCATGAACTTGATCCTCAGAGGATTTTCTAGCATACAGGGTTGGTAATTGGGTCCTTCACTCTCCACCCTGTTTGCTTCTTTGCACTTGTTCAGGAATGGATCTTCCATATCTTCAGTAGCCTCTCTTCCTGTTGGATTTGAGGGTCCTTCTTGACTTGGTTGTGCTTGCACCTCTTCTTCAGGAAGATTATCTTCATAATCAGCTATTTCTTCATCAGACTCCTCCAACAAGTGAACAATGTCAGCATCATCATGATCTTCAAACATACCAAACTTCTGATAGAATTCCATATATCTTTCATCCTTGTACTTCAGAACAGGTTCCATGACAGCTTCTTTGGTGACAGTATCTTTTTCAGCATTTATACTGTCAATAGCACATCTCAGGATATTTGCCACCAAAGATTCACGTAATTCAGACTCCTCTTCTTCTGTAACTCCAGCATCTTTCTTTTCTTGCACAGGAGCTTCTTCTTTGTTTTCCTCCTGGGGTTTAGTTCAAACATTCCCAGAAGTGCTTCCACTAGCATTTCCTGCTGCACCAGTTCCTCCACTTCCATCCAACTCATCATCGTCATCAGAAGAGACATCATAGGAACAACTTTGACCTTGATCAGCTCTTTTGGAGTTTGCTTTGGAGATCATCTTCTTTACTGTAGAGTTCAGTTCCTTGTCTCTCTTCACCAGCAATTTGTGAATTGCTTTGACAACTAGAGCTCTCTCCTTGTTGACTTTAGAGTTGAGAATCATGTTTAACACCTTCAGTATTGCCCTTGACTCCATTATGGAAGTGCCTCCTAGACTCATGTATGCACATCTCCTGCTACCATTTTTTGTGGTAGTTTCATAGTAGACACAGAATGGATTGGTGTAGACCTCTGGAAGTTTCTCTGAGATTACGTTCAGCATTTGCAAATGCAGAATCTCATTGAAGGATGTATGGTTTGCCTTGACTTTGGATTTCATCACATTCAACACCTTTGCTGGAAGGTTCTGCAACAGCTGCATAGTGATGAACATAGATATCCCATTGTGACGCCCTCCAAACCCGGGGTACAGATTTGAGGAGTCATCCGACCAACGGAACACTATTTAACACATGCATAATATATAAAGACACAAATACCCCTTAACCAACACCGCATCCAGACTATGGCAATGAACACAAGCTACTACAATCTTTTATTAATACAATACCAGTTTTATCAGAGTTATTACATCACAACTAATGTTCAAATCTAGACATCTAATCTAGAAAAGAAAAACAACAACTACCCTGCCAATGATAATGACTCGAGGGGCTCTCCTGGCTGCTGGTGAACTATCGGTCACGCTATGCCGACTCATACTCTCGCTTCACTGGAATAGGGTTAGAAAACAACAAGCAAGAGTGAGCCAAAATTGCTCAGCAAACATCATATGAATCATTTCTATCACAGTTGTAAGGATATGAATTTATGATATCAGAATCAACAATATTTAGCTAACACATGCTTTCTATCAATAACAATTGAAGAAAAAGACTTAGAATTTGGGTTATACATTTTATTCAAATCAAAGGTTGTGCTGTTGTCCAGCCACGCATCAACCCCGGACTAGCTCACAGCATAGTCCTCTACTGGATCCTAGGCCAATCTGGGCCTTAAGTTATTCCGACCATAAATATGGCCCGACCAATTACTGGTCCATTTTAAAAACATGCCAAATCTATCATAGGGTATAAACAATAACATGCTCAATAAGATAAACTCAATGTATAGTAATTGCAAAACAGCTTCAACTGCTCAGTATCAAATGAAGATCGAGAAAGAATCATGGAATAATTTCAATGGTACAATGTACTCATTCAATAACGAAATCAAGATTGGTAATCGATAATCAATGACCGTAATCAATAGTCAAGATGGAAGTCAAATAATCAATGGTTGTCAACAATAATCAAAGGATGATAAACAATAACAAGTGGTGGTAAACAATAATCAAGTGAATTGGAAATAAGGGTTTCCGATGCAGATCAAATCAAAGAATCAAGAATCTCTAAGAAAATGGAATCAGTTGTCCAAATGCGGTTAAAAGATTGATAATTTGAATTGTTCTGGGGATAACGGTATTCAAGTAATCAAGACAACAATAAATTTTATCACAAGTAAAGGCACAGATACTTGCCTGGTCTAAGTTGCTGTCGGATCGACTCTGCTCACTCTACCTTTCCCTTTCCCTTGCCCCGGGAACTTGATTCTATAATTAAACAACTCATCACAATAAGTCTAACTATTCTCGTTCTACTCTCGACATTTATTCAATCAATAATCACATTTAAACAAGTAACCGGTTACGTATCGGACGTTTGGTATGATTTACGATATTTAAAACTCAGATATTTGCCCTAGTACGGGCATATACAGACTATAAAACACATCACACAATTTATATGAACCATATAGCACTTATAAACATTTTTCAAACATCATACGAAACTTATTTGAATTTTAAATAAGTCACGATTAATTTTTAAATCAAAACTCGGATTTTTAAATCCAATATAAACATTTAAATGCAAATAAATAAATTAATAAAATTAATTGACACTCTTTAAATACTCAAACTATTTTTAAATAAATAAATAGGCTTGAAAATAATTAAACTGAATTTTTAATTAATTAAATCTAATTAATAATTAATTTTTAAGAATTAATTGATTAAAAGAAATAACCAATTAATTAATAAATTAATTATTAATTAAAAATAATTAAAATAATTAAGTTTAATCAATTTTTGGATTTAAAATAATAAATATAATTTTCCAGAATTTTTCTGATATTAAAATATATTTTTAAAATAAAAATATGAATTTTTAAAGTTTTTAAACTATTTTCGAATTAAATTTAAAAATAAAATCCAGAAACTGTTTTGAGAAATTGAATTAGGGTTTTGAAGATTGAAACCGGGTCAAACTTCGGGTAAACGGGCCGCCAAGAACTGAAACGGGTCGCCAAGAACAGCCGGAATTTTTCCAGAATCCGACGACCTTTTCCAGATTCCGGCGAGCCAAAAACACATCCAAAATTGGGGATTTTTATATCAAAACATTCCAAATAAACACATCAACACATTCCGATCAAAAACGTACCAAAAACATCGCCGGAATAAAAAACCCGACTATTTTCCGGCGAGCTTAAACAAATTTTCCGATTTGTAAAAATCCTACATGAAACTCTACGTTCTTTATGTTAAAATGAAGTTAAGAACACATACAGTGAAAGCCCTCTACCAAAAACAATGTCAGATCATTCATATGAACGGACTATTCAAAAGAAGAATTCGGGTCAAAACCCGAAAATCAAACCCATCAAAATCGAACATAAACATGAAATTAAAGCATGGATTCTTGCTAATTAGAACCCTAGGAACATGTTAGAAGCAACCAATTGAACGGAGAATCAACATAATGAAAATCCCCAAATCGGGTATGAACCCTAATTTTAATTCGAATATTGAAAAATTCATAACAAATCGAAAAATTACCAGATGATGATGAGGTTGGAAGATTCTGAAACTAGAGATCAAGAGCTTTGATTTGAGTACTTGAACTTTGATTTCTGAAATCAATAACACCTTGAACGAATGGATTGATTATTCAAGAACACGTTTCGGGAATTTTTACTTTTTGATTATACGCAATGCAGATTATGAAGGTTATAAGGTACGATTCGTCTTTATATATTTTTGGAAAAATAATACCCCAAGGAACACTTTTGGATCGTTATAGATCCACTGGATCGTTTAAAAAACCCTAATTAGGTTAAAAACACGTTTTACGAGAAGATAATTATCTACAAGGATTGATAATTATCCAAATCAATACATATCATTATATAACTAATACTCAAGAATACTGGGGCTATAACAAATGTAATATTGATATAAAACGATATATCCGTCCCCTTAAGCAATTAGGGTTCGGAACAATTTTTCCCTTTTTGAACAAAACGAATTATTCTTGAAGAATCAAATAGGTAGTAATGAAATGATACGAATATCTCTCCCGATAATGATTCGAATACGAAAGACGAAGAGATGATAATTAATGTAAAAAATTCCAATGGGGCCCTTGAATTATCAAAACGGGGCTCAGATTTGAAGAAAATTCCAAATGACGAAATATTTGAAAGGGGCTTCCGACTCACCAATTAGCACATAATCACACAATAATTATCATTTAATAATATTCCAATACTCCACAATAAATATTTTTATATTAAATATATCATTTAATCAAATAATAAAATTCACGGATATTACATCCTGCCCCCCTTAATAGGATTCTGTCCTCAGAATCAGATCAAGGAAACAACTGGGGATACTTCTCTAACATCTCACTCTCTAACTCCCAGGTAGACTCTTCTACATAAGATAAATCTGCCTGGACCTCTATGGGTTCATACTCTATTACATGATTCGAATCTGGTCGATACCTCTTAAGCATAGATACATGAAATACATTATGAACGTGCTGCATATGCGGTAGCAATGCTAACTCGTAAGCTACCTTGCCCACTTTCTTCAAAATCTCAAAAGGTCCAACATATCTCGGACTCAACTTCCCTTTCTTTCCAAACCTAACTAATCCTTTCCACGGTGAAACCTTTAGTAACACTTGCTCTCCTTCTTCGAATCCCACATCCTTTCTGGCTACATCCGCATACTTTTTCTGTCGGTCCTGAGCTGTTATCAATCTTCTTTGAATCAATTGAATCACTTCCTTTGTTTGTTGCACTAGTTCTGGTCCTATCATCTTCCGTTCACCAACTTCTTCCCAATACACTGGAGATCGACACTTTCGTCCATACAAAGCTTCGTAAGTTGGCATTATGATGCTCGCGTGAAAACTATTATTATATGAAAATTCCACCAAGGGTAGATGATCGTCCCAACTGCCTTTAAAGTCAAGTGCACATGTCCTAAGCATATCTTCAATAGTCTGAATTGTTCTTTCGCTTTGACCGTCCGTCTGCGGGTGATAAGCCGTACTCATTCTTAACTCGGTGCCCAAACACTCTTGAAAACTCCTCCAAAATCTTGAATTGAATCGAGGGTCTCGATTAGACACTGTCGATACTGGAACTCCATGCCGTACTACGATTTCCTTTATGTAAATATGAACTAACTTATCTAGCGAGAATCTCTTGTTAATCGGAAGAAAATGCGCAGTTTTCGTCAATTGATCCACAATAACCCAGATGGCATCATGGTTAGCCTTCGTTCTAGGTAATCCTACCACAAAGTCCATCGCAATGTGTTCCCACTTCCATTCAGGAATTTCCAATGGTTGAAGTAATCCACTTGGTCTCTGGTGTTCCTCCTTGACTCTTTGGCATGTAAAACATTTGCTAACCCATTCGGCAATCTCCCTTTTCATATATGGCCACCAAAAGTTCATCTTAAGATCTCGATACATCTTCGTACTCCCTAGATGAATTGAATACTTCGAGTTATGCGCTTCGTGCAAAATTTCACTTTTCAGTTCCGCTACGTTAGGTACCCATATCCGAGAAGCAAATCTCAAGATCCCTTTGTCGTCCGGTTCGCTACATATTTCCTCACCTGTCATCTTACTCACATCATCATTCATAACTTGCTCTTGGCACTTCCGTATCTTCTCCAACAATTCCGGTTGAAACGTCATGGTATAAATCGTCATGGTATAAATCATTTCCGTCGCATCCTTCAGAATACTTACTTCGATCTCTAACTTCTCAAATTCCTTGTATAACTCTTTGGCCATCGTCAGTGTATTTAATCTCTCTTTTCTGCTCAGTGCATCTACTACCACATTTGCCTTGTCGGGATGATAGTTGATAGAAACGTCGTAGTCCTTGATTAGTTCTAACCATCTTCGTTGCCTCATGTTCAGCTCTTTCTGAGTAAAGATATACTTCAAACTCTTGTGATCGGTGTAAATTTCACATCTCTCTCCATACAAGTAGTGTCTCCCTATATTCAAAGCAAACACAATCGCTGCTAACTCCAAATCATGTGTAGGATACTTCTGTTCATGGGGCCTCAACTGTCTTGACGCATAAGCAATCACCTTGTCATGTTGCATAAGTACGCCTCCCAATCCTTTGTACGACGCATCACTATAGATTACGAATTGACCTTGATCGTCTGGTAACATCAATACCGGTGCCGTAGTTAGTCTCTTCTTTAACTCTTGGAAGCTTTCTTCGCATTTATCGTTCCATATGAATCGCTCGCTTTTCCTTGTCAGCTTGGTCATTGGAGTAGCTATCTTCGCAAAATCTTGCACAAATCTCCGGTAGTATCCGGCTAATCCCAAGAAACTTCTGACTTCAGTCGGTGTCCTTGGTCTCTCCCAATCCTTCAATGCCTCTATCTTTGCTGGATCCACTTTGATGCCTTCGCTGCTCACCACGTGTCCTAAGAAATGAACTTCTCTCAACCAGAATTCACACTTGGAAAACTTCGCATATAGTCTTTCTTGTCTCAATGTTTCCAACACAATCCGCAAATGGTCTGCATGCTCTTCTTTTGTCTTCGAGTATATCAAAATGTCGTCGATGAATACCACTACAAACTTGTCCAAATATCTCTTGAAAATCCTGTTCATTAAGTCCATAAAAGCTGCTGGTGCATTTGTTAATCCAAACGCCATTACTAAAAATTCATAGTGCCCATACATTGTTCGAAAGGCTGTCTTCGGTATGTCGTTTGGTTTAATCTTCAGTTGGTGATATCCTGACCGTAGGTCAATCTTTGAAAAATGTACCGCTCCTTTCATCTGGTCAAACAGATCATCTATTCGAGGTAACGGATACTTGTTCTTAATGGTCAGCTTGTTCAACTCCCGATAGTCTATACACAATCTCATGCTTCCATCCTTTTTCTTGACAAACAATACTGGTGCTCCCCACGGCGAAACGCTGGGTCTAATAATTCTTTTTTCTAGCAAATCTTGCAGTTGAGTAGCCAATTCCTTCATCTCCACTGGTGCCATTCTGTAAGGGGCCTTAGATACTGGCTCCGCGCCTGGTACTAAGTCTATCGCAAATTCAATCTCTCTATCTGGAGGTAAACCTGGTAATTCTTCCGGAAAAACATCTGGAAACTCATTTACAACTGGAATATCTTCTAACATAGAAACTTCCTTATATATATCTATCACATAAGCTAAATACGTCTCACAACCTTGCCTTAATAATCTCTTAGCCTGAATCATCGTCAGGAACCTCTTTCCTTGCCTCTCTTCTCTAAATATTATTTCTTTCTTTTCTAGGGTAATCAAAGTAACCCTCTTATTCTTACAGTCAATACTTGTATCATACTCAGTCAACCAATCCATCCCTAATATCACATCAAATTCACCTAACTTAAAAGGTAACAAGTCAACATAAAAACAATTTCCCAAAATCTCTATCTCACAACGAGGATAATTTGAACTGACCGCTATACGATCCTGATTAGCTATCTCTATGTTCAACATTCCACTTAAGGGTTTCATTACGCAATTCAATCTACGAGCAAACGTTTCAGAAATAAAAGAATTCGTCGCTCCCGAATCTATTAACACTTTAGCAGGAATAGAATTTACTAGAAGTGTACCTGCCACCACGTCGGAATCTCTCACTGCTTTTCCTATTGACATATTGTAGGTCCTGGCTAACGGCTGGACATTAACAACTGGGGGTGCTTCAATTGCCCGAATCATATTGTTCACGGTTGCTGGTGCTCTGCAGTCCTTAATCATGTGGCCTGGTTTCTTACACCGATGACACACAATGCCTATCTTTCAATCCCGGAAATAATGTCCCTTCTGATTACATTTAAAGCATGTGACATTCAATCGATGGCATATCCCTGGATGTCGCTTCCCGCATGTCTTGCATTCTGGTAGTGGGGGTCTAGAAAGTCCCTGCTGACTGCCGGCTGGTAGACGGTTATCTTGTCCTACGCTCCCGGTATCTGGTTTCCTGAAACTTGTATTCCTTTCGGGCTGGAATCTCGGTTTCTTATTTGCTTTCCCTTGGAAACTTCCCTGTTGCTGTCCCTTATCGAGTATCCCTGCTTTCCTTTTCTTGTTCTCCTTCTCTTTCATGTTAGAATCACTCTCTGTCTCCGCAATCATTGCCTTTTGGACCACCGCTGCATAGGTGTCCAACTCCAATATAGCTAACTTACTACGAATCCAAGACCTCAGTCCCTGCTGGAACCTCTTGGCCTTCTTCTTCTCCATATCCACATAGGTTGGAACAAACCTTGACAACTGTGTAAACCTTGTTTCATATTGGGGCACTGTCATACTTCCCTGCTTTAACTCCAAAAACTTTAACTCCATCTGATCTCTCATATAGTCCGGAAAATACCTTTCCAAAAACAACTCTGTAAATCTTGCCCACGTAATCAATCCCTCGGGCTCCATAGCCCTACTCGTTTCCCACCAATAAATGGCCTCATTCTTCAGAAAATAGCTTGCATACTCCGTCTTCTTATCCTCTGCCACCTCTATCAAGGCAAAAGCCTTTTACATCTCCTTCAACCATGCCTTAGCCTCTACAGGGTCTGCTGATCCTTTAAATTCTGAAGGTTTTGCTGCTGGGAAAGATTTGAACGTAACCGCCGGTGTTGCTTGCTGGTGATGCTGTTGATGCTGTTGATGATGATGTTGTTGTTGATGTTCTAAGAGCTGTTGTTGAAATGCTTGTTGTTGCTGTGCTAATGCGGCAGTCTGTTGAGTAAGAGTATTTAACAACTGGATTACCATCGGGTCCATGTGGCCCGTGGGAGGTGTATTTTGTTGACCTTCTTGGTCGGAGGTATCAGATGAACGGGTTTGTCGTCTAGGAGGCATATCGCTGATGAATAAACAATAATTGGCTTAATCAAACAGTTCATATGATAGAAGGAAGGATCACAATTGATATCTTGAAGGTTTATAGATCTTCTCAACGGTGTATGAGTACACTCGTTGCAACAAGTAGAATAACAGTTATGATGCTGGAAATGAATGACAAGGGAAGAAATACAGTTCTATAAAAGAGGTTTATCATACATATATATATAGATAGAGTTAGTACAAGCGTAGAACGCTTCAAAAGAAAATATATCATGGTTGAACCATAACTGTCGACCAGCAATACAACAAAAATGCAACATCAACCCGAGGCGTTCCTATAAGCCCGGTGCACTGCTGATACTACAATATGCATCTATATACTAACTATCTAGAAACCATATATCCATGTCACACCTGTCTATTCCTAAACCTGCTCACAGATCACCTGCTCATGTCTGCCATAACGGGGGTCCTGAAATCTCTGCAATCTCACTCATCGCATAATCCAAAATCTGTCTCATCCCTGCTACTATCTCTCCCTCCCGACTAGAAGCCAATCCGTGCCATCGATTCTCAACCAAGGTCCTCGTAACCCTAAACCTCATCTGAATGTCCCTTATCTGATCTCTAAGTCTGTCCCTCTCTCGGATAGCGGCTGCCTCAATCGAACGAATCTTCCCCATCTCCATAACCTGTCCATAAAGGTACTCCATCTCTCTATTCACCCTCTGATACACATGGTGTGGAACTGGTGGCTCTCCTAACTGATACAAAGGTCCACAAACTGATGCCTGAGACACTGGTACTGGGGCTACTTGTCGGAGTGGAATAGGACAATGTTAATCCCAAATGACCTAACAGAATTGTAGAAGGGGGGGGTTGAATACAATTCTTGATATTTCTTAAACTTAAAACAACTTACAAATAAAACTGAACTTAAAGTAAAAATCACAAGCACATAAATAATTTCAGTTGGATTGTTTAATGATCCAACTGAAGTGATTTTTATTGCGGAAATAATCTGTGATACAAAATTACACAGCTGCTCAGTTACAAGGTTGTAGAGAAGAATGCTCTCAAGGATAGCTAATACAAACTATTTGTTTTTCTTCTGATTAAAGTAACTGCTACACTTGGTTATATATCCCCAAGTTTACAACCCTATTTTTGGCTACACTAAAACTACAATGAGTAACCACCAATAGTTTGATTTTCATCCCTTTGTCCAGTGGTCCTTGGAGATCCTTGCTTTTGTCTTCATGCTTATTATGATCACTCCCAAGACCCAATTGGAAACTGGGATGTTTCCTTATTCCCCATGTCCATTTTAATGGTTTCCAATGCAAAGTACACTTCCACATCACCTTTAGATCTGTTCAGTAAACTGTCACTATCACTTTGTCAACCATTCAGAAAAGCAATAATGATTCGTTGATAGCAGGGAGATGTGTTTCGTTGATAGCTTTATTCTTCATTCCGTTGATGGTGTTTCCCTCGTTTCGTTGATGAGTAAACTCCATACCGTTGACAGAGTAATCTTCATACCGTTGACATGTCTTCACTTAGGCAAAATTACAAGGCATAATATATTTACAATTAACCAACCTATTTTGCCTATCTAGTACTTAGTCAACATGACTTAGAAAACCTATCTAATACATATAACAGAATGCCTATCATTTGAGAAGTATTGTACAATGCAATTTCTACAACACTCATTTCGTTGATGAGCTTCCTGTCAACGGAATGCTGCAAAGCATGCCATTTCGTTGACAGCTACAAAGTGACTTTACACAAATTCTACTAAGTGTTTTATGTTTATCATCAAGAACAACATATTCCTAACAGACAAGGTACCTGATCTCTCCTGACTACCGGATGTTGATGCCTAGGCTGGAAACAACTACCACCAGGTCATCTACACTAGTTGTGGAAACAACTGGGTTTTCAATAAGGGGTGTAGATTGACCTATCAACGGAATGGTAGGTTGAACTGTCAACGGTATGGATACCGTTGATGGAGAAACACTTGTCAACGAAAGAAGCTGTTTCGTTGATGAAGTCAATAAAGCACTTTGAGAAAGTGAAATTACAGTAGAATCTGTGGTGATTGATTTTAGAGATTTGTCCACAGATCCTCTTGCAACTTCAGAAAAAATTGGTTGATGGCCCAACAAATCACTTAACAAGTGATGGCCACCAGCTTCAGAGTGGGGCTTCTCCAAGATTAGAGTTGGAGAATCAGGAATAGATGTATGGATCATGTCCACATCTAGAGATAAAGTTGGTGAATTTGATGGAGATAGTTCAAGGTTGATGTTTAGAGAATGGGACTATAACCCCAGAGTAATGATAGGGGTTACATCAAACTGAATTTGTGAAACTGGAAGTGTAGCTTCCAGAGTGTGTGCACCCTGTGAACCCTTGGACTTTTGTTTCACCCTCCTTTGGTATTGGGAAAAAGTAGACTGTGGGCTTGAAGTGTCCCTTACCCTCTTGGAGTGTGCTCTTGGAGAAGAGCTTGTTTCAATAATTACATCCTTTTGGGAGGATGCAATTAGACTTGTGTTTAAATCCATATTACTCATTGTGCCTTGTTGGGAAGACACAATGGGGCTTGGCTGGATTTCACTCATCTGTCCTTCCTTATCCTTAGGGTTTCTTTTATGTTCACCCCTTCCCTCACCTCTCACATCACCTACAACACTCCCCTTAGGTTGTGTAGTGGATTTTACAACAGGTGCCTTTTGGGAAGCACCTGAGGTTGGCTTGGAGGATTTCTTTGATTTTGGTCTTATTGCTGGGGTAGGAGCCTGTTGGGTCACAACTACAGACTCCACAGCAACAGTATTGGGTGATATAGTTGAAGTAACAATTATACTAGAAGGGATAGCAGTAGTTACCTCAATTACTGGCAGATACACCACTGGAACCTCACCATTGTGGTTCAGCCTCAGTATGTCTGTCAGTACTCTCTTTTCTTGCACAAAACACTCAAACTTGGAAACAGGGTTAGAAATAACTAATGGTGTTGGACTAACATGATTAGCCAACATCATCAGAAACCTAGCATAATAGATATTCTTTTTCCTATTAGCCTTATCACCCAACTTAGCACCAATTTCATACATAAGTTGGGTGCTAAAGTTGTAATATCTATCAGTTAGGAGCATGGTAAAAAGAATCAACATGGAATTAGTTAATGCATCAAAATTACTAATCTTACCAGAAAAGACCTTGATAAATGCATCAGCTAAATAACTATATTCCCTAACCAAACCTCTCCTAATTATTCTACCCAGATTATCAGTAGGCAAAGAGTAGTTTATTGAATTTAGCAAGTTAACCATTTCAGTGATTGTAGGCAAAGCATCACAGTTATTTTCAGGAATATGTAAACATGCTTGCAATACATCAGAATTAACTATGTACTCTTTACCTTGTATGGTGAATTGCAGTGTGCAGTTTGTTCCACTATACTCTTTACCTTGTATGGACTTCTGCAAAATCTTCAACAGTCCATTCTGAGACAGGTTTTGGAATCTCTACATCAGGAGCATCATCTGGCCATCCAACTCTAGAATCAAGCTTCATGGGAACGTGTGGACCTTTCTCAATGCAGTCTACATACCTCTCATCCATAGACATGAGATGTAAATGCATCTTTACTTTCCAGTGAAAGTAATTGTCCTTATCAAGAACTGGTATCTTCACACCTGCATCCTTCTTCACCATGGTTTCTGTTTTTGGTCTTGATCTTTAAACTTCTTGTATGTTAGAAGCTCGCTCTGATACCAATTGTTAATCCCAAATGACCTAACAGAATTGTAGAAGGGGGGGGGGGGTTGAATACAATTCTTGATATTTCTTAAACTTAAAACAACTTACAAATAAAACTGAACTTAAAGTAAAAATCACAAGCACATAAATAATTTCAGTTGGATTGTTTGATGATCCAACTGAAGTGATTTTTATTGCGGAAATAATCTGTGATACAAAAGTACACAGCTGCTCAGTTACAAGGTTGTAGAGAAGAATGCTCTCAAGGATAGCTAATACAAACTATTTGTTTTTCTTCTCTCTGATTAAAGTAACTGCTACACTTGGTTATATATCCCCAAGTTTACAACCCTATTTTTGGCTACACTAAAAGTACAATGAGTAACCGCCAATAGTTTGCTTTTCATCCCTTTGTCTAGTGGTCCTTGGAGATCCTTGCTTTTGTCTTCATGCTTATTATGATCACTCCCAAGACCCAATTGGAAACTGGGATGTTTCCTTATTCCCCATGTCCATTTTAATGGTTTCCAATGCAAAGTACACTTCCACATCACCTTTAGATCTGTTCAGTAAACTGTCACTATCACTTTGTCAACCATTCAGAAAAGCAATAATGATTCGTTGATAGCAGGGAGATGTGTTTCGTTGACAGCTTTATTCTTCATTCTGTTGATGGTGTTTCCCTCGTTTCGTTGATGAGTAAACTCCATACCGTTGACAGAGTAATCTTCATACCGTTGACATGTCTTCACTTAGGCAAAATTACAAGGCATAATATATTTACAATTAACCAACCTATTTTGCCTATCTAGTACTTAGTCAACATGACTTAGAAAACCTATCTAATACATATAACAGAATGCCTATCATTTGAGAAGTATTGTACAATGCAATTGCTACAACACTCATTTCGTTGATGAGCTTCCTGTCAACGGAATGCTGCAAAGCATGCCATTTCGTTGACAGCTACAAAGTGACTTTACACAAATTCTACTAAGTGTTTTATGTTTATCATCAAGAACAACATATTCCTAACAGACAAGGTACCTGATCTCTCTTGACTACCGGATGTTGATGCCTAGGCTGGTATCGCACTAGCCAAGACGGTCCTTCTCTCTCAACAGGTGTAGGTATCTCTGCTATCGTATCCTCGGAAGGGTCTGAGTCTGAACTAGAACTAGGGGGCTGCAATTATAACCACATTTAATTACTACGCATAATATCCCTAGTTGACCTCCTAATATCCTTAAGTGAATTCCTAACTCTCTATGTTATCCTGGACCCTAAGTCCTAACTTGTTTCAATTGCCATAACCTGTTGCTCTGATACCAACTGTGACGCCCTCCAAACCCGGGGTACAGATTTGAGGAGTCACCCGACCAACGGAACACTATTTAACACATGCATAATATATAAAGACACAAATACCCCTTAACCAAGACCGCATCCAGATTATGGCAATGAACACAAGCTACTACAATCTTTTATTAATACAATACCAGTTTTACCAGAGTTATTACATCACAACTAATGTTCAAATCTAGACATCTAATCTAGAAAAGCAAAACAACAACTACCCTACCAATGACAATGACTCGAGGGGCTCTCCTGGCTGCTGGTGAACTATCAGTCACGCTATGCCGACTTATACTCTCGCTTCACTGGAATAGGGTTAGAAAACAACAAGCAAGAGTGAGCCAAAATTGCTCAGCAAACATCATATGAATCATTTCTATCACAGTTGTAAGGATATGAATTTATGATATCAGAATCAACAATATTTAGCTAACACATGCTTTGTATCAATAACAATTGAAGAAAAAGAATTAGAATTTGGGTTATACATTTTATTCAAATCAAAGGTTGTGCTGCTGTCCAGCCACGCATCAACCCCGGACTAGCTCACAGCATAGTCCTCTACTGGATCCTAGGCCAATCTGGGCCTTAAGTTATTCCGACCATAAATATGGCCCGACCAATTACTGGTCCATTTTAAAAACATGCCAAATCTATCATAGGGTATAAACAATAACATGCTCAATAAGATAAACTCAATGTATAGTAATTGCAAAAGAGCTTCAACTGCTCAGTATCAAATGAAGATCGAGAAAGAATCATGGAATAATTTCAATGGTACAGTGTACTCATTCAATAAGGAAATCAAGATTGGTAATCGATAATCAATAACCGTAATCAATAGTCAAGATGGAAGTCAAATAATCAATGGTTGTCAACAATAATCAAAGGATGATAAACAATAACAAATGGTGGTAAACAATAATCAAGTGAATTGGAAATAAGGGTTTCCGATGCAGATGAAATCAAAGAATCAAGAATCTCTAAGGAAATGGAATCAGTTGTCCAAATGCGGTTAAAAGATTGATAATTTGAATTGTTCTGGGGATAACGGTTTTCAAGTAATCAAGACAATAATAAATTTTATCACAAGTAAAGGCACAGATACTTGCCTGGTCTAAGCTGCTGTCGGATCGACTCTGCTCACTCTACCTTTCCCTTTCCCTTGCTCCGGGAACTCGATTCTATAATTAAACAACTCATCACAATAAGTCTAACTATTCTCGTTCTACTCTCGACACTTATTCAATCAATAATCACATTTAAACAAGTAACCGGTTACGTATCGGACGTCCAGTATGATTTACGATATTTAAAACTCAGATATTTGCCCTAGTACGGGCATATACAGACTATAAAACACATCACACAATTTATATGAACCATATAGCACTTATAAACATTTTTAAACATCATACGAAACTTATTTGAATTTTAAATAAGGCACGATTAATTTTTAAATCAAAACTCGGATTTTTAAATCCAATATAAACATTTAAATGCAAATAAATCAATTAATAAAATTATTTGACACTCTTTAAATACTCAAACTATTTTTAAATAAATAAATAGGCCTGAAAATAATTAAACTAGATTTTTAATTAATTAAATCTAATTAATAATTAATTTTGAAGAATTAATTGATTAAAAGAAATAAACAATTAATTAATAAATTAATTATTAATTAAAAATATTTAAAATAATTAAGTTTAATCAATTTTCGGATTTAAAATAATAAATATAATTTTCCAGAATTTTTCTGATATTAAAATATATTTTTAAAATAAAAATATCAATTTTTAAAGTTTTTAAACTATTTTCGAATTAAATTTAAAAATAAAATCCAGAAACAGTTTTCAGAAATTGAATTAGGGTTTTAAAGATTGAAACCGGGTCAAACTTCGGGTATACGGGCCGCCAAGAACTGAAACGGGTCGCCAAGAACAGTCGGAATTTTTCCAGAATCCGGCGACCTTTTCCAGATTCTGGCGAGCCAAAAACACATCCAAAATTGGGGATTTTTATATCAAAACATTCCAAATAAACACAGCAACACATTTCGATCAAAAACGTACCAAAAACATCACCGGAATCAAAAACTCGACTATTTTCCGGCGAGCTTAAACAAATTTTCCGATCTGTAAAAATCCTACATGAAACTCTACGTTCTTTATGTTAAAATGAAGCTAAGAACACATACAATGAAAGCCCTCTACCAAAAACAATGTCAGATCATTCATATGAACGGACTATTCAAAAGAAGAATTCGGGTCAAAACCCGAAAATCAAACCCATCAAAATCGAACATAAACATGAAATTAAAGCATGGATTCTTGCTAATTAGAACCCTAGGAACATGTTAGAAGCAACCACTTGAACGGAGAATCAACATAATGAAAATCCCCAAATCGGGTATGAACCCTAATTTTAATTCGAATATTGAAAAATTCATAACAAATCGAAAAATTACCAGATGATGATGAGGTTGGAAGATTCTGAAACTAGAGATCAAGAGCTTTGATTTGAGTACTTGAACTTTGATTTCTGAAATCAATAACACCTTGAACGAATGGATTGATTATTCAAGAACACGTTTCGGGAATTTTTACTTTTTGATTATACGCAATGCAGATTATGAAGGTTATAAGGTACGATTCGTCTTTATATATTTTTGGAAAAATAATACCCCAAGGAACACTTTTGGATCGTTATAGATCCACTGGATCGTTTAAAAACCCTAATTAGGTTAAAAACACGTTTTACGAGAAGATAATTATCTACAAGGATTGATAATTATCCAAATCAATACATATCATTATATAACTAATGCTCAAGAATACTGGGGCTATAACAAATGTAATATTGATATAAAACGATATATCCGTCCCCTTAAGCAATTAGGGTTCGGAACAATTTTTCCCTTTTTGAACAAAACGAATTATTCTTGCAGAATCAAATATGTAGGAATGAAATGATACGAATATCTCTCCCGATAATGATTCGAATACGAAAGACGAAGAGATAATAATTAATGTACGAAATTCCAATGCGGCCCTTGAATTATCAAAACGGGGCTCAGATTTGAAGAATATTCCAAATGACGAAATATTTGAAAGGGGCTTCCGACTCACCAATTAGCACATAATCACACAATAATTATCATTTAATAATATTCCAATACTCCACAATAAATATTTTTATATTAAATATATCATTTAATCAAATAATAAAATTCACGGATATTACATCCCATTGTCCAAATACACAACAATAGCCCACCTCTTTTCTTCACTCCATATGTTTCCTAACAAGATGTATTCAGGCAACTTGTCTTTTCCTTTTCCCAGCCTATTTTGCTCCTTCTGCTCTCTCCACTTCTTTTCAAGTGCACTCTCCTTTGGGTTTGAAGTTGGCTCTCATATTATCACAGGAGGTAATACTGGTCTTTTGGATGGAGCTTTCCCTTGTATTGCCTCCCGTTCTTCTTTAGACATCAGTACTCTTTCTCCAGCCATCTCATACTCAGAAAGATTTCCAGCTTCTTGCTCCCCCTTTCTCCCTGAATTTCCTTTTGCTCCCCCTTTCTTCTTTGCAGATATTGACTCCCCCTTAGCTGCAGGCTCCCCCTTACTCCTTGATTCCTCCTTAGAAATAGGTTCCCCCTGAGTTGCAACATCTTGCTTTGGGACAGATTCTGATCTTGCCCTTTTCTCCCCCTTAGGTAAGTTGGCAGCATCAATACTAGCAGACAGAACCTGAATAGCTTCCTGAATACTTGAGAAACCAAAGGCCACCATGGTAGACAGGCTGTCAAGCTTAGTTTCCATGGAGAGACACCTATGCTCTAGGGCTTCCAATTTGAGAGCAGTTGAGGGGCCACCAGTTCTTAGCCTTCTTGGAGGGGAAGGAAAAGAATGGGGCTTGGAGGCTGTGGGGGTTCTCACACTCTCAGGATTTTTCTGAGTGATCTCATCACTCCTCACAGAAGAACTCCCAAGGCCTAGTGCCTGAAAATGGAGGGCTCCCTCAAGTTCACTTTGGACATGCTCAAGTCCCTCTCCTTTTGCCAGCTCATTTGGATGCCTCTCATTTTTATGCTCACATCTCTTTTCTTTTATCTCATTTTTCTTTTGCACACCCTCACTCAACCTAGATGCATGGGTATGAGCAGTACTTACATGCAATGAAAGAGATGGTTTGGAATGTACCTTTAAGAACTGAGAAAGTGGCACATCATCATCAGAGACATCCTCAACAGTTACAGCATCAAAATCAGGCTGTGCAGAGGTGACAAGAGCTTTGCCACAAATGTTACTGTTAGCTGAAAGATTGACAGTAGGTTCGACTGCAGCTTGGACAGCAGGTTTGGTTGTGACGTCAACTTCTTCTGAGTCCTTGACAGTAGAGTCACCTGTGACAGCAACATTGTCAGAGTCTTTGACAGCAACTGAGACTGTGACAGCATCTTCCCTAAGGTAAGATGCTCCTTAGAGATTGAACAAGGCACTGGTTGTTTCACTTTCTAGCAAAGTTGCACCTTGCTCTTTCTCAGTGTTTGAATGAGTGGTGTCCATCTCACTTTGAGAAATGGGTTCTTGTGGACCACTAGATGGGGGCTCATCCATAATTGAAGATGGATGATCAAAACCTGAAGGGTTAGGACTGTCCCCCTCTCTAGGTTGTGGAGAAGAAACAAATGAATGAGTAGGGAAGGAAGAAGGTGAAAGTGGAGAAGAGAATAATGGCTGCTCCACAGATGGAACTTGTGAAACATCAATTTGGGAAGTGAAATCCTCACTGTGTCTTGACTCCATGTGTGTTTCTGCAAGTGGAGGCTCCTCATGAGTTGGAACATGAGGTTGTGCAGACTCTGTACAAGGTGCCTTGGGAGACATGCCAATTTCAATAGATGTCCCTTGTTGAGAAGGAACATTTAGGGAGGTGTTTACTACCCTATTATCCACTACAGTCTTTTGAGAGACTGCAGGGTAGCTGACAATGGTTTTGGCTCTCTTAGCTCTCTTCTTCTTAGGCTCAAGAGGAACCACTGTGGGTTCTGTTTGACTACCTTCCTTATTTGTTGCACTAGGTGCAGAAATCCCTCTTGACTCTCAGCACTACCACCAACATCAGTTTCTAGGGATCTTTTTATGGATTCTTTTAAGGCTTGTCTCTGTACTTTGGGAAGTCTAGAGAACCTAGGCTGAGTGTATGGTGCAGAATGGGGGTTAGCTGAATTTGGGTCTAATCCAGCCTCATCCTCAAGAGTGAAAGTGTCATATCCAGAAAGCAATGGAAAATCAAGGTTAGTCACTTCATCAACCATGTGTTTGGTGAAGCAGAGTGGAATATGTGCATTCAAATTCTGTGAAATGAGAGTTGTGTGTGTATTTCTTTTCAAAACACTGCACACCTCTGAACGAGGGGCATCTTCATCAAAATCACATAAGGCATTATACACAACATGAGAAAGCGAGGATAAAGGTTTACCTTCTTACCTATGGCAGCCTTGAGATGTGCCATGAGTAGTTTTCCAACATCCACTTTGTACCCATGAACAAGAGAGTGAGTGAGCTTCTTGATGTAGGTGGGAATCCCATTCCAGCCGGTGGTCTTGGTAGAGAACACCTTCACCATTGCATCAAACACCATGCTCCACTCCTTTCGGAGATACTTCCTGTCCATTTCACCAGAAGGGTACCACTTAGTTGTTCCCTCTTCAATAATGGGTCCTGAATACCCAATTTTCAAGAAGAGCTTCTTTAGGGACTCATCACTAGCAAGCTCGGTGTAGGTCTTTCCTAGTTCTAGCACAATTCCCAAAGCTGCATTGATGCCCTGAACAGTGAGAGTGTAACTGTGCTCCTTGATTTTGAACTGAATGGTTGTGTTGTCACCATCTCCTTGAGCAACATCTGTGTCCCAAAAATTGTCAATCTTGTCTAGGTCAAGAACAGGAATGGAGGTAATTTCATACCCAAGATAGGACTTATTCATAAAAGAAACAAGCCATTTGAAATCATCACCAGCATCATTAGGAAAGATGATGCCAGCAAAGTTAGTTTGAGAAATTGATTGTTTGGGGGCCATTTTTGCTAGTTGAGAGAAGAAAGAAAGTAAGAAGATGAAATTGCTTGGATAGAAGAGAAAAGAGTGTTGTGTTTACTTTTTGGTGCAGTTAAATAACTAATGAATAAAGAGGGAAGTTCAAGCGTTTAACTGAAAGAGTGGAAAAGTAAAATCGTGTCTTAGCCCAGTAATCAATCACGTGAGTTACTGGCTTAATTCTCTCTCCTCGTGGAGGATGATTGTACAATCTTAACGGTCCACTACTTTGATAGTAACCTGTGCGCTAAAACAACCACGTCAGTAACTTTGGTGTGATGACAGTGGGTTTTGCTTGACAGAAACATTGACGCAAAAACTTATTGTCATCGTTAAGTGTTTTAATGACAGTATCTTTTACAATTCTTGACAGAAAGTTGTTTACTACTGTCGAGAGATGAACTGTCAGGGCATACACTGACAGTCACTTTTCTTGATGACAGCAACCCTTGCGGGAAAACAATAACTGTCGAGACTTTGTACTTGATCTGTTTTATTAAACATCTTAACTGAAGAGACACCAAATAAACATATGCAATATTGATTACTGATTCATTATTCATGCACATTAGTTCAATCATTTAATCAACACAGACACGCAACAGGTAAAAAGGAACTATAGAAAGGAAATGGATAAATTTTATTAAAAAGAGGGTTAAACTTCTACAATTGAAAGATACAATTATTCATCATAGTTTTTCTTAATCAATTCTAGAAAATTTACCCTAGCCTCTTCTTCTGAGGTTCCTTCTTCCTTGAGGAGTGCTTGATACTCCTTTTCTTATTCTTACCATTTAGCCTCTTCAGCGACTTTGGCAGCAAGTTCTTTCTCCTTTTTCCTCATCGAGAAGGTCCTCCATCTCATCAAACAAGGCTTCAACTACTTCTTTATATGGAGACTCAGTGCTAATCTTAGGCCTGTATTTGATTCTTACTTTGTTTTCCATTTTACCTTTTCTGAATGATTCACTAATATGACCCAAGGTTCATTTTATAGGCATACTAGGTAAAATGGAGGTAAATAGTCAACAGTTCAGAGTACCTATACAACTACCACAGATTGCAATTAAGAGTGATGTCTACCACTAATCCAACAATTAAAGCAAAAATGACCAATCAGTGAATTTCCTTGACCAATTTCAACATTAAAAACCATGCAAGTTAATGACATACAACGTCTAACTATCAAGTTTAAGACTAGCACAAAATTCAATTTATCACAGTCAAAGCAAGCATGCTGTCAAAAATAGATAGTGACTTAAGTAGACAGTAACTTCTCATGACAGCAACTTTTTAAAGGTTACTGTCACAAGCTTCATTTGAATATGAAAATGGAAAAACTAGTAAGTTAACATACCAGATTTAGAATTCCCAATTCACTTACCAACCTGTTAAAGGTGGCTTCATCCAGTGGTTTTGTGAAGATGTCTGCAAGTTGCTTTTCTGTTGGGACATAGATCAACTTCACAGTTCCTCTTTCAACATGCTCTCTTATGAAATGATGTCTATTGTCAATGTGCTTTGTCCTAGAGTATTGAACAGGATTGTTTGAGATGGTTATGGCACTAGTGTTGTCACAGTAGATAGGGATATTGTTTAGCACTAGACCATAATCCAAAAGTTGATTCTTCATCCACAGAATTTGTGCACAGCAACTTCTAGCTGCAATGTATTCAGCTTCTGCAGTAGGTGTGGAAACTAAATGCTGCTTCTTACTAAACCATGACACCAATCTTCCACCAAGAAATTGATAGCTACCTGTTGTATTTTTTCTGTCAATTCTACACCCAGCATAATCTGAATCAGAGTACCCCACTAGCTCAAATCCAGTATTTTTAGGATACCAAAGGCCTAGATTAGGAGTGCCCTTTAGATATCTAAAAATTCTCTTGATAGCTACCAAGTGTGACTCCTTTGGATCAGCTTGAAACCTTACACAGAGACATGTAGCAAACATTATGTCAGGCCTTCTAGCAGTTAGGTAGAGAAGAGATCCAACCATGCCTCTGTAAGCACTACAGTCCATTTTCTTCCCTTTGGAGTCTAGATCCAAACTAGTTGATATAGAGATGGGAGTCTTGGCAGGTGATGAATCTTCTAGGTTAAACTTCTTGAGAAGTTCCTTGACATACTTTGCTTGACAAATGAAGATTCCATCATCTTTCTGAATAACTTGTAATCCAAAGAAGAATGACAATTCTCCCATCATGCTCATCTCATACTTGCTTCTCATTAGAGATGAAAACTTTTCACACAGCTTCGCATTTGATGATCCAAAGATGATATCATCAACATAAATTTGAACCAAATGATGTATTTGCCATGATGCTTGTAGAATAGAGTTTTATCTACTACACCTCTTGTAAACTGGTTTTCCAATAGAAAGGCAGAGAGGGTATCATACCATGCCCTTGGAGCTTGTTTCAATCCATAAAGTGCTTTGAACAGCTTGTACACAAAGTGTTAGGATTTATGGGTGATAGCTATGAGGCAACTTAACTAGATACTTTATTTACTTAATTTCTATTAAGTATGAACATACTGTCACAACCAGAGTATGTCTTTGTAACCATTTTATTTTGTACAAATAAGATTCTAGTGCATCTTGGTAGAAGTTCATTTATTTGTTCAAGCCTCAAGAAGTACTCAAGATGGACAGCAAGAATAAAGATTACTGTCACAACGCTGACAGTAAGGTTACAAGAAGACAGCATGTTGCGAGTCACGACAGTACATTCACTCTGACAGCAACATTGGTGGAAGCCCTCTGACAGCAACTCTACCTTAGCCTGACAGCAAGCTTGGAAATCCTGACAGCACCTTCAGCGGGGATTTCTTACTGTCACCAAAAGCGCATTCCTGTGACAGCAAGCTTAGCCATCAGGATACTGTCATGAAGGGATAACATTTGCATTGGTAAACAATCCAGTCAAACTCGTGACAGTTTGGATGTTCAAGAAACAGGCGTATTGCAGTATCCCAACACTGTAACAGGTCTGCAAGACTACGACTGAAGCTTGAGAGATCACATGACAAAGCTCACCAATTCCAAAGTATGACAAATCTACATCTACTGAATTCTGTTAGCTTAAAATAGAATGTTTCTAGATTGCTTTGATATGTATTGATAAGCTGTCTGTATAGCAATTTAGGAAAGAATCACGAGCAGGCAAATTGTAAGAAGCTGCCACTTGAAAATGACAGCAGCTTCACAAGACCCGTGATTGAAAGTGATAGGTTTAGCCTACTTTGTCTATCTCTCAATTCATTCTCTGTTATCACTCGAGAAACCGAAGGTCAAAAAAACAAACATTTTCTTGAGGTTGTAGCAACCCATTGCAAAATAATTAAAACATTTATTTTGTGAGAATTACTCGTGTGTCTTCTTGTGTTTTCATTTGATAAACTGATAATCCTTAATCTTAGTTCTTGTTGTTGAAAACGTAGATTGAGATTTATCAGTATTGCATTCAACCCCCCCTTCTACAATAGTCAAGGACCAACAACTGGTATCAGAGCAGACAGATTGTTCTACAAATCTGAGATCATGACAAGTATGCAGAAGTCAAGTAGCATAAAGATTCCAGCATTTGATAAAGAGAACTACAATGTATGGAAAAGAAAGATCATGTTGTTTATCAAAGCTGCGAATCCATTATACTTGGGTATCCTCCAAAATGGTCCATTTGTTCCACGAAAAGAAATTGAAGCCTCAACTGTGGACGGCGTTCTTATTCCAGCCTACTGGGTCAACAAATTACCTTCGGAGTTTCTGGAGCCAGAAAAAGAGAAGGTGGCCTTGGATGATTACTTGCAACTCATCTTACTGGATGCTCTCACTTTGGACAAAGCCATGTGTGGGAATGTCATTGGGTGCTCATCAGCCAAGGATATGTGGAATAAGATCAAGCTGCTGTGTGAAGGAAGTGAAGAAGTGAAAGATAATCAAAGACAAATTATTATCTCACAGTATGAAGCCTTCATGGCAAAGTCAGGAGAAGACCTAACAACAATGTTTGAAAGGTTTAGTAAACTTATGACTGAGCTACGGATACATGGCAAATACTATGATAGGAAGGAGCTAAATGTCAAGTTCTTACTCACACTTCCTGAGCATCTTGAGCACAAAATCACTGCCATAAAAGAAGGGAGGAATCTTAACAATATCTCTCTTGAAACTCTATATGGTGTGCTTAAATCATATGAGCTTGAGTTTTTCCAGAAAAGAGCTATTCTAGCTGGATCCAGAGGAAAGATGGCTAATATGTCAGGTGCTCTAGTGGCTCATGTGCCAAGAATCACTCAACCTAGTGAAGAAGCTCAAATCACTCAACCTGCTTCAGTACCCTCTCTTAAGATCGAAGAGGTTGTGGATGATGAGGAGAAAGTAGTACTGCAGATAACTGATGTTGAGGATGAAGACTTCTACTCATTAGAAGAAATGGAGAAGATGGATAATCCACTATGGCTTACATGGCCAAGAAATTCAAAAACATAAGATTCAAAAGAAACAAGCCATTTAAGCCTCAGGGTCAAACATCAAGGTTCAACAGAGGGAACTCTTCTAAGGTTGAAGGTGGTGCCACAAGAGGTGGTTACAAAACAGGAATGGTGGACAGATCCAAGTTCAAGTGTTACAACTGCAATGAGCTTGGTCATTTTGCTACAGAGTGCAGAAGACCAAATCAGAATCAGAGGATGGATAAAGGGTCAAGTGGACATTTCAAGAAAGGACAGGGAAAGGCCTATGTGGCTGAAGGAAAGTGCTGGGATGATTCTGATGATGAAGAGGAAGAGGAATATGTGAATCTAGCCCTCATGGCTAAGTCTGATGAGACCTCCTCTAGCTCTCCAAGTCAGGTACCCTCACTGGTCTTACTTGATATGTCTAAAGATGAATACAAACAAACTGTTAAGGAATTGAGTGCAGAAATGTTCAATGTTCACACTAGTTTAACTGCAGCTAATGAAAAGATTGCTAGGTTAACTAAATTGAATGAAACACTCACTTCTAAAAATGATTTGCTTTTGTTAAAGACCAGCCGTTTAGAATCTTTAACATAGGAGAACACTAAACTTAAAAATGATTTAGTCTGTGCTAAGGAAATTGAGGAGTTTCTAAGGAAAGAAATTAGTGAAAATGAATTCAAGATAAAAGCCTATAGAAACTCATCGAAACAACTTCAAGACTATCATGAGAAACACACAGAGGATCAAAAAGTAGGGATAGGTTTTGAGTATGGCAAAAGACCTGGTAAAGAAATTGTCAGTCAGGATTGTTCAACTGATGCTACTGTCAAACCTCAAATTCTCAAGAAGATCAACAAACCCATTTTTAAACTTTCTGAACTTGAGTTTGATGAGGAAGCCATGCTCATCAAGCAACAACTTGATGATGAGGATGAAGGTCTTGACAGTACAACAGTTGATGGAAAAGATACTGTCACAATCCCCAGGACAGTAACTTCCCCAAACAATCTGACAGAATGTTCCAAAGATGTTGTCAATAATGGCAGGACAGTAGCCTCCAAAGGCACTATCAAGAGAGCCTCAAAGACAGTGACTTCCAAACCTACTGTCATGACAGAAGGTGTGAAAGGTACTGTCAAGAAAGGCTCGACAGCAACTTCAGAACATCCTGTTGACTCAATAGCCTACAAGTCTAGAAACAGGAATGGTAAGTTAAGAAATGACAATGCTAATGCTCCTAGAAAACTATGAAATAATTGTGGCTCTTCATATCACTTAACTCATGTTTGTAAGAAACCAAAGGAGGTCAAGAACAATGTGACCATGCTAGATGGTAACTTACACAGAACCCCCATTATGCATAGATCTATGGTAGTCTGCAATAATATTGATTGTATGCCTTGTAAAGTGACTGCCATGAGTACTTGTTTCAATTTGCCTATTTCATCTACTGAACCATGTCTCTATAAGCAAACTGGTGAGACTCCTGAGCCTACTGGAAACAGTAAGAAGGCCGCATCCACTAAGAAGAAGACCAAGTCTAATTCTAAAGATATGTGGGTGAAGAAAGGAGTCCAACAGAAGATTCCTGATGTGTTGATTAAAGTTGAGAATGATGATTATGATTATGATACTGAAGTGACTGGACCCAACAAGGATTGGGTACCATATGCCTCTTAAATACAATTTGTCTTGCAGGGTAAGAATAAGGAGCAGGTCACTTGGATCATTGACAGTGGCTGCTCTAGACACATGACTGGTGATAAAACCCTACTGCACAATTTGTAGAGAAAGCTGGCCCAATCATAACCTTTGGAGACAACAGCAAGGGCTACACAGTGGGATATGGTTGTTTGGAAATTGGAAATGTTGTCATAAATGATATTGCACTTGTTGATGGATTGAAGCACAACCTGCTCAGTGTCAGCCAATTCAGTGACAGGGGATTCAAGGTTGATTTTGACATGATGGTGTGCAACATCTATCACAAGAAGGATGGAAGCCTTTATTTGAAAGGAGTAAGAAAAGGAAGCCTATTTGTTGCTGACTTAAGATCAACAAAGAAGGACAAGATTTACTGTTTGTACAATAAAGCTACTGTTGGTGACAGTATGCTTTGGCACAGGAAACTTTCACACCTCAACTTCAAAACAATGAATATGCTGATGAAGAAGGAACTAGTGAGAGGATTACCTCAACAGGAATTCTGTCAAGAAGGACTGTGTGAGAAATGTCAAATGGGAAAACTGAAGAAAGCTGTGCACAGATCAAAGCAAGTCAACACCAACACTGAACCACTCAAACTAATTCACATGGATCTCTTTGGACTAGTCAATGTTCCATCATTAGCAAAGAAGAGATATGCATTAGTTATGGTGCATGACTATTCCAGGTATACTTGGGTGAAGTATCTAGAATCAAAAGATGAAGCAGCTCAAGTCATCATTGATCACTTAAAAGTCCTTGAAAGAGCTCCATATGCCAAAGTTCAAATGATAAGAAGTGACAATGGGACTGAGTTCAGAAATGCCACTCTTGGTAACTTCTGTAAAGATGAAGGAATTGTACAACAATTTTCTGCAGCAAGGACTCCTCAGCAGAATGGAGTTGTAGAAAGGAAGAACAGGACTCTTATTGAAGCTGCCAGAACTATGCTTCATGATGCAAAAATACCCACATACTTCTGGGCAGAAGCTATCAACACAGCTTGCTACACACAGAACAGAACCTTAATCAACAAGACTCATGGGAACACTCCTTACTATCTGCTCAATGAAAAGAAACCTACTGTCAAGTATTTTCATGTTTTTGGGAGCAAATGTTTCATGATGAAAGACAACCATGAAAAGAAAGGGAAATTTGACACCAAAGCTTATGAAGGCATTTTCATGGGGTTTGCTTTAGAAAGGATTGCCTACAGAGTCTATCTTTTGGAACACAGAATCATAGATGAAAGTGTGAATGTCACATTTGATGAAACCAAGTTTCCTGGACTGCATGAAGAAGGTCAAATGCAGATTCTTAGATTTGAGAATGCCCTTGTCCTTGACAAGGACCCGTCTGATGACTTAGAGTAGATTTTATTGGCCCTGCGTGGCTCTCTATATCTTGCTTTTATTCAGGGTCCTTTTATGGACTTTAAGACTTTATTTGATGCTTGTAACATAACTCTTTGATCCTTCGGGATCTTCTATCCATGCATGCTATTTATGTTATATCTTGTAGTCTTATCTTTTCGATACTTCTTCTTCGGGGTTTATGCAACTTATTTATGCATATTCTGTTTATTCATTCTTGCATTCACTTATATTTATTTAGCTTATCTTTTGTAAGGCAATTCCTAGTACTTGGCCTCTTGAATGGTCTGGCGCTTTGATCAAGTGTTATTGGTACAACTTTCTCTTTAGTAAAACAATAAGGAAATGCTCAAACAAAGATAAGTAATAAAATAGTGAAAAAGAACTTGAAATATTTTCTTTTAAAAACAAGGTTCGATCCTTACATAGTACTCTACTTCCTACTAAGAGCTTAAGAGCTCAGAATGGTTTCGTCGACCTTATTGCTACTTGTAATATTAGTGGATCCCTTAAGGAAACACTTAAACATAATAAACTTTCAAATTTGAGGCATGCCAAGTTCTTGGCACCTCAGTCCCTTCAAGGGTTCAGGCAATAATGCTCCAATGTAAGTGACTTTGTCTGGTTCTCCCGGGATTAGGGGAATAGGAATTAGATCCTCAGCTGGCTCTCCCCTTCTTTCTTCATCGTCTTTTGAATCCATAACCTCGATTGGGAGAACCTGCCCCCGACTCCATCAAGCCTTAAAGCGGCTAAATAGCAACTCCTAGCCATCTTTTGATCTCCTTGTTCTTCAGTAACCCCGTTCCTTGTTGGGAACTTGATTTTTAAATGGTAAATTGAGGCAACAGCCTTGAATGCATGAAGGCCTGTCCTCCCAAGGATTGCATTATAAGTCGAGTTTGCCTTTATCACCAAGAAGTTCAGCATTTGAGTTGTCATTTGTGAACCTTGCCCTATTGTCATAGGGAGATGAATAGTTCCCTTTACTTTAGATTCAACCCCATTGAACCCGTATATGGGCGTGTTTGAAGGATTCAGTTGTCAATCGGTATATCCCATCTTGATGAAGGCGTCATGAAACAAGATGTCCACGGAAGCTCTATTATCTACCAGAACCCTCTTGGTTTTAGAGTTGCCTATTACAGGTATAATGACCAACGAGTCATCATGGGGGAACTTCACCCCTTCAAGGTCAGAATCATCAAAGCTAATAGCTACTTCTGTCTTGGCACGTTTCGGTGCTTCTCCTACAACAGTCATTACCTCTCGGGCATAAGCTTTCCTTGAGTTTCGGGAGGACCCAACAGCAGTCGGTCCTCCAAATATCATGTTGATGACAGGCCCTCGGGACTTAGGATTACGATCTTGATCGTTGTCCCTCCTATCATAGTCTTTCCTTTCATAGTTTCCTTGTTGATTTCCTCGATTCCCATCCTTAGTGAACTTATCGAGTTTTCCTCTTCGTATTAAGAACTCGATCTCATCTTTCAGTTGTCTACAATCGTCAGTGTCATGACCAACTTCTTTATGGAAACGGCAGAATTGATTCTTGTTTCGTTTCTCCAAGTGGGATCTTAGTGGCTTTGGCCATCGAAGATCTTCTTCCTTCTCAATATCCATCAGAATTTGACTTCTTGAGGTGTTCAACCTTGCATACTCATTGAACCTGGGTCCAAAGTTGTTCTTTTTAGGTGGAGAGTCAGAATCTTTCGCTGTTCTGGGATATTTGTCCCCAGCGTCATACTCTTGAGTCTCCTTTCTCTTTTTTTTTGTTTTCACTTCCCACAACAGTGGGTTCATATTTCTTCATGCTTTCCTCGGCCTTGATATACTTTCCGGCTCTATCTTGAAGCTTCAACATGCTTTTGGGTGGATGCTTTGCCAAGGATCTCTTGAAGTGATCATCAGTGGTTCCTTGTTGTAGGGCTATCATAGCTGCTTTGTCCTCCAAGTCCGGGACTTTCAGAGCCTCCCTAGTGAATAGATTTATGTATTCCCTCAAGGATTCATTCTTTCCTTGCTGGATTCCCATAAGAGATGCAGAACTCTTTTCATGCACCCGTCCACTAACAAACTGATTGATAAACGCCTTGCTCAGTTCCTTAAAAGATCCAATAGAATTGGGAGGTAGACGGTTGTACCAACGCTGAGCCATGTCCGCTAGGGTTTGTGGAAACGCTCGACACTTGACTGCATCATTGGTAAGCTGCAACAACAATGCATTAGAGAAAGTTCTCACGTGATTCACGGGATCTCCCGTTCCATCATAAGTTTTAATGGCTGGCATCTTGAATTTTCTGGCTATATTAGCTTTTATGATATCCTGAGTGAAAGGTGGTGTAGGATCATCAGGATCTCCTAGGGGTAACAACACAGTAGGATCACCCTTTGGGGCTTCAGCCCTCTTGGTTCTTCTCGGTGCCGGATCTAAATTGATCATCAGGACTCTTCTAATTGCTTGGCTTTGTGCTTTTGCAGCCTCCTCTTCTGCCAGTATTTTCTTGAGTCTTGCAGCCTCTGCCTCATGGGCCGCAATCTTTTCCTTAGTGTTTTGGGGATGTTCCCGATTTGTTTGGGAAGAACGTCTCCTCCTTGGAGCAATATCCCTCTCTTCTCCAGTTGAGTAATTCTCATCCTCAGTATAGGGACTTGAGTAGTCTTGAATCAAGGGGGTCTGTCGAGTTTGAGTTTGTTGATTTTGGGGTCCCAGACCTTAAATATAAGGGGGCACATATGCTTCGTGGTAGGTTGGATTGATACCACTACTGCCCATCGTGGCTTGAGGCGGCATACCATATGTGGGCATCCCTAGAGTTTGAGTCGCGTATTGGGGAAGATCCGTGGTGTGAAGTTGAAGGCCACGTGGTGCATTCATGAGCAGTGGAGAGGTTGTGATAGGTTGCTAAAGAGTAATCTCTTGAGGATTAGGGCCATGAACGACCATTTGCAGGGGATTCGTCTCTTCAACCGAAATTGGGATTTCTGGTCCTTGAGTAATGGTGAGGGGGATATTCGCCCCTTCAGTGCCAGTAGTTGGCGGCGGTTGGCTTCCATGAGTCTCTGTTTCAGAGGTAAGAGGAAGTCCTTCAGAAGTCTGAGTTTCTCGAGTCGTTCTTCGTGTGTTTGCCATGGTTGATGTTGTCTTCCCACAGACGGCGCCAAATGTTGTGGAATAAAAACTGTGCTTGTGAATTTAATGCTAGTGTTAGAGAGCTTCGAGCATTAATGGTTGTTCTCGTGTTTCGTGACTAAATCGGTCCTCACAAGATGCCTACGTATCTCAATTCGTAATTGAGAATCAAGCCAAAAACGTAGTTCTGATTGAAGGACTAGGTCCTTTATATAGGCGTCAGGAGCCTTGTATTTAGGGTATGTTTGGGAGACTTAGTGAATAAGTCTCCTTCTTAACGGTGGATAAGGATTGTATTCCTTTGTGGGCAAGTCTTTTTCTTATCGTAGGATAAGGACTGCGACTAGTTATTTTCTTTGATTGAGATTCTAGATCCTTCTTTGTAGGAGGTAGACTTTTTGAAGAATTTATCACACTTTGGACTTTTTTTATGAGCTGTATATTTTTCCTATTTATTAATTTCGTAATTAATAAATAATTAGGATTTCGGGCCTTGTTTATCGGGTCGTATTCTTGGACCAATATAAGTCTAATTAATACATCATTAATTATATTTTTAGCCCATATCAACGATATTAAAAATGATATCTCATCTTATGATGTGTCTTGGTTCTGTCTCGTCTTTTTGACGAGGTATTTTTGTGTTTTTGTTCTCTTTCATTTATTAAGTATCTTCTGCACGTAGAGATTTTTAAGATCTATTAGGGGCAAACATGGCTGGTTCATAAAAGAAAACTATAGAGGAGAGCTATGCAAATCTTTCTATAAATGATGAGGATGATGAGGGTTTGATTTTGGAGGAAGCCAATGTGGAGTTCTTATCAACGGATGTATCATATTGTCTTGTGGGAAGCTTCTTAACGAGTAGGAAGATCAATTTCCAGGCTATGCAGGATACATTAGCATCAATCTGGAGACCAGTAAAGGGAGTTTTCATGAACTTGATATGCAACGGGTTCTGGATGATGGGCCATGGACCTTTAACAATCAGGCACTTATGGTCAAAAGATTGGAGTTAGGAGAGCGGTTATCTGATATAAAACTAAGTGAGTTATACATGTGGGTACAAGTTTACGATCTACCAGTGGGTTTCAATTCGGAGTTTATTTTAAAATCAATAGGAAATTATGTGGGAAATTATATACAGTCTGATCCGAAGAATTTTCAGATAATATGGAGGCATTTTCTACGTATCAAAGTGGCCATTAACGTGCTTAAGCCTCTAAAGAGTCAAATGCGCATTAAGAAATCTGGGGGGAATGGATGTGGATCAAATTCAAGTATGAACGTCTTCCTTCGTTTTGTTTTTATTGTGGGATAATAGGTCATACGGAGAAGTTTTGCGAGGCATTATTTGATAATACAGGGGAAAATGGGAGTAGAAGGTATGATGCTTCTTTGCGGGCTGCAGTACGAAATCAAGCTTCAACAGGAAAGAATCAATGGCTTTGTGGTTCTGATGGAGGGAAATTGGATTCCGGGAGGAAGAAGGTCAACGCGGAGAAGGGAGAGATGGAGCAACCAGTTCAGGCGGTAAACTTGGTTTCAAAATCCCAAGATTTCAGGGTGGTGCAGTATGTTGGGGAAGAGAATCACGATAAATCAGGGGTGACAGTTGAAGATCTGGATAAAGGAAAGTTGGTAACTAATGACGTTATATCAGGAACAAACAAAAGCGTAAATATTGCAAATACGACAGACGAGGGTGTGAAGAGTTTAAGTGTGAGGCGGGAAAGTATGGATAATGTAAATGAGAATAATGGGCTGCTTGTCATGGATCTGAAGCGACGCAGAACAGATAGACTAACAGGCCCAACAGATGAAGAAATGTTGGACTTCCAAAATTACACACAACAGAACCAAAAAAACATGATGGGGGCGGGTACTGCGTTGCAGGCCCGCCTAGAATTATGACAACTTTAAGTTGGAACTGCCAAGGTATTGGGCCTCCTTGGAAAGTTCGGTTCCTAATGGACGTAATCAGTCAGGAAAGGCCCAACTTTGTTTTTCTGTGTGAAACTATTTGTAAAAAAGAAAAGATGGAATTCTTGCGTATGAAACTAGGTTTTGAAGGTATGGTGGTGGTAGATCCTCAGGGTAGGAGTGGTGGTTTAGCGTTTTTATGGAGAGAATGTGATCAAGCAAATCTGTTGAGTTTGTCACAGCATCACATAGATGTGGAAGTCTCGGTTGAAGGTATGGGAGTTTGGCGTATAACAGGGATGTATGGGGAACCAGAACGAAATAATCGGAGGAAAACTTGGGACTTGCTTCGTAATTTATCAAGGGACTCTAATCTTCCATGGTGCACAATTGGAGACTTGAATAATGTCACTTCACAACAGGATAAACATGGAGGAGAATTGTATCCTACATGGCTGATTGATGGGTTCAATGAAGCTTTGACAGATGTTGGGCTTAGAGATATGGAGTTAACATGCCATCAGTTTACATGCTAGAGAGGAAGGGGCAAACCGGAATGGACAGAGGTGAGACTTGACAGAGCATTGGTTACTCAAGACTGGATGGATTTATTTCCGATGGCGAACTTATATAATCTGGAAGGATCAAACTCGGATCACAGCCCAATTTTTCTGGTGCCAAAGAAACGAGAAGTTAGCACAGGGGTAAGTATGTTCAGATTTGAAAATGCATGGCTGTTAGAACCGATGTGTCAGCAATTAGTTAGGGCATATTGGCAGGAGGATGAAGGAGTAGATATTCAAAGTAAAGTAAAAGCTTGTAGTGACATTTTAGCTGTATGGGGAAAAGAAATAACAGGCAACTTTAGCAAAGTCATCAAAGATTGCAAGAGAAAATTGAAGAAGTTACGAAATAAAAATGATGATCAATCGATACAGGAGTTCTTCGAAGTAAAAAAGAAGTTGCATTTGACATTAGACCAACGAGAGATTTTTTGGAGGCAACGTTCAAAACAACTTTGGCTTAAATCGGGGGATAAAAACAATAGATATTTTCACGCTGCTGCAACAACTCGTAAGAAAAACAATCAAATTACAAAGTTGCAGAACTCTGAAGGAATCTGGAAGGAGTGGGACAATGGTTTAGAGAGTCTGATAACTTACTATAGTGAATTATTCTGTGCCTCGCAATCACAATGGGAAGTAGTTAGAAATGTGCCAACAAGTATAACACAAGACCAGAATGACAGTTTGTTAATGTCAGTTACAGATGAAGAGGTTAAGAACGCCTTATTTTCAATGCACCCGGACAAGGCTCCCGGTCCGGACGGGATGACACCTGCGTTTTTTTCAGAAACATTGGCAGATAGTAGGCAAGGATATTATTAATCTGGTGCGACGTTTCTTTGAAGATGGTACTTTGCCTCAAGGTTTGAATGACACAAATGTAGTACTCATTCCTAAAAAGAAATGTCCGGTCAACATAGGGGATTTACGACCTATTTCTCTTTGCAATGTGCTAGTAAAAGTAATTACTAAAGTCATGGCAAACCGTATGAAGGACTTTTTACAAGGAGTAGTGTCAGAGAATCAGAGCGCATTCATACCAGGTCGCTTAATATCAGACAACATTCTAATCAGCTATGAAGTGATGCATCACTTGAAAAGGAAAAAATGAGGTAAGGAGGGTTTTATGGCATTGAAATTAGATTTAAGCAAGGCATATGACAGAGTTGAGTGGACATATTTGCAAGAAATTATGCTTAAGATGGGTTTTCAGGAGAGATGGGTGCGATTGATCATGAAATGTGTGAACTCAGTTAAGTATCAAGTTACTCATGGAAGGAGAAGGATGGGGCCTATTTTTCCAAGGAGGGGCATAAGGCAGGGGGATCCCCTATCGCCTTATTTATTTATTCTATGTGCATAGGGCCTTTCAGCAACTGTTAGGAGTTTTGAGTCGAATAAATGGCTAACTGGGGTCAAGATTTGTAAACGAGCACCTACAATCACTCATATGCTTTTTGCAGATGATAGCTATGTGTATTGTAAAGCTAACATGATAGAAGCAGACAATGTGAAGAAATTGTTGAGTACTTTTGAAAATGCAACAGGACAAAAGGTGAATTATGGAAAGTCTTCTATATTCTTCAGCTCAAATGTGGCGAATTCTGATAAAACGGAGTTAGGTATGCAGTTGCAAATGCAAGAAGCAAGTGATCGATCAACATATTTGGGTCTTCCAACAATGTTGGGACGAAATAAGTCTGCGTTATTGGGATATTTGAAGGAGAGAATTGATAATAAAGTGAGGAGCTGGGATGAGAGATTCATATCTCGATCAGGAAAGGAAGTTTTAATCAAGAATGTGGCACAGACACTCCCAAGTTATGCAATGAGTGTTTTTCTTTTGCTACAAGGGATTACAAAGGACATGGAGAGGATGCTAGCTAGATACTGGTGGAAGTCAAAACCAAAACAATATTCAGGCATTAGCTAGATACTGGTGGAAGTCGAAACCAAAAATTATTCCAAACCCTAACCCTAATTTTTCTAGGGTAATTGATATATCGTCCGTATCAATAATATATCTGTTATAGCCCCAGTATTCTTGAGCATTAGTTATATAAATGATATGTATTGATTTGGATAACTATCAGTCTTTGTGGATAGCTATCACCTCGTAAAACGTGTATTTTTTCTAAATTAGGGTTTTAAAGCGAACCAGTGGATCAATATCGATCCAAAAATGTCGTTTAGGGTATTATTTTCCACTAAGTATAAAAAGGAGAATCGTACGTTATCCTTCATACAATCCGTATTTAAAATACAGAAAAATATAAAATTCCCAAACCGTGTTCTTCGTGTTCTTGAAAATCAAAATCAATTTTGAAGGTGTTATTGAAATCCAAATCACAAGTTCAAGTACTCAAATCAAAGATCTTGAGCTCTAGTTTCAGAATATTCCAACCATATCATCATCTGGTAATTTTTCGATTTTATATGAATTTTTCAATATTCGAATTAAATTAGGGTTCTTGATTAAATTTGGGGATTTTCATTCTGTTGATTCTCCGTTCAATTGATTGCTTCCAACATGTTCCTAGGGTTCTAATTAGTAGGAATTCATGCTTTAATTTCATGTTTATTTTCGATTTTGAGAAATTCGATTTCTAGGGTTTTGCCCGATTTTTCTTTTTAATAGTCCGTTCATATGAATGATCTGACATTGTTTTTGATAGAGGGCTTTTGTTGTATGTGTTCTTAGCTTCATTTTAACATAAAGAACGTAGAGTTTCATGTAAGATTTTGGTAGATCGGAAAATTTGTTCGAGGTCGCCGAAATTTGATCGGGATTATGATTTCGGCTGTGTTTTGGTTTGTTTTTGATCGGAATAGATTGCTGAGTGTATAAGGAATGATTTGATGTAAAAAGCCCCAATTTTTATTGCGTTTTTGAGTCGCAGGAATCTGGAAAACCCACCGGATTCTGGAAAATTCCGGTTTGTTCTTCTTGACCCGTTTGCCTGAATGGTTGACCCCGTTTCAATCTTCAAAACCCCAATTCATTTTCAGAAAACTGTTTTTGAATTTTATTTTTAAAAATAATTCGAAAATAGTTTAAATATTTATAAAAATCAATTTTTTATTTTAAAAATACATTTTTAAATTCAGAAAATTCTGAAAAATTATATTTAATTATTTAAATTTGAAAACTGAATAAATTTAATTATTTTAATTATTTTGATTAATAATTAATTGATTAATTCTTTTAATCAGTTAATTATTAATAATTAATTATTAATTAGATTTAATTAATTTAAATTAAGTTTAATTATTTTCTAGCTTGGTTTATTTATTTAAAAATAGTTTGAGTGTCTGGAAATTGTCAATTAATTTTATATTAATTGATTAAATTGTTTTTAAATCTTTATATAGGGATAAATGATCCGATTTTTGACCTAAAAATATTTCGAGGTTTAATTCCTTTGAAATGAGAGTCAAATATTTTTCTAAAATTATTTCTTGGACGTTACGAGACTTATGTGAATTATTTATCGCAATTAAATGACAATGTGTGTTATGTGGAATACGTGAATTATCTGGTTAGTGAGTCGTAAATACGAATAATTGTGCTGAGACTTGTTTAAATATTTTGGTCGTGTCTAATATTATCACGAGGGGTAGTTAGAACAGAAATTGGTCAGTATAGTTAGAAAATGAGATTTACGAGACCGTTGACTTAGATGTTGACTTTTATGTAAAGAAATTTTCGACGAACGTGATACGTGAGTTGTTTATTTAATTAATCGTGATTATTCTATCAATTGAAATATGGTTATCTATGCAACAGAGGCTATTGGACGAGACGAGTTAGATTATCGAAGTATGTTAAATGAAAGATGTCGGAGAAGGATGAGGTATTGTTTATGACTGATTGGGTTATTTGCGAGGCGATTTAACACTAAGGGAACATCAACACCCGTAGAGGACATTTGCAAGTATTTTCTTCCAACAGAGATATCGGTAAGATTAGTAAGTGCGTCGGGGTTAAGATACAATCGTTTATGGAATGTGATAATATATCATGCTATGTAGACTAAAGTACCGTCTCATGTTTGACTATCGAGGCAGATGCGTGGATTCAAAACAGTAGGATCAAATTAGTGGTATACACATAAGCGTTAGATCGAAGAAGGACGGAAAGAGAGAATCGTGCGATAAGACATAACAAGGAGGGAATCGTATTGTCTCAGCCTTACGAAATAGCTAAGGACCGGAGGCAAGTGTCTATTCCTTTCACATATTATTGAGTGATGTTATCTTGAATTATTATTATACAAGTTGAATACTTTTCACTGAATTTCCAAATGTCGATTCATTTGCATTGAATTGCAACTATGATTTAATCTCGTAAATTGACGAGTATTCTTTTATACCTTTTGAGTTTAGATTCATATTTCCATGTTGATTGGAAAAATATAATTATTGTATTGAAACGATTTAAAAGATAGTTATGGGACGTATACTAAGGCTTTCTTTCAAAAATTCTGATTTAAAAATATTAGGTCGGAATGTTGCCAACCTTAAATGATTGGGAACTTATGAACCCGATGAGGGTAAAATGTTATATTAAATTCCGAAGTTGTGGTACTTGTCCTACAAGTAATCTATTTTTCCATCTTACACCTATGCAAGTATTATTATCATTTCTTGTTAATGCAATTATCTGATTCAGTCCCTGATTCGAATTCATGTATGTTGTGTATGATTTAGTTTATTTCCTTCAAATATAAGTCTTATCTATTATAAGTTTATTTTCGAAGGACTTAAACTATTTCTGTCAGAAGTCAGTAAACCCTTGTTTTCCCTATTTATAAACTTCACCTTGAATTTTCCTTAAACTCGAACTTGACTTTCTTGTCACTTACCAGATTGGTGAATCTTAACTAATTCTTCTATAATGTGATAATTTGTACTGTTGAGGCCAGCTAGAGCCAGTTCTTGAACCCTACCCTATATTGAGCTGTTGCAATTTCTGTTGATGTCATAATGCTTATTTCACATCAGACTTAATCTTGCCATTGTGTACTTACGTACCATTGAAACCATTTCGAATCTATTTCTCGAACTTCATTTGATATTGAGCAGTTGAAGCTCTTTTGCAACTATTGCACCCTGTCATTGTGTACTTATCTTGCTATGCATGTTATTGTGTATTCTTCACTATTATCCCAGTTGTTGCATCGATCTCGTCGATGTTTATTATATTGTCGTTTTTCATGTGCACCTCCCAATATTGTGTCGATCTCGTCGATACTAGATTATATTGATTTTCCTTGATGGATTCTTCATAATTGAATTGTTTCCTGGAACATGAGTTTTCCAGCGATTGTTGTATTAAGGTTGTCGATTCTTCCGACACCTGATTGTTGAAGTAAGGTTGTCAATTGTACTGACACCTGACGTATATAATATAGGATTGGAATGTTTTTAATGGACCAGTAATGGTCGGACCATATTTATGGTCGGAATAACTTAAGGCCCAGATTGGCCAAGGATCCAGTAGAGGACTTTTCTATAAGCAAGTTCGGGGTTGATGCGTGACTGATCAGCAGCTCAACCTTTGATTTGAAAAATGAGAAAAAAAATCCAATTCTAATATCACTTCTTATATCTGAGATGGATTACATCCATATGTTCTGTACTTGTGAGTTATGGCCTGGTACTCAGGTTTATTCATTTGCTTGAAGATTATTGGTTCATTGATTAATAAGAAGGGGTTTCAATCTTCCTGAAACCACTTACTCCTAGTATATCGGATTTCATATAGTCAAAATACGCTTCCTTGATTCCATTGACAGTCGTGAGATATCTATCTTGATGAGTTTTATTCATACCACATATTCAGTCGGTACCATATTGAAGTCTTGAAGTACGTCCTTTATTCCATGGCCGAGCGCGTTAGCTCATTCTTACTCCTTGATTATTCCACCCTTCCAGAGTTTTTGATTTCAGAAGATGTTGTGAATAGAATCGTTATCTTCAAAAATAGTATTTTTGTATAAACTATGGTCTTGAAGACGTATGAGATATATTTATTTCATATTTTCTACATACTATTGTAGTTATTGTTGTTCGGGTAACCGTGATGACCAATATAAATTTTTGTGTTTTAAACTATTCAGTTGCTAAAAGCTGAATGAGAAATTGTGGTAAATTACCAAACTTGATTTGAGAATCTTAGAGATTACAAATGTTTTAACCAGAGGCTTGTTTATTTGAAAATCCAAAGTTTATTTTGGAAACTTGTCATATTATACTTGATAATGCACTTGCTGAGCAATTCTTTCGCTCATACTTGCTTTCTTTATATATATTTAGCCTCTCAGCAAGAAGGTGTATTGACGGGAGTTATCCGCGTAGCTGGGCAGAGAAGGAAGAAGATGTTAGTGTAAAGACGTTATGATGCAAAATATGTGGAACGAGTGTATGGTTATTGTATAAGTTGATTTCTATTAAATATTATATTGTATAAGATTGTTGCCTGGTATACTTCTTATCGAAGTTATACTAGTGTTCTAGATTGTATGTAAAGAGAATGGTTGTAAAGAAGAAAAATTTTATGTAATGGAATTTTGGATTCTTGTTTCTAGCACTATAACCTTTAAAGATTCTTGGTAGAGTTGGGGTCGCAGATGTTATTATGGAGTTGATTTAATATTAAGCAGGTTGTTGGAAATGAGAATGCAGTGTGATGACCAAATCCTTTGACCCCGGATTTGGGGCGTTATAGGTTGGTATCAGAGCAGGGTTATAGTAAAACTAGAAACGAGAGTGTGTAGGAGTGTGTATAGTTATATAAGGAACGTTAGAGCTCATTTAGAGTTCGTGTTGGACTATCGGATATAGTACCAATGAGTAAGTTAAGATAGGGGTACTCGCTTGAGATGGTTGTGCTGAGCTGGATAGAACTTCTTACGTTTGTAGATGTCTACGAAGGAATCTTTAAGGACTATTACGAGTCGACGATAACGTACGATATCGATAAGTTTGCGACGTGGAAAATAAGGGCTTAGAATCAGATAACGAGCTATCGAAGAAGCCGACAAAGAAAACATATGTGGAGACCTTGGTAATACCTTTCCATCCTAATGAAATATTTGACATTCCTTTAAGCGGAACTTGTGTTGGTGAATCTATTCCACCTTTTGATCTTGTATTTGATACTCTTGATCAATCATGTTTTAAATTGCGTCAGAGATTGTTGTGATACCTATTTAAAAAAATTTGAGGCATGTTGAAAATATGTTATTTGAATTCCAACTCCTTCATTTTTCAGGGGTGGATAACTCTGATTATAATGTAACACTATTTGTTGATACTTCCTTTTCTGGTTGTTCTTCTTTTCTGGAATAACACCTTTGGGATCTATTCAATTTCAATCCAAGGTTTATGTCCGAGAATTTCTGGTCAAAAGGCCTTGATTGTTAATCTGATTTTAGAATTTCTTTTATATTTCTCTACTCTAATTGAGACAAACAACCCTATTTATAGGGGACAGAAGGACTATATGTCTCTGTGATAGAAGTCTGATGGGACGCCGTCACTTGTGTGTTGTGCAATACAAGAAGGCTAATTACCTTTAGTAATGTCTTAATTAAGACACGCAACATTGAGTTCATGTGATCGAATTGATCTCTCAGTGATTCTATTAATTCCAATAATGTTCACTTTAGAATATGTAAATTTGGTAACCACAATCGTGGGACATTTTCTATGATGCAGAACCTTTTCACTTCAAAATATCATGAATCTTGTTGTCTCTAATAATCTTGAAGGTATGCCACCAGGTTGGAAGGAATTTACCTTACCATAATGAACAAAGAATTTGTGATTGAATTACCACGAGCGAAAGCGGATCACGATGCGATTATAATACTAGTAACATATAACGGAGCCAGTTGTTCTCTCTCTATCGATTAACGTTGCGATGTGGAAGAATGGATCAAATTTTATTTGACAGAAACGACAGTATTTGAAGATGAAATAATATTTGAAGAAACAACGACGCGCTATAAAGCCTCAGTACCCATTTACGTTAGCTAGGTAATTCAAGAGTTGATTGGAAATTGGGAAAAATGTGAAATTGTGTTGATGTTATCCCAGGTTGTGGAAAATGGACATAATAGATTTTGTCTCAATGAGAAGAACTTCTAATTTTAATGATAGGCTAATAATGGAGAATGATTGGATCTTTGAATATTTCAGGATTATATGATATGGTTGCAAATCTTCTGCTCACTATAGTTAAGGTAGATTTTACCAGTCAACGTGGATGTATAGAATGAGAATCAAGATGATGTCGATTTGATCAAGTTATTTGGGAAATCAGATGGAGATCAATTAAGTTCTTGGAACTAAGTAGAACAGTTTTAAAGATATGAAGCTAAGTTACCGAGTTGTTAATGTGTATTTCTCACTTTATTTATAACAAGGAAAAGAGGATGAAGAGGCTTTAATAAGGATTTAAGGACAATGGACAAGGAAATGAGTGGTTGTTTTAAACTGAATATTTATTTTACATTGGTACAGAAAGTATGTGATTGTTGAAAGCAGTTGTTAGCTATATAAGAGGTAAATAGAATTGACCAAGGAATATGGATGGCTGATATTGTAAGTAGTAAAGCGAGATTAAAGATGTAAATATCTTCGGTACAAGAATTGGAAATGATGGAGATTTAAGGTTATAATAACAAGAGATTAACTAGAAGAAATGACTGAGATTAGGATTCGACCAGAATTGATCAAAGAGAAAGGGCCACCTTAAGGAAAGAATTATGGAAAAAGAAATGGATTTAATTAAAAGAGGGAACGAGGAAGTATAAGGGATAAGAAGGAAATGCAAGGATATATATAAGGGATTTAAAACAATATTAATGTTGGTAAGTATCTAAGTACTTGAGATGTCAGAAAATGAAGACAGAACGAGAGAGATATAGTAGACTATTACAACTAAGAGATTCCTGAATGGAAGTGGAAACGTATTAAGACAGACTATAGTTGTGTATTAGATTTTTGAAGGTAATTGGAAGGATCACTCACCATTGGTTAAATTCCTTTTCAATAACAGTTATTATGACAAATTTTGAAATGCTACCTTACGTCGATCTACTGCGTGTTGGGAAAGTTGCGTACGAATTTGCTTACCACTCCATATGTAGTGTATTCATAATGTATTTCATAGAATATGAACCCATAAGAGATTTAGTTAAATTTGTTCTATGTTGAGTAACAGATTAAGATATTAAGTCGGTATGAGAAAGTGTTAAGTAATAAAACAGTCGAAAAGATAGTAAGAGTTTTGTGGAGGAATCCTATGGTGGAGGAGTCTACCTGGGAGTTAGAGAGTGATATGTTAGAAAGTATCCCCAGTTGTTTCCTTGATCTGATTCTGAGGACAGAATCCTATTAAGGGGGGAAGGATGTAAGATCCGTGAACTTTATTAATTATATAATTTGTATTATATGTGTAGAATAATTATTATGAAGTATTTTGATTTTTAATGATAAAGGTTGTTAAGTGATTATGTGTAAATTGGTGTGTCGGATGCCCCGTTCAAATATCTTGTCATTTGAAATATCTTCAATTTTGAGCCCCGTTTTGAAAATTCAAGGGCCCCATTGAGATTTTGTACATCATTATTATTCCTTCGTCATTCATGTCTGAATCACTATCGGAGGATTTCTTCGTATTATTATATCCCTTATTATCCGATACTATCAATAGTATTTGTTTGGTTCAAAGGAAGAAAAATTATTCCAAACCCTAACCCTAATTTTTCTAGGGTAATTGATATATCGTGTTAGGAATATGTTGTTCTTGATGATAATTATAAAAACACTTAGTAGATTTTGTATTAAGTCATTTTGTAACTGTCAACGGAATGGCATGCTTTGCAGTGTTTCGTTGACAGGAAGCTCATCAACGGAATGAGTGTTGTAGCAATTGCACTGTACAATACTTCACAGTTTGATATGCATTTGATGTATGTACTAGATAGGTTTTCTAAGTCATGTTGACTAAGTACTAGATAGGCAAAATAGGTTGGTTAATTGTAAGTATATCATGCCTTGTAATTTTGCCTAAGTGAAGACATGTCAACGGTATGAAGATTACTCTATCAACGGAACAAGGATACACCATCAACGGAATGAAGTTTACTCATCAACGAAATGGAGTTTACTCATCAACGAAATAGAGAATAAAGCTATCAACGAAACACATCTCCCTGCTATCAACGAATCATTATTGCTTTTCTGAATAGTTGACAAAGTGATAGTGACAGTTTACTGAACAGATCTAAAGGTGATGTGGAAGTGTACTTTGCATTGGAAACCATTAAAATGGACATGGGGAACAAGGAAACATCCCAGTTTCCAATTGGGCTCTTGGGAGTGATCATAATAAGCATGAAGACAAAAGCAAGGATCTCCAAGGACCACTAGACAAAGGGATGAAAAGCAAACTATTGGCGGTTACCTTTAGTGTACTTTAGTGTAGCCAAAAATAGCTTTGTAAACTTGGGAATATATAACCAAGTGTAGCAGTTATAATAAGAGTAAGAGAAGAAAAACAAATAGTTTGAATTAGCTATCTTTGAGAGCATTCTTCTCTACAACCTTGTAACTGAGCAGCTGTGTACTTTTGTATCACAGATTATTTCCGCAATAAAAACACTTAAGTTGGATCATCAAACAATCCAACTGAATTATTTATATCTTGTGTTTTTTTATTTATTCAGTTCAGTTTTATTTATAAGTGTTTTAAGTTTAAGAAAATATCAAGAATTGTATTCAACCCCCCCCCCCCTTCTACAATTCTGTTAGGTCATTTGGGATTAACAATTGGTATCAGAGCGAGCTTCTAACATACAAGAAGTTTAAAGATCAAGACCAAAACAGAAACCATGGTGAAGAAGGATGCAGGTGTGAAGATACCAGTTCTTGATAAGGACAATTACTTTCACTGGAAAGTAAAGATGCATTTACATCTCATGTCTATGGATGAGAGATATGTAGACTGCATTGAGAAAGGTCCACACGTTCCCATGAAGTTTGCATCTAGAGTTGGACTGCCAGATGATGCTCCTGATGTGGATATTCCAAAACTTTTCTCAGAATGGACTATTGAAGATGTTGCAGAAGTCCATAAAGATAAAAGAACCATGAACATTCTGTTTAATGGTTTGGAGCAAGAGATGTTTGACAATGTCATAAACTGTACAACCTCCAAAGAAGTATGGGACACTGTCAGAACACTATGTGAAGGAACTGAGCAAGTAAGGGAGAACAAAATGCAACTCCTTATACAACAATATGAGCACTTTCACTTTAAAGCTGGTGAAACCCTAAATGACACGTTTAGTAGGTTTCAAAAGCTTTTGAATGGATTAAAGTTGTATGGGAGGATCTATCAAACCAAGGATTCAAACCTTAAATTTCTTAGAGCTCTTCCAAAAGAATGGAAGCCTATGACTGTTTCTCTCAGAAACACTCAAGAGTACAAAGACTACACTCTTGAAAGGCTGTATGGAACATTAAAGACATATGAGTTGGAAATGGAGCAAGATGAAGAAATTGAGAAGGTACAGAAGAAGGGTGGATCCATTGCATTGATTGCATCTGTGAACCAACTGGAAGATGACACTGAAGAAGATGCAAAGGCCACAACTAGTCGAGCTAGTTGTAGAAGTGATGTTAGCAAAGGTAAAGGTAAGATGACAGAAGAAGAAGAACCAGAACCAGCCAACTTGGATGACTTAGATGAGATTGATGAACACATTGCTTTTCTGTCAAGAAAATTCTCTAAGTTCAAGTTCAAGAGAAACTCAGAAGCAAGGCCACCAAGGAGAGACTTTCAACCTAACAAAAGTAACTGGATTGAAAAGTCTAAATCTAAATGTTTCAATTGTGGAATGCTTGGTCACTTTGCTGGAGACTGCAGAAAGCCCAAGATTGAGAAGAGCAACAGGAAATTTGAGCCTGTTGATTATAAAAAGAAATACTTTGAACTTCTCAAGCAAAAAGAAAAGGCTTTCATGTCTCAGGAGTATGATTGGGCTGGTAATGGTGAAGATTCTGATGATGATGTTGAATATGTCAACTTGGCTCTTATGGCTAACAATCATGAGCAGGAAGCAAGCTCCTCAAGCAACCAGGTAACAATTACTAATCTTTCTGAGCTTTCTAAAGAGGAATGCGATAGTGCAGTAAATGAAATGTCTACTGTATTATATAATTTGCGTGTTACTCTTAAATCACTTACCAAAGAGAATTCAAGAATAAAAGAGACTAATTTGCTCTTAAGTGATAGGAATGCAATGTTAGAAGCACAGCTCATTGAATTTGAGAAAATGAGATGTGTTAGTAGGGATGCTAAGAAGGAACTTGAGAACGTGTTACAAAGGGAAGAAATTCTTAAGACACAACTAGAAATAGAACAAAATGTGATTGCTAAATGGAAAGATGCCAGGAATGTTGCTACCAACATCATTAATGTTCAAGGTATGGAATCTTTCTGTGAACAATCATGGAAAAAGAACAAAGAGAAATTAACTAGGGTATGTTTGTGAAACCTTAGAATCAGAAACAGAGTCAACAAACAACAATGATCATTTGTTGAAGGTTGATATGTCAACGGAATGCAATGTTTCGTTGACAAATGAACCATCAACCGATCAGGGTGTTTCGTTGACAGAGAAAAGAAAAGATGAACTCACTAGACTTAATAATAAGTATGGTCCTGTCACCAAGAACTTTGTTCAAGGTGAGTCTAGTAAATCAAAGAAAGTTGAGAAGCCTGTTGAGAGAGCTAATGTAGGTCACTTGTCCAACAAGCAATTGAAAGATAAGTTAGAGAATGTTCAAGTTGAGGCTAAGGGAAATAAAAAGAATAACATGAATGGCAAAGTAGGAATTAACAAACACAACAATTACACACCTGATAAATATGCTCCTAGAAAGACATGTGTTAATTGTGGAAGTGTTAGTCATTTATCTACTAACTGCAAATCTGTTAAGAAGACTGTTAAAGTGAAAATCCCCAAGCCTGCAATGAATAGTTCTATGCCTACAATGCCTGTTATGCCTAACATGTTTGCTCCATATGCACAATTTCAAAATCCATATGCCAGCATGCCATTTGTGTCTAATCCATACATGAATATGTTTAATGTGCCACAAATGCCATGGAATATGAATAACATGTTTGTTCCTCCAATTATGCATGCTGTGAATGAAAATGTGAGCAAACCTCAGAAATCAACACCAAGGATAAAGATTGATTTAAATCAATCTGAGCCCAAGGTGAAAAATGATATAAAAGGAAAAGCAAAGGCTAACAAAACAGGACCCAAGGAAACTTGGGTACCAAAATCGACTTGATTTGGTTTTATTGTGTGCAGGGAGACAAAAGGAATCTTTGGTACTTGGATAGTGGTTGTTCAAGACACATGACTGGTGATTCTACCCTGCTCACAGAGTTTCAGGAAAGAGCTGGCCCTTGTATTGCTTTTGGAGATGACAGCAAAGGCTACACTAAGGGATATGGCTTGATTTCTAAAGAGAATGTCATCATAGATGAAGTTGCATTGGTGGATGGTCTTAAGCACAATTTGCTTAGTATCAGTCAACTTTGTGACAAAGGATTTTTAGTTACTTTTTCTAAAGAAGCCTGTGTTGTTTCTAAAGGAGGAAACAACAATGTGGTAATGACTGGATTCAGAAGAGGGAATGTGTACATTGCTGACTTTAGTAGCACAAGTCCAGAAACCATCACTTGCCTTTTCAGCAAGGCAAGCAAGGATGAAAGTTGGCTATGGCACAAGAAATTATCTCATCTGAATTTTAAAGTTATGAATGATTTGGTGAGGAAAGATCTTGCTAGAGGAATTCCACAAGTGGAGTTTTCCAAGGATGGTTTGTGTGATGCCTGTCAAAAAGGGAAACAAAAGAAGGCATCATTCAAAAGCAAGACAGAGTCATCAATTGTCCATCAGCTTGAGTTGCTTCATATGGATTTGTTTGGCCCTGTAAATGTCATGTCTATTTCAAAGAAGAAATATTGTCTTGTGATTGTTGATGATTTTTCTAGATTTACATGGACTTTCTTTTTGCTCTCCAAAGATGAGGCAAGTGAAATCATTATCAATCACATCAAGATGGTAAACAATCATCCTGACCTGAAAGTGAGAAGGATTAGGAGTGACAATGGGACAGAATTCAAGAATTCAAGCATGAAGGTGTTCTGTGAAGAAAATGGTATTTTGCATGAGTTTTCAGCAGCAAGGACACCACAGCAAAATGGTGTAGTTGAAAGGAAAAACAGAACACTTATTGAAGCTGCAAGGACAATGCTAGATGAATCAAAGTTACCAACTTATTTTTGGGCTGAGGCAGTTAATACAGCTTGCTTCACTCAGAATATTTCTTTGATTAATCAGGCCAAAGGAATGACCCCTTATCAGGTACTCAAAAGAAAGAAGCCACTATTGGATTTTCTTCATGTCTTTGGATGCAAGTGCTTTGTTCTGAGAAATCAAGTTGAGCATTTGGGGAAATTTGAAGCAAAGGCAGATGAAGCAATATTTGTGGGATATGCAGCAGGGAAAGCCTACAGAGTCTACAATCTCAGAACCAACATTGTTATGGAATCTATACATGTTGTTTTTGATGATCTCAAAATTCAGGGTCTCTGTGATGAAGGTTTCCATGAAAGTCTTTCTTTTGAAAATGAGGAAGGAGATCAAATGAATCATGTTAAGGCTACTGAGAAACAGCCTAAAGTTGTTGTATCTAGCACAGATGAAAGCAGCAGTGAAGATGAAATTGCTGCATTAAGATTGAAAAGAATAGCTGCTAGTAGACCAAATGGACATTCCGTTGATAGTCAGAATGAGCGTTTCGTTGACAGTCAGAATGAGCGTTTCGTTGACAGTCAAAATGGACAATCCGTTGACAGTCACAGAAATGCTTCCAGGAGTGATCATTTAGGGACAACAAACTCAGGGGGAGTTTCTCAAGGACAAATATCCAATCAATGCAATCATGATCATGAAGCTACCTCTTCAAGAGCAAATCTACCTCCCTCAAGGAAATGGACTAAAGATCATCCCTTTGAACTTATCATAGGTGATGTGTCTTCAAAGGTCCAAACTAGAAGAGCAACTCAAGAAGAATGTCTATATAGCAGCTTTCTGTCTCAAGATGAGCCAAAGAAAGTTGAGGATGCACTTCTAGATCCAGATTGGGTCTTGGCTATGCAAGAAGAGCTAAACCAATTTGAAAGGAACAATGTTTGGAAGCTGGTGCCCAAGCCTAAGGACAGGAGTGTCATAGGCACAAAATGGGTGTTCAGAAACAAGATGGATGAAAATGGCATAGTCACAAGGAACAAAGCTAGATTGGTTGCAAAAGGCTATTCACAGGAAGAAGGAATTGACTTTGATGAAATCTTTGCTCCTGTTGCAAGACTAGAAGCAATAAGGATTTTCCTAGCCTATGCAGCCCATGCCAATTTCAAAGTCTATCAAATGAATGTGAAGAGTGCTTTTCTGAATGGGGAATTGGAAGAGGAGGTGTATGTAAGTCAACCTCCTGGTTTTGAAGATGATGATTTTCCAGAATATGTATACTTCCTCCTGAAAGCACTCTATGGTTTGAAACAAGCACCTAGAGCCTGGTATGACACACTTTCACAGTTCCTCCTTGAGAATCACTTCACTAGAGGTACTGTAGATAAAACTCTTTTTCACAGGGTTGTGAATGGTTCTACTATACTTGTTCAAATTTATGTAGATGACATAATCTTTGGGTCTACAGATGTGAAACTTTGTCAAAAGTTTGCCAAGCTTATGCAAAGTAAATATGAAATGAGCATGATGGGAGAATTAACTTACTTTCTTGGTCTTCAAGTGAAGCAAGTTAATGAAGGCATTTTCATTAGTCAAACAAAATACATTCATGATTTATTAAAGAAGTTTAACTTAATGGAATGCTCTCCTGCCAAAACACCCATGCCTACTGCCACCAAACTTGAATTGAATACTAAGGAAAAATCTGTGGACATTTCAAGTTACAGAGGCATGGTTGGCTCACTTTTATATTTAACAGCTAGTAGACCTGATATTATGTTTGCTACATGTCTATGTGCTAGATTTCAGGCTGATCCTAGGGAATCCCATTTAGTTGCTATTAAAAGAATTTTCAGATATCTCAAAGGAACACCAAACCTTGGCATTTGGTATCCTAGAGAATCTGGTTTTGAACTAATTGGTTATTCAGATGCAGATTTTGCAGGATGTAAAATTGACAGGAAAAGCACAACAGGCACTTGTCAATTCTTAGGAAACAAGCTTGTCTCATGGTTCAGCAAGAAACAAAACTCAGTTTCTACCTCCACAGCTGAGGCTGAGTATATTGCAGCTGGAAGTTGTTGTGCACAGATTTTATGGATGAAAAATCAACTACTTGATTATGGAATAAGAGTTGAGAAAATTCCTATTTTCTGTGACAACACTAGTGCCATTGCCATTACTGAGAATCCAGTACAGCATTCAAGGACCAAGCACATTGACATCAAGTACCACTTTATTAGAGAACATGTTATGAATGGTATTGTGGAGTTACATTTTGTTCCAAGTGAACAACAACTTGCAGACATCTTTACCAAGCCACTTGATGAATCCACATTCTTAAGATTAGTAAGTGAGCTAGGTATGCTAAATTTCTCTTAATTATTTTGAGATTTTTTGCAAGTTAAAATGCAGCCAGGAATTTGCTATAATTTTTCTGTGAATTGATCTTCTCAGGAAAAGGTGAAATTTTGTCTAAGTCAAAATTACTATGTCAACGAAACGCACCATTTCGTTGATAGTCTTAGCATTTTTCTGGGTGTTTCGTTGATAGCTCTTTTATATAAACGAAACGCAGCTTTATCAACGGAATAGAAGGGACCTAAAATGCCCAATTCTGATTCGTTGATGTAGCGCTTTTTAATCTGAACCGTTGAAATTGCACGTTCTTTATCACGATCTATACATACACCCCTGTAAGTATAAATCGTGGTAATATTTAATTCTAACGGTTACTTTTTTAAGCCAATCAGGTAATTTAGATTAATTATTGGACTTAATTTCTGAGAATTTTTGTGGGAGTATTTAAGAAATTTTAATTTCTTTATTTCATTTCTACCTGTTCTCAAAAATTCCAAAAGTTTTTCTATCTTCTTCTCTCTAACAAGCAATACAGCTCGAAGCTTTTCCTCACTCAACAATGGCACCCATAGTCAAGCTTATGTCTGTTGGTGGGTTCATCTATGAGAAGAACAATTCTATTCCATTTGTTGTTAAGGAGAGTCCGAACAGCATCTTTTTCAAGATGATGGACTTCATGAGGAACTGTAAGTTGGGCTATGCGATGTTTCACTCTACACCACTCTACAATGAAATAATCGAGGAGATTTGGACCTCATGTGAGTATAGTGGAACAAACTGCACACTGCAATTCACTCTTCAAGGTAATGAGTATATAGTTAATTCTGATGTTTTGCAAGCATGTTTACATATTCCTGATAATAACTGTGATGCTTTGCCTACTAACACTGAAATAACTACCATGCTAAATTCTATAAACTACTCTTTGCCTACTGATAACTTGGGTAAGATAATTAGGAGAGGTTTGGTTAGGGAATACAGTTATTTAGCTGATGCATTCATTAAGGTCTTTTCTGGAAAGATTAGTAATTTTGATGCATTAACTAACTCTATGTTAATTCTCCTAACCATGCTTCTAAATGATAGATATTACAACTTTAGCACCCAACTTATGTATGAAATTGGTGCTAAGTTGGGTGATAAGGCAAATAGGAAGAAAAATATCTATTATGCAAGGTTTCTGATGATGCTGGCTAATCATGTTAGTCCAGCACCATTAGTTATCTCTAACCCTACTGCCAGGTTTAAGTGCTTTGTGCAAGAGAAGAGAGTATTGACAGACATACTGAGGCTGAACCACAATGGTGATGTTCCAGTGGTGTATCTGTCAATCATTGAGGTAACTACTGCTATCCCTGTTAGTATAGTTGTTACTTCCATTGTTTCATCCAACCCAGTTGCTATGGAGTCTGTAGCTGTGACCCAACAGGCTCCTGCCCCAGCAACAAAACCAAAATCTAAGAAATCCTCCAAGCCAACCTCAGGTGCTTCTCAAAAGGCACATGTTGTAAAAACTACCACACAACCTAAGGGGAGTGAGTCTGGAGTTGTGAGAGGTGAGGGAAGGGGTGAACATAAAAGAAACCCCAAGAATAAGGAAGGTGAGGTAAGTGTTTCCCAGCCTAGCCCCATTATGTCTTCCCAACAAGGCACAATGAGTAAAATGGATTTAAGCACAAGTCTAATTGCATCCTCCCAAAAGGATGTAATTATTGAAACAAGCTCTCAACCTAGAGCACAGTCCAAAAGGGTAAGGGACACTTCAAGCCCACAATCTACATTTTCCTAATACCAAAGGAGAGTGAAGCAAAAGTCCAAGGTTTCACAGGGTGCACACACACTGGAAGCAACACTTCCAGTTTCTCAAATTCAGTTTGATGTAACCCCTATTATCACTCTGGGGTTACAGTCCCATTCTCTAAACATCAACCTTGAACTATCTCCATCAAATTCACCAACTCTATCTCTAGATGTGGACATGATCCATACATCTATTCCTGATTCTCCAACTCTAATCTTGGAGAAGCCCCACTCTGAAGCTGGTGGCCATCACTTGTTAAGTGATTTGTTGGGCCATCAACCAATTTTTTCTGAAATTGCAAGGGGATCTGTGGACCAATCTCTCAAATCAATCACCACAGACTCTACTGTAATTTCTCATTCTCAAAGCGCTTTCTTGACTTCATCAACGGAACAGTCTATTTCGTTGACAAGTGTTTCTCCATCAACGGTATCCATACCGTTGACAGTTCAAACTACCATTCCGTTGATAGGTCATTCTACACCCCTTATTGAAAATCTAGTTGTTTCCACAACTAGTGTAGATGACCTGGTGGTAGTTGAGACACTTTTAGGATTGAGAGGGAGTGAAAGTGAGAGGCTGGCTATTTCTTCCAGCCAAGCAAAAGGAGAGATTGAGAGTTCCACCTTAGTAGGTGAAGGTGAGGGTGTGAGAGGTGTGAGCCATGGGGAGCCCATGATGCAAGAAAATAGAGGAGAGAGAGAAGGGACTACAGGAGTCATAAGGGAGGAAGCAGCCATTGCTAGTGAGTCAATGGAGGTCAATGAGGGAGAAAGGGAACTTACCTTCCAAGAGCATTATCAACAAACTCTGGATAGTATTTCCCTGGATCCTGAGACCTTTACTCATCCTGTATCAGCCTATCAAGTTTTGGCTCAACAGGGCAATGTGGAAGCAGAAAGGTCACTACAACTAATTCATACAACTGCATCAATGCAAAGAGCAAAGGATGCCTTGACCAATCTATCTCTAGGAGCTGCAGCAAGTGGTGAGTTTGATTTCTCTGATGATGAGGACAGCTTTGGTGACAATCAGGTGGCCACTACTTCACAGACTGGGACTTCTGTGGTGCCTGCTACACCAAACTGGCTTTCTCAAGATTTACAAGGAAGGATCTCCCTGGATGCTGCAATCACAAGGCAGTACAATGAGGCCTATCTGGCTCATGAGTCTGCAAATGCCAATGACAAGAAATTCTACAAGGCTATTATGGATTCACTGGAAATCCAAAGGCTACAGATGATGCAGACAAGGATTGAGGCTAGAGAAATCAAGGACTCAATTAGCAATCTCAAGGATGCTAATGACAGGAGGCTAGATGAAAAGCTTCATCTTCTCACTGTGTCCAAGATGAACAGGTTTTTCTCTAAGGAACCTGAGGTGGCTACCTCCTTGAAGACTCTCTCTTCTAGAGTGGACAAGGTGGAAGCTACTTTATCTCAGATGCAAAAGGAACAGGAGAAGCAGACACAACTGTTGGCCCAGCTAGTGGCAGCTCAAGGACTCCCAGTCATCTCTCTTGATGATAACAAAAAGGGGTAGAAATCTAAGGAGCTAGACATTCAAATCACAAAGGTTATGGTCCCAGCCATTTCCCTACCACAGGAGCCACTAGCTATGGGGGAGTCAGGCAAAGCTAAACTGGACAGCATTGACCTGATTCAGCAAGCATCTATGAAGTTACAGCTTGCTGAACAAATTAAAGACCACTGGTCCAGGATAGATGAAAGAATCAAGAAGTTAGCTGATTCTTCAAAGACTTCAGATCCATCAACGAATCAAGCTTCTTCTACAGAGCCATCAACGGATGCCATGGTTTTAGCATCAACGGAATGGGAGCCACAGACCAATTCTTCATATAAGGTAGAGCCCCTTCTGCATGGAGTCACTCAAGGATCAAGGAAGGAGAAAGGACAAACTTCATGCATTAGGGATGTGGAACAAGCTACATTGCAAAGAAGCTTATCTCCCAAGTCTCCTGCTAAACCAAAGGGCAAAAATACAGAAAGGACTTTCTATCCTGCACCTTATCCAGATGAGCACAAGCTTCTTGGTCTACTCATCACAAAAAGCAAGGAAAGCAATGATTATGAGGTAAGGAAGCAAAGGGCAATTGTCTACAGGAATGGACAACAAATCTGTGTTTCGGCTGGTCACCCAAACTTTGCTGAAGCTAAGGCTGAAGAGTCAGAAAGAGCAGCAATGCAAGCACTTGCAGTTGCTCAATCTCTTGATGAAGAAGAAAGACAGCAAGAAGAAAAAGCCAGAGAGGAAAGGAGTGCAAAGAAGAGCACAAGGCAACCAAAGGCAAGAGCTAGGAGAAATATAGCCTTTGAGAATGATGACTCTCAGAGTATTGCATCAGACTCTTCTGTACCAACTGCACCTCCAACAATTCCTGATCCAGCTCTAGGGGAAAAGTTAGCCTTTGATCCTAAATATCCTGTTAATTTCCATGATCAACCAATTGAGCCAAAGGAAGAGCCAATTGAGTTTGATGAGGCCAACTTTCCAAAATTCCTCTTTGAGATGGAGCCAAAGAAGAAATCTAAGCAAAGGGCTACCAAGGCTAAGCCAATTCTAGTAAGGAGACCACAAGCTGAAAAACCTCCTACCAACCCAGAAGACTTCATCTACATTGTTGATATCAGGGAGGAGTCTGACTTATACATCAATCTTGATGACCTAGTTGAAGTGAGAGGAATAGCAGCTTCTTACAAACTACCAGAGAGATTGGTGTTTGTCTACAAGGGTGGGAGAGAACAGGTTTGGCCTCTACATAGAATTCTGGGAGAAGACTATCAGACACTGCTATCTGTGTTTAAAAGCCTGAAGAAAGATTTTGGTTTTACCAAAACAGCTAAGTCTGAAGTTGTTTCCAAGATTTGCCAAATCAAAGCTAGCTGGAACAAGCCTGGTGCACTTCCCAGAGTATTGAAGGTCCCTCAAACAGGAAAGAAAATTCATCTCCAACCTTTTTGGATGATGGAATTCAGAGACAAGGACAACTATAGAAGATTCTTCAGAATAGAAGACCAACTGGAGAAGGCATCCAATGAAACTCTAAGATTAATGCAATCCAAGTTGGGGAATCAAGATGAAGAAGAGAAGATTTTCTACAGAAGACTTCAAGCTCAGATTGAGGAGAACAATGCAAGAAAAGGGAAGAAAACAAGACTACAGAGGCAAAGATGAAAAATCTGCTCAGTCTAGAGGAGCAACTCTGTGCACTTGTTTTGTAAGATTTTCTACTTTGTATTTTAATTAAATTCAATGAAGCTCAATGCAATTTCTACTTTTATCATGTGTAATTTAACTGAGTGTTTTTGTTATCATCAAGGCTCTTGATTTATGGCTGTTATTCTATCAGTCATAAATTGGGGGAGATTGTTAGGAATATGTTGTTCTTGATGATAATTATAAAAACACTTAGTAGATTTTGTATTAAGTCATTTTGTAACTGTCAACGGAATGGCATGCTTTGCAGTGTTTCGTTGACAGGAAGCTCATCAACGGAATGAGTGTTGTAGCAATTGCACTGTACAATACTTCACAGTTTGATATGCATTTGATGTATGTACTAGATAGGTTTTCTAAGTCATGTTGACTAAGTACTAGATAGGCAAAATAGGTTGGTTAATTGTAAGTATATCATGCCTTGTAATTTTGCCTAAGTGAAGACATGTCAACGGTATGAAGATTACTCTATCAACGGAACAAGGATACACCATCAACGGAATGAAGTTTACTCATCAACGAAATGGAGTTTACTCATCAACGAAATGGAGAATAAAGCTATCAACGAAACACATCTCCCTGCTATCAACGAATCATTATTGATTTTCTGAATAGTTGACAAAGTGATAGTGACAGTTTACTGAACAGATCTAAAGGTGATGTGGAAGTGTACTTTGCATTGGAAACCATTAAAATGGACATGGGGAATAAGGAAACATCCCAGTTTCCAATTGGGCTCTTGGGAGTGATCATAATAAGCATGAAGACAAAAGCAAGGATCTCCAAGGACCATTGGACAAAGGGATGAAAAGCAAACTATTGGCGGTTACCTTTAGTGTACTTTAGTGTAGCCAAAAATAGCTTTGTAAACTTGGGAATATATAACCAAGTGTAGCAGTTATAATAAGAGTAAGAGAAGAAAAACAAAAAGTTTGAATTAGCTATCTTTGAGAGCATTCTTCTCTACAACCTTGTAACTGAGCAGCTGTGTACTTTTGTATCACAGATTATTTCCGCAATAAAAACACTTCAGTTGGATCATCAAACAATCCAACTGAATTATTTATATCTTGTGTTTTTTTATTTATTCAGTTCAGTTTTATTTATAAGTGTTTTAAGTTTAAGAAAATATCAAGAATTGTATTCAACCCCCCCTTCTACAATTCTGTTAGGTCATTTGGGATTAACATATCGTTCGTATCAATAATATATATGTTATAGCCCCAGTATTCTTGAGCATTAGTTATATAAATGATATGTATTGATTTGGATAACTATCAGTCTTTGTGGATAACTATCACCTCGTAACGTGTATTTTTCTAAATTAGGGTTTTAAAGCGAACCAGTGGATCAATATCGATCCAAAAATGTCGTTTAGGGTATTATTTTCCACTAAGTATAAAAAGGAGAATCGTACATTATCCTTCATACAATCCGTACTAAAAATATAGAAAAATATAAAATTCCCGAAACTGTGTTCTTCGTGTTCTTGAAAATCAAAATCAATTTTGAAGGTGTTATTGAAATCTAAATCATAAGTTCAAGTACTCAAATCAAAGATATTGAGCTCTAGTTTCAGAATCTTCCAACCATATCATCATCTGGTAATTTTTCGATTTTATATGAATTTTTCAATATTCGAATTAAATTAGGGTTCTTGATTAAATTTGGGGATTTTCATTCTGTTGATTCTCCGTTCAATTGATTGCTTCCAACATGTTCCTAGGGTTCTAATGAGTAGGAATTCATGCTTTAATTTCATGTTTATGTTCGATTTTGAGAAATTCGATTTCTAGGGTTTTGCCTGATTTTTCTTTTTAATAGTCTGTTCATATGAATGATCTGACATTGTTTTTGATAGAGGGCTTTTGTTGTATGTGTTCTTAGCTTCATTTTAACATAAAGAACGTAGAGTTTCATGTAAGATTTTGGTAGATCGGAAAATGTGTTCGAAGTCGCCGGAATTTGATCGAGATTATGATTCCAGCTGTGTTTTGGTTTATTTTTGATCGGAATAGATTGCTGAGTGTATAAGGAATGATTTGATGTAAAAAGCACCAATTTTTATTGCGTTTTTGAGTCGCCGGAATCTGGAAAACCCACCGGATTCTGGAAAATTCCGGTTTGTTCTTCCCGACCCGTTTGCCTGAATGGTTGACCCGTTTTCAATCTTCGAAACCCTTATTCATTTTCAGAAAACTGTTTTTGAATTTTATTTTTAAAAATAATTCGAAAATAGTTTAAACATTTATAAAAATCATTTTTTTATTTTAAAAATACATTTTTAAATTCAGAAAATTCTGAAAAATTATATTTAATTATTTAAATTTGAAAACTGATTAAATTTAATTATTTTAATTATTTTGATTAATAATTAATTTGTTTAATTAATTGATTAATTCTTTTAATCAGTTAATTCTTAATAATTAATTATTAATTAGATTTAATTAATTTAAATTAAGTTTAATTATTTTCTATCTTGGTTTATTTATTTAAAAATAGTTTGAGTGTCTGGAAATTGTCAATTAATTTTATATTAATTGATCAGTATAGTTAGAACAGAAATTGGTCAGTATAGTTAGAAAATGAGATTTACGAGACCGTTGACTTAGATGTTGACTTTTATAGTATAGAAATTTTCGACGAACGTGATACGTGAGTTGTTTATTTAATTAATCGTGATGATTCTATCAATTGAAATATGGTTATCTATGCAACAGAGGCTATTGGACGAGACGGGTTAGATTATCGAAGTATGTTAAATGAAAGATGTCGGAGAAGGATGAGGTATGGTTTACGACTGATTGGGTTATTTGCGAGGGGATTTAACACTAAGGGAACATCAACACCCGTAGAGGACATTTACAAGTATTTTCTTCCAACAGAGATATCGGTAAGATTAGTAAGTGCGTCGGGGTTAAGTTACAATCGTTTATGGAATGTGATAATATATCATGCTATGTAGACTAAAGTACCGTCTCATGTTTGACTATCGAGGCAGATGCGTGGATTCAAAACAGTAGGATCAAAATAGTGGTATACACATAAGCGTTAGATCGAAGAAGGACGGAAAGAGAGAATCGTGCGATAAGACATAACAAGGAGGGAATCGTATTGTCTCAGCCTTACGAAATAGCTAAGGACCGGAGGCAAGTGTCTATTCCTTTCACATATTATTGAGTGATGTTATCTTGAATTATTATTATACAAGTTGAATACTTTTCACTGAATTTCCAAATGTCGATTCCTTTGCATTGAATTGCAAGTATGATTTAATCTCGTAAATTGATTAGTATTCTTTTATACCTTTTGAGTTTAGATTCATATTTCTATGTTGATTGGAAAAATATAATTATTGTATTGAAACGATTTAAAAGATAGTTATGGGACGTATACTAAGGCTTTCTTTCAAAAATTCTGATTTAAAAATATTAGGTTGGAATGTTGCCAACCTTAAATGATTGGGAACTTGTGATCCCGATGAGGGTAAAATGTTATATTAAATTCCGAAGTTGTGGTACTTGTCCTACAAGTAATCTATTTTTCCATCTTGCACCTATGCAAGTATTATTATCATTTCTTGTTAATGCGATTATCTGATTCAGTCCCTGATTCGAATTCATGTATGTTGTGTATGATTTAGTTTATTTCCTTCAAATATAAGGCTTATCTATTATAAGTTTATTTTCGAAGGACTTAAACTATTTCTGTCAGAAGTCAGTAAACCCTTGTTTTCCCTATTTATAAACTTCACCTTGAATTTTCCTTCAACTCGAACTTGACTTTCTTGTCACTTACCAGATTGGTGAATCTTAACTAATTCTTCCATAATGTGATAATTTGTACTGTTGAGGCCATCTAGAGCCAGTTCTTGAACCCTACCCTATATTGAGCTGTTGCAATTTCTGTTGATGTCATAATGCTTGTTTCACATCAGACTTAATCTTGTCATTGTGTACTTACGTACCATTGAAACCATTTTGAATCTATTTCTCGAACTTCATTTGATATTGAGCAGTTGAATCTCTTTTGCAACTATTGCACCCTGTCATTGTGTACTTATCTTGCTATGCATGTTATTGTGTATTCTTCACTATTATCCCAGTTGTTGCATCGATCTCGTCGATGTTTATTATATTGTCGCTTTTCATGTGCACCTCCCAATATTGTGTCGATCTTGTCGATACTAGATTATATTGATTTTCCTTGATGGATTCTTCATAATTGAATTGTTTCCTGGAACGTGAGTTTTCCAACGATTGTTGTATTAAGGTTGTCGATTCTTCCGACACCTGATTGTCGAAGTAAGGTTGTCAATTGTACTGACACCTGGCGTATATAATATAGGATTGGAATGTATTTAATGGACCAGTAATGGTCGGACCATATTTATGGTCGGAATAACTTAAGGCCCAGATTGGCCAAGGATCCAGTAGAGGACTTTGCTATAAGCAAGTCTGGGGTTGATGCGTCACTGATCAGTAGCTCAACCTTTGATTTGAAAAATGAGAAAAAAATCCAATTCTAATATCACTTCTTATATCTGAGATGGATTACATCCATATGTTCTATACTTGTGAGTTATGGCCTGGTACTCAGGTTTATTCATTTGCTTGAAGATTGTTGGTTTATTGATTAATAAGAAGGGGTTTCAATCTTGCTGAAACCACTTACTCCTAGTATATCGGATTTCATATAGTCAAAATCCCCTTCCTTGATTCCATTGACAGTCGTGAGATATCTATCTTGATGAGTTTTATTCATACCACATATTCAGTCGGTACCATATTGAAGTCTTGAAGTGCGTCCTTTATTCCATGGCTGAGCGCGTTAGCTCATTCTTACTCCTTGATTATTCCACCCTTCCAGAGTTGTTGATTTCAGAAGATGTTGTGAATAGAACCGTTATCTTCAAAAATAGTATTTTTGTATAAACTATGGTCTTGAAGACGTATGAGATATATTTATTTCATATTTTCTACATACTATTGTAGTTATTGTTGTTCGGGTAACCGTGACGACCAATATAAATTTTTGTGTTTTAAACTATTCAGTTGCTAAAAGCTGAATGAGAAATTGTGGTAAATTACCAAACTTGATTTGAGAATATTAGAGATTACAAATGTTTTAACCAGAGGCTTGTTTATTTGAAAATCCAAAGTTTATTTTGGAAACTTTTCATATTATACTTGATAATGCACTTGCTGAGCAATTCTTTCGCTCATACTTCCTTTCTTTATATATATTTAGCCTCTCAGCAAGAAGGCGTATTGACGGGAGTTATCCGCGTAGCTGGGCAAAGAAGGAAGAAGATGTTAGTGTAAAGACGTTATGATGCAAAATATGTGGAACGAGTGTAAGGTTATTGTATAAGTTGATTTCTATTAAATATTATATTGTATAAGATTGTTGCCTGGTATACTTCTTATCGAAGTTATACTAGTGTTCTAGATTGTATGTAAAGAGAATGGTTGTAAAGAAGAAAAATTTTATGTAATGGAATTTTGGATTCTTGTTTCTAGCACTATAACCTTTAAAGATTCTTGGTAGAGTTGGGGTCGCATATGTTATTATGGAGTTGATTTAATATTAAGCAGGTTGTTGGAAATGAGAATGCAGTGTGACGACCAAATCCTTTGACCCCGGATTTGGGGCGTTATAGACAAAATAAACATTAAACATCAACCATGGTTGAATGCAGATGATCCTTATGTTTCGTCAGAATCTCTGAGCTTTGAACATAATAAAGTTGCATCTCTGATGAGATTAGATAGTCGACAATGGGACACAGAAATTGTATTTGATTTGTTTAATGACAGAGATCAACAGTGCATCTTAAATACTAATATTAGCTCGAGAGTCACAGAAGATCGGTTTTACCGGAGTGAAGAAGTATCTGGGGAATACTCAGTTCGTAGTGCCTATCGACTTTTACAAGCTCAGAGGGCAAGGTGGACAGTAAATGATAATGGCAGCTTATGGCGGAAAATGTGGCAAGTGAAAGCTCCCCCTAAGGTTTTAAATCTTATTTGGAGAGCTCTTTCTTATTGTCTACCTACAATGGTAATGTTGGCTCAAAAACATGTCCCAGTGTTACAAATGTGTCCAGTATGCAATGCTGAGGATGAAACTATTATTCACGCTCTGGTTACATGCCCTTTTGCAAGTCAGTGTTGGCAAAGGGTAATTCCGGATGTACAGCAGGAGGTTGGAAGAGGTTTTGAAGGGTGGCTAGAGAAAATCATGTGTAGTATAAGCAAGGACAGGAGAGCAGTTGTTTTTACTGTGTGCTGGGCAATTTGGAAGGCACAGAATGATAAACACTGGAATAAGAAGCAAGTTTCGATAAATAGTTTGTTAGCACCGACAAAGCTTTACCTTACTCAATGGCAGGAAGCTCAAGGTCGTTCAACTGAGGCTCTAATTCATCTTGATAATTCAGGAGATGGAGCTATTTCTTGGGTAGCACCACAGATGGTAACAATAAAGGTAAATGTCGACGCTGCAACTTTTAAAGATCCTTCAGCTCTTGGAGTTGGTTTGATAGTCAGGGATTCGAGAGGAGAGTTAGTGTATGCTCGTTCATCGTACTACAGGGATGATGTCAGTCCAGAATTTGCAGAAGTAATGGATATAAAAGAAGCCCTCAGTTGGATAATGGAGAAAACATGGGAAGACATTCAGCTGGAATCAGATTGTCTAGTAGCAGTGCAGGCAATCCGAAGCAGTGTTCCTATGATCTCACCGTTTGGAACTGTGGTTGAAGATTGCAGGAACCTGATTAGTAGTTCAAACAAAGTTAATTTGTCATTTGTTAGACGATCTGCAAATATGGCTGCTCACTTCTTAGCTAAGGAGTCATGTTCACATCCAGGTCGAGTGATTAATAGGAGTGATGTTCCTATTGATCTAAATAGTGTATTGTTGCATGATTAATTTGGCTTAATATAAATCTTTTTTCCGTCAAAAAAAAATGATATCTCTCTACCATGTCACCTAAACCCAATTTTTAATTACAATCTCATATCAACTCGCCAACTAAACAACACTGTGAATCAAGTTCACGAAAGGAAACACCTTTTATTAAAAAGAAAATCATCACAAAAATAGCAAAAGAGAACTTGAAAAGTTCAAATAAAAAACAAAGTTACAAACTGCAATGTGCCAATGGCTCATCAAGTTTAGTTTACAAATTAAAACATCAGTACTCAAATCGTTCAGTACAGACTAGTTCGGAAATTAAAGTAGAAATTGTTCAAGGATCACAAATGTTTAACACTTCAGCTCTCTGCGCCTGCCCGTGCCTTGAATGATCATATGCTTCTGTATTCAGCTCCGGTCTCTGTAACAGAAAGGAAAATGACTTATATTCATACAACTGTTTTAAAACACAGGCACAAATATTTCGGCTAATTTCGGGTTTTTACCAAACAGAGTTGTAACAAACCGAACCAACATTATTTGAGTTCAAACAGAATAACCGAAATATTTGTAAAAAAAACAAACCAACACCAACCGAAGTTGTCTGATAAGGTTCGGTATTCAGTTTGGTTTTGCTCACCCTTTACATAGACCCCTTGGTCCGCATGAACCATAGGATCTCGGTCTCAAGAAGACAACTTCTCCCAAGTAATTCCGCTTGTTGTCCATAACAAGACCAATCCCATTAACTTTATAATCATTACTGACTTGATTAAACTCAACCCAACAATGTAATGACTTCTAAAGCGGTTATCAAGATTTTTTTTAAAACAAATCGAAACAAGTATTCTTTGAGATTTCAAGACAAGGGTTTCACCGATAAAACAATACACTTTACTCAATCATCACATCATCAAGTGAGGAAATATTGGTGCGGCGATCCACTTCTGAGGGCTATTAGATATTTTTTCTATATCTAGTAGAAAAACAAGCATAGGGATGACGCTATATCAGAGCTGTAAGTTAATTGTAATCTTGAGATTCCATTTTTAATAAACCAGAGAACAATCATCGTCTCCACTATTATTTGTTAGTTTTTCATTAGCTATGTGTTATGTAAGTACCTAATCTATTGTAAAGTGAGCCTCCGATATAGTCAATATGCATAGAAACTAAGACTATAGTAATAAGCATTTTGAAGCTGGTTCATAGCTATCAGAGGAATTCAAATATCATGAGTCGTAAATAAGTCGATGTAAATGGTACTGTAGGACTCGCTAATGACAGTGAATCAAGCACAAACTACATTATCCAAACAGTAGTATATCAAGGTACCGATTTATGATTTTATTATGAAGATTCAGAGCAATATTATGCAAAATGAGAAGGTATTACCACAACAAAATATTGCAATCCCAGAAATACAAGTAAGCACAAGCCAGGAATACTAATTTCTAACAAAATTGAGTATTAAATTTTAAACTAAACAATCAAGAATCATAACCAAAGCATGAAGCAGAGATAGAAATATTTATATAAAGATTGAAAGAAAGGAGCAGTTGAATAACATGACAGATCGATCAAGTTCTAGATTAAATCAGACTCCACCAAGCAACTAAAAATAAAAATCTTGACCTCCTAAATATTATCCTCAAGTACATTTTAGAATTCGCTTGTAACACAAATTTAATGTATAACCATAGCCCAAACTAAAATAGCTCATAAAAGAGGCCTGACAAGTAAAACCAGGAAGATTTCTTTCAAGTTGAACATTAGGTAGAACTATTCCATTACCTCCTCACCAACTGGAGCAACTGATTACTCATCCTCTTTTGTTCTTCATTGGAAGCATTGTATTTGTCATTGATCTCCCTATATGCCACAAGGGCCTCCTCTTTCTCTGCATCCAATTTCCCAAGTTCAGCTTCGGCAACGGAATGAGCCTCTTTCCATTGATCCCTTTCTGCTGTCAGAATCTTGACTCTCTCTTCTACCTCAGACAACTCCTCTGTGAGCTTAAGTATTGCACCTCTCAGCTCCTCTCTTTTAAGCTTCAAAGAATCTTCATTTGTCTTAGATGCAGACAGTTGGTCTTCCGCACTGGATAACTTCTGTGTCACTTCAGAGAGACACTGCACTTGGTGTTTCTGACGAACCATAATGTCATCCTCTTTCCACTTTTCTTTCCTTTCAGAAAAAAATTCCACCTCTTGATGTTTTGCAATCATTTTGTTAACCTCGGTACTAAAAGATAAACAATCAATCCCTAACCCTTGAAGTGTATTGTAACACTTCTTAGAAAGGGTAATCATCTCCTTGGTACTTAGTTTGTCAGCATTACTTGTGAGTACGGCCACCAACCGAGATTTTAAAACAGATGCTGCATTAATGAGGTATTGATGATCGTCCGGTTCCTGTGCAGGTTCAATCAGGTCACGTATGGGCTCTTCTTCCTCCGTAGGTGAAGGAAGCTCAACAGCTGGTACACCATCCCTGGTTTCTGCAGGTGGCATTTCTTGATCTACAACAGGCAGACTACTTACTTTGCTTGCATCCTTCTTTTCCTGAGGTAGATGTACCTCAGGTGCTGCTGGTACGTCATCCCTGGTTTCTACAGGTGGGAAAGTAGCTCTCTTTCTTTTACTTTTCTTTCCTTTACCAGCTGATTGAGAGATTGAGAAGGTGGCTACTGTTCCAGACTGGTATGGCGAGGGTAGTGCTACTTGGGTAGGAGAAGTGTAGCCTTCTCTGACATCCTCCATCGTGGGAGGAAGTAGCAAAGATCCTGTGTGTGACAGTGCGGAAGATAACATAGAGAGTTGCACTTGAACGTGGTCTGGAAGCACAAACTCAACATTGGCATTCAGGTTCTTTGTCACTAAGCCAGCAAACAGTTTCTTTGATTGCATATGCACTTGTAATGTATCATTTGTATCTTGGATACAAATATCCTTACACAAATAATTAGCAATAATCATAAGGAATCTTGCATAATAGATGATTTTGTCTCTATCTTGCACATCACCAAATTTAGAAGAGAATTCATCGAACAATAGTTTTCCAAAATCAATTCTCTTACCATACAAAAGGCTGTGCGCAATTTTCAGAATAAAAGTATTTATGTAATCAAAAGAACTACATTTCGCAGCAAAACACTTATTTAGAGTGTCGAAGAAGTGCGACCACTCCTTCCTGAAGTTCTTCTTAAGTATTTGACTTAAAGACAAGGGGCACCCTGCAAAATTGATAGCTTCTAACATGGAAGAAATCTCTCCATGTGCAGGTACGTTTTCAAAGTTGGATTCAGGGAAATGAAGTGCTTCATTAATCACAGAAGGAGTTATGATATAGGAATTACCCTTGATTGTGAATTTTATTTCACCTCTTGTGTTGCTGCAATCAGCTGTGCTCCACATTTCTTGAACTACTTCTGCATAGATTGTTGGGCTTGCAGTGAGAGTGCATAACTGATTGGAGAATTTTTCAAGAAATCCATCAGGGGATGAAAGTCTGCATATACTGATTCTTTCTCCAGAAAAGCTACAAAATTTGTTTTGGCATATTCCACTTTGCCTGATGAACTGAATTTTGTGTATTCTTTTTTGGGTGGCATTGCTAATCAAATTTTGAGAGAAAAAAGATGATGGTTTATATTATAAAGTTAGAGTTGATTTCAAATTTTAGTCCGTTTTTTATTGGACTTGTTGAATGATAACGGTATGATTTTTGAATTAATACGATTTTGAGCTACTAAATTTTGAAAGATCCGTTCGATCGCAAGTTTATCGGTTAATTGAATGACAACGGTAACAATTTTAAATTTTTATGATTTTGAGCTATTAAATTTGAAATATTCGATTATCGGTCCATCGAAATATGACGGTAAAATTTTTAAATGAACATAAAAATTTGGAACGACCCTCTTGACATTGTTTACTGTTTTCAAGTTATTTTTATTATTAATATATTTCAACTTTCCACATTGTTTCTTCTAGTACTTTTAATTTTCAGAAATTCGTTTGTTTTTCAATATACTTCACAACTAAAATTTTAAGTTATTTTCTATTTAAAATCGGCCCTCCTAAAAAATCTTTTTGCGTTTGTTACTGTTCATGTGAACTCAAATTCCAATATACATAATATCGAGAAAGTTCAAAACAAAGAAACATTTGCAGAAGTTCACATTAAAATATAATATTTAATACTTATTTTATTTCTACCATTCTTAAAGGACCAAAATGTACGAAGCTACAATGTGGACATACAAGTAGTTCATCAAATTAAATACATTACTGACTTATAATTATTATTATTATTCAAGGAGGATAAATCTGGTTGATCTCAAAGCCTAACAGGCCTAGATTTATATTTAGCAGCAGGAGAGAAGAGTAACATGATATGAAAATCCATATATATATGATTACAATGGCACTGAATCCTGATGAACTGAATTTTGTGTGTCTGCTCTTTTGGGTGGCATTGTTAAATGAATGAAAATTTGTCAGAAAGCTTGCAAAATTCTGAGAATTAACTTCGACAGTTGTATCAAAGGACCACATCAAATTTTGTCACTGAGAGATAAGGAGATGGTGGCGCTTTCTTATAATCGGGTATGTGGAAAGATATAAAAATAGAATTGATCAACATGAATTTGAGCAGCAGCCACCATATTCCCCATGTCATCTCTAATAACAACTCCCAAACTCACACCATATTTGACACGACATGGGCAGCAGTACCGGTGGAAAACATTGAAGGTCTGAACACATTTGTAGAGTAACCAACATAATCCACGACTAGTTTTGTAAAGCAAGAAACGACACGGTGGGGATGCGGTGCAGTATCTTGATGAATTTTTCCATTACGAGTAAACCAGGGTTACCCACAATAAAGAACAAAAGATTCTCAACTCATTCTTAGCAAGCCTCCCAACTACACATTTAGAGCGACCAGCAGAAGATGACAACTTAAGCAGGCTGCCCACAATAAAGAACAAAAAAAGTCTCAACTCATTCTTAACAAGCCTCTCAGCTACCCATTTAAAGCGATCAGCAGGTGCATCCCTTAGCAAAGTAAAATTTACAAAACCAGTGATCTCTCAGAGGTTGGGGAAGAAAGAAGCGATATTCCAAACCATTTCTGAAAATTTAAAAAGGTGCTACACAAGTTCTTTCCGAGGCTACAGATCATTATCATTGTTTTTGACAGAAAATTTTAATTCACAAAAGCAAAAGGATAGGTGGAGTGGCTACACGTTGATCAAGCTACATGCCTACATCTAACAAGCACTTGATAATATGCTAAAAAGTGATACCGTGCCATACAGATCATTGTAACATTTGTCACAACATGAAGCAGCTTAGCGACTAGTAAACCTAATAAAAATGCACCTATAGAGTGCACTTTATTGTCATCAGAAATAGAACCACAACAATGTGCGCTCTAAATATAGATACAGTAAGTAACAAAACATGGTACTGTAACCCTGCACCCCTTGTAACTCAAACAGGCATATACATGATTTAACTGGATCAAATGCATCCTAAAAAATGATAACGATAGGTACTGAAAATATTCAACTGCGTTGTTAGCTAAATAAGATCCAATTGACTAAAAAGAGAATTGTAACCATCCAAAGAACAGGTAATAGTTTGCAGAATATAGTAGCAGCAAATAAGAGTCAAGTTTACACAGTAGATCATCTCCTAGACATAAATACTTCCTAGACTTGGTACGTGAATAAATCAAATCATGTTGAGTTCAAAAGTTCTCCCCAGAAATCTCTCAGCAAAAACTCGCACCTTCAAACATCTTCATATGTACGCTGCACCCTTTCAAGCAAAATCAGCAACTATACCTGCAATGGAAGTCCCTGAGAGAGTAATTACACCGTGCAATTCATGCTCATACAATTATACATCTTTTAAAAGTATAACTTAGGAACATGCTGCATTTTTTTAGGCAATAAGTGAATACTCGGTATAGAACCTGTTCACCACATCATTTGATTGGCAAGGGAATTTCAACATATTAAAGAACAACTGATAGTTGTACTATGTGAACAATAGAAGTAAAAAATGTGACAATGGTCGAAGAGAACAGTGTCTCAACTTCAGTGCTTTCCATACATCCTATCGAAACTCAAAACATTTCTTCAATTAAATGAATTACATCAGTTCTATAGGTTTTCTCTCGGCACAGGTCAAATGACACCTCACTGATTTGTCCAGATTTAAAACTGCATTTTGGTTAATTTAAAAAGGATCCAAGAAAAGACATAAACAGAAAAGCACTTTAACATTTTTTTTTTTTGATATATAGGACAAGTAACAATGTCATTCCAAAATAATTTTAGTCAAACAAATCAACAACTTCGTCCTGTGTATTATAAACTAATTAATAACTACAATTTAATATCGCCAACAGTTAATATTACTTCAAGAGTATAACTGAGGACATGTCTACATCGAAATCTAACCTAAAGTTCACTATGCCCTGACTATTTTTTATGTGCATCACTGTTGTTATCTGAAGTGCTTTCTAAATTCTTTTACGACAACTCTAAAACGTTTAGTCCAAGATACTAGCTCCCTTTTAACATAACCTGATCCTTGTTTCCTAGACAACTGTAAACTTTAATCAGGGAACACAGCCTAAACAAGCATCTCATTATTCATGGGGGAAAACCATATATAGTAGGTAGATATGCAGATTAGAGGGGGACTTTATAAACATCAACTTAGTCAAGACGTGTGAAGGTTTATGTTTCTAGTAACAACTTATAATGATAAAGAACTTGATTAAGAATATTCACTTTAAGTTAAATATACGAGGCATGCTAGTAACTTGGGTAGAATCATTACTTTATTAGCAGCAGAGAGAGAAGAACCATGATATAAAAATCAATATTTCTTACATCTTAGGCATAAAAAGAAAAAACATTATACTACCATCATTCAGACTACTATGTTCAAAATAGAATACATGATTCATACGAAAATAAATACATAATGAATGATTACGATCAGTAGATAAGGATTGATATCGACTTACCAGCAGAAGACTCGTGATTGCTCACTTAGCAAATTTCAATAGTGACTTGCCTCCGTCATACATGACCAAACTCTCCATGAAGGAAGTGTTAACAGTAGAAGGCTCAAAACCGATCGGGGAAGACTCTACAACCCCGCGCTTACTAAATCCAAGATCTTTATAGCGCAGGCTCTTCAGATTACATGATAATATGCCAGTGATGTCATGACGCCCCAGCAAGGGTAAGGTCTCGATTAAAACTGTTCCAGCCTTGGTGATATTCATCGGAAACCCACCTTCCTTAAGTGCAACTTTAAAACGTAAAGTCCAAGAGATGACACCCTTATCCTGCTTCATCAACCATACACGATAAGGATGGATGGTCACTCCCTTACTACGTTGTACGTCAAATACAAAAAGAGCAAGTGAACCCTCAAACTCCATCAAATAAAATTGTGCATCAACTCCTAAACAATTAGAAACCTTCTTTGGAAACTTCAGTTCCCCAAACACCTCACTATCAAAGTCAAATGACAACATCCACAGATCCTTACTATTATAAGGACGACCCGTCTCCTGAGTCGACGGCTTCTTCATTTCCAACCAGTAGAAACTACCCTTAACATAAACCCCCTTATTGGAACCAATCCTACAAACCACAGGATCTTTAATCTTCCTCCACGTTTGTTTCCTCAAACTATAAATCTCGGCCTTAGGAGCCACTTCTCCCACATAATTCATCTTCTTATCCATACCATAAACAATCCTAACAACTCTATAATCATTACAAGCTTCGTTAAAACCCAACCCGACAACACAAGAACTTGTAAATGGGTCATTAACACGGTTCTTGAAACAACTCGAAACAAGGGTTCTGTGAGATTTAATACAAGGGTTCCACAAATACAACTCTCGAGAATTATGAAATATATTTGTATCAGTTAATAACATAAGCCCATCCACTGAACTAAGTAGTTTTAAGCTTCCGCTCTTAGTAGTAAAGGGAACCTCGTATTTTTCGATAAGTTTGGAAGTTTCAGCTGAGGTTAATGAACAATGCTTTTCTTGAGAAAGGTATGGAGGGATTATCAACACAGCATTATCATGACAATGTGAGATAGCATGCTTAATTTGAGCAGAAATGAAATTAGGGTTTGTAATTAAAGAGTACCATTTCTTGTTGACCGATGTTGACCGGATTAGGGCTTTTACTGGTAGTCTTAAGAGGATGTTAGCTGCCATTTCTTGAGGGAGATCGTTAAACGATGTCGTACTAGTCTGGGACGCCATTTTGATAAGAACTAGGTAGGGTTTCAAGAAACAGAGAAGAGTGAGGGGTGTATTGAAAAAGAGGATACACAGTGATCAGTTGGAGTAATAGGCATCAAAAAAGTGTCGTTAAAATAAGGAAAAATGCTAAGGAATCAAATAATATTTTTTTCAAAAAAGTTTCTAAATGCCGCGTGTTATTTGATAAGTGGTCCGTAAACTACTGTAAATTATTGTTCTAAAAATTATTCAAAATTTACATGTCAGCTATAATTTTATATAAAATTATTAAAAATTCTAAATTAAAAAAGAAAAATTCTACACAAGTCTCTCACGTAATATATATACACACATAATTATATGCGGCTTCGAATGTCCAATTTGAACATCTCGAAAACCAAATAGTAAAGGGAAGAGATTCTTTGAATGTCCATTGTACAAGGATAAAGACAATTACTACGGATCCTTTCAATGGTGTAGTGAAGATATTACAATCAAGGGAACTCATCCGAAAAGAATGTATCTTCGACTTTGGATGTGCAAAGTGAAAATTTGCTAAGTATGAAGGTAACTATGTTGGAAACTAAAATTGGTGAGCTGGAAGCAGTGAATAAAATGGAATTTGGTGAAATGAATCTGCAATTGAAGATGAGAAACAAGCACATTGAGCAGCTCGAGTTTAGCTTGACATTTTGCAAATTTGTTATATTTGTACTTGTCCGTATTTTTGTTATCACTTTAGTGCAATGCAATTTGTAATGGAATTATCACTTTAATGGAATGTAAATTTGACTTTATGGTTATGAATGTATAGAAAACAAAGAAATGTAACTCATAACAGAGAACCAACACTGAAATTTGCATTACTTTTGCAAAATAGATAATCCAAAAGTAGATCAAATAAGTTCAAACAAAGATGATTTGCAACTCGAAATTACATAAGTCTGGATTCAAAAGTAGTTCAAAAGTAGACTGAGGAATTCAGTAGTGAATTGGCTATGGTTGACTTGCAATCTTTTTTCCCTTTGACATTCACTTGTAGGTTTTAGGTGCACGACTTGGTTGTGAGGGCTTTATTGGTGTTGGCTGTGAACTTGACACCCTCACTATAGAGCCACCAACTGTTGACATGTATATATGTACATCTTATTACTTCTGTAAACACCAACACCAACTGGTGGAAGTGGAGGTGGTGGGGGTAAGACCTTCACATTTTTGGCCTTTGGTGGCCTCCCTCTCTTTCTCTTCAATTGTGGTACACCTTCAGTTGATGCTTCACCTTGAGCTGCAGTTTTCTTTTTTGACTTGTTGCTTTTTTACTCCCCTACAAAAAAAAATGCTTGCATGTCAGAAATAGTGCAACATTTGTACAACATAAGTGAAGTGCAAAATGAACTCAACTTACATTTAGTGCTGCTTGTGCCCTTGCTGCCTCACTTTGAGCTTTTTTAGCTTCTACTGCAGTCTTCTGTATATCAGCTATCTCCTATGCAGTTGCTTTGCAAGTACTTTTGTTGTGTCCAACCTTCAAGCATTGGCTACAATGCATCATCACTCCTTTTTTACCCAGTTTCTGGCCTCCTCCATCCTCACCATGTTCTCTTCTTCTATGTTTCTTTGGCCTACCAGGCATCCTTCTTGCTCTAAAGCCTTTAGAGGAATATGTCAGGGAAGCCAGTCTTTGGCCAATAAATTGCCCCCTTCATAGGTTTCAGTAGATTTGAATAAATATCAATGTACATATTTTTGAAGTACTGGGTATCAACCTTATCTTCTGGTCTTTGGTTTATACTTTGCAGTGCTTGACATGCATGAGTACATGGAATGCCACTCAATTCCCACCTCCTGCAACTACATGTCATCTTAACCATATCCACCACCCATTGACCCCCATCAATATCCCTGACTTCACATTCATCACCACCAGCCCAGGTTGACTTGCAAAACCTAGTCCCTTCAATACTATAATTCAATTTCTTTACTATTCTAGGACATAGAGTTCTCCCCACTCCTTTCATCCAGTCCATTTTCTTATATAGTCTATCCATTACTTGCAACCTAATGTCATCTAATAACTCAAGAATGGGCTTATATCTTGCTTCTATAATCCAACTATTAAAACATTCTGAAAGGTTATTGTCTACCATATCACATTTTGTAAGTGTGTCAAAAAATGCCCTGCTCTAGTATCTAGGTTCTGTCTTCAATAAATCACTATGTGCAAGAGGAGAAATACCTTTAATTTCATCCATGTGCATATTAAACTCCTCAACAGTGGTTGATTTGGCAGCCATCCAGAATAGATTCTTCAAAGCTGTTCCTGGGTGATTTTTTTCCCAATTTGCACATATGTGCCTTGCACAACACCTGTGTTCAACCCTGGGAAGAATAGTATCTATGGCATGCTTCAATCCCTTTATAAATTTAAATCAGTGTATTAAAAACAACCTATTATAGTGTAATCTGAATAACAACAAGAACTAGTGAATAAAGTCAAAAGAAAATACCTTTTGTTGGTCAGTCATTAAAGTGTAACCTGCATCAGTGTCAAGCTCTAAATTATCTCTTAATAGTTTGATGAACCATTCCCATGATTCAGTGCATTCAACATCAACAATTGCCCAGGCAATAGGGAACATCTCATTGTTTCCATCTCTACCAACAACAGCTAATATTTCACCCTTGACAAAGCTTTTTAAAAAACATCCATCGAGTTCTATGATCTTTCTGCAACCCTGTTTAAATCCTTTTTTCAATGCCTCAAAACATATGTACATTCTCTTGAAGACTGAAATTTCATCTGTCCTATCAACTCCAATTTTAACTGTGCTTCCAAGATTTGATCTCATAACTTCAGCACCATAATCATACAACCTTTGATATTGCTTAGCTATCTCCCCTTCTATATCAGACAATGACTTGTTTTTGGCCAATCAACAAACATTCTTTGAGGTTACCAGACCATACAACTCATGCACATGTTGAAATTTTCTCAGTTTCCACTTTGGATTAGCTCTAACGTTACTACCAATCTTCCTAACCAACCAGTCTGATGTCACCAGTTTATGCTTGTGCACAAGGATGCAGTTGTGATGTTTGTTGTAAGTTTTGACTTGAAATGCACCTGTTTCATCCACTTTACTAGCAAACAAATACCAAGGTCAATTTTCTCTACACTTTGTTTGTAACCTTTGCAAATCATTCTTTTAAACCAAATTTCCCTCTTCTGTTCAACCATGTAATCTATGATTGCATTCCTTAATGTCTTCACATCTGTGAACATCAACCCAATTTCAAATTCTATGTTCTTCATTGGGGTTTTAGTATTAAATGAGGGGTACACTTTTTTACTGACCTTCCTAGCCTTTTTCTTTGCTCCAACTGAATCAGCTATATCATCATCACTGTAATCACTTATTTCTTCCCCCACAATCTTGAATGAGTTAGAGTCATACTCACTCTCAAATCCTTTCACATCTTCTTCCATAACCTGTTTGTTCTTACATTTGCCCTTCTTTTCAGTTGGTTGACTAGTGAAAGGCATATTCTCAATATCTTCATTAACAGTACTTTGAGTAGGATTGCTTTTGTTTTTATACACTCTTTTCTTTCTTTGCATAACTTCATCCCAGTCATCATCACAATCACTAAGATTACAGTTTTAATCTTCATCCTCACTATCATCACCACTATCTTCCTCACCACCGTCTTCTTTCTCCCTTTCCAAATCACTATCTTCGACACTATCATCCTCATTACAATCCTTATTACCATCCTCATTACCATCCTCTTTCTCATTGTCATCACTCTCTTCTCCTTCCTCAATTTCACAAACATGGTCAACATATACATCTATGTAAAGCATAATGTAACATAAGATGTAAAAGAGATAACTACAACTCAACAAAGGACAAGACAGACAATAGTATTAATAGAAGCACAGGAATCCAGAATCAAAGAAGAAAAGGTAAACTCAAAAAATCAAAATACGTTATGTATTCTTGAAGTCCGTAAACAGGTCACGGAAAGAAGTTCATGAAAATGTTCAAGCCTCAGTGACAGCAAAAGAAACAAGACTTTCAAGACGACAGAAGTATGTGAATGATTTAGGGTTCAGTACCACGGGATTCCAGTGATGAAGCAACCAGAACGACAAGGGACTTATCAGCAGCACTATATTGAAGACATAAAATAAGAATTGATCAAGTGTTATTCATCTGTGAACCAGACCAGTTGCACGAGTTGACGGCACTAAGAAGATCAAGTTGTTTTATTGTCTCAGAACAAATTGATACAGTCTATTACTTAAACACCCGGGAGCTCAGGAGTTATTACTAAAGGACAAATGACAAGTAAATCAATTCGATAGTTTTTCTTTTAAGAAAACTATCGAATGAGAGTTTAAGGTGATTGAATTAAAAAACAAGTAAATCAATTTAGCATTCGATAGTTTTGTTTTAAAAACTATCGAATGGTAAAATGATTTGTTTCATTCGATGGTTTCTTAAACCATTCGATGGTTTTTTAATTGGGAGCAGGTGGAAAGTATTCTTTGTTTTTCAAGTTGAAGAAGATCCAACGGCCAGGATTGTTTCTACAAGTTTGGTTCGATGGTTTTTCAAACAAAAGTCTGCAGTTAATACAGAGTGAAGAAAGTGTCTTCTTCAGTTAAGGATTTCAACACAGAGACATTACTGAGAGAGAGAAGAGCTGGAGAAAATTATCAGAGAAATTAATAGTGCTCAGAACTTGATCATTGTTTTGTATTTGTGTAACCTTAAACTCATTGACGCTAATCTACGGATTAGAAATTGTAGCACCCCTCGAGGTTTATATTTATAAAAAGATATATTCCCCGAAACTTGATTTGGTTTGGTGTGTTTGATTTCGTTATAGAACTGAAAGATTAATCCGCGAACGAAATTAAATTATTTGTGAGTATCGTATTCAACCCCCCCTTCTACGATACTTTGGACCTAACAATTGGTATCAAAGCTACTTGATTGATATACAAATCAGATCCGGTGAATGAGACCAAAATCAAACATAGCGTGAAAATACGAAGCAAATTTTTTAACTTTCAAAATTTTTCATTTAATTGGAATTTCTTGAATTTTAAACAATTTGAAATTTTCAGAAACCATGAGTGCTCCAAAGACAACCGCTGGTATTAAAGTTCCCCCGTTTACTAGAGATGATTTCGGTTTGTGGAAGATGAAGATGTTGTTATTTATCAAGGCATCTAATCCGTTGTATATTGGCATATTAGAAAATGGACTGTTTGTACCAATGAAACCAGTTAGTGAATCTACAGCTCCTGATGGTAGCAGGATTCCTTCAGGCACCCAACCTAAGGATATAAGTGAATTTACAGATTCTGACAAAGAACTGATTCGATTGGACACCAGTTTAATGTTGATATTGGCAGACTCCGCAGACAAGGAAATGAGCTATCAGTTGATGAACTGTACAAGCGGGAAACATATGTGGGATACCATTAACTTAATAATGGAAGGAACTGAAGACGTTCAGGAAAACAGATTGGACATTCTGACTTCTCAATATGAAGCGTTTAGGTCCCTGCCAGGAGAAAGTATAACTCAGGTCTTTGAGAAGTATACTAAGCTCCTCAATGAATTGGCAATGAAAGGAAAGACCTATTCACTGAGAGAATCAAACAGGAAGTTCATGATGACGCTGCCCCATCATGTAGAACACAAGTCATCATCCATTAGGGAAAGAATTGACTTCACAAAGATGTCATTAGAGATGATCTATGGCAAGTTGAAGACCTATGAGATGGAACGGGAACAAAGGGTGATAATCTACGGATCAGGGACAGTGGAGAACAAGCACAATGCACTTGTGAGATCAGCAGCACTTGTAGTGGATGAACCAATAACTTCTGAGATTCAGGTTCAAACCCCTAGAGCTGGAAAGGAGGTGATAATAGAAGCAGAAATGGATTCTGTGAATCTGGGTGTTGATGAAAGTGATTACTACACCCTAGAAGAGCTTGAGCAAATGGAAGACAAAACCATGGCGTACTTAGCTGCAAAGTTTAGTCATATTCGTTTCAAGAGAAACCCTAAGTACAAGTTCAAGGGCTCAACCAACAGATTCCAGAAGAGCAATTATACACCTAGTACAGGCTTTAAGGGACGCTACAAGACTGGCATGATTGATAGGAGCAAATCAAGATGCTATAACTGCAATGAGTTAGGGCATTTCGCCACTGAATGCCGGAAGCCTCGTCAAGCAAGAGACATGAAAGATGTCTATGGAAAGAAGGATTCTTATGATGAGTTGAAGAAGGAGAATGCCAAGCTTAAACAGCAATTGGAGGCATTCTCTGGAAAGCAGAAAGGGAAAGCTTACACAGCAGAGGGAAAGCACTGGGATGATACTGATTCGGATGAAGAGGAGGAATATGTAAATGTTGCTCTAATGGCTGACTCTTCAGAGGAATCACCACAATCATCTCAGGTACCTATCTTAACTACAATTGATATGTCTAATTCTGAGTACAAGAAAACTGTGCAAGATCTTAGTGTAGAATTGTTTAATGTACACACAAGCATGCTAGCATCAGAAATGGAAAATGCTAAACTAGTTCTTAAGATTAAAAAGCTAGAATCTAAAAATGAAGAACTAGAGCTTGTAGCTGTAACATTAGAAGATCTTAAGCAAAAGAATGCGTACTTAGAGAACAAGGTCAAGTGTAATGATGAGATAGAGACTATCCTCAGGAAGCAGATTTCAGATCTAGATTTGAAGCTGAATGCTTTTAAGAATTCCGCTCTAGTGGCTAGGGAAATCATTGATACTCAGGCCATAGAGAATAAAACTGCTATAGGATTTGACTATAACAAGAAAGCTGGTAAGAAGATTGTGGAATTCCCTGTGACATCTTCAGTTGTCAAAAGGAATACTCCACATGTTCTTAAGAATGTTGATTGTCCAGTTTTTGTTAAGCCGTTTCCACCACTCTTTCATGAGGATGACCTTTTCATTAGACAAGAATTGCTTGAGGAGGATTTATTGAAGGAAAAAGAGGTAAAGACTAAGTTGCCTAGGAAATCAGTAAAGAATGAATTACCTAAACCTGATTTACCTAAAACTGAAGTAGGTTCCTTAGTTAGTAATGTTAAAAAGAACAGGAATGGGAGGAAGAAGATTGTTAATCAGGAATTGGTTCCATCTTCTCCCATTGCATCTAGGAAGTTGTGTTCTATTTGTAATTCTGCTGGACACCTTACACATGCATGTAAAAAGGTTAAAGTAGAAACTTCTAATACTTCTGAAATGCATAACATGTCTGACATGCCTGATACTCATGAACCCTGTGGAAAGAAAGAGTGTTTGCTATGTAAGTACAACATCATGCATGCTTATTTTAAGTTGATGTCTGATAGTAGCAATAGCACTAGTAATGTTAAATCCACAGATACTATGAATATCAAACAGGGTAAGACTAAATTGAATGTTACTCCTGTTAAATCATCAAAACCTTCAGGACCCAAACAATTTTGGGTACCAAAGTCCGCTTAATCAATCTGTGATTGCAGGATAAGGTTAAAAGCTCAAAGGTTGTGTGGATTCTGGATAGTGGCTGTTCTAGACACATGACAGGTGAAGAGTCCCTGCTTACAGAGGTGGTTAAGAAGACCGGCCCGATTGTAACCTTTGGAGATGACAGCAAAGGATTCACTACGGGATATGGTAAATTGAAAGCTGGAAATGTCATCATTGAAAACATCTCTCTTGTTGAAGGATTAAAGCACAATCTTCTAAGTATCAGTCAATTCTGTGATAAAGGCTACAATGTAGATTTCAGAAAGGACAAGTGCTTGATCACCAACAGGAAGGTGAAAAGCTTACTCTACTGGGAGTGAGAAAAGGGAATTTGTTTATAGCTGACTTAAGTTCTACCAGTGAAGGAGAAGTTACATGTTTCTATGCAAAGGCATCTTCAGAACAAAGTTGGCTATGGCACAAGAAGCTCTCACATTTGAACTTCAAAACTATGAACTCTTTGGTAAAGAGAGAGTTAGTGAGAGGGTTGCCCCTGATGGAATTCAATCAGGAGGGACTATGTGAAGCATGTGAAAAAGGGAAGTCGAAGAAAGCATCACATGGAAGCAAAGGAATGACAAGCATTACTGAACCATTACAGCTGATTCATATGGATTTATTTGGTCCAGTTAATGTTATGTCACTTTCAAGAAACAGATATGCATTGGTGATGGTGGATGACTACTCCAAGTACATCAAAGATCTTCTGAAGAAGTATCAAATGGAAGACTCATCTACAGCAAAGACTCCTATGCCAACTGCCACTAAGCTTGATAAGGATGAAACTGGTAAGAAGGTTGACATCACAGGCTACAGAGGTATGATAGGCTCATTACTTTATCTCACTGCAAGTAGACCAGATATAATGTTTGCAACATGCTTGTGTGCTAGATTTCAGTCTGATCCTAAAGAATCTCATCTAATAGCTGTTAAGCGAATATTTAGATATCTTAAGGGGACCCCAAATCTTGGAATTTGGTACCCTAAAGATACAGGATTTGATCTTATTGGATACACAGACTCTGATTTTGCAGGTTGTAAGATTGATCGGAAGAGTACTTCAGGAAGCTGTCAGTTTCTTGGAAGAAGGTTAGTTTCCTGGCATAGCAAGAAGCAGCATTCAGTGTCCACATCAACAGCTGAGGCTGAATACATTGCTGCTGGTAGCTGCTGTGCTCAGATCTTGTGGATGAGAAACCAACTCCGTGACTATGGACTTTTGTTGACAAAGATTCCAATCTTTTGTGACAACACAAGTGCCATAGCAATCTCTAACAATCCAGTGCAACACTCGAGGACGAAGCACATCGACATCAGGTATCATTTTATCCGAGAGCATGTCATGAATGGAACTGTGGAGTTACATTTTGTACCCACAGAGGATCAAATTGCAGACATCTTTACTAAACCGCTTGATGAATCCACTTTCAATAAGCTGGTTGGTGAACTTGGGATGTTAAATCTTTCTAATTGATTTTGATTAGAAGTCAGTAACTGCAGATAATCCTGGTAAATACATGATTTTAAGAATTCCTATATCCTTAGGACTCGTGAGTTTATTTTCAGGAGCAATTCTCGTAGTTAGGATTTTTGTACTAATTTTATGTCATAATTATGGATGATATATCTTCTGGCATTTAATTGGTTATTAATTCTAAAATTATTTAAGTGCTAATATTTGTTCTAAATACTCAAGCATTTATTTAATTTGAATTAATTTACTTTGTTTTTAACATTGTAGATTAATGCAGCATAATTGATTAGATTTTAATTGGTTAATATCACTCAATGATATTTAATTGATTTTATTCTAAGAAAATTGTGAATTTTCTGTGAAGAATTGATTTTGGTAAATTTGAAAAGATTTATTAGAATTAAAACTAGACAGGAAATAAAAATTCTGATTTTTAAAACAAGAACAGGTTTTAAGATGAAGACAGAAGCAAAAATATCGAATTTAGGAAATTCGATAGTTTTTCAAGTACATTGATAAATCTATCGAAAGTTAATTTCGATGGTTTTTGAAAAGGAAAAAGAAAATCTATCGAAAATATTTCTCGATAGTTTTTGAGATTTAATTTAAAATATATCGAAGGAATTTACCTAATTTAATATTTAAATTCTCGATGTATTTTAAAAATCAGTAGAAAAATGTATCGAAGTGAATTAATCATTTCTATATTCAAATTCTCGATAGTTTTTCTAACAAAACATGTTCGATAGATTTTGGTTTAATTGAGAAACAACTTTCGATAGTTTTTCTAAAAGGTCGGTTTAAATTCTTGAATTTAAACACTTCGATAGTTTTTCAAAACTATCGAAGTGTTTTTGACCTTTATGCCCCTAGAATTAAAACTATCGACAGTATAAATAAAAACTATCGAACAATAAATGACCATTATACCTTTGACAGTTTCAAAAAGGTATAAAAACATTGCCTTAGCTTTTTCTTTTCATTTTTTTTCAGATCTAAGAAAAGCTAGAGTTTTGTTTTACTTACAATACTTACACGAAAAAAAAAAAAAAAAACTCGATACTTTCTTGATTAACCATTGATTTTTTAACCTTCAACAGTTCCTATTACTACAGTGAATTCTTCTTAAACAAAGAACTTACTGTGTACTGTGTGTTGTTGAATTTTAATTGTTCTTCAAAGAAAACCATCGAGAGAGGAAACTAGAACTGTGATACTTTGATAATTAGTGAGAATTTAGCACTCTGTTGATTTATCAATCGAGTTCTCAAGGTTGAAATTCACTAATACAATATCATTTTGTAGTCAAGGTTCTAAATCTAGGCATTTGTTTTTGGTTTAGGTGTTTGCATTCGAAAAGAAAAGGGATATTTTGTGTCAAGTTTGATTAATTAGAAATAATTAATTAAATTTAAAAGAAAAATTAGTTTTGCTTTAGTTTATTTTTTCTGGAAATTTAAAATGGCTGGAGAATTTATTATTACCAAAACTAATCATGTCTCGTTTCAAAATCTGCAAGCCATTACGAATCCTCAAATTCGTGCATGGGCAGAGTTTTTGAATATACGTTCATTAGTGGCATACGCTGTAAGTACTCCCGTGGTCCTTTGCATCGATCACTTGACTGCGTTGTACACATCCGCCATGGATACAAGTGAGAATAATGTGAGATCCTTCAGTTTTGTTGTGCCAGGGGGCAGAACAATAAGGGTGACGGAACATGACTTTAACAGAATACTTCATTTTCCTACAGAAAACCTTGTTCCGGATCCCACAACTGAGGAAATACATGCTTTCTTCACTCTTATCAGAAGTCAACAACCTAACTTCTTGGTGGGAGAGTTCCTAAAGCATTACCTGCCAAAGCCATGGAATTTTTTCTTTCATACCCTGATACATGTTTTTACTGCCAAGCTAACAAATCTGCATGGCATTCCCTTATTCCTTCAAAAGATAGGGTTTGCCATTGCGAACAACAGGCATATTAACATAGGACAGATAGTGATTGATCAAGTAATTCTGTGCATGGGACCACTGGATGAAAGAACAGGCATAAATGACGATGTGCTCTGTTTCTATCCTAGGTTCCTACAGCTAATTCTCAATGATATCTTAACAGATAATGAACGGGAGATCTTTGAAGGTGAAGCCAACCAGGAGTGCATGAGAATGAAGAGCAATGCCATAACCGCTCTCATTAGGAAGAACAACTATCTTCCAGGGGTACCCACTGTTCTCACTGAATATCTAAGAATGGTGCCCCTACCACTTCTACCCCCAGGGGAACAGGTAAATCAAGGTAATATTCCACAACCTGAACCTGTAATGGCACCTGAACCAATGGATGTTGATCCAGAGCCCTTAGTGGCCATTCCTGACCAAGAGGTTGCAAACCCACAACCTCTAACCACGGTCGAAGAGCCTTTGGAAGAGCCAAATGAAAACATAAACGAACCTCCTTCCCCTACTATACCCATTAAAGAACCATCCATGAGTGTAGAGGGAGATAGTGCCAAAGCAGCACCACATAAGGAGATACACCCTTCAACAACAGCTATGCCTTCCTCTAAAAGGAGAATAACAGAAACTGAGGCAACTGTTGATACTTCATTTCTCTCATCCAAAGCGCCCTTTACTGATTTTTCTGATGCTGATTGGGCTACGCTAACGAAAGCAATATCTGAACCAATAGCTCAATCAAGTAAGGAAGAATTGACGGAAGCAACTGGTGTTCCGACCATATTACGGTCAGGTTCACTGGTTGAAGGTTCTAAGAACCAAGGGTCTTCACAGACGTCGAGAGAAGGCTTTGACCTAAATGCACAATCTAAAAGGTCATTGTCTACCTCCCCAGATGGAACATATCTGGATCCTGCGGGTAAAGGGTCTGACGTAGGTGCAGATCGGCAACTCGTTGACAGTGAATCAATTACTATTGAGGAGTCAACTGAGGTGAAGTCTTTACAGACTCACGGGGAAGATTCGGGATCTCTGCTGTTAAAAGAGCCTGTTTCTAACCCCCTAGAGATTCAAACTCTAGATCCTTCAAAGGATATATCATCTAAGGATGATCAGCAACTTGGTTTATCCAAGGACGGGGACTTGCGAAGCCCCATTGCACCACTGGTGACCTCCTTAAGGACGGCTACGGTGATCTCTTCTGCAGGTACAATCAGCACAAAGGATTTGAGTGAAACAAAAACACTTACACCTGGCCTGAGTGGGAAAGGAAAAATGATTCAAACACCGACAGAAACGTTGAGTGTACACCCAGAGCCAAATGTGAGGAGTGACACCCTAACCCTACCTAATATTGATGATCTGCTGTTACCAACAGAAAGAGAGCTACAAGTTCAATCTTCCCTCAAGGAGATGACAGTTCGAGACAAAGAAGGAAATCCACTTTTCAAGGTTCCACTGCGACCTTCCTTTGACCAAGGGATCTCCTCCAGTCAAGACAATGTTTCTTTAAAGTCTATTCAAGAGAAAGTTGACTTGGCTGCAGCTGATTCCAGAAGAACATTCAGGGTCATTGGCAGTGCATCTGGCACTATAACAGGTACGAAGCAGGCAGTGGACTCCTTAAAGAAGGAAGCTATGGAAGAACTAGTCGAGCTGAGGATGGACGTCAGGGAACTTAAAGATGGATTCATGAATGAAGTAACTGCACTGTCTCAAGGACATGAAGCTTTGAAAGAAGACGTTCTGGTTATCCGGGATGGTCAAGCGCGGGTAAAAGATGCAATGAATACCCTTTCACGAGTGGAGTCTAAGCTAAACAAGAGGCTGGATCACATGGAAAAGACTACCAACTCAAGATTGGAGAACATTGACCTGTCGCTAGCTTCTATAAATGAGTTTAATAAGCAGCTTATGGATTTCTTGGAGAATCAAGGTGACGGAGTACAGTCTATATGGAGTATGCTGAAGAACCAACAATCTGGACAACCTGGTCCTTCCTATCAGGAACCTGATCCTTCTAATGTCTTTTATGCTGAGGATGCTTTTATCGAGGATTCCTCAACTAAGGGGGAGAAAGTTGGAGAAGGGGTGAAGGATAAATGGGGAGTTTGGGAGACTGTTGAGGCTATTCCAATCAGACAGTACTGGATTGAGGAGCTTGTAGAGGAAGAAAAGGAGAGTGAAGAGGAATTTGAGGTCATGCATGAGCAACCTATTCAAGAGGAGCATGAGCCATATTATCCAGAGCCAATAGAACATCCTATCTTGGATGATGATATGGAAGAAGCAAATTCTCTATCACCTGAAGAAGAAGCTGCCTTGGAAGCAATAAGAGCTCAGAGAGCTGCAATAGATGCCAGGCAAGCTGAGAAGGAGAAACAGCAAGCAATTCTGAGAAGTGAAAAGCTAAAGAGAATGAAGGTGTATAATGAAGTGAGGAAGAAGAAGATGATAGATCTGGCAAAGAAAGATGGTACTGAATGGGAAATGGCTTATAAAACCTTTTGCGGAGTTGAAGACGGATTAGAAGTCAACGACAATGCTGAGGTGGAAGTTATTATTCAGGACATCAGAAGTGCTAATCTTGAAGATCAGACTTACTTTAAAGCACTAAGAAGCTCTATAATCTGTCTGAATGCTGGGGTTAAAGCAAATGGTGCCTGGAGCTTATTAATCAGTTTTCTGGAGAAAGGTACATTTGTGATTTCCACTAAGTTTTTAGAATAGAGGACATATACAGAATTGCAGGCTATACTTGTAATATCCGTGAATTTTATTATTTGATTAAATGATATATTTAATCTAAAATATTTATTTTGGAATATTGGGATATTATTATATGATATTTAGTGTGTGATTATGTGCTAAATGGTGAGTCAGAAGCCCCTTTCGAAAATTTCGTCATTTGGAATTTTCTTCAAATTTGAGCCGTTTTGATAATTCAAGGGCCCCGTTGAAATTTCGTACATTCATTTTTAATTCTTCGTCTTTCGTATTCGAATCGCTATCGAAAGGGTTATGGGATTCTATTTAACCCTACCTATTTGATTCTGCAAATAAATTTCAATTTTTGATCCGAAAAACGAAAAATCGTTCCGAACCCTAATTGCTTAAGGGGACGGATTTGTCGTTCTATATCAATATTGAAGTTGTTATAGCCCTAGTATTCTTGAGCATTAGTTATATAATGATATATATCAATTTGGATGATCATCAACCTTTTTAACCCCTTATTTTTCGTAAAACGTGTTTTTGACCTAATTAGGGTTTTAAACGATCTAACGAATCAATATCGATCCAAAAATGTTATTTGGGGTATTATTTTTCCAGAAATATAAAAAGACAAATCAGACTTCATAACTCATAGCAAATCTACAGCAATTATTCATAAAATCTGAAATTCCCAAAAAATTATTTTTGTGTTCTTGATCTTCCATCAATTCGTTCTAAGGGTTATTGAAGTCCAAATTTTAAGTTCTTATACTCAAATCAAAGCTCCAAAAATCTAGTTTCAGAATCTTCCAACCTCATCATCATCTGGTAAGTATTCGATTTTATATTGATTTTACAAGTTTCGAATTATAATTAGGGTTCTTGATTCGATTTGGGGATTTTCATTCTGTTGATTCTCCGTTCAATTGGTTGCTTCCAACATGTTCCTGGGGTTCTAATTAGCAAGAATCCATAGTTTAATTTCATGTTTGAGTCGAATTTTTACGGGTTTTGATTTCGGGTTTTGACCCGATTTCTTCTTTCAATTCGTACGTTCTTGATATTGATCTGACATTGTTTTTGATAAAGGGCTTTTATTGTGTGAGTTATAAGCTTCATTTTGGTATATTAATCTTTGAGTTTCATGTACGGAATAGGTAGATCGGGTTTCCGACCGAGGTCGTCGCCGGAGAATTCTTTGAACGGATTCTGGGCACGATTCCGGCTAGAGACAGATGTTTTGATGTGTGGGTTTTGTTTGGCTTCAAAAGGCGAACAAAAGCCCTCTGGTTTGATTTATGTTTGGACAGAATCGAAGAATTCCGGCGGCCGGAGACCGGCCGGATTCTGGAAAACCCAGAATCCGGTGGGTTGTTCTTGGCGACCCGGAATTGTTCTTCCCGACCCGTTTACCCGATTTTCGACCCGGTTTCAATCTTCAAAACCCTAATTCATTTTCAGAAAACTGTTTTTGAATTTTATTTTTAAATTTAATTCGAAAATAGTTTAAAAACTTTAAAAATTCATATTTTATTTTAAAAATAGATTTTAATATCAGAAAAATTCTGATAAATTATATTTATTATTTTAAACCCGAAAATTGATTAAACTTAATTTATTTTAATTATTTTTAATTAATAATTAATTTATTAATTAATTGGTTATTTAATTAATCGATTAATTCTTAAAAATTAATTATTAATTAGATTTAATTAATTAAAAATTCAGTTTAATTATTTTCACCCCTGTTTTATTATTTAAAAATAGTTTGAGTATTTAAAGAGTGTCAATTAATTTTATTAATTGATTTATTTTGCATTAAATGTTTATATTGGATTTAAAAATCCGATTTTTGATTTAAAAATTAATCGTGACTTATCTAAAATTCAAATAAGTTTTGTATGATGTTTTAAAAATGTTTATAAGTGCTGTATGGTTCATATTAATTGCGTGTTGTGTTTTATAGTCTGTATATGCCCGTACTAGGGCAAATATCTTAGTTTTAAATATCGTAAATTATACCGGACGTCCGATACGTAACCGGTTACTTGTTTAAATGTGATTATTGGTTGAATAAGTGTCGAGAGTAGAACGAGAATAGTTAGACTTATTGTGATGAGTTGTTTAATTATAGAATCGAGTTCCCGGAGCAAGGGAAAGGGAAAAGTAGAGTGAGCAGAGTCGATCCGACAGCAGCTTAGACCAGGCAAGTATTTGTGCCTTTACTTGTGATAAAATTTATTATTGTCTTGATTACTTGAATAACGTTATCCCCAGAACAATTCAAATTATCAATCTTTCAACCGCATTTGGACAACTGATTCCATTTCCTTAGAGATTCTTGATTCTTTGATTTGATCTGCATCGGAAACCCTTATTTCCAATTCACTTGATTATTGTTTACCACCTATTGTTATTGTTTATCATCCTTTGATTATCATTGACAACCATTGATTATTTGACTTCCATCTTGACTATTGATTACGGTCATTGATTATCGACTACCAATATTGATTCCCTTATTGAATGAGTACACCTTACCATTGAAATTACTCCATGATTATTTCTCAATCTTCATTTGATACTGAACAGTTGAAGCTCTTTTTCAATTACTATACATTCAGTTTATCTTATTGAGCATGTTATTGTTTATACCCTATTATAGATTTGGCATGTGTTTTCAAAAATGGACCAGTAATTGGTCGGGCCATATTCATGGTCAGAATAACTTAAGGCCCAAATTGGCCTAGGATCCAGTAGAGGACTAAGTCATGAGCTAGTCCGGGGTTGATGCGTGGCTGGCCAGCAGCACAACCTTTGATTTGAATAAAATGTATAAGCCAAATTCTAATTCTTTTCTTCAATCGTTATTGATACAAAGCATGTGTTAGCTAAATATTGTTGATTCTGATATCATAAATTCATATCCTTACAACTGTGATAGAAATGATTCATTGATGTTTGCTGGGCAATTTTGGCTCACTCTTGCTTGTTGTTTTCTAACCCTATTCCAGTGAAGCGAGAGTATGAGTCGGCATAGCGTGACCGATAGTTCACCAGCAGCCAGGAGAGCCCCTCGAGTCATTGTCATTGGCAGGGTAGTTGTTTTGCTTTTCTAGATTAGATGTCTAGATTTGAACTTTGGTTGTGATGTAATAACTCTGATAAAACTGGTATTGTATTAATAAAAGATTGTAGTAGCTTGTGTTCATTGCCATAATCTGGATGCGGTCTTGGTCAAGGGGTATTTGTGTCTTGATATATATTATGCATGTGTTAAATAGTATTCCGTTGGTCGGATGACTCCTCAAATCTGTACCCCGGGTTTGGAGGGCGTCACAGTTGGTATCAGAGCAACAGGTTATGGCATTTGAAACAAGTTAGGACTTAGGGTCCAGGATAACATAGAGAGTTAGGAATTCATGTAAGGATATTAGGAGGTCAACTAGGGATATTATGCGTAGTAATTAAATGTGGTTATAATTGCAGCCCCCTAGTTCTAGTTCAGACTCAGACCCTTCCGAGGATACGATATCAGAGATACCTACGCCCGTTGAGAGAGTAGGACCGTCTCGGCCAGTGCGATATCAGCCTAGGCATCAGGACCCAGTAGTCAGGAGAGATCAGATACCTTGTCCTATTCCACTCCGACAAGTAGCCCCATCACCAGTGTCTCAGGCATCAGTTTGTGGGCCTTTGTATCAGTTATGTGAGCCACCAGTTCCACACCATGTGTATCAGAGGGTGAGTAGAGAGAAGGAGTACCTTTATGGACAGGTTATGGAGATGGGTAGGGTTCGTTCGATCGAAGCAGCCGCTGTCCGAGAGAGAGACAGACTTAGAGATCAGATGAGAGACATTCAGATGAGGTTTAGGGTTACGAGGACCTTGGTTGAGACTCGATTGCACGGATTAGCTTCTAGTCGAGAGGGAGAGACAGTAGCAGGGATGAGACAGATTTTGGATTATGCGATGAGTGAGATTGCAGAGATTTCAGGACCCCCGTTATGGCCGGCAGGAGCAGGTGATCCGTGAGCAGGTATTAGTAGCAGACAGATGTGACGTGGATGTATGGTTTCTAGATAGTTAGTATATAGATGCATATTGTAGAATCAGCAGTGCACCGGGCTTATAGGAACGCCTCGGGTTGTTGTTGCATTTTTGTTGTATTGCTGGTCGGCACTTATGGTTCAGCCATGATATATTTTCTTTTGAAGCGTTCTACGCTTGTACTAACTCTATCTATATATATATATGATAAACCACTTTTATAGAACTGTATTCATTCCCCTGTCATTCATTTCCAGCATCATAACTGTTATTCTACTTGTTGCAACGAGTGTATCCATACACCGTTGAGAAGATCTGTAAACCTTCGAGATATCAATTGTGATCCTTCCTTCTCTTATATGGACTGTTTGATTAAGCCAATTATTGTTTTTTCATCAGCGATATGGCTCCTAGACGACAAACACGTTCAACTGATACCTCTGACCAAGAAGGTCAACAAAATACACCTCCCACGGGCCGCATGGACCCGATGGTAATCCAGTTGTTAAATACTCTTACTCAGCAGACTGCCGCATTAGCACAGCAGCAACGTGCATTTCAGCAACAGCTCTTGGAACAGCAGCAACAACATCAGCAACATCAGCATCAGCAGCATCAACCACAGCACCAGCAAGCAGCACCGGCAGTTACGTTCAAATCTTTCCAGGCAGCAAAACCTCCAGAATTTAAAGGATCAGCAGACCCCGTAGAGGCTAAGGCATGGTTGAAAGAGATGGAAAAGGCTTTTGCCTTGATAGAGGTGACAGAGGATAAGAAGACGGAGTATGCAAGCTATTTTCTAAAGAATGAGGCCAGTTATTGGTGGGAAACGAGTAGGGCTATGGAGCCCGAGGGATTGATTACGTGGGCAAGATTTACAGAGTTGTTTTTGGAAAGGTATTGTAATATCCAGGATTTAATAATAATAATAATAATAATAATAATAATAATAATAATAATAATAATAATAATAATAATAATAATAATAAATTTTGTAGTGCAATAAACTCGGTAACATTAGCTTTAACATAGTTAATAAGAATTAAACTAGTTATTGATTAAAATATGGATTAGAATTAAAATATATATTTATGCGGGTTGTACTCGAGAAGGAAAAGAAAACACACGCACATTATTTAAAAACCCTAAAATCAGTTGAGAGAGAGAGAGACTGTTAGAGTGCAGCAAGCCGCGAAGCAGGGGGATCAAAAACACTTCATTCGTGGAATAAAAACCTGATAAACAAGTAAGTATTTTATTTGTGTACTTATATTAGGATTTGAATTATGCAATATTTATTTATATGTACCGTATGATGTAGTTGGGTTTTGTTGGCGTAGAATACTTTGCCCAATCTTTATACCCTGCACTAAGTTTTGTATATATAAAAATTTATGTCAATAACATGGTATCCATTATCCATATTAGTCCATTATGTATGTTACTAAAATATTAAATATTAACCCTCTTGTTCCATTAATCATTATTGCAGAATAATGTTAGGAGTTGTAGTTACAAGATTTGTTAAGTCAAGGGATTGGCATTTTCTGTCTTATTAGAAATTCATTAGAACTTTTAAGATAAATGATATAGTTACAAGTGCTGTAATTATGTGTAAATTTGGAATTGAAGTTAGATCAATATTTGAAGTACTGGTCATGTTTTGTTTTGCCCAGGTCGAAGTTTTAAGTTTTCAGTGATGCACTATTCTTATATTTGTTTATTTTAATACACTAATATACATATGTGTTATTTATTGAATTAATATAGAAGCTTATAAAGTTATAATGGTTATATGGCTATAGTGTTATTAGCTAGATTCTAAGTTGTACATATGTATATTAATTTTCTTTGATATAAAGAATGCACAATGAATGCCTTTCTGACAATAAATATTATCTTAATAACTAGATCAAGAGGCGAGAGGTTATAACAAGTCGTTTACGGATTTTATTAATATTTGAGTTAACTACTTCTGAGGTACGGATTCTCTCCTCTTTTATTCAGCGCTACTCATCTTAGAAATATTTAAATTAAATTCGTTTTGACCTCAAATCTGTTCATTTGATTTTGAATCATTTTGAATATGAAAAATGTTTTGATTCTGAAAAGTATATTTAAATGTGTTTCGAAATACTTAAATATTTGTTTCTGCGATTTTCTGACATTGCGTACATTTTATATCTGTTGGAAATATTGAAAATATCTGTTTCAGTGGTTTTAAAAGTTTTGCGAAATATTATATTTGAACCCTTAGTGATATAGGGTATATCGAGTTAACCAGCTGTAGGGGTACTATAGCCATGTCATTGCGGCACCAGTGACATGACACTTCCATGGCAGTGTGATTGGTCATGGCGTATCCTTCTGTTCTGATAGCTCAGGAGGCGAGCTTTTGCGCATTTGATATTTGTTTCAGGATACGTGGGTGCACCCAGAGTTTATGATTTGTGATTTGTGATTCGATTTGACGGTGACGTTGTATATGCCGTACACGTTATCACCGTTGCACACATTAGGTACCCTATGATGTGTGTATTTGTATCTGTTCTGTTCTGAATCTCGGTATGAAATATCTTAACCCCTCGTTGCTTCAGCCATACTTGTTTTCAATTAATTATTTTTATTACAAACTGTCAAATATGAATATCTGTTTTTTTTTCTGTTTTATAAACTGTATTCCAAATCCGTACTGGGCGATTGGCTCATGCCGTATTTTTTTTCTGGCAGGTGCTTAGGGGGATCTGGGACTGTGTGATGGAGAGTTACCCCTATATATCATTGATTAGGATTTGCAGACTTCTATCATTATTTAGACTTGAATATCATTTTACAGATTTTGGTTTTTCATATTTATTGCTTGGAACCGTTTTGGAGGTTTAATATTATCTTGGAGATTATTTAGACTATTTAATTAGTATTTAGAGATTATTTTAGTGCTCGGTTTGCAGGTTTAAGGTTTATTAAGTAACCCCTCATTTAGATATATATGGGGTGTTACAAAGATGGTATCAGAGCCAGGTTCTTTCTTGTAGAAAACCTATTTAGGTTGACCTGTGAGGTTGGGTAGACTTTAGGATGGGTATTATTATTTTTCAAATTTATTCCGTTTCCTCCATTTGTAATTATTTTACTTTTCTGATATTTTTATACCACTTCAACTGATCTCGTTATTATGAACTTTGTTCGTATATGTATCTGACTTTTGTGCAAGTTTTTTTTTTTAAAGAAGTGAAACTTTTCTGTTATTTGATTATAGTTCGACTCGGTCAGTTAACTCATCAATTCAGTGTCGTTGAGTTTTGTCTTTTGAGTCGTTTTACGTCTTTACAGACACAAACATGAATGTTACTACTTTTAAGTATCAAAAGCGTTAGATTATTGTAAGATATGTTGCTTCTGATGATGATGCATGATTCTTAATCGTCCCAAGTGTAGTTCGATTAAGTATAATTTGTGCAACAATTTATTTACGAGGAAAACAAATAATCTTTAAAGACACTATCGAATATATAAGAATCTATTTAACGAAAGTCTCAACTCAAAATAGACTTTAAAATTTGTTAGCTTCACAAGAGATAACAAGTTTTATATAAGGATTTTATTGACTTAAGATTCTACCCAAGTATAAGATTGTATGAGTTTAGATTGGGATTCCGTAGACTGTCTATAGGCTTGACATGTAAGTTGTGGGTTAACTTCATATGCGTAATTTTAAGCATCCTGATTTTGAATTTATGATATTATGCTCATGTATTTTGTTATATACATAATAATAAATTATCTCATGAGTAATAACATTTTTTTATAGTTATTTTTATTACTTTAAATTTGGAATAACAGTTTTACTTGTTTCATGTATGTGGGTCATTCTTTCATTTTGTATTATATAATAGCAATAGTTCTTACGCACATTTGTTTGCTTATCAGAATTAGACAAACTTCAATTCTTCTGTAATATTCTGAGTCCTTCATAGATGTATTTATTTTAATTTTCCAAACTCGTATATGTTCATATATGTTTCAGTAGTTTACTTGTAAGATTATAGGATATCACACTATTTCGATATTGGTTGCCTTAATTTCTTATAAAATATTAATATTAGAAATTATTATTTTTCTCTCTCAATATTACGCAAATTATGTCTAAAGCACTCATGTTCCAAAATTTTGTAATTTAATTATTTTATTTTGGGGACGCTCAAAATAAATAATTAAATGAGATGATATTATTAATTTTAGGGACGCCTGAAATTAATGATTCAGTGATGGAATATAAGTGTTGTGTATTCTTAAGAATTTATTATTTTTACAAGTTTCAAGGAATTTATAATTATCTGTATAGTATTTAATGTAGTATACACTACGACCATCATTTGGTCTCCCTAATGGGCTTTTAAAACTCATAAATATATTGTTAACTTCAATTTATTAATTTTTTTTATTTTGTTAGTATGAAGAATTAATATCAAAAACCAATAGATTAGCTTAGCGTGTCCTAATAGTAAAATTCTTTTCTTGTAGTGCGATTGAACACTTGTTTTCTTTAATATTGTAATTGTATTTATCTAATAGAAAGTTGAAGTGTTGTAATTTAACAGGTTCACTTGAACTTCGATAGTTAACTATTTGTTATAATACAGATTATATACACGTTACTTAATATTTAATTTTGTTGTTTCAGATTATAGTTTTATTTGAGACTACTAGTTTGGTGCATCTGACACGTATAGTTTACACGTGATATTTATGTGCACAAAAAAAATCTATATTTTAATTCTTGATTTTATTTAATTTCTTTAAAACAACTTATGCACGGTAAGACAATTTTAATTGTCAAGTTGTCACCAAAGAATTTCAATATCTGAGAAGCAATTTGAAGAATCGATCTGCCTATTTGTTTGAGTTATTGTTATATCATCAATCTTTAATTTCGAGTATGCAATTTTTTTATAAGGGGTATGGAATGTATTATCCCATTATTTTAGTTTATTTTATTTTAATTATTTTGAATTATATACATGTATTGATTGTTCTAAGTGGAATTAGATATTATTTATAATATATGATAATTAAATGTATTTCGGCTTGGATATATATTCTGCATATATTCTATTCTGGCTGAATCAGCTAATTCGACACATGACTAGTGAACATATAGATGCCTATATATATATATATTAATCTTAAATAATTAGAGTAAAGAAAATATTTATAAATAAATAAATAGATGAATAAATAATATTATTATTAGTGAGCTGTGTATTGAGAGAGGGGAGGAAGAACAACAAGACCGTAAATGTTCTATTAAGCATGCATATTAAGTTCATGATTGTGGTTTTTTGTTTTTTGTTTTTTTTTGTTTTGTGAATCATTTAATTTGATATTTCATTGAGTGTCATAAGAAAATTTAGGTAATTGATGTGTGCAATGTATCTTGATTAATTTAAATCACAGGAGACTAGATCGTGACTAATTTAATTAAACTGATATATTTGTAACATGAGAATAATTTAAATTTTTCACAAAATGTAAGAATGGAATATGTATAACGTACTTCCTTATTTTATTATTTTGTAGAAAACCAAAAGTTAGGATCATTATGTAATATATATATATATATATATATATATATATATATATATATATATATTAATATTATTTTAAGATATTGAATAATTTTTTTTTTAAAAAAAAACAGTGTTTTACTTTTTAAGCGTATATTAGGTACATGTTATTGCAAGTCTGCTTCGTCTGATTCTTGATTTACTCTCGGGTAACTCAGGTTGTATTAATTAATATTTTTTGTAATTATCCATATTAGTTAGCTAATAATTGTTTGTTTGTATAATTATTTTATTAATTTACAGTAATCAAAGTGATTTTTATTTTACTGGTTGAGTGTGCTTTATTCACTAAGGTACGAACCATTTTAATTATCTTATTTTATTAATATTTTATGGGCATTAATTCATGTAATGGTTATCATTATCATACAGTCACTATTATATGTTCAATATTTTTTTTTTAGGTTAGTTAAATTTGTTGTTGGCTGGTTTATTTATTTTAAAATTTTAACATACAGTATATAAGTGTGTTTAATACTAGTATGTAATTAATTTTTTTTTATTTAGATAAGTTCTATTAGCAGTATGCCTTTTAGCTTGATAATTACCATGTACAAATTGTTTTGTTCTCTCCATGTCTATCTATTTAGATAGTAAATATTTAAGAATATTGTCAATTTTTTTTATGAAGACCATTTTGTACTTACCTATCTACCCATTGACTCCCATCGACTTAGAGGTTGCGTTAGTTGTATCGGTATAAAATTTGAAGGCTATATTTACATGGGGAGACTTGTGATATTTAAACCAAACAAAAGAGAAATGTGAATTAATATAAAAACATGTTTAATTTTGAACCCGTAATTTTGAGATTGTCATAATTAAGACCTTAAACATTATGGTATAAAAGGACACTTTGGATTGGCATACATGATAAAGAGAATGTAAAAGTTACATTTGGTGTGATATTGCAATCAAAATTATATTATTTTTATAATTACTTGATGAATATATTTTCAGAAATTATAAGTATCATGTTGTTCCATTTAGTTTAGAATTGATAGCAAAAAATTAGATAAGATTTTTCAAGAAGTGACTTTTATTATTATCATTTTGTTTTTGTTTTTGTAATTTTTTTAAAGGAGTTATGAAGAGTAAGATATTTTGCTAAAATTATGTAGTGAATTCATTATAATTATACAACCATCTTGGAAATAGGATATAAAGTTGAGAGGATTTCTAGAAACTAGTTAATTTAATTTCGTATTTTAGTTTTGTTTGATTCCGGGGACGGAATCCTTTTTAAGGGGGTATATATGTAATATCCAGGATTTAATAATAATAATAATAATAATAATAATAATAATAATAATAATAATAATAATAATAATAATAATAATAATAATAATAATAATAATAATAATAATAATAATAATAATAAATTTTGTAGTGCAATAAACTCGGTAACATTAGCTTTAACATAGTTAATAAGAATTAAACTAGTTATTGATTAAAATATGGATTAAAATTAAAATATATATTTATGCGGGTTGTACTCGAGAAGGAAAAGAAAACACACGCACATTATTTAAAAACCCTAAAATCAGTTGAGAGAGAGAGAGACTGTTAGAGTGCAGCAAGCCGCGAAGCAGGGGGATCAAAAACACTTCATTCATGGAATAAAAACCTGATAAACAAGTAAGTATTTTATTTGTGTACTTATATTAGGATTTGAATTATGCAATATTTATTTATATGTACCGTATGATGTAGTTGGGTTTTGTTGGCGTAGAATACTTTGCCCAATCTTTATACCCTGCACTAAGTTTTGTATATATAAAAATTTATGTCAATAACATGGTATCCATTATCCATATTAGTCCATTATGTATGTTACTAAAATATTAAATATTAACCCTCTTGTTCCATTAATCATTATTGCATAATAATGTTAGGAGTTGTAGTTACAAGATTTGTTAAGTCAAGGGATTGGCATTTTCTGTCTTATTAGAAATTCATTAGAACTTTTAAGATAAATGATATAGTTACAAGTGCTGCAATTATGTGTAAATTTGGAATTGAAGTTAGATCAATATTTGAAGTACTGGTCATGTTTTGTTTTGCCCAGGTCGAAGTTTTAAGTTTTCAGTGATGCACTATTCTTATATTTGTTTATTTTAATACACTAATATACATATGTGTTATTTATTGAATTAATATAGAAGCTTATAAAGTTATAATGGTTATATGGCTATAGTGTTATTAGCTAGATTCTAAGTTGTACATATGTATATTAATTTTCTTTGATATAAAGAATGCACAATGAATGCCTTTCTGACAATAAATATTATCTTAATAACTAGATCAAGAGGCGAGAGGTTATAACAAGTCGTTTACGGATTTTATTAATATTTGAGTTAACTACTTCTGAGGTACGGATTCTCTCCTCTTTTATTCAGCGCTACTCATCTTAGAAATATTTAAATTAAATTCGTTTTGACCTCAAATCTGTTCATTTGATTTTGAATCATTTTGAATATGAAAAATGTTTTGATTCTGAAAAGTATATTTAAATGTGTTTCGAAATACTTAAATATTTGTTTCTGCGATTTTCTGACATTGCGTACATTTTATATCTGTTGGAAATATTGAAAATATCTGTTTCAGTGGTTTTAAAAGTTTTGCGAAATATTATATTTGAACCCTTAGTGATATAGGGTATACCGAGTTAACCAGCTGTAGGGGTACTATAGCCATGTCATTGCGGCACCAGTGACATGACACTTCCATGGCAGTGTGATTGGTCATGGCATATCCTTCTGTTCTGATAGCTCAGGAGGCGAGCTTTTGCGCATTTGATATTTGTTTCAGGATACGTGGGTGCACCCAGAGTTTATGATTTGTGATTTGTGATTCGATTTGACGGTGACGTTGTATATGCCGTACACGTTATCACCGTTGCACACATTAGGTACCCTATGATGTGTGTATTTGTATCTGTTCTGTTCTGAATCTCGGTATGAAATATCTTAACCCCTCGTTGCTTCAGCCATACTTGTTTTCAATTAATTATTTTTATTATAAACTGTCAAATATGAATATCTGTTTTTTTTTTCTGTTTTATAAACTGTATTCCAAATCCGTACTGGGCGATTGGCTCATGCCGTATTTTTTTTCTGGCAGGTGCTTAGGGGGATCTGGGACTGTGTGATGGAGAGTTACCCCTCTATATCATTGATTAGGATTTGCAGACTTCTATCATTATTTAGACTTGAATATCATTTTAGAGATTTTGGTTTTTCATATTTATTGCTTGGAACCGTTTTGGAGGTTTAATATTATCTTGGAGATTATTTAGACTATTTAATTAGTATTTAGAGATTATTTTAGTGCTCGGTTTGCAGGTTTAAGGTTTATTAAGTAACCCCTCATTTAGATATATATGGGGGTGTTACAGGTATTTTCCGGACTATATGAGAGATCAGATGGAATTAAAGTTTTTGGAATTAAAGCAGGGAAGCATGACAGTGCCCCAATATGAAACAAGGTTTACGGAGTTGTCAAGGTTTGTTCCAACCTATGTGGATACGGAAAAGAAGAAGGCCAAGAGGTTCCAGCAGGGACTGAGGTCTTGGATTCGTAGTAAGTTAGCTGTATTGGAGTTGGACACCTATGCAGCGGTGGTCCAAAAGGCAATGATTGCGGAGACAGAGAGTGATTCTTACATGAAAGAGAGGGAGAACAAGAAAAGGAAAGCAGGGATACCCGATAAGGGACAGCAGTAGGGAAGTTTTCAAGGGCAAGCGAATAAGAAACTGGGATTTCAGCACGGAAGGAATACAAGTTTTAAGAAACCAGATACCGGAAGCGTAGGACAAGATAATCGTCTACTAACCGGCAGTCAGCAGGGACTTTCTAGACCCCCACTACCAGAATGCAAGACATGCGGGAAGCGACATCCAGGGATATGCCATCGATTGAATGTCACATGCTTTAAATGCAATCAGAAGGGACATTATTCCCGGGATTGCAAGATGGGCATTGTGTGTCATCGGTGTAAGAAACCAGGTCACATGATTAAGGACTACAGAGCACCAGCAACCGTGAACAATATGATTCGGGCAATTGAAGCACCCCCAGTTGTTAACGTCCAGCCGTTAGCCAGGACCTACAATATGTCAATGGGAGAAGCAGTGAGAGATTCCGACGTGGTGGCAGGTACACTTCTAGTAAATTCTATTCCTGCACAAGTGTTAATAGATTCGGGAGCGACGAAGTCTTTTATTTCTGAAACGTTTGCTCGTAGATTGAATTGCGTAATGAAACCTTTAAGTGGAGTGTTGACTATAGAGATAGCTAATCAGGATCGTATCGCGGTCGGCTCATATTATCCTCGTTGTGAGATAGAGATTTTGGGAAATCGTTTTTATGTTGACTTGTTACCTTTTAAGTTAGGTGAATTTGATGTGATATTAGGGATGGATTGGTTGACTGAGCATGATGCAAGTATTGATTGTAAGAATAAGAGGGTTACTTTGATTACCCTAGAAAAGAAAGAAATAATATTTAGAGGAGAGAAACAAAGAAAGAGGTTCCTGACGATGATTCAGGCTAAGAGGTTATTAAGGCAAGGTTGTGAGGCGTATTTAGCTTATGTGATAGATATAGATAAGGAAGTTTCTAAGTTAGAAGATATTCCAGTCGTAAATGAGTTTCCAGATGTTTTTCCGGAAGAATTACCAGGTTTACCTCCAGATAGAGAGATTGAATTTGCGATAGACTTAGTACCAGGCGCGGAGCCAGTATCGAAGGCCCCTTACAGAATGGCACCAGTGGAGATGAAGGAATTGGCTGATCAACTGCAAGATTTGCTAGAAAAAGGAATTATTAGACCCAGCGTTTCACCGTGGGGAGCACCAGTACTGTTTGTCAAGAAAAAGGATGGAAGCATGAGATTGTGTATAGACTATCGGGAGTTGAACAAGCTGACTATTAAGAACAAGTATCCGTTACCTCGAATAGATGATCTGTTTGACCAGCTGAAAGGAGCGGTACATTTTTCAAAGATTGACCTACGGTCAGGATATCACCAATTGAAGATTAGACCAGACGACATACCGAAGACAACCTTTCGAACAAGGTATGGGCACTATGAATTCTTAGTAATGGCGTTTGGACTAACGAATGCACCCGCAGCTTTTATGGACCTAATGAACAGGATTTTCAAGAGATATTTGGACAAGTTTGTAGTGGTATTCATCGACGACATCTTGATATACTCAAGGACAGAAGAAGAGCATGCAGACCAGTTGCGAATTGTGTTAGAAACGTTGAGACAAGAAAGACTATACGCGAAGTTTTCCAAGTGTGAATTCTGGTTGAAAGAAGTTCATTTCTTAGGACACGTGGTGAGCAGCGAAGGCATCAAAGTGGACCCAGCAAAGATAGAGGCAGTGAAAGATTGGGAGAGACCAAGGACACCGACTGAAGCCAGAAGTTTCTTGGGATTAGCCGGATACTACCGGAGATTTGTGCAAGATTTTGCGAAGATAGCTACTCCAATGACCAAGCTGACAAGGAAAAGCGAGCGATTCATATGGAACGATAAATGCGAAGAAGGCTTCCAAGAGTTAAAGAAAAGACTAACTACGGCACCGGTATTGATGCTACCAGACGATCAAGGTCATTTCGTAATCTATAGTGATGCGTCGTACAAAGGATTGGGATGCGTACTTATGCAACATGACAAGGTGATTGCTTATGCGTCAAGACAGTTGAGACCCCACGAACAGAAGTACCCTACACATGATTTGGAGTTAGCAGCTATTGTGTTTGCTTTGAAGATATGGAGACACTACTTGTATGGAGAGAGATGTGAAATTTACACCGATCACAAAAGTTTGAAGTATATCTTTACTCAGAAAGAGCTGAACATGAGGCAACGAAGATGGTTAGAACTAATCAAGGACTACGACGTTTCTATCAACTATCATCCCGGCAAGGCAAATGTGGTAGCAGATGCATTGAGCAGAAAAGAGAGATTAAATACACTGACGATGACCAAAGAGTTATACAAGGAATTTGAGAAGTTAGAAATCAAAGTAATTAATCTGAAGGACGCGACGGAAATGATTTATGCCATGACGTTTCAACCTGAATTGTTGGAGAAGATATGGAAGTGCCAAGAGCAAGTTATGAATGATGATGTGAGTAAAATGACAGGTGAGGAAATATGTAGCCAACCGGACGACAAAGGGATCTTGAGATTTGCTTCTCGGATATGGATACCTAACGTAGCGGAACTGAAAAGTGAGATTTTGCACGAAGCACATAACTCGAAGTATTCAATTCATCCAGGAAGTACGAAGATGTATCGAGATCTTAAGACAAACTTTTGGTGGCCAGATATGAAGAGAGAGATTGCGGAATGGGTAAGTAAATGTTTTACGTGTCAAAGAGTTAAGGCGGAACATCAGAGACCAAGTGGATTACTTCAACCATTGGAAATTCCCGAATGGAAGTGGGAACACATTGCGATGGACTTTGTAGTAGGATTGCCTAGAACAAAAGCTAACCATGATGCCATCTGGGTTATCGTGGATCGATTGACGAAATCTGCGCATTTCCTTACGATTAACGAGAGATTCTCGCTAGATAAGTTAGTTCATATTTACATAAAAGAAATCGTAGTACGACATGGAGTTCCAGTATCGATAGTGTCTAATAGAGACCCTCGATTCAATTCAAGATTTTGGAAAAGTTTTCAAGAGTGTTTAGGCACCGAGTTGAGAATGAGTACGGCTTATCACCCGCAGCCGGACGGTCAAAGCGAAAGGACAATTCAGACTATTGAAGATATGCTCAGGACATGTGCACTTGACTTTGAAGGCGGTTGGGACGATCATCTACCCTTGGTGGAATTTTCATATAATAATAGTTATCATGCGAGCATCGGAATGCCACCTTACGAAGCTTTGTATGGACGAAAGTGTCGATCTCCAGTATATTGGGAAGAAGTTGGTGAACGGAAAATGATAGGACCAGAACTAGTGCAACGAACAAAGGAAGTGGTTCAACTGATTCAGAGAAGATTGATAACAGCTCAAGACCGACAGAAAAAGTATGCGGATCTAGACAGAAAGGATGTGGGATTCGAAGAAGGAGAGCAGGTGTTACTAAAGGTTTCACCATGGAAAGGATTAGTTAGGTTTGGAAAGAAAGGGAAGTTGAGTCCGAGATATGTTGGGCCGTTTGAGATTTTGAAGAAGGTGGGCGAGGTAGCTTACGAGTTGGCATTGCCACCGCATATGCAGCACGTTCATAATGTATTTCATGTATATATGCTTAAGAGGTATCGACCAGATTCGAATCATGTAGTAGAGTATGAACCCATAGAGGTCCAGGCAGATTTATCATATGTAGAACGACCGATTCAGATATTGGATCGTAATGAGAAAGTACTAAGGAATAAGACAGTAGCGTTAGTGAGAGTTTTGTGGAGGAATCCTAAAGTAGAAGAGTCTACCTGGGAGTTAGAGAATGAGACGTTAGAGAAGTATCCCCAGTTGTTTCCTTGATCTGATTCTGAGGACAGAATCCTATTAAGGGGGGAAGGATGTAATATCCGTGAATTTTATTATTTGATTAAATGATATATTTAATCTAAAATATTTATTTTGGAATATTGGGATATTATTATATGATATTTAGTGTGTGATTATGTGCTAAATGGTGAGTCAGAAGCCCCTTTCGAAAATTTCGTCATTTGGAATTTTCTTCAAATTTGAGCCGTTTTGATAATTCAAGGGCCCCGTTGAAATTTCGTACATTCATTTTTAATTCTTCGTCTTTCGTATTCGAATCGTTATCGAAAGGGTTATGGGATTCTATTTAACCCTACCTATTTGATTCTGCAAATAAATTTCAATTTTTGATCCGAAAAAGGAAAAATCGTTCCGAACCCTAATTGCTTAAGGGGACGGATTTGTCGTTCTATATCAATATTGAAGTTGTTATAGCCCTAGTATTCTTGAGCATTAGTTATATAATGATATATATCAATTTGGATGATCATCAACCTTTTTAACCCCTTATTTTTCGTAAAACGTGTTTTTGACCTAATTAGGGTTTTTAAACGATCTAACGAATCAATATCGATCCAAAAATGTTATTTGGGGTATTATTTTTCCAGAAATATAAAAAGACAAATCAGACTTCATAACTCATAGCAAATCTGCAGCAATTATTCATAAAATCCGAAATTCCCAAAAAATTATTTTTGTGTTCTTGATCTTCCATCAATTCGTTCTAAGGGTTATTGAAGTCCAAATTTGAAGTTCTTATACTCAAATCAAAGCTCCAAAAATCTAGTTTCAGAATCTTCCAACCTCATCATCATCTGGTAAGTATTCGATTTTATATTGATTTTACAAGTTTCGAATTATAATTAGGGTTCTTGATTCGATTTGGGGATTTTCATTCTGTTGATTCTCCGTTCAATTGGTTGCTTCCAACATGTTCCTAGGGTTCTAATGAGTCAAAATTTTAAGGGTTTTGATTTCAAGTTTTGACCCGATTTCTTCTTTCAATTCGTACGTTCTTGATATTGATCTGACATTGTTTTTGATAAAGGGCTTTTATTGTGTGAGTTATAACCTTCATTTGGTATATTAATCTTTGAGTTTCATGTACGGAATAGGTAGATCGGGTTTCCGGCCGAGGTCGTCGCCGGAGAATTCTTTGAACGGATTCTGGGCACGATTCCGGCTAGAGACAGATGTTTTGATGTGTGGGTTTTGTTTGGCTTCAAAAGGCGAACAAAAGCCCTCTGGTTTGATTTATGTTTGGACGGAATCGAAGAATTCCGGCGGCCGGAGACCGGCCGGATTCTGGAAAACCCAGAATCCGGTGGGTTGTTCTTGGCGACCCGGAATTGTTCTTCCCGACCCGTTTACCCGATTTTCGACCCGGTTTCAATCTTCAAAACCCTAATTCATTTTCAGAAAACTGTTTTTGAATTTTATTTTTAAATTTAATTCGAAAATAGTTTAAAAACTTTAAAAATTCATATTTTATTTTAAAAATAGATTTTAATATCAGAAAAATTCTGATAAATTATATTTATTATTTTAAACCCGAAAATTGATTAAACTTAATTTATTTTAATTATTTTTAATTAATAATTAATTTATTAATTAATTGGTTATTTAATTAATCGATTAATTCTTAAAAATTAATTATTAATTAGATTTAATTAATTAAAAATTCAGTTTAATTATTTTCACCCCTGTTTTATTATTTAAAAATAGTTTGAGTATTTAAAGAGTGTCAATTAATTTTATTAATTGATTTATTTTGCATTAAATGTTTATATTGGATTTAAAAATCCGATTTTTGATTTAAAAATTAATCGTGACTTATCTAAAATTCAAATAAGTTTTGTATGATGTTTTAAAAATGTTTATAAGTGCTGTATGGTTCATATTAATTGCGTGTTGTGTTTTATAGTCTGTATATGCCCGTACTAGGGCAAATATCTTAGTTTTAAATATCGTAAATTATACCAGACGTCCGATACGTAACCGGTTACTTGTTTAAATGTGATTATTGGTTGAATAAGTGTCGAGAGTAGAACGAGAATAGTTAGACTTATTGTGATGAGTTGTTTAATTATAGAATCGAGTTCCCGGAGCAAGGGAAAGGGAAAAGTAGAGTGAGCAGAGTCGATCCGACAGCAGCTTAGACCAGGCAAGTATCTGTGCCTTTACTTGTGATAAAATTTATTATTGTCTTGATTACTTGAATACCGTTATCCCCAGAACAATTCAAATTATCAATCTTTCAACCGCATTTGGACAACTGATTCCATTTCCTTAGAGATTCTTGATTCTTTGATTTGATCTGCATCGGAAACCCTTATTTCCAATTCACTTGATTATTGTTTACCACCTATTGTTATTGTTTATCATCCTTTGATTATCATTGACAACCATTGATTATTTGACTTCCATCTTGACTATTGATTACGGTCATTGATTATCGACTACCAATATTGATTCCCTTATTGAATGAGTACACCTTACCATTGAAATTACTCCATGATTATTTCTCAATCTTCATTTGATACTGAACAGTTGAAGCTCTTTTGCAATTACTATACATTCAGTTTATCTTATTGAGCATGTTATTGTTTATACCCTATTATAGATTTGGCATGTGTTTTCAAAAATGGACCAGTAATTGGTCGGGCCATATTCATGGTCAGAATAACTTAAGGCCCAAATTGGCCTAGGATCCAGTAGAGGACTAAGTCATGAGCTAGTCCGGGGTTGATGCGTGGCTGGCCAGCAGCACAACCTTTGATTTGAATAAAATGTATAAGCCAAATTCTAATTCTTTTCTTCAATCGTTATTGATGCAAAGCATGTGTTAGCTAAATATTGTTGATTCTGATATCATAAATTCATATCCTTACAACTGTGATAGAAATGATTCATTGATGTTTGCTGGGCAATTTTGGCTCACTCTTGCTTGTTGTTTTCTAACCCTATTCCAGTGAAGCGAGAGTATGAGTCGGCATAGCGTGACCGATAGTTCACCAGCAGCCAGGAGAGCCCCTCGAGTCATTGTCATTGGAAGGGTAGTTGTTTTGCTTTTCTAGATTAGATGTCAAGATTTGAACTTTGGTTGTGATGTAATAACTCTGATAAAACTGGTATTGTATTAATAAAAGATTGTAGTAGCTTGTGTTCATTGCCATAATCTGGATGCGGTCTTGGTCAAGGGGTATTTGTGTCTTGATATATATTATGCATGTGTTAAATAGTATTCCGTTGGTCGGATGACTCCTCAAATCTGTACCCCGGGTTTGGAGGGCGTCACAGTTGGTATCAGAGCAACAGGTTATGGCATTTGAAACAAGTTAGGACTTAGGCTAACATTTAGAAAGAGATATTAAACCAAAATATCTACACTACTGTTAAGCTACCTAGGCTAACATTTACTTGGGCCTTTAGTTAAATCCTATAGAAAAATGTGATTGAAATTTGGAATTGGTATTTCTGAGGTAATGCATAGCAAGTTCTATCTGTTTAATCTACTGTCCAGTATTTTTATCTTGTTATCTTTATTTTGATTAATAAATTTTATCAATAAAAAAATATAATAATATATATATATATATGATGTTATTCTAAGTATTTATTTGTATTTTGATAATAAAAATTCTAATTAATATGTTGTTGACGGGAATAGTGTTGGGTTTTATACTGAACTATTCATTTGAAGTATATAAACATTGACCATTTTATTGAGAATCTTGATTGCATATTATTACATTGTCTGTTTATTATATATTGTGGATAATCTAGTATCAAATGGGATAACAGAAGATTAGATTATCAGTATCTATATATAATATAATAAAGGTTCACAATCTAAGTGGTACTAGACAAACCACTGGAATGACTGAAGTATTATTTGGGAATAGTTTATCTTGACTATTGAATAATACTTGTATACTTTTTGTTAGGCTCAAGACATGTCTGAATACCACCATTAATAAGCCTAAGCTATGTGACTATGTCACACTACATGACCTAGTGAATTCTATCACTGGGATATAGTATAGGTCTCTCTATGTACTTGTCTTGTTCTCATGAACATCAGATTGGTCATGTATGCTCAGAAGTATAATGAGCTTAGTAAGCTTCTTGCAACTAGAATGTACATAGGCCATTAAATAATTGTCCTGGTAGAAGTTCAGTTTTGTTCATGCAGCAGGATAGAGATGAATAAGGCCCTGAAGAAATAAGTTGCAGAAATTTGTCTAAGGCATTATACAGCAAAGTCAGAATAAAGCTATGTTGTGAAGTCACCAATATCCATGTCGAGAAGTGCTAGATCGCATAGTCCATTTCGTACTATGTCGTGAAGTCCTCAAGACTCATGTCCTGAAGTGTTGAAGTCAGCAAGGTCAAAGATGCTTAGATCGTGAAGTCCGCAAATGACTTATGTCGCATAGTCCTCAAATGACTTATGTCGCATAGTCCTCAAATGACTTATGTCGCATAATCCTCAAATGACTTATGTCGCATAGTCCTCAAATGACCTATTTCGCATAGTCCCAAAATGACCTATGTCGCAAAGTCCTCAAAGGTCATATGGCATAGTCTTCACAAGGGACATCGCGAAGTCTGGAATGAAGAGGAGTTCAAGATATCAACACTTAGCCGTTTACAACAAGACAAATCAAGGTACAAAATCAAGAATCAAAAGAGACAAATACTAAAGCATTTTTTCTCACAAGGTGGTCCAAAGAACAAATGGCAAATCTACAGCTAAACTTGGAGAGAAAGATAAGAGACAAGCAGCTTAAGAAACGGGAAAGACTCCGAAAAGCAGGTGGTCCTTCCTGACACAGTTAACCTCTTATGGCAGGACAAGTTGGAATTTCAGCTAGGGGTAACTGTGTAAATAGTGGTGTGCATAGTTTGTATAGGTGAATATATATATCAAGCACACACCGTTGTAAGCTGCAAGAGAGATACACATAGTTTTATCTTAAGCACTCTTTTTTCTGTAAGCAAAAACAAGTTACAAACTGTTCTTGTTTAGAAGCCAGAAATTCCGTTGTGAATTTCCGGAAAGCTGTAGTATTTAATTTACTCAATACAAAGTAGATTAAAGTGATTGTGTGTGTTGTTTATATTCCGCATATTACATAGCATAATCATATACAGTTTATCTTGTGTTTCAAGAATCGAAAAACATCTAACTATCCATTCACCCCCCCCCCTCTGTCTAGTTTCTAGTGGTATTCATTTCTAACACTTTGTGTATATTGAACATGATCAAAATATTAGAATTGTTCTTTTATTGTGACAGTTAAGAAGAACTAAGATTCTATGATATTATTATTGCTTAGGTTATTAATCCGGATGTAATGATTGACACTTGTATGCAATGCACATGCTTTGATTCAAATAAGATGTAATTAATTATTAATTACAATATTATGTGTTGAACAATGACATTGCATGCAGAGTGGGATATTAATTACAGAAGGAATCCATGTCCTGATAATATTCGGGTTGATGATGTCCTCTTGAAAGCTCATAAAGATAATTATGTGAAGCCCTGCAGGCAGATTAATTTCTGACATAATTATAAGGTTGAGTGGATGATCAAGGATAAATAAGTTATTAATTAAATTAATTGTCAGTGATTAATTTAATTAATGTACATGCGATATCTTAAACGTGGGGAATTTAATAAGCAAATAATATAGGAGCCGAATTAAATAATAAAATAATTGCGGTATTAGGAACGGTAGTGCAAATATTAATTCTTTAGTGGATTGAATTAATATTTAATGACATTGGGCTTGACCCGAAATGTCATTGGAAGGCCTGACCTAATTGTCCATGATCCCTACTGAAGCCTATATATATTCTCATTCTCCTTAAAGCTGAAAAAAAAATACACAACAGAAATCAAAATTGAGTCCTAGGGGCAGCCGCACGCAGCTACAATTTTGGAATTTCGAGGCTTTGAGGAGAGGAAACTTTGGGAGATCGAAGGCCACACTTCGCTCAAAGGGAATCAAGGAATTCAGTAGAAGACGTGGAATTGAATCGCTTGCGCCGTAGCGATTAAGGTTAATCTTCTTTTCGATCTCTTTAATTTATATCATAAAACGCAGCACCGTGATTTATATGTTCCAACAAATAGAACCTTGAATTTCTGAACGTAACTTAGAAAAATATATAATATAAATGTTTAATAATAATATGTAGTTGACGAGATTTGAATCTTGAACCCGTGAGAGTATTTTAAATATTAATAAAGGAATATTATTTTGACATTACATCCAACGGTGCTACTTTATCTATCTTTAAATGTAACGGTTGTTAATTAGAGTACCAAACTACGAACCAACCAAATAGAGGCTAGTATGCTTCTAATATTATAGTATAGATTATACTATTATAAGCAAACTACCCTCTATTTGGTTGGTTGGTAGTTTGGTACTCTAAATAACAACCGTTAGATTCAAAGATAGATAAAGGAGAACCGTCAGATGTAATGTTAAAAGAATATTTCATTCTTGATATCTAAAATGCTCCATCATGGTTTTGTTATATTTGACTTCTATTTCAAAGTAAATAAAAGAAAATATTATATTTTTGGAGTTACAATATATGTATTAATTGTGTAGTTAATATAATAAATGAGTATCAAATATTGATCATAATAATTAATTGGGCAGTTTCATTTTGGGGGATGGAGGGGTGTTGATGAAGCCCATATATTGTGGTTGAGGCCATTGTGAAAAAGCACTGAAAAGCTTATGATCAACACCACCGAAATCCCAAAAAATCATTTTTCTTAAAACAGATAAAAAATACATATATTAATATATATTGATTTTACGGGTTGGATTTCAACATTGGTATCAGAGCTGGTCTTTATTACTTTATCGGTTAAATTGTTTGAGGCGGTCTTGTTATCTCTGTTCAATCACGTGTTGGCTATTTAATAATCTGCCGACGGTTTTTTTAGCCTGTTTGGAAGCTATACATATATCCTTTGTAGTACTTGTTTGTTTGGTTCTTTGTTTTTTGTCCACTAGTTAATTTTTTTATATTTTGTTTTTGTTTCTGTTTCGCCAGTGGGCTAGTTTGTCCAGGTTGATACTATCTTTTTGTCTTAAGTGCACTTCTTTTGGTTAGATAGATTTTTTTTTTTGTGTTTTTTTTTGTTGTTGACTCGTTGCATGCCAGTTAGAATTTACTTTCAGTTTTAGGAAGCTATTATCCTTGTTTGTTAATTGTTTAATTAACTTTATTTTGATAGTGTTGTGGTTGGATTTTAGGCATTTTTATATAGCCTATTTTTTTCCCACCTGGTTTTGTGTATCTTTGGCCTGATTGTTTTCATAACAATTTTTTTTTTTATATTTGTTAATAGTTGGATCCATTTTTTTTGTTTCGACAATTTGTTTTTTTTTTGCTTGACAATTATTGTTATTAGTTTTGTATGGCAAATTGTTGGATTGTGAAAGGATTGGAACCCATAGTTGAAATGGACGGTGTTATATTAAAAGAAAATTATAATAATGCTCGGAATAGAGAGAAAATACAACACCGGTTTGTTGGTGTAGTTGAATGTAAAATTGATGATATGATTAAAGACATAGATGGTTGGTGGATTGATTCGGGTGCGACCCGTCATATTGCAAAGACTAAATATGATTTAGTTGAGTTTGTAATACTTAAAAAAGGGGAGCGAATAATTTATATGGGAAATGGTATTGGCCTAAATGTGGTAGGAATCGGTACATATAGATTGGATCTTGGGAATAGTATATTGGTTCTCAAAGATGTTTTATTTGTTCCCGAAATAAGGCGTAATCTCATTTCAGTCCCCGCCTTGACTAAAAATGATTTTGAAGTGAATTTTTTTGATAATAAATGGTTAATCGAAAAAGATAATGAAATGGTTGCTTTGGGCATGTATGAGCCTGAACATGGGTTGTTTCAGCTTCCGATTGTAACGAAAATTGAGAATAATGAAATTGGCGTTTCTCATCGAGTTTTGTCTAATAATACATTTATGTATGACATGTGGCATCAAATATTGGGACATACGGTTATTAATAAGATGAAACATTTAATTAAAGATAATTTATTACCTCAAATGGATTTTAACAAATCAGTTTGTGAACATTGTATAAAAGGAAAAATGTCGAGAAATCCTTTTAAAGAAGGGGAAAGAGCTAAAGAGCTTTTGGGTTTGGTACACTCGGACATATGTGGTCCGTTGAGTTGTAAAACCTATTGTAATAAAGAATACTTTATTACATTTATAGATGATTACTCCAAGTATGCTCAAGTGTATCATATATCAAGAAAATCTGAAGCATTTGAATGTTTTAGGCGATATAAGATGGAAGTTGAGAAGCAACTTGGAAGAGATATAAAAGTGTTGAGAACTGATAGAGGTGGTGAATATAGATCCACAGAATTTGAAAACTATTGTAAAGAGAAAGGAATAATAAGACATGTGACTATGTCTTATACGCCACAACAGAATGGTGTGGCAGAAAGAAAAAATAGAACATTATTAAATGTTGTGAGATGTTTGTTGTCACATTCTGGGTTTTTTTAGAAATTTTTGGGGAGATGCATTAATTGCTGCAAATTATATATTGAATAGAATTCCCACAAAATCAGTAGAATCAACACCTTATGAAGTGTGGACGGGAAGAAAACCAAATTTGAGTCTTATGAGAAAATGGGGATGCATTGCACATGTAATGATTCCATCTCAAAATAGAGATAAATTAGACTTCAGAACAGTGAAGTGCAATTTTATCGGTTACCCTGAAAATTCTAAGGGTTATAAATTTTATAACAAAGAGTTAGGAATAATTGAAAGTAGAGATGCTGTTTTTATAGAAAGTTCTTAATTCTGATGAATTAATTTAATAAATTAATTAATAACTAATTTAAAATAGAATTTAAATTCTCATAGGATGGCAAAACCATTTCTTGAACCACTTGAACTACCGAAGAATATCCATTGTCTGAGGTTATTGTCATTTGATGGACTGTCTGGTACATAAATGACTAACTTCAATGTCTGTTCTTCATCTTGACTTTAAGTTGTGGTCCATTTGCTGCTTTTGACTGTTGTTCAACCTTTGTAACCTGTACATTTGCTGTCACAAATCTGAAACCTCTGTCACTTTAATCAATCCACTTCTTTGAAGACTTCACTGAGGCTTGAACAAATAATTGAACTTCTATCAATGTAGTATATCTTCAAGTCTGTAGGATGACTTTAATCTGTATTCTTCTGACAAATATGATCATCTGAGATTCCTGTGACTGTGACAATTGAATTATTACTTACTTATTACAAACTTGTTTAAGTTGAGTTGAATCCTCGATGTAAACAAATAGGCCTAAACATATGCTTTTCAAAGTTCTATGGAGACCTGGAGACCATATACGTTCTGCAATCTAAATTTAGCAAAATATAATATTTTATAAACAATATTATAATTAAATATATATAATAATAATATATGCTTTTAACATTACGTCCAACGGTTCTCTTTTATCTATCTTTAAATCTAATAGTTGTTATTTAGAGTACCAAAGTACCAACCAATCAAATAGAGGGTAGTTTGCAAAAAATTAGTAGTATTAGTAGTTTAGTAAATATATTAGTTTAAGGTAACCATACAAATTATTATTATATTTTGTGATAATTTTATAAATTTGTAATTTTAATTTTATTGTAACTTTTTTTAATTTTACATCGTACTTTGAATACATATTTATATAATTAAGGTAATCGTTCAAATTATAATAATTTTTTATTATACAATGAAATTTAATTATAAAACAACACTATGCATTTATTTTGTACCATTTTAAAAATTACTTTTTCAAGCATAGTGTTTCACTTTTTTAACATTAAAACATTGTTTTAAGCTGGACAAAATTTAGTTTCTATATAATATGTAATTTAAACTTAAATATTTAATGCATCATCAAATATGAAAATACAGAAAGAGATATTAAGCCAAAATATCTACACTACTGTTAACCTACCCATGCTAACCTTTACTTGGGCCTCTAGTTAAATTCTATAGAAAAATGTGATTGAAATTAGGCCTTGGTATTTCTAAGGTAATTCATACTAAGTTCTATCTCTTTATTCTACTATCTAGTATTTTTATCTTGTTACCTTTATTTTGATTAATAAATTTTATCTGTAAAAAAATAAATAATAAAATATAATAATATATACATGATATTATTATAAGTATTTATTTGTATTTTGATAATAAAAATTCTAATTAATATGTTGTTGATGGGAATAAAACCTTGAATTTCTGAACGTAACTTAGAAAAATATATAATATAAATGTTTAATAATAATATGTAGTTGAGGGGATTCGAACCTTGAAATAAGAGTATTTTAAATATCAATAAAGGAATATTTTTTTGACATTACTCTACTTTATGTATTTTTAAATCTAACGTTGTTAATTAGAGTACCAAACTATCAACCAACCAAATAGAGGTTAGTTTGTTTATAATTATATATAAGCGTAAGGGAGATCTTATCCAAAACTTTGGTTACTACCAAAAGTATATGATCCGTTGGATTATAAAACTATAAATATTCAAATAGATGAGGACCGTTAGATATAATATTAAAAATTCTATTTGATTAATAACACTACGTCAAATTTTGGCTTCCGTCACATCAAATACGTGTGGCTAAGCACTTTACGTCACGTTTTAATTTTTCAGCAAAGTGTCACCTAAGGTCGGATCATTTTACGCCCCCTACGGCCACACGCCAGATGTGTGGCTGTAACTCAAAACAGAGTGACTAAAGCATACCACCCCTTGGGTCTGACAGCCCCTGTTTTAAGCTCAAAAGTGTGACTAAATACCATCTTTCAGCCACAGGATGGGTCGTGGCTAAAGAGAATTAATAACGTGGCTAAACACCAACATTCATCAAAGGCTTAGTTTTGGTCGCATTATTTATTGGTAAATCGTGGCAAAAAACTTGGGTATGGCCACATTTTATAATTTTTGTGTGGTCGTTTCTATGTTTTATATACTATTAAACAACTGCTTTTAGTCACTAATATAAGTAGTGACTATAGTTCTGGCTAAAACCTATTTTTATAGAATTTTTGTAATATATAGTGTGGCTAAAGGATAGTAATAGCCACACACACTTAACTAAATTATACAGAGTTTTATTTGTATTATAAATGATCAATAATAAATAATAATACCAAAATTGAAACACAATGCTATATATTCTAAAATTCAAACACTTAGCCATGCATAATCCATCACCAAACTAAATAGCAACATAATTAATGTAATAGCTAAGACCAATCCATACATAATCCATCACCAAACTAAAACCACAATTTCAATTAGAACAAAAGTATGATCAACTAGCTAGAAATGAAGGATGCTTTGAATTTGATTGAAATTTATTGGCTTTTTTCTTGGCTTCTTCATGTGCCTTTTTAGAAGACTCCAACGTTATAACTTCAACTTGCTTATGCTTCTGAATTTTACTTGAGATTGTTGATTCCTCGGATTGTCTCTATTGGCGGCATCAGTGATATCTTGTGTTGGGATTAATCTCCAAGAAGGAATTACTAGGGCAAGCTGGGCAAGAACACTTCTCACCATTTGATTTGGTGTTATGGCATCTGCAACCTAGATATTTAGCCAACAAAATCATGTTAAATTATGTACATAATGTACTGATCACTCAAATAATCAGGCATTACAAGCATTTACCATTGCTTGATAGAAACAAGAATCCATCTATGTGTTCTATCGCTTCTGATATATCGAAGAGATAAAAGGATTATATTTCATCTTCAGCAGCCTCGAAACAGAGACATATACACAACAAAACAGATTATTACACATATATGAAAACACACAAATAATGATAATAAATGATTAGACTATGTGCTTGTCGTATAGTACATACACACAGGTGACCAATCTTACACTCTACAGAGGGACTACTGCCAACTGCCAGCTTAAAATCAACTAAGTTTCTTACACATACTACGGGGACTATAGCTCCAAATATATCTATACCTCAGATAAAATTGGAGTCATGAAATTAGTCATCATCTCAATAAAATGAAGAAATGGATTGCATAGTATTCAACTGTATTCAGGGAAATAACAAAAAAGTCCGAGGAAAGATCACAGAATACTAACACGATATCAAGCCCAAACACATTTTCCCCCCAATACAACCACAATAACATCAACCACTACACTGAACAACAACTAATTCAACAATCATATATAACAAACAAATCGGCTCAATATCGTATATAATTATAACTTATCACCACAAAAGCATAAATCAATCATACATACATACAATACAATCAAATTTTGAACAAAACATTATCGAAATATTCGAAAACAAAACAATATCGAAACAATCAAAAATGAAACAACATCTCATACCTGCCGACAACAGTAACCAGTAAACAGCGATTGAGAGAGCTTGGGATTTGCTCGATGTATGTGTTCCCTGCTTTTGTCACAAACAGAAATTGATAATCAAGATAATGAAAGCACCTTTATGTTTGTGACAAAAACACGAACACCTACATCTACCAAAATCAACTGACCAACAAACAGATCGGGGCCGGGACTATCTAGCAAAATCAATTTGTATGTGTGTGTTTGATTTGAACTTGAGCCGTGAACATACTGAAATCGAGCTAAGAGCCGTGAACATATGTGTGTGCTGAAAAAGAAGGGGGAAAATGGGGAAATGAAATACTGGGTAGGGAGGGAAGTGAATTATTGGGTACATAGGAGGGAAAGAGGAAGCGGGAAATGAAGTTCACTTGATTTTTAGCAATGTTGTTCATTTAGCAATGTTGTAATACCTGTTAAGTTCACTTGATTTTTGTTATAAAGTCGTACAAGATAAATTTCGATTTTTTTTTAAAAAAAATTCATATCACTAATATAAGTAGTTGTTCACATCCGTACGGTTGGATCGTCCAAAAATTAATTTAAAAAAATAGTTTGTTAAGTGGGTGGTAGTCTCGTTTCTCGAAGTAGTACTTTCACTTGATTTTTGTTATAAAGTCGTACAAGATAAATTTAGATTTTTTTTTAAAATTTTGCATATCACTGATATAAGTAGTTGTTCACATCCGTACGGTTGGATCGTCCAAAAATAAATTTAAAAAAATAGTTTGTTAAGTGGGTGGTACTCTCGTTTCTCGAAGTAGTACTTTCACTTGATTTTTGTTATAAAGTCGTACAAGATAAATTTAGATTTTTTTTTAAAATTTTGCATATCACTGATATAAGTAGTTGTTCACATCCGTTCGGTTGGATCGTCCAAAAATAAATTTAAAAAAATAGTTTGTTAAGTGGGTGGTACTCTCGTTTCTCGAAGTAGTACTTTCACTTGATTTTTGTTATAAAGTCGTACAAGATAAATTTAGATTTTTTTTTAAAATTTTGCATATCACTGATATAAGTAGTTGTTCACATCCGTACGGTTGGATCGTCCAAAAATAAATTTAAAAAAATAGTTTGTTAAGTGGGTGGTACTCTCGTTTCTCGAAGTAGTACTTTCACTTGATTTTTGTTATAAAGTCGTACAAGATAAATTTAGATTTTTTTTTAAAATTTTGCATATCACTGATATAAGTAGTTGTTCACATCCGTTCGGTTGGATCGTCCAAAAATAAATTTAAAAAAATAGTTTGTTAAGTGGGTGGTACTCTCGTTTCTCGAAGTAGTACTTTCACTTGATTTTTGTTATAAAGTCGTACAAGATAAATTTAGATTTTTTTTTAAAATTTTGCATATCACTGATATAAGTAGTTGTTCACATCCGTACGGTTGGATCGTCCAAAAATAAATTTAAAAAAATAGTTTGTTAAGTGGGTGGTACTCTCGTTTCTCGAAGTAGTACTTTCACTTGATTTTTGTTATAAAGTCGTACAAGATAAATTTAGATTTTTGTTTAAAATTTTGCATATCACTGATATAAGTAGTTGTTCACATCCGTTCGGTTGGATCGTCCAAAAATAAATTTAAAAAAATAGTTTGTTAAGTGGGTGGTACTCTCGTTTCTCGAAGTAGTACTTTCACTTGATTTTTGTTATAAAGTCGTACAAGATAAATTTAGATTTTTTTTTAAAATTTTGCATATCACTGATATAAGTAGTTGTTCACATCCGTACGGTTGGATCGTCCAAAAATAAATTTAAAAAAATAGTTTGTTAAGTGGGTGGTACTCTCGTTTCTCGAAGTAGTACTTTCACTTGATTTTTGTTATAAAGTCGTACAAGATAAATTTAGATTTTTTTTTAAAATTTTGCATATCACTGATATAAGTAGTTGTTCACATCCGTTCGGTTGGATCGTCCAAAAATAAATTTAAAAAAATAGTTTGTTAAGTGGGTGGTACTCTCGTTTCTCGAAGTAGTACTTTCACTTGATTTTTGAAAATTAATTTTCATTTTGAGGTAAAACTTGTAAAAATCATAAAAAATTCATTTTTGATCCCAAAATTATTTTAAAAATATGGGAATGAAGCTAATTTTGTGATCTTGTTTTTTTTAATTAAAATTTTGATTTTAGAAATTATCTTCTATTTAAACTTCAGATTAATAAGTGATTAAATTTGATTTTCAGCAAAGTAGTATAATAAATTAACCCTAATCACATATGTTTTAGATTGCCGGACATCATCTTCGCCAGAGAGGGTACATATGTTTTAACCCTAATTCATTGCTACACACAGCAGTAGCGACACTCTCTTCTATTTTGCCGCCTAAAACAAGAACCCCAATCATATCCTTTTTTTCCCTCTTATACAACAACAATTGGTTCTAGATTTGATTGAAATACCCAAGATTAACAAAGCCCCTTTCTGGAGAAGATGAGCGGCGGCACTGTTCAGTTCAATTGGCATGACACAACGCCTTTATGTCTTAACCCTAGGTTTTCACCCCTCTCTGGCGAAGATGATGTCCGGCAATTAGTACCTGTATGTCTCCTCTCTCTCTCTCTCTCTCTCTCTCTCTCTCTCTCTCTCACTCTCTCTCTCTGGCTAAATCTATTAAGTCTTGCGTCTATTGGAAATCTAAGTTAATATGATTAACTTAGTTAATGAATGTTTATTTTCTGGAGACTTCAATTTTAGTTTTAATTGATTAACTGACTTTGAGAATATGTTTATTGAAATATTTTGACTAAAACTGTTCGTATTAATCTAAGAGAGTTTATTGCGTCTATTGGGAATCTAAGAGACTACAACTGCATGCAATTATGACATTGATCTCAGTTAATATGAGCGTTGTTTCATATGCCTTACACTCTTCTATTTAAACCATCCCTAGTTAATCCCCTTTCTCATCCTCTCAAACATTCTTAATTGTTATCAAACCCCCCGTCTATCAAATGGCCTTCAACGCTCTCACCATACGTCTTGCCAATGTAGTGTTCAATTACGAAAACTTCACGATCGTAGTGGAAGGTGCAAGCTTTCCAGTGGACGCTGTTCCAAAGAACATCAGCTCTGAGTTCTCCTATGATCAGCAAATCGAGTGGATGTTTCTGCTGATGCACTTCGATCTAGAGAAGGAGAGGAGGGAGGCGGAGCGTCTCCGGGCCCTGGAGTTGCGTGAGAGGATCATTGGACTGGCTGTCACCATATCCAGGATTTACAAGAGGAGGAGGGAGACTGGTTCTTAGAATTTTGTTATTATTTCTTTGTAATTTTTTTTTTGCAATGTTATGCAAGTGTTATGACGTAAGGAGACAGTTGTTATCATGACAGTGTGGAAGTATTTTTATTTTTATCATAACAATTGTTATTTATAGTGTTATGTATGAGTTCTTTTTGTCTTTTTCTATTTTTCAAGAAGGAATAGCTAGGTAAATCTGCATATAAGGTAATTTTTGTAGTAATTGTCATCCCTAATACTCTCTTGTTTGACATGGTCATTGTTCATTATTGGTAGCTTAGATGCATTTGATTTGCAGAAAGAAACATGGTGTATGACGTGCTTAGAGTTTCATTGTTTATTGATCATTAGCTTGTAAGTATGCAGTTGTAGACCTGTAAAAGATGTGTACTTGATGAATGTTCTACAGATTGACTTGCATGATGGTTAAATCTGATTTATGTTTACTCACATATTGAGGTATTTGTTAATGTTACATCAATGTTGACAATCTTCACTGATTTTGACCAAGGGAGATCTCAGCAACATGTAGAGAATACTTGTAATATCAGCAATACTAATACTGGTTTGGGTGCTCCTCAACATGTAGAGAATACTGGTTTCAAGGTTAGTGTATAGTCTGTGATTTAGAAGTATAATTGCTTATTCTTTTTCATATTTTGGGTTGATTTTCATAATGATTTCACTTGCCAGTCCTCGACGCAGGTGGAGCTCACAGAAGCTGAAACAGAGTATGTAGTCAATGCCGTGAAACAGAGTATCCGTGCCTTACACTAGTTAATTTGTTTAATATCTTGATCTGCATATTGCTAGGTTTCTGTTATTGTGAATGCTTCTGAAGTTGAGGAATTTTCAAAAGTAGCTATCAAGCCTGTACGTTCTCTAGCTCCATAGGAATTTAAAGTTTCTTTTATATATAGGGGTGTTGAAAAGGATAATGCAGCAAGAGGAAATACTTGAATCTGAGCAACCTTATTAATCAGTTATGTTCTAAATGGCAGGTACAACGACACCTACAGCTTCGAATAGAAGCTCAAGGGAAATACTTGCAAACAGTGCTAGAGAAAGCTCAAGATACTCTTGGAAAACAGAACTTGGGCACAGTAGGACTAGAAGCTGCAAAGGTCCAACTATCTGAATTGGTCTCAAAAGTATCCACCAAGTCCCTTAATTCTGCGTTTTCGGGAATGACAGAAGTTCCTAGTTTCTGTCCACAACAAATACAAGCAAAGCAGCCAACAGATTGTTCAATGCAAAGCTTCCTGACCTCTTACGAAGTTTCCCAACAGGGCCAAGAGATACAAAATAGGTGGAGCAAAGACCTTAAAGATAATAGAAACTTCATATCGCCTATGGTTCAGGATACGGATAAAGCATACGAGATGCAGCTTCATGCCAGTGACTTGTCAATGAGAGTTGGAGTTCAGGGAGGAAACTGGAATAGTAACAGCACAGACGTTCAAGAAAAAATGAAGGACAGGGATCTTGATGCTAATCTTTTTTATCCCAGTACACACTCAGTTAAGCAAGAGGACGTGAAATCAAGACAAGGCTTTCAGATATCCCGCTCAGCCCCGAAGTTGGACCTGAATATCCATGATGATAGCGATACTTGCTGCATTTCCCTTGGCTCGGAAGCACCTCCCAGTTTTGACTCCTCATGTTTTGAATAAACCAAGACGTTCTTATGAATATATTTGCTTGAAAATAGTTTGTTACTTTCAACAGATAGTTGGAATATGGAATTTGAATGTTATATTATTATTGCATATATATTCAAATAGTAATAAAATATTCAAATTTCTAACAAGGATATCAGTCGTTGTCACCTGTTTTCGAAACTTTTTAGTCACACAATAATATAGTCACTAGTTTTTAGCTTCCTTAAGCGAACAAAGCTCTGACATATATGCAGAAAACTCTACTTTTTAGTCACATATAAAATGTAGTGACCATAGGTTATTTCCCATTTAGCCACATCACCGAAAACGACTGTGGTCGTTTCGTAACATTTAGACACAGCAAAGAAGCGTCGCTAGTTATTGTCACACTTCTATCTCTCAAGTATGACTATAAATTTTGGAATTGGTCAAAGTCAAAAAAAACCATGCTGTTATTGTCACATTTTTTTGAAGTTGTGACTAAATCTTCCAAAAAATGTGTCTTCGGTCACTCGAAAAACAATTGTGTGGCTAAAACTTGGGACGATGATCTTTAGCCTCTCGTTTTTTCCAAAGTGTCACAGCCCTTACTGTACAAAAGAGTGACGAAAGCCCAAATTTGACGTAGTGTAATAGGATAATATTTAAATACTAAAAGGTGTATTTTGATAATTTAAACCAATTATAAATGGGTTTTTTATATTGAATAGAAATCATTATGTAAAAATTCGTAATTATCTTTTCTCTTTAGTTTATGGATAGTTCCAGTTAGATAAAAATTATTAAACCATCATTAAATTAAAGATAATTTTGTTAGCTTATATAGTATAGATAGATAGATAGTATAAAGGTTAGTTTGTTTATAATATTATAGTATAGATAGATAGTATAAATAGATGTATAGATAGGTGCATTGGCCACATCATCACCATTTATCCACCTCAGATTTTAAACTAAAGGTAAAACACAAAAACTAACCGAGTTACACATAATCAAAACAAATATAAAGTTAGTGACTAAATAAAAAAAAGTTGTTGTTTTTCTGATGGTACTAAAAGCTGAGTGATTAAAAAATCTATTTTTCCTCTAAGAAAAAAAGAAGTTTGTTTTTGAATTCAGTAAAGTTAAACTTTTATCTTTGCTACACACGGCAATTTATTTGAAGAGTGTTCTTGGGACATTTTTACTTCAAAATATGTCAGTAAGGACCATTGTTTACATATTAGGGATAAACAACATTCGAAATAAATTTAATCGCGAAAATAATACTTGAAAAAATCAAATGCACCAGCATTAGGATTTCTTGACCCCGTTGATGGAGAATTCAGGCCTGGTTGCAAATTTGGCTCCATGTGGCTGCTAGATCTTCCCTGGAAATTTTGATTGCTACCAACCTGCAAAACAATAAGATTAATTTAGACTTCATCAATTGTAGCATTTCTTACACGTATATTTGGTCAGCTGTATATGCAGAGTACAGAGATTTTTATACATACCCCAGCAACCTGCAATGAGGACTGCATACAAGTTTTCTGCAGTTGGTGGCTGTGGATAAGTACTCATTTTAATTAGAAACTTCATAGACACACACAGACCTAGAATGCTTAATTCAAGAGTGTCAATGTGTTGATCGAGCTATGATGTCAAGTATTTATCACAACAGACTCTACTTGCTAAGTTTTTACGGAAGATATTATTAATCATGTCTGAGAGATTTCATAAAGTTAATTACCTAGAACTGCCTACATTTGGCATTGTTGTTTCAAACCATATTCTGTTTACTCCAGGAGTTGGAACCAATATAGTAGCACTAGGTTCCATCACAGTATCTAATTTGTCGTTACAATGAGAATGAGAAGAATTGCTAACTAATTGCTGGCTCAATGTTCCGAGAGATGTAACTATAGGGGAGACATTTTGTAGCATCGTCCTGGTCGTTGCTTCCTGAAAGCTTTCAGGAGTTGGCAGTACAAAGGACGACTTATCCAGTGTCGAGGTATCCCTCGTAGCTTCCTAGGAATTTCATGAGCAAGTACATGAGATCTATCCAGAAAATTAATAGAAGTGTATGAGATCAAGATCATTTGGATATGTTCTTGAAGAGGATTTCACCTCGGATCCTGGGAGGTTGGAATAAATGGAGAAGTATATGTTCCAGAACACTCCCCACCATTCAGCCAGAAAGCCTTCAGGAGCATCAATCACTTAAAAAGGCAAAAAAAACAGTTTAGATAATTACAAATTGCAGTAAAAGACACATAGTCAATTATAAAATGAGAAAAAATAATAGTACTGACCTGGTTTTAGCTCAAGATTTGCCTCTTGGGCAAATACCTTAGCAGCGTCATGCATGTTATTTTTTTTCATATGATCGTGAATGTATAGCATGAGCCTGCAAATCCATAAACTAAGAACTTAAAGACGAACTAATGTAGAAAAAGAAACAACATTAGCCCAACACACAATTACTGGAGAACAGACGGTAACCCCACCCCATCTGCAACTTACATTTTTTGAGTATCATTGTCCCCAAAATCCATTTTCAGCGATAGCAAACCTCGAAAAATTAACAATAACTACTAAAGTTAAATAAAAAACAGAGGAAAACTGATTATATATAGTAGTGTACAAATGTGATATGATAGTCGAAAAACGTGATCATCCAATCATGCAAAGTACATCATTTTGTTTTCTTAGAAATGTATGTAACTTTCAAATCATTTCGAGTGACGAAATAAAGCTATAATAATCCAATTACTAACCCTTTTTGATGCGATATTTTTTAGCCATACTTGCATGAATGTAATAATTAACTACCATTTACATGTGAATTGCAACAGGTTTCAACTAGTCGGTGGCGCCCGTTGTGTAGTCCTCATACCAGAGCATGCTGTAGATTAACATGGACACACGTTTTTTGCAGTACCTCAATCAGAAGTATAGGACGGCTCAGACTAAAAAATTTAACTTATATAAAACAAGAGTAGCCAGCAGGCAGCAGGCAGCATGCATGTTATTTCGACAGTAAGAGCAACCCTAACGGGGTTCCCTCTATAAACAAATGGTTACCTATAATTTAGGAACCAAAAAGCTATTTCACTCGGTATTTCCTATATTGCTTCCTATATTTCAAAATCACTAGTTTCATATTTATCTAATTTTCTAGAATTTCTCTATTTTAAATATTAAAAATTAAAATTTCCTTAGCTCTAAATTGTAGAAAAGGTAGTACTTATTAAAGATAAGTTGGTTTATATAAACCTAATATAAAATTCAATTTTCTTATTTACATTCTATTAAAAGTTGAAAATTCCTTTTTTTAGCTCCTAAATTGTAGAAAAGTTAATACTTATTAAAGACAAATTGTCTTATATAAACCTAATATAAAATTCAATTTCCTTATTTACATTCACTACAAGAAAAACGGCCATTTCCTACCATTTAAAACATACCAAAAAAAATTGGTTGGAAATGACTGAGCATTTCCAACCAACAAAGAAATTGGTTGGAAATGGTGTCTGTGGGTCCCAAGTTTTGTACACGCAAGCATCAATTCCTACCAATTCTTGGTCGGAAATCAATTCCTACCAGATTTGGTCGGTTTTGGTCACAATTTAACTTTTCAACGACCCCACATTCCACATCATTATCCCTCACGTATTTTAAATTAATAAACAATTTCGGGGAAAAAAAATAACGAAATTTTGTCAGGGTCATTTCCTACTAGATTTTGGTAGGTTTTGATTAAGTAGCCTCGTCAACAAAAACTACCAGCAAACTGTTCCTACCAACTTTGGTAGGAAAACAAAACCTACCGATTTTGGTAGGTTTTAGTTGCATTTTGATAATGAAAGGACCCCACCTTCCACGTCACAATCCCTCACATTTTTAGATTAATAAACAATTTCTTAAAATATAAATATTATTATTTTTCCAGGTGTTTTTCCTACCAATATTGGTAGGAAAAGACCCGAATGCAAAATTTTAACTTTTTCTGGTCCCCGCTTCCATGTCATCGGTCGTGGCTGTTTGTTATTGGTCCAATTATTAAGTGCATTTCCTACCAAAATTGGTAGGAAAGGGTTGCAGAATGCAAATTAGGGGAGAATGTGTTTTTATTATATTTTTTGTTATCGCTTATCATGTTTTTTGTTAATCAAACTCTATCGACATAAAGATCTACTCATTTTAGTAGTGGAGGATAAAAAATAGTTGATTTAAACATACATTCTTATGTTTTTATGTTATTCGCTAAAACCTAATTATATCGGAAAAAAAATTTAAAAATATAAAGACGTATTGATAAATTATATTTTTTTAGATGAAACGTCGTTTTATAGTTTAATGAAGGTAAGGAAAAAAAATTAGACAAAAAAGAATTACAAAAAGTTAAAGTCATTTAGAAAACGAAAGAGTGTAGGTGTTCGAAGATTGAGTTAGAGTTTATACTCATATTTTAGGGGTTGTCTAGGGTTACACTTTTCGTTTTTTAAAAAAAATAAATTCAACGATCTAACCTTACGGATGATTAAATATATTGATTTCTTAGATGTATGTAAAATTTTAGAGTTTTTTAATTTAAACTCCTATATTTTTATAATGAATCTATCTATCAAAATTATAATGTATAAAATAGATTTGGGGTATGATATAGAAAATTTACAGTTGATTTAGTGCAAAAGTGTTGTTGGTGCAGTGGTTTAGCACTTGGTCATTCTCGGAGAGTGGAGGGGTACGATTCTGCAAACCCCAATTTTTTTTGGCAATTTCCGCTAAAACCTAATTATATCGAAAAAAAAATTAAAAATATAAAGACATATTGATAAATTAATTTTTTTTAGATGAAACGTTGTTTTGTAGTTTGATGAAGGTAAGGAAAAAAATTTAAACAAAAAAGAATTACAAAAAGTTAAAGTCGTTTAGAAAACGAAAGAGTGTCGTTGTTCGAAGATTGAGTTAGAGTTTATACTCATATTTTAGGGGTTGTCTAGGGTTACACTTTTTGATTTTTTTTAAAACAAAATTCAACGATCTAACCTTACGGATGATTAAATATATTGATTTCTTAGATGTATATAAAATTTTAGATTTTTTTAATTTAAACTCCTATATTTTTATAATGAATCTATCTATCAAAATTATAATTTATAAAATAAATTTGGGGTATGATATAGAAAATTTATAGCAGATTTAGTGCAAAAGTGTTGTTGGTGCAGTGGTTTAGCACTTGCTCATTCTCGGAGAGGGGAGGGGTTCGATTCTGCACAACCCAATTTTTGCTATAGAAAATATTTTTTTGTTAAAAGCTCACAGTAGACACACACAAAAATAAGAGCGGGGGCTGAAAATTTCAGACAAAAAACCGAGCGGCAAATATACCGCCCTCACTCTTCTCTCTTTTCTTTTCACTCTGACACTTTATCTCTTTACACTCTCACACTCTTATCTCTTTTCCGTCTCTCGCACTCTCTCGGCGGTAAACAAATCAAATCACTCAAACAATTGGTGTTTAATCAATTTCACAAATTGATTTGGGGTTTCAATCGATTAGGGCTTCAACCAACTTTAATAAAATTAGGGTTTTCCATCGATTTGGGCTTCAATCGATTTGGGGTTTAAATTAGGGGTCTTCAATTTCCGTCTTTGATTAAGGTTTATCTTTGTTTGAGATTCGGATTTGAGCTGGTTCCAGTTGGTTCATTTGGTTCTAGTTGGTTTATATCTTCGTAAGGTACATCCTCTTCTACTTTTTCTTAATAATTAATTCAGTTCATTAACTCAGGACAAGTCTCATCCCTAATTTTAGTTGTTTGGCAGACTACCAAGTTCGCTATAATCTACAATTCATGAATTAATAATTAATTTCGTGTATGCATATGTTTTTATCTATACTTACAAAAGTTGTTAGCTACAAATTTGTGTCTATTTACAAGCATGTAACTATCTTTTCTGAGAGAGAGACAGAGAGAGAGACAGAGAGAGAGAGAGAGATGGGTTTGAATATGAAGAGTAAAGCTTGGAGCTTGATGGTTGCATTGTTGGTTCTTGTGGAGTGTACAAATTGTGAAGACCCATATAAATTTTTCACATGGAATGTTACTTATGGGGATATTTATCCACTTGGTGTGAAACAACAGGTACTTATTGTTTAAATGTATTTTACCCCTGATCTATAACTACAAATTTAACCTTTTGTATGTATTTAGTGACTCTCTTTGTCTGAATGTATGGACAGGGCATACTGATTAATGGGCAGTTTCCTGGGCCACAAATTGATTCAGTGACTAATGACAACTTGATCGTTAATGTTTACAACAGTTTGGATGAGCCCTTTCTCTTTTCTTGGTTAGTTCTTGTTTCCTGTCTAATCTTATTCCTGTTTTGCTAATTTTCTTGTAATGTTGAGAATTTTAGGGAAGTGGTTTGTTTTTCTTTTTATATTTTCACTTGTAGTACTTAGGATGCCAGGAGTGCTATCTTTTTTGACTGGCAGCTGTACTAGTCATAAAATCTTCTTTAAGCTTTAAGTTTGATCTCTATAAGTGATTTCTCTGGATGATTGCAAGTAAATGTGAATAAATGGACAGCTAATGAAATCTTTACTATTAATGAATTGTATGATTAGATGTTATTGTTGCATTGATTTTAAACATTATGATTACTGAGCAGGAATGGAGTGGAGCAGAGAAGGAATTCATGGCAAGATGGGGTTTACGGTACTAATTGCCCTATTCCAGCAGGACAAAACTTCACTTATGTCCTTCAAGTCAAGGATCAAATTGGTAGTTTCTTCTACTTTCCTTCCCTTGCATTCCACAAAGCTGCAGGAGGCTATGGTGGCATTAAAATTGCTAGTCGCTCTGTCATCCCTGTTCCTTTTTCTCCTCCTGCCGATGATTTTACAGTGTTAGTTGGTGACTGGTTCAAGCAAAATCACACTGTGACTTTCTTTTTTTGGATAAGCTCTGTATTTCTGCTCTGTCCTTTTTTGATAAATGCTTATGTGAAATTCATTCTTGTTCTTTATGTATGCTTATATTCCTGACTTTTGTAGGATTTAAAATCAATTTTGGATGATGGGAATAATCTTCCGTTTCCAGATGGACTTCTTATTAATGGACGGACATCAAACTCGTACACATTTCCGATGAGGAGGACGATGTGACGAACAATTCCGACGATGAAGGCGATGTTGAGGCTGGTTGTGAAGGTAACACTGGTGCAATGGAAAGTGCATGTGCTATGAAAGACGCAGAAGGAGATTTGGAAGGTGAAGGCTCGGATAGTGAGGAAGATTAAACCTTAAAACTCTTAATTTTAAGTATCCTGAAATATTGTTAGATGTGAACTTTTTTTTTTGGTTAGTGTCCGATAACTTTGTTTTTGGTTGTGGATGAATGGAAAGTATTAGAACTTTATTTATGGTGTTTGTGTTTGGTTTGGAAACTTGTTGGATGTTTTAATCTAATTGCAAGTAATTTTAGTTACTAGTCATTGTATTTATAGTGTATTATTTGGGTTGGATGTTATGATTGATTTTGATGAATGTGGATTGTGGATTGTACAGGAAATGACCAAAACAAAAAGAATTTTTCAAAAAGAAAAGCCACCATTTCCTACCAAATCTGCACATTTCCTACCAAGCTTACCATTCGAAACCCAGAATGGTAGGAAATGCTTGGTAGGAAATGCTAATTTACATGGTTTCTGATATAAAACCAACCAATTGACATATTAGAAATTGGTAGGAAATAGATCTTGACTGAAGTCAAATGTGATGTGGCAAAAATGACTTGGACTGGTCCCACTTGACATGTGGATGACATGTCAACATTGGGGGACCCCTTTAAGCTGACGTGGCTCTTGACGTGTCAAGTGATGTGTCAAGGCCCCACATGCCAAGTGGCTGCCCATGTGGCAAGCCACATGGGCAGCCACTTGGCATGTGGGGCCTTTTAGAAATAACCTAGCAATTCCTACCATTAAGCATTTCCGACTTGAGCAATTCCAACCAACGGGTGTGGTTGGAATTGATTCCATTTCCGACCAAAATGTGGCCATTTCCAACCAATTGAATGGTAGGAAATGGCCGTTTTTCTTGTAGTGATTCTAATTTATAGAAAAGATAATAAATATAGAAAAGTCAATCATATTTATAATTTAATTTCTTTATCTTTATATTATATAAAGGAAGCTTCTTAATTTTAATTCAATAAAATTGAAATTTTTTATTTACATCCGAGTTTTTTTTTCCGGAGCCCATTTCTTTGTATATAAAGGAAAACCCCATAAACTTTGAGATCGTCCTAAAATTATTAATCTATTTTTCTAGAGCTCATCAATTTTAATTCAATAAAATTAAGTTTCCTTATTTACATTCGAATTTTTAGGAAAGACTTTCTTTATTTACACTAAAATTTTCAGGGAAGTCAATAAATATATAAAAGTCAATCCTATTTAAACTTTAATCAAACAAATATTACCTTTTTTCTCAACTAACTTGGATCTTATTTAAGTTTTAATCAATTTTTCTAGAGTTTCACTATTTTAATTCAATTCAATTTTTAAGCAAAGACAATAAATATAAAAAAGTCAGTCATATTTAAAATTTAATTAAACAAAATTAAATTATTTTCTCAACTAAATTAAAGCATATTTAAGTTTTAATCTATTTTTCTAGAGTTTCTCTATTTTAATTCAATAGAATTAAATTATCTTACTTAGATTCGAATTTACAGGAAAGACAATAAATATATAAAAATCAACCCTTTTTAGAATTGAATCTTTATTATAACGTTATATTACAATCCTATTTTGGATTTTATCTTTATAATCCTACTATCTTAAAACCCGTGCGATGCACGGATTGTTAATTGTTATTTTATTATTATTTTTTTAATATTTTGTTAATTGTAATTGTGCAAAAAATAAGTAGGCATGTTAAAATAGCTAAACACTTTTAATTAATTAAAAACATTAAAACAGATTTTAAAATAAATAATTATGGGTTTGCCTGTTATATTTTTGGAAAATGAGTGGTTTTAATAAGAAAAAATAAAAAATATAACATATATTTAGTTTAAAAAGGTAAATGCCCCTGATATTTTTGGAAAATGTGGTTTTAAAATTTAATAATTAAAAGTATTTAAATACGTTTTAAAATAAATAAGTAAAGGGTTTCCTGTGATATTTTTGGAAAAAGAATGGATTTTAGTGAGAAAAGTAGAAAAAGTAAATTGTAAAAGGCAATTTCTCGTGATATATTTAGAAAAGTGTGGAATTTGTTAGAAAAATATATAATATGTTTTAGCTGAAAAGATAATTGATTATAAATAGGTATTTGATTATTTATATTTTAATATTTTTAGTAATTGCATTTGTTAAGAAAAATAAGTAGACATGTTAAAATAGATAAACTTTAAAAAAATAATTATAATATTAAAATAGGTTTAAAAATAAATAACTAAAGGTTTGTCCGTGATATTTTTGGAAAATGAGGGGTTTTAGTAAAGAAAAATAGAAAAACAAACATGTTTTGGTTAAAAAAGGTAATTGTCCGTGATATATTTGAAAAAGTAGGGGAATTTGTTAGAAAAAATAGAAAAAATAATGTATTTTAGGTGAAAAAGGTAATTGGTTATAAATATGTAATATTATTATTTAATAATATATTTCTATAAATAAGTAAGGTTAATTAAGTAAAAACACGAACTACAGTTAATTAAGGGCAATTAAGTAAAATCACAACGTACCATACCGACCAACCAAACTTTTAATGTTTCGTCTATTATATAATAGTATTGATTTAGAATTTAATCTTTATTATATCTTAAATTACCTATAAAAACATGACATACTGATTAGTTTTCCTGGTCACAAATTTGAGAAATTTATGATAATTCGTGTGCATTAACATTATGATAACTTTTTGTATATTATAATTTATTTTCTTTTTTGACATCTTTTACTTCAAGTTTTGCGGTTATAGTTATCTACGTGCATACTTATCACAGAGCAGTGAACATACACAAACTATTATTAATCAATTTTTTTGAGTCGGTGAATACTGAATATTAGTTTTAGGTATATATGTCTTGATAGGTTTAGCACAAGTTGGAAGACAAATTTCAAAAAAAAAAAAAAAAGTTGGAACATAAATAGACAATTGTAGGCTAAAAAAAAGAGTGTATGCATTCAAAAAAAGGTGACGAGGTATACAGATATTTTTTAGTTGATTTCTTTATCTAATAATAATTATGTTGGGATTCATGGGTGATAGCACAGAAACAACTTAACTTTGATTGTACTTAATTTTTCAAATTAAGTAGAACATACTGTCATAGCCAAAGTATGTTCTTGTAATCAGTATGTAATGTTATTCTAGTTGTATTATTTGAAAGAAGTTCACTTATGTGTTCAAGCCTCAAAGAATGCTTTTTGGATGACAACATGAATAAAGGGTACTGTCCTAAAGCTGTGACAGTAAGATTACAAGAAGACAGAATGTTGCAAGTCACGACAGCATATTCACTCTGACAGCAACATTGGCGGAAGACTACGTGACAGCAACTATTACCCTCGACAGCAAGTTTGGGATCCTCGACAGCACTCTATGCGGGGAACTCATACTGTCACCAAAAGATCATTCCTGTGACAGCAAGCTTTGCGGCAAAAGTAACTGTCTCAATAAAGATCCTTATGCTAGGTATCTTTCTCAGTCAAATCCCGTGACAGTTTAAATGTTCAAGAAACAGGCGTGATGCAGTATCCCTAAGCTGCACCAAGTCTGCAAGACTACGACAGAAGCTTCAAGCACTGCAAACAAAAGCGAATCAATTCAAGAGCAAGGTCAAGTCTCTATTTGCTGAATTGTTTTAGCTAGAAATAGAATGAATCTAGGTTGCTTTTGTTATGATGTATATCTGACATATTAGCAATTTAGGATAGTCACATGGGTAAGACAATCTGTAAGAAGCTGCCACTTGACAATGACAGCAGCTTCACAAACCCGTGACTGATAGTGATAGGATTAGTCTTATACCCACTGTCAATTCATTCTAGAGAGGTAACGAAGACTAGCAAGTGCCTTGAAGAAAAACGAAGCTCAAGATTTCTCTTGAGGTTGTAGCAACACTTTGCAAAATAAATAAAACATTTATTTTGTGAATATTGTCTTCTCTACTTTACTGTTTGTGAATGCATACATATTATTGATAACATTAAATCTTAGTTTTAGTTGTTGAAACTGAGATTGAATTTTATCAGTATTGCATTCATCCCCCCCCCCTTCTGCAATACACAAGGACCAACAACTGGTATCAGAGCTTTCAGATTAATATACATATCTGAGATCCCGACGACAATGCAGAAATCAAACAGTATCAAGATCCCAGCTTTTGATAAAGAGAACTACAGTATTTGGAAAAGAAAGATCTTGTTGTTTATCAAAGCTGCGAATCCACTATACCCAGGTATACTCGAGAATGGTCCTTTCATTCCAAGAAAGGAAATTGAAGCCACAACAGTAAATGGTGAGATCATTCCTGCACATTGGGTTCCCAAAGATCCCTCCGAAGTTTTGGAAACTGAAAAGGAGAAAATGGTGCTAGATGATCACTTGCAACTCATCTTGCTCGATTCTCTCACGTTGGATAAAGCCATGTGTGGAAGTGTGATAAGCTGCACATCAGCCAAGGAGATGTGGATCAGGTTAGCCTTACTCTGTGAAGGAAGTGAAGAAGTTAAGGGCAACCAAAGGCAAATACTTATATCTCAATATGAGGCATTTATGGCCAAGCCTGGTGAAGACTTAACCTCCATGTTTGAAAGGTTCAGTAAGCTCTTAACTGAACTGCAGATACATGGCAAGTACTATGACAGAAAAGAATTGAACGTCAAGTTCTTGCTTACACTACCTGATCATCTTGAACACAAGACAACAGCCATACGAGAAGGAAGAGATCTTAACAATATAACCTTTTAGACACTTTATGGCATACTGAAGTTGTATGAACTTGAACTCTTTCAAAAGAGAGCCATACAAAGTGGAACAAGGAACAAGATGGCTAATATGTCTAGTGCCCTAGTAGCACAAGTACCAAGGATCACACAACCTAGTGAAGCACCACAAATCACTCAACCAACCCCTGTACAATCCTTGAAGATAGAAGAGGTTGTTGAAGATGATGAGAAAGTAGTACTACAGCTCAAGGATGTGGAAGATGAAGACTTCTACACTATGGAGGAACTGGAAAGCATGGACAATCCTACTATGGCTTACATGGCCAAAAAGTTCAAGAACTTCAGATTCAAGAAGGATAGGTCATTCAGGCCCCAAGGCCAAGCATCCAAGTTCACCAAGGGAAGCTCGTCAAAGGCTGCTGTGGGAAGCTCATTCAAAGGAGGATACAAGACTGGATTTGTGGATAGATCTAAATTCAAGTGTTACAACTGTGGTGAACCTGGTCATTTTGCTACTGAGTGCAAAAGACCCAAACAGGTTCAGAGATTTGAGAAAGGAACTGGTGGATACTCCAAGAAGAATCAAGGTAGAGCCTATGTGGCTGAAGGAAAGTGTTGGGATGAGTCTGATGATGAAGATGAAGAAGAATATGTCAACCTAGCTCTCATGGCTAGCACTGATGAAGTAACATCAACATCCTCAAGTCAGGTACCTTCACTTGTCTTACTTGATATGTCCATTGATGAGTATAAGAAAACCATTAAAGACTTAAGTGTTGAAATGTTCAATGTCTATACTAGCTTATCTGCTGCCAATGAGGAAATCACTAGGCTGAGTAAGCTAAATGAAACACTAAAGTCTGAAAATGAATCTCTTGTTCTCAAAACCAGTTCACTTGACTCTTTAGCTCAGGAGAATGCTAAACTTAAGAATGAATTGAAGTGTGCTAAAGAGGTTGAGGAATACCTGAGAAATGAGATTGCTGAAAATGAATTTAAAATCAAAGCTTATAAAAACTCATCAAAGATAGTTCAGGATTACAATGATAAGCATACAGAAAATCAGTCTGTTGGTATAGGTTTTTCTTATGGTAGAAGACCTGGAAAGGAAACTGTGATTCAAGATTGTCCTGGAATTGCTGCTGTCAAACCCACCATTCTCAAGAAAGTTAAAACTCCTATTTTCAAAGCTGCTGAAATTGAGTTTGATGAAGAAGCCATGCTCATCAAACAAGAAATTCTTGATGAGGATGAAGGTGTTGACAGCACATTCAAGGATGGAAAGGATACTGTCACAATCCCCAAGACAGTAAACTTACCAAGCAATCAGACAGTAAGTTCAAAAGATGCTGTCACAGTTGGCAAGACAGAATCTTTCAAAGATACTGTCAAGAATGGTTCCAAGACAGTAACTTCAAAACCTTCTGCCAAGACAGTAGGAATAAAAGATACTGTCAAGGAAAGTTCGACAACAACTTCTGAACATACTGTCAATCCAGTAACTCCCAAGTCTAAAAACAGGAATGGTAAGGTAGGTGTCAATAAAGGAAATGGATACACTAATGTTGGAGGTGCTTCTAGGAAACTGTGCAATAACTGTGGATCTACTCATCACTTAACACATGTTTGTAAGAAACCAATTGAGAATAAGATCAATGCAACTGAACTCAATGGTAACTTACACAGAACCCCCCTTTTGCATAGAACTATGAGTGTCTGTAACAACATTGAATGTATGCCATGCAAAATCACTGCCATGAGTACATGCTTTAACTTACCTGTTCTCTCTACTGAAAAATGCTCATACGTGAACACTGTTGAGACTTCTGAGCCTGCTGGTAACAGCAAAAAGGCTTCATCCACTAAGAAAAGGACCAAGTCCAATTCTAAACCTAAGTGGGTGAAAAGAGAAGTCAAACAGGAGATTACTGATAATGCTTATGACTTTATGACTGAAGGAAACTCAGGAGACACTGAAACTGCAGGACCCAACAAGGATTGGGTACCATATGCATCTTAGACACATTCTGTTTTGCAGGGCAAGAAGAAAGATCAAGTCATGTGGATTATTGACAGTGGTTGCTCAAGACACATGACAGGTGATAAAGCCCTGCTATCACATTATGTAGAGAAAGCTGGCCCAATCATAACCTTTGGAGACAACAACAAGGGTTACACAGTGGGATATGGCTGTCTGGAAATTGGAAATGTTGTCATTGAAGATATTGCTCTTGTGGATGGATTGAAGCACAACCTACTCAGTGTCAGCCAATTCAGTGACAGGGGATTTAAGGTTGATTTTGATATGTTGGTGTGCAACATCTATCACAAGAAGGATGGAAGCCTCTCTCTAAAAGGGGTCAGAAAAGGAAGCATGTTTGTTGCTGATCTAAGCTTAACAAAGAAGGATAAAGTTTACTGTTTTTACAGTAAAGCTATTGTTGGTGACAGTATGCTTTGGCACAGGAAGCTCTCACATCTCAACTTCAAGACAATGAATATTCTGATGAAGAAGGAGTTAGTGAGAGGTTTGCCCCAACAGGAATTCTGTCAAGAAGGATTGTGTGAAGATTGTCAAATGGGCAAACTGAGAAGAGCTGTGCACAAGTCCAAGCAAGTAAACACCAACACAGAAGCACTCAAGTTAATTCACATGGATCTCTTTGGACCAGTCAATGTACCATCTATGGCCAGAAAGAGGTATGCCTTAGTAATGGTGGATGATTACTCAAGGTACACTTGGGTGAAATTTCTTGAATCCAAAGATGAAGCTGCTCAAGTGATTATTGATCAAGTCAGAGTTCTTGATAGAACCCCAAACTCAAAAGTTCAAATCGTGAGGAGTGACAATGGTACAGAATTCAGAAATGCCACTCTTGGAAATTTCTGCAAAGATGAAGGAATTGTACAACAATTCTCTGCTGCAAGAACTCCACAGCAGAATGGAGTTGTTGAAAGAAAGAACAGGACTCTCATTGAAGTAGCTAGAACTATGTTGCATGATGCTAAACTGCCAACATATTTCTGGGCTAAAGCTATCAACACAGCCTGTTATACTCAGAACAGAACCATGATCAACAAAACTCATGCAAGTACACCTTACTGTCTGTTAACTGGAAAGAAACCTACTGTCAAATATTTTCATGTGTTTGGGAGCAAATGCTTTATGATGAAGGACAACCATGAGAAGAAAGGAAAATTTGACACCAAGGCTTTTGAAGGACTATTCATGGGTTACAGCACAGAAAGGACTGCCTACAGAGTTTATGTTATGGAACACAGGATTATTGAAGAAAGTGTTAATGTCACATTTGATGAAACCAAGTTTCCAGGACTGCATGAAGAAGGAAAGATGCAGACATTCAGATTTGAGAATCAAGGATACTTGGAAGCTGAGGAGATTGTGGATGAAGAACCTAGCTTCACTCAAGTTGTTGAAGTTGATAAAGATACTGTCAATGCCACTACTGTCAACCAAACTCCAGCTCAGTCACAGACCATATCCTCTAACATTCATGACAATGGTGACTCTGGAGACAATGAAGAACATGGTGAAGACAATGGGATTGGTGATCACTCAACTCAACAAACTGAAGGAAGTGTTCCTGTGCAGTCAAGTAGCTTGCCCAGAATCACCAAGTGGAACAAAGATCACTCAAGTGACCTCATCATTGGTGACCCTAATTCTGGAGTGAGGACCAGGAACAAAGTCTCTGCTGACAGCATGTTTTCATGCTTCCTGTCTCAGATGGAACCTAAGACAATTGATGAAGCATTGTTGGATTCTGACTGGGTGATAGCCATGCAGGAAGAGCTAAATCAGTTTGAAAGAAACAATGTATGGAAATTGGTTCCAAGACCTAAGGGAAAGTCAGTTATTGAGACTAAGTGGGTTTTCAGAAACAAACTTGATGAAAGTGGATTAGTGACAAGGAACAAAGCAAGGCTAGTGGCTAAAGGTTACTGTCAACAGGAGGGAATAGATTATGATGAGACATTTGCTCCTGTTGCAAGACTTGAAGCTATAAGAATCTTTCTAGCTTATGCTGCACACTGCAACTTCAAAGTATTTCAGATGGATGTCAAAAGTGCCTTTCTAAATGGAGAGCTGGAAGAAGAAGTGTATGTGGAACAGCCACCAGGGTTTGAGGATGCTGAAATGCATAATTTTGTGTACAAACTCTTCAAAGCTTTGTATGGATTAAAGCAAGCACCCAGGGCATGGTATGACACACTTTCCACCTTTCTTCTGGAAAACCAGTTTACCAGAGGAGTTGTGGACAAGACACTTTTCTACAAGCATCATGGCAAGGACATCATTCTGGTACAAATCTATGTGGATGACATCATTTTTGGTTCTACAAATGAGAAGTTGTGTGAGAAGTTTTCCCATCTCATGAGCAACAAATATGAGATGAGCATGATGGGAGAATTGTCATTCTTTCTGGGGTTACAAATTCTTCAACAAACTGATGGAATCTTCATAAGCCAAGCCAAGTATATTAAGGAACTTCTCAAAAAGTTCAACTTGGAAGATTCATCTCCTGCAAAGACACCAATGTCCACAGCAACTAGTCTGGATCTTGACCCTAAAGGAAAGAAAGTTGACTCAAGCACCTATAGAGGCATGGTAGGATCTCTCCTATACCTAACTGCTAGCAGACCTGACATCATGTTTGCTACATGTCTCTGTGCAAGGTTTCAAAGTGATCCAAAGGAGTCACACTTGGTAGCCATCAAGAGGATCTTTAGATACTTAAAAGGCACTCCTAACCTAGGCCTTTGGTATCCTAAGAATACTGGATTTGATCTAATTGGTTACTCAGACTCAGACTATGCTGGATGCAAGATTGACAGAAAGAGTACTACTGGTAGCTGTCAATTTCTTGGTGGAAGATTGGTCTCATGGTTTAGCAAGAAACAGCATTCAGTTTCTACCTCAACTGCAGAAGCTGAGTACATTGCTGCAGGCAGTTGCTGTGCACAAATTCTATGGATGAAAAGTCAACTTCTAGATTATGGTCTAGTGTTAAGAGAAATTCCTATCTACTGTGACAACACTAGTGCCATAGCCATCTCAGACAATCCAGTTCAACACTCTAGGACAAAGCACATTGATATAAGACATCACTTTATCAGAGAGCATGTTGAACAAGGAACTGTGAAGCTGATTTATGTCCCAACTGACAAGCAACTTGCTGACATCTTCACTAAGCCATTGGATGAAGCAACCTTCAACAGGTTGGTAAGTGAATTGGGAATGCTGAATCTGGTATGTTAATTCTCTAAGGTTTCTAAATTCTCAATTCTTTTTGAAGCTCATGACAGCAGCTTCAAACCTGCTGTCAAGAGAAGTTACTGTCTACTTGGTTTATGTCTGTTATGTGACAGCATGTGTTGATTTGACTTTTCATGTCAGTATTTTGTGCCAGTCTCATACTTTTAAACCGTGTATGACTTTAATGTGGTTATCCGTTAAGTTTGAGAGTTAAAAATCTGTTCCATTGGACTTTCACACTCTTTTGCATTAATCTGTAGGATTAAAGGAGGACACGACCATTAATTACTTTTGTGGTAGTTGTATGGGTACTCTAACTGTTGACCATTAGACTTTAATCCTTAGACGGTTTTGCCTATAAATTAACCTTAGGTTTCACCAGTCTGCTCTCAGTTTTAAAGTAAATAATGGAAAACAAAGTAGGAATCGAAGTTGGTCTAAAGAAGTGTGACAGTGAACCCGACAATGAAGAGATCGATGAGCTCTTTGAAATACTGTTGGACGCCATGGATGAGATAGACGAGGAAAAGGAGGCCAAGGCTAAGGAAGAGGAGGCCAAGGCTATGGAAGAAGAGAAGGAGCTTCAGGCACTTCTTGAAAAAGAAGGCCGCTCTGAAGAAGAGATTAAGGAAGAAGTCTTAGAACTAGTTGATAAAATCATAAAATGATGTACTCTATATTCTATTCTGAATGATTTTATTAATAATAATAATAAACGTTCTTGTCTTTTTAGTTATTGAGTTTATGATTTGTCTGTGTTAATTGCTTAATATCTGTGTTCAAAAGACTACATTGCTAAATCCATAATTTGTCTATATTAAGTTAAGTGTATGAATCAAGCATTCTAATAAGTTCATGACAGAACCATTTCCTAATCGAAGTTACTGTCGTTAAGAGGGATACTGTCGTGTGTTTCTTGACAGCAACCTTCTTGACAGCAGGAAAAGACTTTCTGTCACGACTTGTAAAGGATATTGTCATTCATATGCTTAACGGTGACAGCAAGTTTTTGCGCAATAGTTGCTGTCGCGCAAAACCTACTGTCATCACCACTTATTACTGACAGATTGTTTCTAGCGCACAGGTTACTGTCAACAATAGTGGACCGTTGTAATTGGATATTCACCCCACGTTTGACAGTGAATAACGGGCAGTAACTCACGTGTTAAGAGAGTGGGTTAAGACACGTTCTTTAACTCCACTTTTTGAGCAACCGTTTGAGATACCCATATTTACTCTCCAGTTACTCAGACATATCACTCTCACAAAACTCAAGGCAAAATACTTTTCTTCAAGCAAAAAGCTACTTTCTCACTTTCTTCTTTTCTTGAAATCTCAATGGCCCCCAAACAGACTCTCTCTCAAACAAACTTTGCTGGCATCTTTTCCCCAAATGATGCTGGTGAAGGTTTCAAAGGACTAGTGTTTTTCTTGAACAAGTCCTATCTCGGTTATGCCATAACCTCAACCCCCATTCTCGACTTAGACAGACTTGAGGCGTTTTGGCAAACTGCTGTTGCTCAAATTGAGGGTGAGAACCCTGGTATTGAATTCACAATCTCTGGGCAACAATACATTCTCACAGCTGAGGTCATCAACACTGCTCTTGGAATTACACTGGAAGCAGGCCAAAGCTTTGCTCCACTTGCTAATGATGACACTCTAAAGAAGCTCTTCTTGAAGATTGGGTATGCAGGCCCTATTCTCGAAGAGGGAACAACCAAGTGGTACCCGTCTGGTGAAATGGACAGGAAATATCTGAGGAAGGAGTGGAGCATGATATTTGATGCAATGGTCAAGGTGTTCTCTACCAAGTCCACAGGCTGGAATGGGATACCCTCCTACATCAAGAAACTGACACATTCTCTTGTCCATGGATACAAGGTGAATGTTGGAGCTCTCCTCATGGCACACATCAGGGCTGCCATAGGTAAGAAGGTATCATTCTACCCTCACTTTCTTATGTTGTGCATTAATTCATTCTGTGATTTTAATGATGCTGCTCCTCGTTTAGAGGCTTGCTCAGTTTTGAAAAAGAACACACACACACTATTATCATCACAAAATCTCAATGCACACATTCCAATTTGTTTCACTCAGCACATGGTTGATCAAGTGTCCAACCTTGATTATCCATTACCTTCTGGTTATGATTCCTTTTCTCTTAAGAATGAAACTGAATTAGACCCAAATTCAGTTAACCCCCATTCAACACCATACACTCAGCCTAGGCCCTCTAGACTTCCCAAAGCCCAAAGAGAAGCCTTGCAAGAATCCAGAAAAAGATCCTTAGATACTGATGTTGGTGGTAGCTCTGTTAGTCAAGAGGGAGACACTGCACCTAGTGCAGCAAATAAGGAAGGTAGTCAAACAGAACCCACAGTGGTTCCCCCTGAGCCTAAGAAGAAGAGAGCTAGGAGGACCAAAACCACTGTCAGCCACCCTGCAGTCTCCCAAAAGACTGTAGAGGAAACCAGGGATATACACTCCTCCCTAGATGTGCCTTCTCAACAAGGGACATCTATTGAAATTGGCCTATCTCCCAAGGCACCATGTACAGAGTCTGCACAAACTCATGGTTCCCAACCTGAGATACCCCCACTTGAAGAAACACACAGTGAGTTAGGGCACAGTGAGGAATTCTCTACTCCTATTGATGGTTCACATGTTTCATCTGTGAATCAGCCCCCACTCTCTACTACACTTTCACCTTCTTCCTTCCCTACACATTCTTTTGTTTCTTCTCCACAACCTAGAGAAGGGGACAGTCCCAACCCTTCAGGTTTTGATCATCCATCTCCAATCATGGATGAGCCTCCATCTAGTGGTCCACAAGAACCCATTTCTCAAAGTGAGATGGACACCACTCCTCCAAACACTGAGCTAGGGCAAAGTGGTATTTTGTCAGAAAATGAAACAGCCAACACTTTGTCTGATCTCCAAGGAGCATCTTACCTTCAGGAAGATGCTGTCACAGCCTCTGTTGCTGTCAAAGACACTGGGAATGCTACTGTCCTGGCCACAGCTGCTGTCATAGGTGGAGAGAAAGATACTGTCACTACAGAACCTATTGTCACTCCACATCCCAAAGTTGCTGTCATGCCAGAACCTGCTGTCCAGACTCCAACTGACAGTACCATTCCTACTCAACATGCTGTCAAGCCCTCCCAGCCTGATTTTGATGCTGTACTTGTTGAGGATGCCTCTGATGATGACCTATCTCTTGCCAAACTCCTAAAGGTACATTCTAAATCTTCTCCTTCCATGCATGTTAGTATTGCTCATACCCATGCATCTAGGTTGAGTGAGGGTGTGCAAAAGAAAAGAGAGATAAAAGAAAAGAGAGGTGAGCATAAAAATGAGAGGCAGCCAAATGAGCTGGCAAAAGGAGAGGGACTTGAGCATGTCCAGAGAGATATTGAGGGAGCCCACACTATTCAGGCACTAGGCCTTGAGAGTCAAACTGTGAGGGGTGATGAGATCACTCAAAAACACCCTGAGAGTGTGAGAACCCCCATAGCCTCCAAGCCCCTGTCTTTTCCTTCCCCTCCAAGAAGGTTAAGGTCTGGTGGCCCCTCTGCTACTTTTGGTAACAGGATTGCAGCTCTTGAAGGACAGTGTGCTACTTTGGACTCCAAACTGGACTCTCTCTCTCAACTGGTGGTTGATGGTTTTGCTGCTACTCAACTCTCTATTCAGTTCCTTACTGACCTGGTAGCTGCCAACTCAACTAAGGGGGAGAAGGTAGCAAGATCAGAATCATTGCCTATTCAAGAATCAGGTGGAACTCAGGGGGAGCCTGTAGCTGTGGAGACCAGAGGGGGAGCTAAAAGGAAAGCAATGTCTAAGGGGGAGCAAGTCAAACCAAGCAGTGCAAAACCACAGGATAAAGCTGAAAAGCCTGTTGAAGTGGAAATGGATGGAGAAAGGGTGTTAATGTCAAAGGAAACTCAAGATGCATTGCAAAGAAGACCTGCATCTAGACATCCAATCTTGCCTCCTGTGGTGATTAGAGAGCCAACTCAAGAAACTCAAGAAACTGCTCTACAGAAGAAATGGAGAGAAATGGAGGAACAAAACAAACTTGGGAAAGGTAAAGGGAAACTGCCTGAATCCATTCATGGTGGAATTATTTGGACAAATGGCACTCAATTTGATCAAGAAGAAGCCAATGTCTTGATGGTGGATTACAGGGAGAGCACATTACACAACCATGACAGTGAATTTAGCAGTTTGGTGGAAAAAGCAATGAATGCTCCAAGCAACCGTCCAACCAACACCACAAAACTGTTAAAGGAACAAATTACTAGTGTCAGTGTAATGGTGAATGATGAGAAAAGATGGGCTGTAAGTATTTATCTCACTTCTGGCATATCTTTTTTCATCACAATGCAGCTATTGCAGAGTCTGCCAGCAAAGGTGTTGTGTGCTTTGAAGGGAAAGATCAGGGCAACTCAAACACCATTCAATGAAATATTGGATATGCAAATCCAGAACCTGATCATACAGAAGCTACCTGAAGTCTACTCAAATCCATCAAGTGTTTTCTACAGATCCAAAACTAAGGATGGCACAAGAAGGAACAGCTTCATGAATTTGGGTAGCCCATCCAGAATGGAAACCAAGTCAATTCTGAAGGTACTAGATGGAATACTCAGTTCAAATGCCAATCCAGGAAGAGTTCATACTGTTCAAGAAATCTACAAAATGCTGGTGTTGAGAGACAAGGCACTGGGAGCTAAAATGAAGGAGCTGATCACTAGAGCCAATGCCAAAAGAAATGATCAAGGTGGAAGTTGCTTCTACAACATTCCTCCTCATGATGATGATGATGATGAAGATGGTGAGGATGGAGGTGGTGAAGCTTCTGGAAATGCTGGAAATGCTGGTGGAAGTAATTCTGGGAATACTGGTATTCAATCTCAGAATGAAGGCAATGAAGAAACTCCTAGCCAGGAAAAGAAAGATGCTGGTGCAACAGATGAAGAGGAGTCAAGAATACTGGAAGCTTTGGAGGCAAGCATTCTTAGATGTGCTATTGACTGCATAAATGCTGAAAAAGATGCTGTCATCAAAGGTACTGTCGACAAGGATACTGTCATAGAAGATGCTGTCTTGAAAGATGCTGTCGACAAAGGTACTGTCAAGGAAGGTTCTGTCAAGGATGAAACCAAAGCTGCTGTCAAGCCCAAGAGACTGAAAGCTAAAGCTAAGGCATGGTTTACTAGACAGAAACCTGCAGGAAAGCACAAGTACTCAGGAAAGGAAAAGGCCACTGGATTTGGCAGAAATCTTAAGAAGCCAATTCAATCAATTCCTCCCAACAGTCTTAAGATTCAACAGATGCAATCAAAAGAAATTAAGAGTGTTGAGGTTAAGCTGGATGCAAATCAAGAGGCCTCTGAGTATATTCTGTGGTGGGAAGAATCAAGGTCTGCCAAGATTGACAAGGACTTCAATCTGGTAGCCACATCAACCAAGAACAGCACATCAACCATAGATAAAAGAAGAATTGATTTCTTCTACCTGGAAAGAATGGTAGAGTTGCTGGAGAGCTATGATAATGTTTCAGAGGCTGTCATGGAACATGTTCTAAAATATCAGGCAGATAGGGATGCTGAATTTTATCAGAAATTTGGCTATAACTTTGCAGATTTTGATGATGCTGATATTTTAACTGATCTCCCAGCCTCTCCTATACCATATCACTGGTACTATGAGTTTCATGATTCACCCACAGAAGAAAGGCAAGCCCAACCAACTCAGAAAGGGCAACCCAAGCCAAGCAAAGGACCTGAATCTTCTGAATATTCTCAAACTCAGTCAGAGCTTGATAAGAAGGAAGCTGAATTACTGGAAAAACACAAGGCCTCTAACAAGGCAGAAAGTGAAGCTCCAAATTATCAACCATATATGCTGGAAAATCCCCTAAGAGTCAAGTTCCTAAAAGAAGAAATCTATGTTTGCAGCTTGCATAAGCTTAAAACATCCACTCTGAAGGATTTACAGTATATGGTAGCTGGTTCAATTCATCCCTTGGAACAGATTTGTTCTGATGAGATAGAGAAGTTATTGGAAGGGAGAAAAGGAGAAGACTCAAAACTGGACAAGCAAAGAAGGAAGTCTCTCAATGCTTATCCTGGAAGTAGATTCAAGCTCATTAATGAAGAACTTCATTTCAGAACCTATCCATATGATATAGAGCAATGGCTGAATCTCAGGGATGTTAGTTCTCTCATATCCTCTTCCATAAAGAAGATCATTGATGAAGTAGAGGATGATGCAGTGTCTGCTGCTGAAATTTCTCTTGTAGAAAGTCTAAGAGGCGGCTTGGCAGAAGCTCTCAAAAGAGAGGATGTAGCAAGACAGAAGAGGAGATCTCAAGCTAAGTGAAAATTCTTAATCCATTCTAATCTTGTTAGTTAAGTTGTCAGCACATATTGTAAATTTGTTGTTATTTTCCATAAAAACAAATTGGGGGAGATTGTTGGGATTTATGGGTGATAGCACAGAAACAACTTAACTTTGATTGTACTTAATTTTTCAAATTAAGTAGAACATACTGTCATAGCCAAAGTATGTTCTTGTAATCAGTATGTAATGTTATTCTAGTTGTATTATTTGAAAGAAGTTCACTTATGTGTTCAAGCCTCACAGAATGCTTTTTGGATGACAACATGAATAAAGGTTACTGTCCTAAAGCTGTGACAGTAAGATTACAAGAAGACAGAATGTTGCAAGTCACGACAGTATATTCACTCTGACAGCAACATTGGCGGAAGACTACGTGACAGCAACTATTGCCCTCGACAGCAAGTTTGGGATCCTCGACAGCACTCTATGCGGGGAACTCATACTGTCACCAAAAGATCATTCCTGTGACAGCAAGCTTTGCGGCAAAAGTAACTGTCTCAATAAAGATCCTTATGCTAGGTATCTTTCTCAGTCAAATCCCGTGACAGTTTAAATGTTCAAGAAACAGGCGTGATGCAGTATCCCTAAGCTGCACCAAGTCTGCAAGACTACGACAGAAGCTTCAAGCACTGCAAACAAAAGCGAATCAATTCAAGAGCAAGGTCAAGTCTCTATTTGCTGAATTGTTTTAGCTAGAAATAGAATGAATCTAGGTTGCTTTTGTTATGATGTATATCTGACATATTAGCAATTTAGGATAGTCACATGGGTAAGACAATCTGTAAGAAGCTGCCACTTGACAATGACAGCAGCTTCACAAACCCGTGACTGATAGTGATAGGATTAGTCTTATACCCACTGTCAATTCATTCTAGAGAGGTAACGAAGACTAGCAAGTGCCTTGAAGAAAAACGAAGCTCAAGATTTCTCTTGAGGTTGTAGCAACACTTTGCAAAATAAATAAAACATTTATTTTGTGAATACTGTCTTCTCTACTTTACTGTTTGTGAATGCATACATATTATTGATAACATTAAATCTTAGTTTTAGTTGTTGAAACTGAGATTGAATTTTATCAGTATTGCATTCATCCCCCCCCCCTTCTGCAATACACAAGGACCAACAAATTATATTGAATTTTATCTTTGTATAAAGTTTTTGATATTTTTTTTTTGTGATTTTGGGATTTAATTAGAGTTATTCAATACCATTATCTCATAATTTTTTTATTAATTATGTCTAGAGAATTGAATTTCTTTATTTACATTCAAATTCACAATAAAAACAATAAATATATAAAAGCCAATCATATTCAGAATTTAATTAAACAAATGTTAATTTTTTTCTTAACTAAATTAAAATTGAAATCCCTTATTTACATTCAAATTCACAGGAAGGACAATGATTATATAAAAATTGATTATGTTTTCGTGATGAACCTTTTATATTATAATAATGCACATGTACGCACAAGAAAGTTTTATTATAATGTCTAATAATATTTAAGAAATTTGTAATTTTGTGATAATACAATTAATTAAAGTTTGAAGTGGTGGTTAATACTTAAAGTCTTTATTATTGCTTAATTTTAGTATTTTTAATTTATATGTATTTAGTGCATTTGGCGTCGGCTCAAGAAACTATGACACAAAATCGACATATAAAATTCAGGGATACTTAAGAAATTTGTAATTTTTGTAATGATACTAATAGTTGAAGTTTGAGCGGTGGTTAATACTTAAATTTTATTATTGTGTATATTTTTAGTATTTTTTATTTATATGTATTTATGCAACGGGCGTCAACTCAAAAAACATGACACAAAATTGGCATATAAAGTCTATGGATATTTAAGAAATTTGTAATTTTTGAGATAATATGAATGGTTGAAGAATTAAGTGGTGGTTAATACTTAAATTTATATTACTGCATATTTGTAGTATTTTTTTTATATGTATTTAGTGTAGCGGGTGTCGGCTAAAGAAAATATGATACAAAATCGGCATAAACATTTATCAATAGTTTATTTTATTATTTATGTATGTTACTATATTATTTACATTTTATTATTTTATTAATTGCATTTGTTAAAAAAAAAATAAGTACGCATGATAAAATATGTAAACTTTTTTAAAAATTGAAAGCCTTAAAATTGGTTTTTAAAATAAATAAGTAAAGGGTTTGCCCATGATATTTTTAGAAAAATGAGGGATTTTAGTAAAAAAAAAAAAAAAGTAATTTGAAATAGGAAATTGTCCATGATATTTTTGGGGAAAAAGGGGTTTTTTTCGAAAAATTTATAATGTGTTTTAGCTGAAAAGGTAATTGGTTATAAATAGATAATGTTATTATTTAATATTTTTTTAAAAATCAGTAAAGGTAATGAAGTAAAAATATGATTTTATCGACCGATCAAAATTTTAATGTTTTGTCTATTATATAATAGTATAGATTGACTTATTGCCCGTACCATTAATTAATTAAAAGATATATTTGGATGTATTAATAAGTTATAAATATTATTAATTATTGAATGATATCGTGTAAGGTATTTTTGGGAGTATATTAATGATTGAAAGATATTGTACAATTGGTATTTTTAGGTGTGTTTGGAAAATGTAATATTATTTAATTAAAAGGTAACATGTTAATTTAAAAACATTACATTAATGACTGAAAGATATAATATAATTAGTATTTTTATGTGTGTTTATAAAAGGTAGTATGTTTTAATTAAAAAGTAACATGCTTTTAACGATTGGAAAATATTATATTATTAGTATTTTTATGTGTGTTTATAAAATATATTGTTTTTTTAATCAAAAGGTACTCCCATGTCCCTTTGGGAGACCGAACTTGGCACGCATTTTAAGACTCCTAAAAAGTATAATTTTATAACTTATTTTTTATTTACATTTTTAACATAACTTAATAAGTTATGTTAAGAACCTAAATGGACGGAGGGAGTAATATGTTTTGGTTAGAAAAAGGCAATTTCTTTTTATTCGTATTATTTATTAATTAAAATGACCGAAAACTTGAAAATCAAAATTTTCAATGAAACGTCAATTATATTGTATAGATTATATAAACTTTTTTTTCTTAAATAGTCAATATTTAAAATTTTACAAAAAAATTAGAGGGCCGCAGCGAAGTGCGTGAAGCTCTTACAAAAAAAATCCAGGAAGCCATCAACAATGTAAGCAACTTGGATGAGCGTGAAGCTCTTACAATTTTCCGCAGAAACCTAGATCCCGACAACAATGAGAGGTATGTTCTTGACCTCATTCATAGGGAACCACAGAGCCTGGCGGAAGCATATTCCATGGCATCCCGGTTCATCAAAGAAACATATGTTCTTCAAGCAATGAGAATGACAAGGCAAGGACTCTCCCCACCCCGGGCTGAGGACCGCCCAAAGAACAATTACCACCAAGACAAGAAATTTAAACCCAACAGACAAAGCAATTACATTCAGAGCTCTCAGCTGGCATTATCTACCCAAACCCCGGACTCCAATCAAAGGAGAGAGCCCGGGCAGCCCAAGCCAAAGCCCGAGCCCCGACCTGAACCGAACTGGACTCCTCTTAACCGGGCACGGGCTGACATACTGAAGGAAGTGAGTGACAAACCCTTTTACTATCCCCCCAAACCCATGGTCACTGCCCCAGAGAACCGATCAATCCACTAACATTGTGATTATCACGAAACTCATGGGCACACCACTGAAAATTGCCTATCTTTAAAATTATTTGTTGAAGATCAAATCAAGAAAGGGAACATGGGACAATATGTAGCCCGAAGACCAGCTGAGAGAGGAGAAGGTTCCGGAAAGGACAAAAATATAGTAAATGTGGTTATGGGTGGATCTAACTCACCACCAAGGAGCCCGGGCTCCGGAGACGAAATCATGATGGTCCAAGCCTGTCCGGAGCAGGTGATCAGCTTCAGCCGAGACGAATTTGAAGGGATCAACCCAAATCATAATGAAGCCTTGGTTGTAAGTCTGGATATAGCCGATAATGAGGTCAGAAGAGTCCTGGTTGATAACGGCGCTTCTGTCAACATTCTGTTTAAACACACTATGGACCGGATGCAGCTTGGCAGCATAAAAATGAACGATTGTAGGGAGGACCCTCTATATGGATTCAGGAACAACTTGGTTCCAATCCAAGTAACACTATACCTCCCAGTCCTATTTGGAACTTTCCCGAAACAAGTAACCAACATGGTTAAATTCTACATCATCAACACCCCATCTTCCTATAATGTTATTCTAGGAAGGCCAGCCCTGACTAAGCTCCAAGCTATAACCTCAACCCCACACCCTGTGGAATTGGAGAAGTCCGGGGAGACTATGAAATGGCTAGCCGATGCTATGGACAGGCTTTGGTCATGGCTGAAACTGATCCCGAGAACAAAAGGAAGGCAAATTCCTATCAGAAAAACATTAGCAGAAAGAAGCACATGTACAACCAAAAGAAAGAGCCCGACAAGGAGGTCCAAAACATTGAAAACCCATCAGCCCAGACCTACCTTGATCAGGTTGTGTAAGCCCGGGTTCAACAGTATGTCTCTAAGGCAGAAATGGGAAAAGTAGAGGTTGCTGTTGAGCTCGAATCTGTTGAGCTGGAAGAAGGAAACCCTGATAGAAAAGTCAAAATTGGAACTGGTTTGGACACAGTATTCAAGAAGGAACTAATTGAGCTACTCCGGGAGTATGCTGACGTATTTGCTTGGAGCCCGGATGACATGCCCAGGCTTCAGGAGTCTGTTTCCATGCATAGCCTGGATGTCGATCCAAAAAAGAAACCAGTCAAGCAGAAAAGGAGGAACTTTGCCTCAGAGAGACAAAAAGCAATTGATGAAGAGGTGGAAAAACTACTCAAAGCCGATATCATCTGTGAAATAAAGTACCCGGAGTGGTTGGCCAATGTTGTATTGGTAAAGAAGTCCAATGGCAAGTGGCGGATGTGTGTTGATTACACCGACCTGAACGCTGCTTGTCCCAAAGATCCATATCCCTTACCCAGCATTGACCAACTTATTGATGCCACGGACGGGCATGTCATGCTTAGTTTCATGGATGCTTTCTCTGGCTACAACCAAATCAAAATGAACCCGACTGATATAGCCAAGACTGCATTCATAACACACCGGGCTGTTTACGCCTACAAACTCATGCCATTTGGATTAAGGAACGCTGGATCCACATACCAAAGAGCAATGGTGGAAATTTTCAAGAGTCAGCTGGGAAGAAATCTGGAATCCTATGTTGACGATATGATAGAAAAATCCACCAAAGTCCAAAACCATATTGCCGATTTGAAGGAATGATTTGACAACCTGAGGAAACAAGAGATGAAGCTTAACCCGGAGAAGTGCACCTTCGGAGTGTAAGCTGGAAATTTTTTGGGTTTCATGATTAGCCAGAGAGGAATCGAAGCTAATCCGGAAAAAATCAAGGCTATAACGGAGATGAAGGAACCCCGGACTCAGAGAGATATACAAAAGCTAGCAGGGTCTCTGGCGGCTTTAAGAAGGTTTATTCCTAAACTTGTTGAGCGCTGTCTACCTTTCTTTAACCTACTTAAAGGAGCCCAGAAAAAGAAGGATATTGTTTGGAGTCCGGATTGCCAAAGAGCTTTTTATTCAATTAAAGAGTAACTAGCCGAACCACCAATCCTGACCAAGCCTGAACCTGGAGAACCCCTAAGCCTTTACCTGTCTGCAGGAACCCTGGCTGTTGGGGCGGCCCTTATCCGGGATCATGAGGGTCATCAAAAACCAGTTTACTATGTGAGCCAAGTGCTCAAGGATGCTGAAACACGTTATCCGAACCTAGAAAAGTTTGCTTTTGCTCTAGTAACTGCGTCACGAAAGCTGAGACACTACTTCCAAGGAAGGGAAATCAAAGTGATTACTGATCAACCACTCCGGAAAATAATTCACAAACCGGATGTCTCAGGGAGATTAGTTAATTGGGCTGTGGAGCTAAGCCAATTTTCTCTCACTTTTATTCCAAGAACCTCCATCAAAGCCCAGGCTCTAGCCGATTTTATTGTAGAATGTTCGTTCCCAGAAATAACCTCTTCTATCACGCTTACTGAACCCGGAGAAGACAGCAATCCGGATCCAGAGGTGTGGACCTTACATGTGGATGGTTCTTAAACAAATGAGAGGTCCGGGGCTGGACTCATTTTGAAGAGCCCGGACGGATTCTTGATCAAACAAGCCATTGCCTTTAATTTTTCAACAACCAACAATCAAGCTGAATACGAAGCCCTCTTGGCAGGACTCCGTCTCGCCATGACTCTCAGAATAAAAAAACTCACTATTTTTAGTGATTCATAGATCGTTGTAAAGCAGACAAGTGGGGAATGTATCGCAAAGGACCCAACCTTGGCCCGGTACCAAGCTCTAGTCCAGAGTCACTTGGCCCAGATTGCCAATGTCGATGTAGTGCAGGTGAACAGAGAGGATAATGCTCAGGCTGACATCCTTTCCAAGTTGGTCCAGAATTCGGCAGAATTGGATAGTTCGGTTTATTTCGAAGAATTGGAGAAACCAATTGTGGAGCAGGAAGAAATAATGGAGATAGACGACCAACCAAATTGGATGACTCCCATAGTTTTATATCTGGATAAAGGAGAACTTCCTTCTGATAAGAACCAAGCTCAGAGGTTGAAGGCCAAAGCTGCTAAGTTTTTTCTAGAAGAAGGATTACTGTATCGCCGGACTTACTCCTCTCCTATTCTAAATTGCATTAGTCCGGTTGAGGCGCAATACTGTTTGCAAGAGGTGCATGAGGGGATTTGTGGAGATCATCTGTCAGCAAAAGCCCTTGCTCATAAGATTATAAGGCAGGGTTACTACTGGCCTACAATTCACAACGATGCTATTGAGTTCGTGAAAAAGTGCAAGAATTGCCAACTTTTCAGCAATGTCCCAAGACAGAGCCCGGTCCTACCCTCTTCAGTCTTGTCTCCTATCCCGTTTGATGTTTGGGTATTGATATCATGGGTCCCTTTCCTAGGGCCAAATGAGATTTGAGGTACTTGTTGGTTGCAATTGATTATATGACTAAGTGGGCAGAGGCTAAAGCAATGAGAACAATCAATCAGCAGGACTGCATCAAGTTCATGGATAACATCCTAATGAGGTTCGGGATACCCATGGTGTTAGTTTCTGATAACGGGCCACAATTTGTGGGGTCCGAATTCGAAGGTTATTTGAAAGAAAGAGGAATCAAGCACAAAAAGTCATCTGTTGCATACCCTAGAGGGAACGGACAAGTTGAGGTGACAAACCGTATCTTGCTTAGAGGAATTGAGAAGCGGTTACAGGAAAGCAAAAATAAGTGGCCCGAGGAGCTACCTAATGTATTTTGGGCATACAGGACTAGTCCCCGGACTAGCACTGGTGAAACCCCATTCAAGCTGGCTTATGGTACTGAAGCCTTGTTGCCTATTGAAGTAGGAAACCCATCCCACAAGGCCATCAATTTTGAGGAGATTGCAAATGAAGAAGGGCTACAGACTAATTTAATCATGGTGGATGAAGTTCGGGACCAAGCAGTTGAAAGAATGAAGAAGTATAAGGAGAAAACACGAGAGTACTTCGGGAAGAAGGCCCGGGTCAAAAACTTTCAACTTGGAGATCTGGTGCTTAGGGACACTGAGGCTTCCAACCCAACCAATACTGGCAAACTCATGCCAAAGTGGGAAGGACCTTACAAAATCATGCAAGTGCTCCGACCTGGAACTTACAAGCTCGCCCACATGGATGACTCTGAGGTCCCAAACACCTGGCATGGCTTCAGACTCAGAAAGTATTACCAGTAAGGGGAAAGCAAGGCCCGAATAAGGAATAAGGAGCTCCCGACAACCCAGATACTTCAGCAGATTGTCAGTTTTTCGTAATGGAGTTGGAATAAGAACTTTGTAATCCTGATTTTTCTATAAATAAAATCGGGCTTGTTGTTTTTTTTTCATATTATCCTGCATTTTCTACTTCGAGTAATTGTCAATTTTTGTAATAGCCCGGGCTCATAGTAATACGCATAACATGTAGCCCGGGCCCCCAGAAATAAGCGAACTAATAACCCTGGCTCGGAGCCATAGGCAAATAATGCAGCCAGAGTTCCCAGCAATATGCAATCAGAAACTTAGGAAAAAATTCCCAAGTACAAAACTATAAGCCCGGCCCGGACTAAGCTATGAGGTCGGGCTCCCAGCAATAAGCGACCTAATAACCCTGACTAGGAGCCATAGGCAAATAATGCAGTCAGGGTTCCCAGCAATATGCAATCAGAAACTTAGGAAAACATTCCTAAGTGCAAAACTATATGCCCGGCTCGGACTAAGCTATGAGGCCGGGCTCCCAGCAATAAGCGACCTAATAACCCTGGCTCGGAGCCATAGGCAAATAATGCAGCCAGAGTTCCCAGCAATATGCAATCAGAAACTTAGGAAAAAATTCCTAAGTACAAAACTATAAGCCCGGCCCGGACTAAGCTATGAGGTCGGGCTCCCAGCAATAAGCGACCTAATAACCCTGACTCGGAGCCATAGGCAAATAATGCAGTCAGAGTTCCCAGCAATATGCAATCAGAAACTTAGGAAAAAATTCCTAAGTGCAAAACTATATGCCCGGCCCGGACTAAGCTATGAGGCCGGGCTCCCAGCAATAAGCGACCTAATAACCCTGGCTCGGAGCCATAGGCAAATAATGCAGCCAGGGTTCCCAGCAATATGCAATCAGAAATTTAGGAAAAAATTCCTAAGTGAAAAACTATATGCCCGGCCCGGATTAAGCTATGAGGCCGGGCTCCCAGCAATAAGTGACCTAATAACCCTGGCTCGGAGCCATAGGCAAATAATGCAACCATGGTTCCCAGCAATATGCAATCAGAAACTTAGGAAAAAATTCCTAAGTACAAAACTATACTCCCGGTCCGGACTAAGCTATGAGGCCAGGCTCGCAGCAATAAGCAACCTAATAACCCTGGCTCGGAGCCATAGGCAAATAATGTAGCCAGGGTTCCCAGCAATATGCTATCACAAATTTAGGAAAAAATTCCTAAGTGAAAAACTATATGCCCGGCCCGGACTAAGCTATGAGGTCGGACTCCCAGCAATAAGCGACCTAATAACCCTGGCTCAGAGCCATAGGCAAATAATGCAGCCAGGGTTCCCAGCAATATGCAATCAAAAACTTAGGAAAAAATTCCTAAGTACAAAACTATACTCCCGACCCGGACTAAGCTATGAGGTCGGGCTCCCAGCAATAAGCAACCTAATAACCCTGGCTCGGAGCCATAGGAAATAATGCAACCAGGGTTCCCAGCAATATGCAATCACAAATTTAGGAAAAAATTCCTAAGTGAAAAACTATATGCCCGGCCCGGACTAAGTTATGAGGCTGGGCTCCCAGCAATAAGCAACCTAATAACCCTGGCTCGGAGCCATAGGCAAATAATGCTGCCAGGGTTTCCAGCAATATGCAATCAGAAACTTTGGAAAAAATTCCTAAGTACAAAGCTATACGCCCGGCCCGGACTAAGCTATGAGGCTAGGCTCCTAGCAATATGCAATCAAATATTTGGAATAACCCGGGCCAAGACTTACCATATGTACGCAAATATCGAATAATCAAAGAAATTAGCAACAAAGAAATAACAGGCAAAGTACGTTATCATAAAATACCAGAAACGGAAGCCCGGGGTGTCCATACAACCCAGAAACACTCCCAATGTTGCACAAGAACAGTTATATGAATAGAGTCAAAAGTTACATCTCCATGGCTGACTGACCGTTCGGGCCCTTCCCATCTCCATCAACTGCAACCTTATCGATAATAACCTTAGGCCTATTTGGAGGTTTTCGAGCAGAAGGAACTTTCCTTTTCTTGTCGGCCATGGGCTCAGGAATTTCCATATCATCAACATCAATAGCATCAACAACTGAAATGGTCCGGTCATGAACAAGAGTGGTTGATTCGGCCCCACCTTCCTTCGCAGCACTTGACCCGGACTCATCCCCAACTTTCTTCGCCTTGTCATTGTGAACCCCGGACAATTTCCTCAAAGATAATGCGTACGATGAAGTGGCCATCACTGACTCGAGATCCGGATTGTAATGTGGCAAACCTGAAAACAAGTGGTCAAAACAAGGAATAAGAGGCCCGGATAGTAATCAAACAAACCAAAAAGCAAAAGGAAGGTCAAACTACTACACTTACATCCAAATTCAAAAAGTTTATTATTATCCATAAAAGTGTCACGGGTGCATTGGAAGCCAAGACTCCCGCAAAACTTTTTTATCTTCGCCAAGGCTGCACCCATAAGTTCCAATGTTTCAAAATTCTTACTCTCACTGCCTTCAACCATATGAGGCATTCCCTCAAGATCCCACCCCCTCAACATTATAACCTCACCACCCCAACCCTTCAAGGTACTCTGTTGGATAACGGGTTGAGCAGAACCAACTGGGTAGCCGCACTCCTTGGCCCGGAATCTCAACTCATAGAGTGGTTTCTTATTACTCCGGACCAGTTGGAAAAGTTGATGGAACTGTTGGGAACCACGGACTTGGGGTTCTACTACAATTTATGATACACAATTAAGGAGTGCGAAAAGAAAATCACCTTGTTAACGGTTGATTCCACGATCTTCTATTGTATTCCCAAATTCCCTTGAGCGAAGTGTGGCCTCCGTCTTCTCAAGTTAACCTCTCTTCTTGCTCCTAGGTGGCTACAATATTTTTCTTAACCAACCCTAGCAAGAAGAGAATAAGAATATATATAGGGCTACAATAGGGATCATGGATAATTAGGTTGGGCCTTTTAATTACATCCTGGGCCTAGCCCAATGTAATTAAATATTAATTCAATCCACTAAAGAATTAATATTTGCACTACCTTTCCTAATACCGCAACTTAATTAATTAATTCGGTTCCAATATTATTTGCTTATTAAATTCCCCATGTTTAAAATAGCGCATGCCCATTAATTAAATAAATTACTGATAATTCATTTAATTAACATCTAATATCCTTGATCATCCACTCTACCTTTATTTAATTATGCCGGAATAAATCCACCTGCAGGGTTTCACATAATTAAATCCTTTTGAGCTTTCAAGGGGACATCATTAACCCGAATATTATCAGGACACGGATTCCTTCAATAAATAATATTCACCATATATATTATTCCATCACCCAAAATATAATGATATAATTCAAAAGAATTATTTCATATATAAATCAAAGCATGTAAATAATATACACGTGTCAATTACTATATCCGGATTAAGAACCTAAGCATTAATAATAACATAGAATCTTAGTTCACCTTCTTAATCAGTTTAAGGGAACAATTCTAAATTTGATCCTGTTCAATATACACAAAGTATACAAGTATTATTTAATAGTCAAGATAAACTATTCTCAAATAATATTTCAGTTATTCCAGTGGTTTGTCTAATTCCACTTAAACTGTGAACCCTTTATATTATATATAGACACTGATAATTTAATCTTCTGTTATCCCATTTGATACTAAATTATCCACAATATATAATAAATAGACAATGTAAAAATATGCAATCAAGATTCTCAATAAAATGGACAATGTTTATATACTACTAATGAATAGTTTAGTATAAAACCCAACAATCTCCCACTTATACTCAAGCTATTCTTTGAGTATATCAGTGTTTATTAATATAATCCGCTACCAGTTTAAATAACTATTCCGTGACCAGACATCTGACTCCTATCTCCTCCACGTGTTCTTCAAAAACCTTAGCTGGTAAACTCTTCGTGAAAGGATCAGCCCGGTTGTCCTTTGATGCTATATCAGTCACAATAATATGTTTTGCTGCTTTATGTTCTCGTGGTTCCTTTGTATTTGCAACAGCACCAGTATTATCACAATAAATTGTGATTTGCCGATGCAAATTAGGAACTACATTCAAATCCAGCAGGAAATTCCGGAACCATATAGCCTCCTTGGTTGCCTCAGAGGCTGCCACATATTCAGCTTCCATGGTTGAGTCTGCGATGCATTTCTGCTTCACACTCCTCCATATTACAGCTCCACCTCCTAAAGTAAAAACACACCCCGAGGTTGACTTCCTCTTATCCCTATCTGTCTGGAAATCTGAATCGGTATAACCCACAGGAAACAAGTCTGAAGCCTTGTAAATTAACATATACTTCTTAGTCCTTCGCAAGTACTTAAGTATCGTTTTTACTGCACTCCAATGTTCCTGACCTGGATTGGACTGATATCTACTGACCATGCCTACGGCAAAGCAAATATCAGGTCTCGTGCATAACATGACATACATTAAGCTTCCACATGCTGAAGCATAAGGAACTGCTTTCATGTTCTCTATCTCCTTAGGTGTCTTAGGACACTGCTCCTTTGATAGAGAGACTCCATGTCTAAAAGGTAAATTACCCTTCTTAGAGTCCTGCATGTTAAAACGAGCCAATACCTCATCAATGTACGGTTCTTGAGATAAAGCCAACGTTCTTCACTACGTCAAATTTGGGCTTTCGTCACTCTTTTGTACAGTAAGGGCTGTGACACTTTGGAACAAACGAGTGGCTAAAGATCATCGTCCCAAGTTTTAGCCACACAATTGTTTTTCGAGTGACCGAAGACACATTTTTTGGAAGATTTAGTCACAATTTATAAAAGTGTGACAAGTGAGAGATGAAACAGCATGTTTTTTTTGTTGACTTTGACCAAATCCAACATTTATAGTCATACTTGAGAGATAGAAGTGTGACAAAAAATAGTGACGCTTCTTTGCTGTATCTAAATGTTACCAAACGGTCACAGTCATTTTCGGGGATGTGGCTAAATGTGAAATAACCTATGGTCACTACATTTTATATGTGACTAAAAAGTAGAGTTTTCTGCATTATGTCAGATCTTTGTTCGCTAAGGCAGCTAAAAACTAGTGACTGTATTATTGTGTGACTAAAAAGTACTCTGTTTTCAGGAACAGAGCATTCTGTTTTGAGGATCCTCATTTCCAACTGATCTGTCACATTATTACATTAGGGTGTGGCAAAATATTTGACCACTGGACATGAAGTATTGGTATAGCAGATTAACCAGAAATGACAAACACAAACTTGATTTATCCAAGTTGCATACCAGATGAGCTTAAAACTTGATAATGAAGCTTAAAACTAGAACAATTCAACTAATCCATGTCATTCGGCCAACATTAGAATTCACCATTACATATTAATTCTTCATCAAATAAAAAACAAAGAAAATGACCAAGACAATGATAACATTATACAACTTCCCACGTATGACATGAACCTCCTTTCGAAGATCTTCAACTGTTGACATGCAGTTTTGCAGGTCAGTCTTCACAACATCAACTTCTTTCTGGATCTTGATCTTCATGCCAACTGGTTCAGGATCAATCCATTCCCAAAACGAACATTTGGGTCCAGAAGACTTGAAAAGGGAATTCAAATTAAAAGCTGTTTATTAAATTTAACAGATGAAACTGATAGACATCAGCTTACCAATGAACTTGATTTGTGGCACACCCGAAATCTTCTTCCAGGGTTGTCAAGTGTGTTTGATGTTCTAATCCGGGCAGGAAGACCACAGTAGCACAGATCACATCGATTTTGGTTTGAGCTGTAGGAATTTGAAGACGACATCATGATCAGGTCTCTTTCTTTGCACACACCTGGAGAAAAAAAACAGGAATTCAAACAGAGCATAGAATTTAACCATACAATAGAATTTAGCATTACATAAAAAACATGGAAAATGACAAACATAATGATAATAATTACCGGATTCAGTTAGCATTACGTATAATAATACCCTTACAGTCCTGTCTGAAGTAATCATCACGAGATTCATTACCCAAGTCACGTGGATCTACAGGTGGTAATATATTATCATTGTGAGGAAAAATTACAGTACTGAAATCCTCATTGACATCATCGTACAGATCTCTATAATTCTTAGGAGGTGTCATCAAGACAATAGACATTTTTTTATCCAGCTGGTCTTTAACATAAAACACCTGTCGTGCTTGTGAGGCCAATATGAACGGATCATCCTTGTGGCCTAATCTGTTAAGTTCGACCAACGTGTAACCCAAGCCATCTTGCTTGACACCATTTCTACTGTCAACCCAGTCGCACATGAAAAGAGGAATTTTCTTAATATGATAATCTAGTACCCATATCTCTCGTAGAACCCCGTAATAAAAGTTCTTTCCATAGGTTACTACTTCTTTAGAAATGTGCATCTCAGTTGCCTCTACACAAACCCCACTGTTCTGGTGAATTCTGCCATCACGAATTTTTGTACGAAATGTATAGCCATTGATGTCATATACATCGTATTTGTTCACGATTCTGCGTGCTCCATGTGAGATCCACTTAACTGTTTCTGATACACTTTCGTTGGAGATCGATAACTCGCTTTCAACCTAAATTACACAATAACAAGGATAAGATTCAGCTTGCACAAATTACAATTGAGAAAAAACTAAGATCATACTGATTTAAATATTACCTTGTTGCGTAACCAGTGACCAAACGTTGTGCTATGCTCTTTCTCCAGCCATGCTTGTTGTTTACCAGGATGTTTGTTTTTCAAAAATGTCATGTGTTGTCTGCAAGTACAAAAATGAGTATCAAATATGATCCTACTGTTAAATAAAAGAAAAACACAAATAAACATGTTCAGTAGGAGTCCTTACTCGATATACGGCACAACTTCAGGCGTATTTTGCAGTACATAGAAATGTGCTTTCATGTAGAGATCTTGAGAAACTTCAACTGGTTTACCAGCTGACAAAGGAATTCCCTCTTCATTACCATTTTCAGATGTGTTGTGCTGGTGTTCTGGAATATCAATGGACCTCATGCATTTTTTGTATTCGTTGAAGAACGCAATTGTTTCTTCTGCAATATGTTCCTCAGCAATGCATCCTTCTGGGTAAGCTTTGTTCCGCACATGCCCTTTAATAACTTTCATCATCCTCTCAAAGGGATACATCCACCGAAAGCATATTGGGCCACATAATTTGACCTCTCTAACAAGGTGCACAGTTAGATGAAGCATAACATCAAGAAAGGATGGGGTAAAGTATTTCTCCATCAAGCACAGTGTAACACAAAGCTCCTCATGCAATTTATCGAGTTCTGCTACATTGATTTCTTTGCTACATATTGATTTGAAAAAAAAACAAAGTCTGATAATAGCATATCTTGTGGGTTTAGGCATGATAGACCGTATTGCAATTGGCAAGAACTGTTGCATAAGCATATGGTAATCATGTGATTTAAGTCCCATAAGCTTCCTATCCTTTTCATTCACCAAACTAGAAAAGTTGGAACAATAACCTTGCGGAGCCCTTAAGTTGTGTAATGTGCCACAGAACATGTCTTTTTCATCTTTAGTTAATGTGTAGCAGGCTGCAGGAAGTAATGTCTTCTCGCCTTGACTTTTAGCCTGCAACTCTTGTCTTATCCCAAAATGTGCCAGATCCTTTCGAGCGTGCAACCCATCTTTCGTCTTGCCCGGAACATTTAGTAATGTTCCGATAATACTCTCAGCCACATTCTTCTCAGTGTGCATGAAATCAATACAATGTTGGACCAAATTATACCGCCAATAGCTAAGTCGTCGATTCCATATGTTGAATTTCTTCCAATAGGTCTGTTCTTTCTGTCCGCCAATACTCTTTTTTGTTTTCCCCCCTCTTCCAGTCGAAGTCTCCATCAGTTCTGAATCTTTATCCTTATATCCCTTCCCCCACATATTCCGAATAAATTTAACCTCGTTGAATATTTCTTCCCCTGTCATAGGATCTGCAGCAGTTCCCCACTCTTCTTTTCCATTGAATGCCTTAGTTTGCTTTCTGAAGGGATGACTATATGGTAGATATCTTCGGTGACCACCATAACTCTGCTTGGCAGAGAACGGAAGTCTTACACAATGAGTTTCTTTCCTGCACACCACACAACCATGGAATCCACTATAAGGACAGCCACATAATGCACCAAGAGCAGGGTAATCATTAATCGTCCATAAGACAACAGCACGTAAAGTGAATTGTTCCTGTGCATAGGAATCATATGTTTCAACACCTTCTTCAAACAAGAGCTCCAGATCATCGATCAAAGGATCCAAAAACACATCGATATCGTTTCCAGGCGTTCCCGATATTAATAACGAAAGCATGATGAACTTTCTTTTCATACACAACCAAGGTGGAAGGTTGTAAATGACAGTTAATACTGGCCACACACTGTGATTCCTATTCCCTCTGTTTACATCAACCCCGTCTGTGGAAATGCCAAGCCGAAGATTTCTTGGATCAGATGCAATTTCCGGAAATTTGTCGTCTATTGCTTTCCATGCAGGTGAATCAGATGGGTGCCGTAGAACACCGGGCTTTTTCGAACTGGTGGAGTGCCATATCAAATCTTTTGATATGCTTTTCACTTTATAAAGTCGTTTCAGTCGTGGAATAAGGGGGAAGTACCATAATACCTTTGTAGGAACATTTTCGTATATGACTTTAGTCTTCTCATCCACCTTCCACCGTGACATGCCACAAGTTGGACATACCACCATGTCCTTGTAATCCTTCCTGTAAAGAATGCAGTTGTTAATGCAAGCATGTATCTTTTCGTATCCTGACCCCATTGCTGTCATTATCTTTTTGGCCTCATATGTGTTGTTCACCATCTCGTTACGTTCTGCAGGCAGCATCCTTTTCAACAGAATTAGCATTTCAGTAAAGCAATTATTTGTCATTCCATGCTTACTCTTCAAGTTTAGTAGTTCAACTGTTGCAGACAACTTTGTGAAGTTAGGACAATATTTATACAAGGGCTTCTCCGCATCTGCAAGTAGTTCTTGAAACTTGTCAATGTCAGCTATGAAATTGTCTTCCGTAGCTTTTACCATTTCTATTGTTTCTGCAGCATCTGTTGGAAATTCTACTGCATCAAACTGGTTGAAAGTTGTTGGCTTGTCTTCTTCTCCATGTTTAATCCACCTTGTATAATTCCGATCGAATCCCTTAACGAGTAAGTGGTAATGGACCTCATCCACCGAAAGAGAGAAGTGGTTTAAACAGCTTACACATGGACATGGAATAGTCTTCGTTGACATATTCAGATGAGAAACCGCAAAATCGATAAATGCTACAACTCCATCCATATATGGTTCACTGTTTCTATCGGTTACCATCCAAGACTTATCCATAACTACAGCCTAACTACAGCAATTACGAGCATATTACAGCATAACTAAACCAATTACGAGCATATTACAGCATAACTAAACCAATTACGAGCATATTACAGCATAACTACAGCAATTACGAGCATATTACAGCATAACTACAGCAATTACGAGCATATATCAAAGCATAAAATTCAAAAATTAGCATATATTTAACACATGACTTACTGAAATTAGGGATGAAATCGTTGTGGATGAAAGTATGAGTGGTTTCTGTCGGCTGCTTGTTTGAAGCTACTTGTTTGAATCCGATTAGAAGCGGCAGCTAGTGTGGTTTCCAATTGAGAGAATAAGCTTTCCACTTAGGTATTTCAATCAAATCTAGAACCAATTGTTGTTGTATAAGAGGGAAAAAAAGGATATGATTGGGGTTCTTGTTTTAGGCGGCAAAATAGAAGAGAGTGTGGCTACTGCTGTGTGTAGCAATGAATTAGGGTTAAAACATAACCATATGTAACCTCTACTTTACTAATTTATTATACTACTTTGCTGAAAATCAAATTTAATCACTTATTAATCTGAAGTTTAAATAGAAGATAATTTCTAAAATCAAAATTTTAATTAAAAAAAACAAGATCACAAAATTAGCTTCATTCCCATATTTTTAAAATAATTTTGGGATCAAAAATGAATTTATTATGATTTTTACAAGTTTTACCTCAAAATGAAAATTAATTTTCAAAAATCATTTTAAAATACCAAAACTCCAAATTTAATTCATCTAATTTTTTTAAATCATTTTGGAATATTTAGAAGACATATGCAAAATTTAAAAAAAAATCTAAATTTATCGTTGTGGATGAAAGTACTACTCGAAAGAACGAGATTCGACCCCGAAAGTGGAAATAATTTTTTTTAATGCATTTTTCGACGATCCAACCGTACGGATGTTAATGGATACGCATTGTGATGTTGGGGAAAAATAATCGAAAAATCGGGAATTTATCTTGTACGACATTTTTTGAGGGATCTGGCCAAAGTACTACTCGAAAGAACGAGATTCGACCCCGATTGGGGAAATAATTTTTTTAAATGCATTTTTCGACGATCCAACCGTACGGATGTTAATGGATACGCATTGTGATGTTGGGGAAAAATAATCGAAAAATCGGGAATTTATCTTGTACGACATTTTTTGAGGGATCTGGCCAAAGTACTACTCGAAAGAACGAGATTCGACCCCGATTGGGGAAATAATTTTTTTTAATGCATTTTTCGACGATCCAACCGTACGGATGTTAATGGATACGCATTGTGATGTTGGGGAAAAATAATCGAAAAATCGGGAATTTATCTTGTACGACATTTTTTGAGGGATCTGGCCAAAGTACTACTCGAAAGAACGAGATTCGACCCCGATTGGGGAAATAATTTTTTTTAATGCATTTTTCGACGATCCAACCGTACGGATGTTAATGGATACGCATTGTGATGTTGGGGAAAAATAATCGAAAAATCGGGAATTTATCTTGTACGACATTTTTTGAGGGATCTGGCCAAAGTACTACTCGAAAGAACGAGATTCGACCCCGATTGGGGAAATAATTTTTTTTAATGCATTTTTCGACGATCCAACCGTACGGATGTTAATGGATACGCATTGTGATGTTGGGGAAAAATAATCGAAAAATCGGGAATTTATCTTGTACGACATTTTTTGAGGGATCTGGCCAAAGTACTACTCGAAAGAACGAGATTCGACCCCGATTGGGGAAATAATTTTTTTAAATGCATTTTTCGACGATCCAACCGTACGGATGTTAATGGATACGCATTGTGATGTTGGGGAAAAATAATCGAAAAATCGGGAATTTATCTTGTACGACATTTTTTGAGGGATCTGGCCAAAGTACTACTCGAAAGAACGAGATTCGACCCCGATTGGGGAAATAATTTTTTTTAATGCATTTTTCGACGATCCAACCGTACGGATGTTAATGGATACGCATTGTGATGTTGGGGAAAAATAATCGAAAAATCGGGAATTTATCTTGTACGACATTTTTTGAGGGATCTGGCCAAAGTACTACTCGAAAGAACGAGATTCGACTAGAGCCGGCAATTTCGTACACGACACGAAAACACGTCACGAAAACGACACGATAATAACGGGTTTGGTTTTACCTTTTCGGTACACGAACACGAAAATACACGAACACGAAATTACACGAGCGAATTTCGTGTCGGTTTTGGATTTACCCTTGGGTACACGACACGAAACGAAAGTACACGAAATAATTAAATAATTAAATAAATATATTAAAATTATTTAGATACATATTATCATAAATATTATATATATATTTTTTACAAAAATAAAATAGAAAATAGTTTCAAATTTAAGTTTAGTAAGATTTGACTGCACTTGGAACATTATGGCTTATTGACTTAATACTCTAAAAACCGGCAACATCACTTTACCAATTCACTTCCCCCCCAAAATATCAAACTTCCCCCCAATTCACTTTCAACATCACTTTACCCAACTCACATTCAAACTCTCCCTCTCTGTGCACCATAATCTCTCCACAACTTTCAGTCGGTGAAATTAGGTTACGCCGTCGGTCAGATCTGGTGACCCAATCTGGTTTATGTTCATGAAATTAGGGTTTTTTCCACCGGCGTTTAAATCACCTTGCTTGTCGCAGGTAAACCATTCTTCCACAGACTATATGTTTGAGATATATGGTTGGAGAGATTGCATATTTGAGTTGTATTTGAGAGATTGGGACGAATTGAGTTCCAATTATATGAATAATACTACTTATGCTTTAATGTTGATGTATTAATATCTGACATTGTTGTGCTTGTTGTCTACAGCTAATTTGAGTACCATGGGAAAGAAGTACAGGTTAGTTGTTTACTATGGGGGTCAGTTCATGACAAAGGTTAAGTGGCAATACACCGGTCCTAAGGCAAAGGTGTTCGACGGAATGGAAGTCTACAACATGACTGTTAAACAAGTTAGGGATTTGGTAGCGGATGTAGTTTCGGATGATGATAAGCTTTATTTCATGAAAGATGGGGTGACCCCGGATCATGGATATGGTTTGATCCTTGGAGACAGTGACTTAAAAGAGTTGGCTGTTGCTTCTACCATGACTGGAGTCTGCAAGATTCATGTCTTCCATTCCTGGTCCACAGCTACTGCACCAGTTTGCGTTGAAGAAGAATACCTAGGTAGACTAATTTTTGACTTCTCATATTTATGCATTTTTATGTATATTGAACAGATAAATCCTGTAATTGCTAAGGGTTCTTATACTGGTTGTAGGTGAGGACAATGAGGAATTTGAGGAACAATATTCAACGGAAGAGTGTAGCGAAGAAGAAGAAAGCACAGAAGTAGAAGACGAAGGAGAAAACGCAGAAGAAGAAGTAGAAGAGTGCAAAAAGGTGCAACAAAAGAATGATGTCAAAGCTAAGAGGGGGCTAACCAGGTTGCCGAAGCTGCGTACCAGGTTTACAAACTCTGGTGGAAAAAGACATGAGGTTGAATTTGACTCACTTGGTAGGTTAATGGGGGAATACAGATCAGAATTTACGAGCTTTTTGGGAGACACGGTCAGGGAGCATGTTGGCTTAAGATGGTTAACATGGAAGGAGGTGCCAAAAGAAGTGAAGGATAAGCTGTGGGATCAAGTAACGGTAAATCAGCTACTTCGCATTAAGTACTCTAAATATATGTTACATTTTTAATATGAAACACTATTGTTGAACTTATCTGCTTGCCTTTTATGTGTATTAACACCATGTATTATATATTGCAGCATTTTTTTGATATAGAACTTTGTCGTCGAAAGTTTACAATGACTCGGCTTGGTGGGCTGCTTCGCAATTTCAGAAGAAAGATGTATGCAAGATTCATACAACCTAACCTGAATAAACCAGCAAAGCTTGCAAAAGTTCCTAGGCAGTATCGTACACTGGTAGAGCAAGCTGATTGGGATAGGTTCGTAGCCCACACGCAAACGGATAAATTCAAGGTTGTAATACTTTAATATACGGATCATCGTTTGAATTAACGTATTTTTCCAATGCACTTTGCTGAAATAATTCTTTTGACTATTGGAAGGATGTCTCCAAAACTACGAAAATTGCGCGATCACGGTCAGTTTTTGATCATCGCTTGGGACGAGGAGGATACCCTCGTCTCAAAGAAAAATTGGTAATTCAGATGTGTTTTTATTGTGTTACTAGTGATTATTTTGGATATTAAATGTCTGATTGTGTCATCGTTGCATTATGCAAGGTTTCAAAAAATGAAATAAAGGTTGATGATGTCCCCTCCCGTGCTTTTATGTGGAGGAAGGGGAGGGAAAACAAAGATGGAGAGTTGGGAGATCCAAAAGTGAAGAGCATGGCAGATTATTTAGTAAGTTTAAATATGAGAGTTAGTATATCCTAAAGTGAAGAACATGTCCTTGTTACTAATTTTCTTCACTTTTTTCTTTACAGATGGATATTGAAGCACAGATAAAGGACGGACTAATCAAGATTGGGCCGGACGAGGATGCCCTTACAGTGGTTTTTGGCAGGGAGCAGGGTTCATACTTGAGAGGTGTTGGTTGTGGAGTCACTCCCAGTGCGTACTGGCATTGTCCTCGGCAAAGGACAACAGGAAAAGATAAAATCAAGATTCTGGAGCTTCAATTGGAAAATGAAAAACTGCTGCGTGAGAAGAAGGATGAAGAGCTGAAGAACCTGTCGTTGCAGATGGAGGCAACGAACAATAAACTGAATAAAGTCATGGCTCAATTGGATTCGCAAGGACTGCTTTCAGCAACAAAACAAGATGTAAGCACTACGTAAATTGTTGGAGTTTTTTGTGTTGGAATTTAGTTATCTTGTGTCTATATTCCAAAACATAGTTTACAAAACTTGTGTTATCACTTGACTTTCCCATTTCACGTTACATTCTGTAGGGAACACCGATAAGTGGGAATGGTTCGAGGGACAGCTTCATTAATGTTACCATCCCAGCATCGAAAGAGTTTTTAACACCTGTAAGTAATGGCTACTTTAATTTCTTTTTAATTTTTTCCAAGTAGTTGCTGATTTCTTGTCCAAATTTCTTAAATTGTAGGTTAAATCTGTGGAGAAGCAAGTGACTCCTACTGCCGACACATCCATAATGGCGCAAAAGGTGATCACTGCCGACACATCCATAATGGGGCAAAATGTCATCACCACCAGGAGGAAAGTTTATATATCTCCGCGTACCACTAAATCACAAGAAGATCCAACAATTGTGCAACAGGTATTACAACATTGCTAAATGCACATGTATATTGAGATTAACTTTAACTTTAATATGTTGGCAATTATGCTTCTACTTTTGTAGGAAAAGGTAATTAGATCCGGAACCAGGAAGAAGATTAATTTATCTCAGCCTAGCACTATCTCTGGTCAAATGCCATCTCAGTCAAATCAAACCTCAACAGTTGTCCAATCGGTATGCATTATATTTCTAAATGCGTATGTATATTAGTTCACTTTACCTTTATGATGTTAATTATGCCACGTACGTTTTTTAGCCAATGAAGTGTACTCTGTATATGTTGAATTTCAACAACCCGGTTGCACGTGGTACGGCTATCCTTTCAGACCAGAAAGGACAAACCATTCATGGAGTCCCCCTACAAGATGATTGCTATAGAGTTTCTGTTGATGAAGTTGTGAAGGGGGCAGCATTCTTACCTTATGAAGCCGGTGATATGCGGACAGTTGAGGATGCTTTGGGTTCTTTTGTGGCTTGGCCCAAAAACCTTATCAAGATAATTGATCATCAAGTACGTTTCTTACTTTGCATTCCATTTTGGTTGTGTGCATTTATTATCCTGCTTTATAATTTTGTTTAAAATGATGGAGCTTTAATTAAATAACATTACTTGTCCAACGGTCTTAACTTGCTTATCTATAGAATTACATTACTTGTGTTAGAATGGTCTTAACTTGAGGGCTGTTGGAATGATCATCGTATTTGTTTTCATGTTTTACTCTAGGTACCAAATCCAACGGCCAATGGGAAAGGGGAAGAACATAGCGCAGCTCAAGCTAAGGAAGAACATAGCGCAGATCAAGTTAAGAAGGAGAAGAAGAGATGTAATACCATTACTGGTTCCCCAGTAACACGTTCAAAGGCTAAGGCGAACAAGGCAGACAATCTGAGGAAGAAGCGGAAGCTGGTGGTGTAATTGTAAACTTAATTTGACTCATGTTAATGTGGTTTTCTGGTTGTTAACTTTTCGATAAGTTGTTAATTTTCTGTACTCTGGTTATGGTTATGTGGTTTTTATGGATTGTGGAGTTATACTCCATATCGTTGTTATGGATCATGGATTTAGTATGGATTTTATGGATTAATATGGACTAGTTTGGAATTTGGCATTTTTTTTACTTGTATTTTGGCATTTTACTTGTTTGCATATTGTGGCCTTTTTGAATTGGATTGTGGCCTTTTGGTATTGTGATTTGTATCGGCTTTTTGGTACGGCCGTGGTCATTTATATTACAAATGAAACCTGTTTGTGATGTGGTTAAGTATGTGTGGCTAGTACCACACTTCAGCCACACTACCTATTATATTATATTGGGGGATAGTTACTACAATTATTAGTGACTAAAAGCAGTTGTTTAATAGTATATGAAACATACAAACGACCACAGAAAAATTATAAAATGTGGCCATACCCAAGTTTTTTGCCACGATTTACCAATAAATAGTGCGACCAAAACTAAGCCTTTGATGAATGTTGGTATTTAGCCACGTTATTAATTATCTTTAGCCACGACCCATCCTGTGGCTGAAAGCTGGTATTTAGTCACACTTTTGAGCTTAAAACAGGGGCTGTCAGACCCAAGGGGTGGTATGCTTTAGTCACTCTGTTTTGAATTACAGCCACACATCTGGGGTGTGGCCGTAGGGGGCGTAAAATGATCCGACCTTAGGTGACACTTTGCTGAAAAATTAAAACGTGACGTAAAGTGCTTAGCCACACGTATTTTATGTGACGGAAGCCAAAATTTGACGTAGTGCTTTTCTTGCGATCTCTTATAACTTTGATCCCAAGAATGTATGCGGCTTCACCTAAGTCTTTCATTTCAAATTGTTTGAACAACCATGCCTTAATAGATGACAACATCTCTACATTGTTTCCAATGAGCAAAATGTCATCTACATATAGTACTAGAAAAACCACTGCATTTCCTTCACTTTTCCTACACACACATGCTTCTCTTGGACTCTGATCATAACCATTTGTCTGGACGGCCTGATCAAAACGAATGTTCCACTCCCTGGAAGCTTGTTTCAGTCCATAAATGGACTTCTTAAGCTTACACACTAGATGCTCTTGGCCCTCTTTGATGAATCCCTCTGGTTGTTGCATATGGATGTTTTCATCAAGACTTCCATTTAGGAAAGCTGTCTTGACATCCATTTGCCAAATCTCATAATCGAGATGAGCTGCTATAGATAAAAGAATCTGGATTGACTTAAGCATGACTACCGGAGAAAAGGTTTCCTCATAATCAATTCCTTGTTTCTGAGTATACCCTTTCGCAACAAGTCTTGCTTTCCAGGCTTTCACCTTTTTGTCAGATCCTCTTTTTCTTTTGTAGATCCACTTGCATCCAATGGGTTTTACACCACTGGGTGGTTCCACGAGATCCCAGACTTTATTGGAATACATAGATTCCATCTCAGATTGCATAGCCTTTTGCCAAAGATCTGCATCCTTATCTTGCATTGCTTCTTCGTATGTCCTGGGATCCTCATCATGTTCACCAGAGACTAAGTCCGAAGACTCTCCCAAAAACATGAACCTCTCAGGTTGTTTAACAACCCTCCCACTACGACGAAGCATTGGAGTGGTATTAGTGATAGGTTGTTCATTTACTTGTGGTTGTTCTACTTGTACCGGTGGCATATTAGAATTATCTTGTCCTCCCACTAGTTCCTCTAAAACAACAGTACTCATGGGTTTGTGATTCATTATATAGTTTTCCTCTAAGAATCTAGCATTGGTGCTTACAATGATATCCCGATCCTTAGGACTATAAAACAAATACCCTTTTGTTCCCTTGGGATAACCCACAAACAGCCTCACTTCTGTACGAGAATCTAACTTAGTCACGTTCTTGTTCAGCACATGTGCTGGACAACCCCAAATCCGAATGTGTTTCAAACTAGGTTTGGTACTAGTCCACAATTCTTTTGGAGTTTTTGGAACTGACTTAGAAGGTACCAAGTTTAGAAGATAAGCCGATGTTTCTAGAGCATGCCCCCAAAACGACTTGGGTAAATTCGAATAACTCATCATCGATCTAACACTCTCTAAAAGAGTCCGGTTCCTTCTTTCTGCTACACCATTCTGCTGAGGTATGCCAGGTGCAGTCAACTGGGATGAAATCCCATGTTCTGATAAATATTCTCTAAATTCTCCAAGCAGGTATTCGCCCCCACGATCTGATCGTAGTGACTTGATACATTTTCCTGAATGTCGCTTTTCCGCACTTGCTTTGTACTCTTTGAATTTTTCAAAGCACTCAGACTTGCGGTGCAATAGATAAATGTATCCATATCTCGAATAATCATCAATGAAAGTGACAAAATATTCATACCCACCTCTCGCTTGGATATTCATAGGTCCACATAAATCAGTATGAACCAATTCTAACACATCTTTGGCTCTATTTCCTTTTGCCTTAAAAGGTCTACTGGTCATTTTTCCTTCCAAGCAAGATTCACAGACTGGAAATGGCTCCACTGCCAACGAGCCTAAAGGCCCATCTACTACCAATCTTTGAATCCTCCTTAAGTTAATATGACCTAATCTCAAGTGCCAAAGATATGTTTGGTTCAATCCAGAAGGTTCCTTTCTTTTACTAGAGGTAGAAAGTGTATTATTAATTTCACTTGGTTGCAGCATTGGTTCTATAGGATTAATAATATATAAATTGTCTTGCAATGTACCAGAACATATAACTCGTTTATTCATCATAATGGAAACATTACGATCCAAACAAACATTATAACCATCCATAGCAAGTTTAGAAACCGAAATTAAATTCCTTCTAAATGAAGGTACATAAAGACAATTATTCAAAACCAAAATCCTATAATAACCAAAAGATAAAGAAATAACTCCAACTGCAACCACTGCTACTTTCGTAGCATCTCCCATGAACACATATATCTCGCCATCTCTAAGCAGCCTGGTTTTCTGGAACCCCTGCATGGAATTACAAACATGATCAGTGGCTCCTGTGTCTACACACCAAGTGCTCGTAGACATAGCCGCTATATATGTTTCCGTAACAAGAGAAAGAGACATACCAGCATTGTTCTTCTTAGACAGAGGACAATCCTTTTTCCAGTGACCCGACTGCTTGCACTTGAAGCACTTGCCCTTAGGCTTCTTCACTGAATTCTGAACTCCCAATGGTTTCACAATTTTCTGTGTCTGAACCTTCTTCTTCTTCTTTCCTTTCGGCTTTGAAGAAGAAACTTTCTCAGCCACATTTACCTGAACATGCTGCTGAAATAATGATTCCGATGCCTGAAGCTCTGTCAGAAGTTCTGCAAGACTATACAACTTCTTGTTCATGTTGTAATTCAAGCGAAACGGCTCAAAGCTTTTTGGCAAACTCATAAGTATGATATCGACCTGCGTTTCCGCATCAATATCAGCACCAAGGACCTCTAGTTCATTTATATGAGACATCATCAAAAGAACATGGTCCCTTACAGGTGTTTTTTCAGCCATCTGAGTGTTCATTAGAGACTTCATTGCTACTTGCCTAGCAGCCCTATTCTGATCTCCGAAAAGCTCCTTGAGATTATAGAGCATATCTGCAGCAGTGGTCATGGCTTGATGCTGATGTTGCAAAACACCCGACATTGCTGCCAGAATGTAAATCGCGACATCTCATCTGCCTTAGTCCACTTCTTAAAATACTCTTTATCCTCATCCGGAGCATCGGCAGCAGGCTGGTCCGGTTTGGGTTCAACAGTACAAAATTTAAACTCTTCAGCAGTCAACACTATGTCCAAATTGCGTTTCCATTCAATATAGTTAGGTCTGGTAAGTTTGTTATCCTTAAGTATGGTGAAAAGTGGATTAAAGCCCATTCTATCCTGAGAATCATGCATATAACACTTAATCAGAAAATTGCATATATCTTAAAACCTATTTGTTTCCTCTAACAATTAATTAAAATTAATGCACTAATATTTAAATTCCATAAATATCTGGTACGCCATGATGGATGACATATATACCATTTAAATTTAAATATTACTTCGGTCCTACTACTAAATAATACGCCACGTTAGGGTGGACTATATATTATCTTTCATAGCTAAGTGTATACCATTATTTAGATCTTAAGTTGCCTTTAGTCAGACCCATCCGTTCGATGTATCAATGGATAAATCCCAGGTGTTTTCGGTGAAGTCACAGACGGACTCGCTTAAAAACACAACCCCTAAGACAGAAATATCCATTATCAACATCAATCAAGGAATGTCCAACTTTTTTCTCGAATTCTATGAAACTTGGTATGTCACAATGGGGTGAGCTTACCTTTTATTATTCGTGATTAACTTAAGAAGATTGTCCTAGTAATATCCTTAACACTACCCAGACGTCATAAATCATACGCCACGATGGGTGACATATATCCAATTCATAATCGTCCTAGTGTTAAATTACATACAACCAATAATGGATGACCATGGGATCTAATATCAAATTAATTCCCTCTCCCACTTAGTATTTTAACATGAGTAATTTTATCTAGATGCATCGCCCTATGTTATTTCTTCGAGGTCCACATGTTATCAAAATAACAATACAAAGAACACATAACATAGCATAGCATGCATCTCTACATAATTAAATGGGGCCTATGTCATTATAATTATGTCTAACATGCATTCCAAATACACACATAATTTAATAACATAAAACATTTAATTAAAGCAATAAATGAAAATTTATGTCCATGTCGTCCTATTTATGTTAACCATGCAATTAAAATTACACACATAATTAACAACGCACATAATAATTATTTAATGCAATAATTAAAATTAAATAGCAGAAAAATTAAAATAAAAAATAAATCCACTATTATGGCCAAAAAAAAATTTCATCCGAAAATCCTGCGAAACCTTCAACTCGCTGTTTGAGGGTCTAAACGAGCTCAGACGCACATGAACCTTTGACAACGTCACTTTTCAATCGTGTAGAACATCGAAATCCCTTTCCGAAAAGGTATTACTCATCGAAATCCGACACCGTATGCAAAAGTTACAACAGTTCGAAGTTGCATAGGCGAAATCTTGTAGCATCAGCGGAAGAACTTTGTTTTCTTGCAACTCCGTCGATCAAATAGTTACATACAACATAACATACCTATTCTATTACATCAGATCATAATCTAACATGAATACAAATCATGATTACAAGATTACAAAATCATAATAGAAAACAAAACTAGCACGATCAACCCTCTTGATTTACAACCACGATAAACCACGTGGAAACCAAAACAAAAAATAACCACGATTAAACCACGTGGGATCCAAACACATAATTAAAATAAAACGAGGCCATAATAGTGGATACTAAACAACCTGCAAAAGATTATTATCCAAGCATACCACTATACATACATAACCAATTTTAATTACGACATGGACATCATATCATAAAACATAGAACCCATAACCAGGCTCTGATACCAATTGTTGGGAACCACGGACTTGGGGTTCTACTACAATTTATGATACACAATTAAGGAGTGCGAAAAGAAAATCACCTTGTTAACGGTTGATTCCACGATCTTCTATTGTATTCCCAAATTCCCTTGAGCGAAGTGTGGCCTCCGTCTTCTCAAGTTAACCTCTCTTCTTGCTCCTAGGTGGCTACAATATTTTTCTTAACCAACCCTAGCAAGAAGAGAATAAGAATATATATAGGGCTACAATAGGGATCATGGATAATTAGGTTGGGCCTTTTAATTACATCCTGGGCCTAGCCCAATGTAATTAAATATTAATTCAATCCACTAAAGAATTAATATTTGCACTACCTTTCCTAATACCGCAACTTAATTAATTAATTCGGTTCCAATATTATTTGCTTATTAAATTCCCCATGTTTAAAATAGCGCATGCCCATTAATTAAATAAATTACTGATAATTCATTTAATTAACATCTTATATCCTTGATCATCCACTCTACCTTTATTTAATTATGCCGGAATAAATCCACCTGCAGGGTTTCACATAATTAAATCCTTTTGAGCTTTCAAGGGGACATCATTAACCCGAATATTATCAGGACACGGATTCCTTCAATAAATAATATTCACCATATATATTATTCCATCACCCAAAATATAATGATATAATTCAAAAGAATTATTTCATATATAAATCAAAGCATGTAAATAATATACACGTGTCAATTACTATATCCGGATTAAGAACCTAAGCATTAATAATAACATAGAATCGTAGTTCACCTTCTTAATCAGTTTAAGGGAACAATTCTAAATTTGATCCTGTTCAATATACATAATGTTAGATCAGAATTCAATGATCGTCAGAAGCTAGACTCAACTGATCAGGATTGCTGACGTCATCAGTATTGCATGGTCATCAGTATTTGATCAAGCGTCAGTATCTTATTGATCATCAGGATTCCTACTCAGACTATGATCAGGTTTGATCATCAGGACTTGAAGCTGATCAGGATTCCTACTTCGAGTTATATTTGGAGTCTAGATAAACATGGAAGTTTATTCTATTTGTTCCTGGTTTGTAGAATGCAGCTATCGATTAAAGATATGTTTCTATCTTTGTTATGATTAGGACTTATCTTGTTATTGATAGAGAAGCTGTGTGCACTATATAAACACAGTTTTGGTTTCGATTTATGTATTCATTCGAGAGAGAACATAATCGGATAGAAGCTCTTAAGAACAGAATTTCTTGAGAGAGTTTTTGTAAGCTAGCAGCTCTTAAGAACATCAGAATTTCTTAAGAGAGTTTGTAACAGTTTTATATCAAAGTTAATAAAGCTGTTATTGTTATTGTTATTGATCTTTCATATTTGTGTTATATAAAGTCGAGAATCTTATACAATTGTATTCAACCCCCCTTCTACAATTGTTATTTATTGGGCAACAATTGGTATCAGAGCAAACTGATTTAATTCTGAATCAGATACGATCTAAAGATGTCGACAACCAAGTATGAAAGCATGAAGATTCCCATCTTGAAGATATCAGAATATCCCACATGGAGGGTAAAGATACTGATGTACCTGGAGGCTATGGATCCTGACAATCTGGACAGGATTCGTGATGGACCATATATACCAACAAAGTTCGTAGAACGAACAGATACTGTACCAGAACATTATGTGGTCAAAGCTAAATCTGAATGGACTCCAGAAGAAAAAGCTCATGTACTCAGAGAACCAAAGATAAAGAATATCTTGCACAATGGTCTTGATGCTGTTATGTCAAACAGAGTGATTGCATGCAAGTCTTCAAAAGAAATCTGGGATACTTTGGAAACTCAGTGCCAGGGATCTGCATCTGTCAAGAAAAACAGAAGGGCTCTATTGATTCAAGAATATGAACAATTCGATGCAAGACCTGAAGAGAGCCTGACTGATCTATATGATAGATTCCTGACACTATTGAACAGCTTATCCTTAGTTGACAAAGTATATGAAACTGAAGATTCAAACACCAAATTTCTTAGAGCTTTACCTGAAGAATGGGATACTCAGACCTCAATCATTAGACGCTAGTATGATCTGAACATTGTGTCTCTTGATGAGATCTATGGGATGCTAAGAACTCATGATCTTGAAGTTCAACAGAGAAAGAACAAGAAAAGCAGCAAGGCAAAGTCAATTGCTTTGAATGTAGAAGCAAAATCAAAAGGGAAAGCTATGGAGGTCTCTAGAAGGAAAGCAAGAGTAGCTGAGTCAGATCCTGACGACTCTTCATCAGATACTGATGGTAATCCTGATGCCAATACTGGTGATGAATCTTCTGATTCAGACATGGAAGAGATGGTTGCTATGATTGTCAGAAACTTCAGAAGGATGAAGTTCAGGAAGAATAGAAGACAAGGCAACGTTCAGAAAAAGACCTTCAAAGCAGACAAAGACAAGTATATCAAGAAGGACAGCAAGGGTAGCAAATTTGACAAGTCAAAGGTTAGATGCTACAAGTGTAATGGTATGGGTCACTTTGCTTCTGAATGCAACAAGACAAAAGCACTCATCACATCAAGCAAGGATTGGATGGACTCTTCCTCAGAATCTGATACTGAGGTAGTCAACTATGCGTTAATGGCCAATGCTGATGTAACTGCTGTTCCTGATGATAAGGTACTAAATACTATCTTTGATTTTGATACTGATAATGCTTCTGAGTTAAGACGTTTTCTAAAGTCATTACATATTAGCTTTAGAAGTCAAACTGCTGAGAATACTAGAATCTTATCTGAGATGTCTGACCTTAGGAAGAGGAATGAGATACTAGAAGCTGAATTTTCTCGTATGCAAGAAGTACAAAAAGAATGTGATAATGCTAAACACATGCACTTAGAGATGACATCTAAATGTACTTCTCTTGAAAAAGAACTTGAATATGCTAATGAGAAAATCAGAACCTGGACAGACTCTGGTAGGAAATTTCATGAGATTAATACCTCTAAGAATTGGAAAGAGTGTCTAGGATATAAGTCAGATGAAGATAAGAAATTAGCAGAGAAAATTGTCATTGATGAGACAGTCAGTCCAAAGACCTATAGACATGTTATAGACTCAACCAAATCTAAGATTACTCCTGTTAATTTTGTTTTTGGTAAGGATTCCAATTCTACTTTTGAAAAGGGATCTTCTTCTACTCAAGGAATTAAAATTATAAAGTCTAAACCTGTCATGAACAAAATCACTAAGAATCTAGGTCTATTGTCTCAGAAACAGCTTAAAGATAAAATCTGTGAGGTTACAGATAAGAAAAAGGAAGCTACTGTTAAGAGAAACAGGAATGGTAAAGTTGGGATCAATAAAGAGAATGGTTATAAGTATATCCCAAATGCACCTAGAAAGTGTTATTTTAACTGTGGTAACTCTAATCATCTTGCTATTGATTGTAAGAAGAGTAAGAAGAAGATTACTGATATTCCTAAGTCTGATGTTAGGAATAGATCAGTACTCTATAAACCGCAGAAGTCCTGTTTTCATTGTGGTAGTCTATGGCATTCCATTTATACATGTAAAGAGTATCATGATTTGTACTATAACTTTTATGATCCATTGCCTAAGTTTGAAAGTAGTACAAAGTCTGATAGAACTGAAAATGTCATAAAGAAGCATGCTTTTGTTAATACTGATACTGACAAAGCAAATCCTGATGGAGTAAATCCTGTCAGGACTGCTAAAGTCAAAAAGTCTTCTGCTGTTAAAATTAATAAATTGCATGAGAAAGGAACCCAACATGTATGGGTTCCTAAGTGTTCTAACTAGTGTGTTACTATTCTGATGCAGGGTAAAAGGAAAAATGTGTTAGTCATGGATAGTGGATGTTCTGTGCACATGACTGGAAACAAAGCCCTGTTATCAGAATATGAGGAAAAAGCTGGCCCAACTGTGTCTTATGGAGATGGCAACATTGGACAAACCTTGGGATATGGCAATATAATCATTGGAAAAGTCATCATTGAAAAAGTAGCTCTAGTGAAGGGACTAAAACACAACTTGTTGAGTATTAGTCAAATCACTGACAGAGGTTATCATGTCAATTTCTATTCCACTCATTGTGAAGTAGTCAGTAAAGCAACAGGGAAGATAGCACTAACTGGCTACAGGCATGGTAACATATATGAAGCCAACATTCTCTCAGATACTGATGGCTCCCCTACATGTTTCATCAGTAAAGCTTCAGTAGATGAAAGTTGGAATTGGCACAAGAAGCTTTCTCATCTCAACTTCAGTAACATCAATGAGTTGGTTAAGAAAGAGTTAGTAAGAGGATTACCTAATGTCTTATATACACCTGATGGACTCTGTGATGCATGCCAAAAAGCAAAACAAAGAAGGACATCATTCCAGAGTAAATCAGAATCCTCTATTGAAGAACCATATCACATGCTACATCTTGATCTGTTTGGTCCAGTCAACATCATGTCCATCAGTAAGAAAAGGTACACTCTTGTAATTGTTGATGAATATTCTAGATTCACCTGGGTGTATTTTCTGCATAGAAAAGATGAAACTCCTGAAGTTCTGTTGGATCATGTGAGGATGATTGAGACAACCACAAAGTACAAAGTCAAGATTCTGAGAAGTGATAATGGTACTGAATTTAAGAATTCAAAGATGGAAGAGTTCTGCAAATACAAAGGAATCATTCAACAATTCTCTGCTCCTGGCACACCTCAGCAAAATGGAGTAGTAGAAAGGAAGAATAGAACTCTTATTGAAGCTGGCAGAACTATGTTGGAAGAAGCTAAATTACCTACATATTTCTGGGCAGAAGCAGTCAACACAGCATGCTATACACAAAATCTCACATTGATAAACAGGCATGGTGTCACTCCTTATCAGTCACTCAAAGAGAAGAAACCAAGTCTGAAGCATTTGCATGTGTTTGGCTGTAAATGTTTTGTTCTCAGAACTCATCCTGAACAGCTAGGGAAATTTGAAACAAAGGCTGATGAAGGAATATTCATAGGTTATCCTACATCAAGAGCCTTCAGAGTTTTTAATTTGAGAACAAGAACCGTCATGGAGTCAATACATGTATCTTTTGATGATAAGAAGATAACTGGAATCATTGAAGACTCGCATGATAGATTGTTATTTGAAAATGAAGCTTCCAAGGAACCTGAAGAAAGTGAATCAGAAGCTGTCCATTCATCCAGTACTGACGGGTCACCAAATCCTGATGACTCACCAGGTACTGATGGTGCTAATACTGATGATGCAAACAACAGTGATACAACTAGTAGTGCTAATGTTGAGGGGGAGCAACGGCATTCAACTACAAGTTCAGAGTCAACTCAATCATCAGGACAGAATTCTTCAGATACTGATTCAAGTGAAGATCCTGATAACACATCAGGAGGGCATAGCAATAATTCAGGGAGAGCTTCAAATCAATCAAATTCTTTCAATCAAGATAACACCAATCCAGGGGGAGCATCTACTTCAAGAAACAATTTGACACCAGCAAGGAAATGGACAAAAGATCATACTCCTGATTTGATAATTGGAGATCCTGATGCAGGTGTTCAAACAAGAAGTGCAACTCAGAATGAATGTTTATATAATAACTTTCTATCCAAGGAGGAGCCTAAGAAAGTTGAAGATGCACTTAAAGATGCTGATTGGGTTACTGCAATGCAAGAAGAACTGAATGAATTTGAAAGGAATGAAGTCTGGAAACTGGTACCAAGACCAAAGAATAGATCAATAGTTGGTACAAAGTGGATTTTCAAGAACAAGACTGATTCTGATGGAGTCATTATCAGAAATAAAGCTAGACTAGTTGCAAAGGGGTATTCCCAACAAGAGGGAATTGACTATGATGAAACTTTTGCTCCTGTTGCAAGACTAGAAGCCATCAGGATATTTCTTGCTTATGCAGCACATAAGAAATTCAAGGTTTTCCAGATGGATGTTAAAAGTGCTTTCTTAAATGGTGAACTGGAGGAAGAAGTTTATGTTGAACAACCTCCTGGTTTCATTGATCCTAAATATCCAGATCATGTCTACAGACTGGATAAGGCACTTTATGGACTAAAGCAAGCTCCAAGAGCATGGTATGAAACCTTAGCTCAATTCTTACTGGAAAGTGGATTCAAAAGAGGTGCAATTGATAAAACTCTATTTTATTTGAATCATGGTAAGGAGTTGCTGTTAGTTCAGATTTATGTTGATGATATCATTTTTGGGTCAACAAACAATAAGCTGTGTGAAAAGTTTTCCAAGCTTATGCAGTCAAGATATCAAATGAGCATGATGGGAGAAATGAGTTACTTTCTGGGTCTTCAAGTTAAACAGACTGATGAAGGGATTTTTATTAATCAGTCTAAATACACAAGGAATTTACTGACAAGGTTTAACATGCAAGACAGTACTCCTGCTTCAACTCCCATAGCTACAGCTACCAAACTTGATCCTGATCAAGGTGAAGAGGTAGATGTAACTCACTACAGAGGAATGATAGGCTCTTTATTGTATCTCACTGCAAGTAGACCAGATATCATGTTTGCAACCTGTCTATGTGCAAGATTTCAAGGAAAACCTAGAGAACCACATCTGATTGCAGTCAAAAGAATTTTCAGATATCTCAAAGGCACTCCTTCACTTGGCCTTTGGTATGCAAGGGAATCAGATTTTGGGTTGTGTGGTTATTCAGATGCTGATTTTGCAGGATGCAAAATAGACAGGAAAAGTACTTCAGGAAGTTGTCAGTTTTTGGGTGGAAGACTAGTTTCATGGTTCAGTAAAAAGCAGAAATCTATTTCCACTTCAACTGCAGAAGCTGAGTACATTGCTGCAGGAAGTTGTTGTGCTCAGATAATGTGGATGAGAAATCAGTTGTTAGATTATGGCCTGTCATACTCAAAAATCCCTATTTATTGTGATAACCAAAGTGCTATTGCAATGACAGGAAATCCAGTTCAGCATTCTCTTACTAAACACATAAGTATCAGATATCACTTTATAAGAGAACAGGTTCTGGAAGGAACAATTGAACTTCACTTTGTTCCTACTGATCAACAACTAGCTGATATATTCACCAAGCCACTACCTGAAGCTACTTTCAATAAGTTGGTGAATGAACTTGGAATGATGAATTTTGAGAATTTCTGAGGGAAAGCTACAGAGAGGAAATCCTGATAACTGTCAAATCCTGATGGTTATTCAGAAAGGTATGTTTTCTTTGATCAAATCCTGATAGGACTCAATCCTGACAGGAAGTCCACTGGTCAAATCCTGATGCTCAGATGTTTGAAGCTGGTATGAAAACCAGAGGTTCTATGCTAATTTGTCATCAACACTCCTGGTAAACTCTGGACAATTAGATTATTACTTAGTCTTTGATTAAGTTTTCAGTCTTAATTATCAATTTCAATTTCATTATTAACAGAGTTTATTATTTATCATCTCTATATCACTTTGAGTGTTACTAACAAATTTTGCAGACAAGTACAGGAAGCAAACAATTGAGAAAATAGACAAATTTCATTAATACTTGAAGATACATTACACATGAAATATGGAAATTACATATTTGTTTTCCTAGTCTATTTTCTACTCAGGAACTCGTGCTTTACAGATAAGCATGAACACGTGCCCTGCAAATTAGCATGAATGCTCCTGAGCAGCTTCACAGTTCATCAGAACTGGAAGGTCTCTTGTTCCATCCTTAAGAGACAAGAAGAGGAGCTGATTTACTTGAAGGCGGATCGTCACCGTGACCACCGGGACGCCTCCGTGCCTCCAACTTGCATGACATACAAGCATCACGGACTCTCTTCTTACGTTTCTCAAGCTCTCGGACGAGCTCTTCATCATCTTCATCCTCATCCTCTTCATCATCCCAATCGTCTTCATCCTCTTCATTGACAACGATGAGATTTTCAAGAGGATTCCAATCAGGATTTGCCTGATGGAAGTTATGAAGAAGCACATCAGCCATCGCATTCACAAAAGCATGATGCTCCTGTGGATCAGGAATAGGCTGAGGTCCCTCTTGCTCTGTAATCTCTGCTAGAGCCTCATCCATTTGTTGCCAAATTATATCAAGTTCTTCATCAGGTATGTTGTTTTGATTGTTGGCAGCCATTGAAAAACAAAGAAGGTGAAAGGTTTTCGTAAGTTTTTCTCTGGAGAGGGTTTGTGTTTTAATAGATATATGATGATTATGCTTAACAGTTCTCTTTTATAGAGAATGTGTATTAAGGGTGCAGGTCATTTCTACAATCTCGATGAGACGGTTCGGTTTTCCATAAATATTTTTGCCTCGTTTGCTGGTAAGTGTGTTTTAATTCTATGACCATTAATTTGGTTATTTTTTAAACCAAAACGCTATTCAGGATTGTTAAAATAAATTTTGTTTTCTTAAATAAAATTTTATTTTAATCTTATTGAATATTTTTTTCAATCCTGATATGGCAAAATATTTTGTGCGGAAATGCTTTTATTCCTGATGAGGTTAGGTTTTTCTTACATCAGAAAATGCCTACTCGTTATGGACTACTTTCTAATGCTATGGTACAAGGACCAACCCACCTTGTTCCTGACACAAGCATGCAACCTAAACAGTCTAAACAGTTAACAACCACCTCTACTGTCTCTCAAAGGACTTTAGTTGTAAAATCAAAGAAATCAGCTAGAACTGATGTGTCTGGAAGGCAATCAGGTTCAAAGGATTTTTCCTCTACACCACTCACTAAAAAGAAGATACAAGGGGGTGTACAAGGGGTCCTGGTCAAGAAAGCTGATAAGGTTGTTAAGAATGTTCCTGTGAAAAGGAAGTTAAGGTTGATTGATGAAAGTGATTCAGAGGATGACTTACCTATATCCTCTGTGATGAATATGAACAAGGAAGTTGCTGATACTGCTACTAAAGCTGTGGTACCTTCATCAAAACCACAAAAGACAAGGAAATTATCAAAGAGCAGGTATCATATTCCTTTGACAGTGCAAATGAAGGATACTGATATTCAGACATCAAATCCTGATGTTAGTATTCCTGATGCAGCAACAAAAGTTGTCTCTATATCAGACTCTCCAGCCTCTCCATCTCACATTAGAGAAATTTCTTGGGAGAAGGTTTCTACAATTGCTTCCTTGGTTGGTCTTACACCTACATCAAAGAAAAAGAGGAATGCAGAAGAGTTAGTCTATCAGAGACAGAAGAAGCTGAAAGGATCAAGCCCACAAGAACCTGAATTTCAGAGTAATTCAGCAGCTACTGTTGATCCTGCCACACAAGAACCACTCAATCAAAGTTTGGGTGAAGGCTTAGCTAGTGGAATGGTCACACAAGAACCATTTTCTCAAAGGGAGAATGAAGATATCAACATTCCAGCTACACAAGAACCATCTTCTCAAAGTGAAGATGCAGGCAAAGCTACAGCTTCTGTTGAAAGATTGGTCGAGAACATTGTCAATGAGGGAAGCACACAAGAACCTTTAGCTCAAAGTGTTGAAGCAGCTTCTGAACCTCAAGCTCCACAAGAACCATTGGTAGCAAATACTGATGCAAGCATATCAAATCCTGACGATGTTCATCCTGACGCTAGTGGTGCTCCTGATAATGAACCTATTTTGATACAGCCACTTCGTTCAAGACCAATGGATCATCCTATCTCAGAATCTCAGGATAAACTGAAAGGTATTGCAATTCCTGATCCTGATATATCTCATGGTTCTGATGATGATAATTCTGATGATGATAGTGATGATGATAATGAGAATAGAAAAGAGAAGGAACAGCTTGCTACAGCACTCAAGATTAGTCTTGGAACTAATTTTGGTTCATCAAGTACGTATATGGCTGGCAAAGCTTTCACTGGGAAAGATCAGAGACAAGATTTTTCTACTCCTTCCTTTGATCCTGCAGAGGCATTTAGACAGAATGAATGGAACAATTCATGGCACATTTCTGATGAATCTATCAGTTTTTCTTCTGCTATTGAACATGCCTATAATGCAGTGAAGTCTATAGAGAATCAAGACTTGAAGAATCATCTGAAGGCTACTACTCTGTTATCCAAAAGCCTGAAAAGTGAGATTGATTCTATCAAGGGTTCAACTGAAAAAGTGAGGACTGATATCTTTAATAATTTTACAAAGGTGCCTACTACTTTACAACTAAGGGTAGTGGAATCCCAAGTGAAATCTGTTGTTTCAGAACAAACCTCCATCAAACAACGAATTGATTCTCTGGATACTAAGGTAACTAAAATTCAAGCCTCTCTTTCCTTAATTTTGCAATTATTGTCAAATCCTGATGTCAAAAAGGGGGAGAAGGTTATTCAGACAAAATGTACACCTGATCTAGTATTAAGAAATAATGATGATGATACTAGAGATGATGGTGGTGACAAAGTGATACAAGGAGAAACCTCTGATGCTGTTGTTTTGAAGTCTACAATCCAAACTTCTCAAAGTCAAACAACGCAGTCAACTCATGTTTTTGATTCTGGAGTTAAGACAGTAAGAACATTGGTGCAATCTCAGATCCTGACGGAAGATCAAATCCTGACACCTGGTCATGGACAAATTCTTGCTACAATTCCTGAAGGTGATGAAGATGTGATTATTGATAATCCTGAGATGCATCAAATTTATTCCAGAAGTTTTCTACAAAAGACGGCAGAATTGTTACTCTATATCACACTGATAAAAGAGTTCAACAATTATATGCAAGAAAAGCACTCTCTACAGCAAGTGAAGAATATCCAGATCTCTCACATGAAGAATTCTTGAGACTACAAAGAGAGACAATGGAAAGCTATACTGCTCCTGCTAGAGGTAGAGGAAGCAGAGGTAGGAGAGGTGCTAGAAGAAATAGAAGAGGTTCTTCAACTCAAACAGTACCTAGACAGACAAGGTCTAGAGGGTTAAGAATTGAAGAAATTCCTGAACCTATTCAAACTCTAGTAGTTCCTGACAGATCTACTTTTGGTGATGATGGAATTGTTGAAGAAGAACCTGAATTGAGAAGAAAATCAAGAAAATCAACTCTCAGCAATACAAATCAAATTGAAGATTCTAATCCTGACAATATTCAAGATCCTGACGAATCTGAAATTCTGCAAGAGGTTGATTTGATAATCTTATCTACTGTTGTTGATTGTCACAACAAAGAAGTAGATGAAGAAGAAGAAGCCAGAAGAAGAGATATTACAAGAAGAACAAATAAAGATTTCAATCTCTATCTACAAAGGCTTAAAGTTTCAAATGAAAGAAAATGGAGGAACTCAAGTAGACAAGAATCTTCGCTGGAAAGAAGCTATGCCTTTGAAAAGGAAAAGGACAAGAAGTGGAAACATATTAGCACATTAAGTTGTGATACACCTATCAATTTTCAGTCTGGTGGAATTATTACAAGCGCTTCAAGTGTTGTTGATTTGTCTGATATGGCTAGATCAAAAACACTCTGGTTAAAGATGTTTTCAAATCTGAAGCAATTGTCAAGTAATTCAAGAGGAGGTATTGGACACAGAGATGGTGAATATCTGAATATGTCATATGTTGATCCTTACTCCTTGACAGAAATTGGAGGTACTTTAACTTCTGAAAACCTGAACAATTTATTAGCTGTTGATATAGTTATAGATTGTCATGATGGTTTTGAAAAGAAAGAAAAGCTTCTGTACTTCATGAAAGATGGTAGTGTGAAGATTCTATCTATTCAAGATCTGCTGATGAAAACTACACAGGAACTGAAATATGTTCATTATCTGTTAAGATGGAAGAACCAAGTGTACAAAGAATGGAGTGACATGATTTTGTCAACTATAAGAAGAAGACTGGATGGAAACAGTAATTTCAATGGTAATTATACTCCCATGTACTTAAATCAAAGAGGTCAGGATGTGGAAATGCAAAGGGGTACTGCTGTTAAAGAAGTAAATTTTGGCATGACTCATCTTTCTCTCAATCCTGATGGGAAGGAAATTGCTTATCTTTTGCTTGAAGAGCACAGTCTACAGAGAAACTCCATACAGAATCTCAGAGCAGCTATCTACCAGATTAATGAGGAAGATGAAGAACTCAGAAATCTTAAGGAAAGACTGATTCAAATTCTTGAAGAAAAAGAAGAAAGTTTATTATCCAACTTCTTGAAGATGAATCTGTTCTATCACAAAGCTTAAACAGATAAGTTGTTTCTGAAGATACTTGTACATTTTGATACATGTTTTTGACATCATTGAATATTTGGAATCTATACTTTATTTCACAAAGTATGAGATTGGGGGAGATTGTTAGATCAGAATTCAATGATCGTCAGAAGCTAGACTCAACTGATCAGGATTGCTGACGTCATCAGTATTGCATGGTCATCAGTATTTGATCAAGCGTCAGTATCTTATTGATCATCAGGATTCCTACTCAGACTATGATCAGGTTTGATCATCAGGACTTGAAGCTGATCAGGATTCCTACTTCGAGTTATATTTGGAGTCTAGATAAACATGGAAGTTTATTCTATTTGTTCCTGGTTTGTAGAATGCAGCTATCGATTAAAGATATGTTTCTATCTTTGTTATGATTAGGACTTATCTTGTTATTGATAGAGAAGCTGTGTGCACTATATAAACACAGTTTTGGTTTCGATTTATGTATTCATTCGAGAGAGAACATAATCGGATAGAAGCTCTTAAGAACAGAATTTCTTGAGAGAGTTTTTGTAAGCTAGCAGCTCTTAAGAACATCAGAATTTCTTAAGAGAGTTTGTAACAGTTTTATATCAAAGTTAATAAAGCTGTTATTGTTATTGTTATTGATCTTTCATATTTGTGTTATATAAAGTCGAGAATCTTATACAATTGTATTCAACCCCCCTTCTACAATTGTTATTTACTGGGCAACACACAAAGTATACAAGTATTATTTAATAGTCAAGATAAACTATTCCCAAATAATATTTCAGTTATTCCAGTGGTTTGTCTAATTCCACTTAAACTGTGAACCCTTTATATTATATATAGACACTGATAATTTAATCTTCTGTTATCCCATTTGATACTAAATTATCCACAATATATAATAAATAGACAATGTAAAAATATGCAATCAAGATTCTCAATAAAATGGACAATGTTTATATACTACTAATGAATAGTTTAGTATAAAACCCAACAGGAACAGCTTAAATGTGGGCATAAGATTTGACTTTTCACAACAAGCTAGGAACCAGCTAATCCATTTGACACCATTTGGAGTTACTTGCATTATGGAAATCTTATAAACATATTTAAAAAGATGTTTTACAAAATTATGACATCTTGGCGTCCAACCAGACCGGAGATGCTCGAGCCAGACCCCGCAAAAACCGTCATCTGTCCGGTCATAGACACATTCGTGAGGCTCGGGCCATCTCCATTCAATCTCTGGCCCGAGCTGGAAAGTAGCCCGGATAGCAACATCCATTTGTTCTTTGGTCAAGTCAGAAAAAGGAGGTTTTAGAGGATATGTTGGTCTACCTAATACGGTTTTCCCAAAAATTCTATCCTTTTCAACTTTGTTAGTTGGCCCGGGAACACCTTCTACACCATGCCTGTGTTGATATTCATGCCTAAGACTTTTATAACAAAGATATGGGGTATAATCAGAAGGCTTTCTAACAAACATGAAGTTAGTGTCGTGCCAATGACCAGTAGGGGTGAGAAGACCACGGCCCGGGGCTAATACCTTCTTATTTAACTGGACTACTACATGGGAATCCGAACTACTAGACATTATACACCAATCTAAATCTATGAGTTCAGGTACTTGTTTACGGATTGAAGAAGAGGATGAACAAGAGGAGAAGAACGAGTTACTACTATGGCTGTCAGAAAGTGGAAAAAACTCTTTGTTCGCACGCTTCTCTATCCGAACCATACACCTATTAAGAATCCGGATTAACTATGGTTAGTTCATTCATTTCCATCTTTCAAATATCACATGATTTCTAGCATGTTAGTATTTGTTAAGACACACAAATTTCATACATGAGGACAGCCCGAACCAATACTAAACAATCACAATACAAATCACAAACTAGCCCGGGATCAAAAAGATACCCGGGGCTAAGCACAAAACACACGCCACAAAAAACCGGCCCGGGCTAGTTTCTAAATCGTAACGCCAGAAACATAAAAACGAAATCTCAAAATCCAAATACAGGATCAAAGCTATGATACTTACACTTATTTTCGCACAACCCCCAAATCAAGAACACCAAGAACAGACTTAGAAACCCAGATTTCAAAACTATCAAACCATTTATTCATTAACATGCAACCCATTTACAACAAACCAAACACAAAAAGTTTACCATAAACTAAAACGAGCACCAAAGTCACACACAAATCAGAAAATCCCCAAAACCCTCAAACTTGAAGATGAACAGTCAAGCACAATTCCAATCGATGATAAAGAGAAGAAAAGTTTAAGGCAAGAACGAAGTAAAAGGCGAAGGAAATCGAAGAACTTACAAAAAAGCAGGAGAGTTAGATGGCTTCACAAGACGAGTGCAAAAGTCGTCGGAGGGAGAAGTCGAGAAATCGGAAGAAAATGATTCAGGCAGAGTAAAAATGAAATGGAAGTGAAGAGATGGTTTTATAAAGGGTTAAAAGCTAACCCCTATACGGACAGGTGGCACGCTTCAATTGGATGGCAAGAACTTGAGGAGGAAAAAGAAAAATAGAAATTGGAAAAGTAAATGAAGAGTACAGTTCAATTATTGTTGACATCGGTTAAACACATATTTCAAGGTAAAACGGAGTTGTGTCTTTTCAAAAGAAAGGGAGGAAAAATCTTGAATCGTTTCATATTCTACTACTACTGAAATGTCATACAGCCCGGGCTCGATCCTTCTTTCGCTAAAGCCCGAATTGCCATCATTGTAACAACCCGGGTTGGGGGACAACAATCAAGCCAGAAATTTTTCTAAGTTACTCAAAGCTCCACCGCTTTGGACTTGTAAAAGAATCAAGGCTCACCCTCAACCCCGGATTGCCATCTTTGACAGTAATCCGGGTTGGGTGGCAACAATCAAGCCAGAAATTTTTCTAAGTTGCCCAAAGCTCCACCGCTTTGGACTTAAGAAAAAGCCAAGGCTCACTCTCAACCCCGGATTGCCATCTTTGACAGCAATCCGGGTTGGGGGCAACAATCAAGCCAGAAATTTTTCTAAGTTACCCAAAGCTTCAAAGCTTTGGACTTGAGAAAGTATCATAGTTTACTCTCAACCCCGGACTTCCATCATTGATAACAATCCGGTTTGGGGGGCAACAATCAAGCCAGAAATTTTTCTAAGTTACCCCGAGCTTCAAAGCTTTGGACTTGAGAAAGGGTCATAGTTTACTCTTAACACCGGATTGCCATCATTGATAACAATCCGGGTTGGGGAGCAACAATAAAGCTAGAAATTTTTCTAAGTTACCCAGAGCTCGACGACTTTGGACTTGAGAAAAAACAAAGGATCACTCTCAACCCCGGATTGCCACCTTTGATACCACTCCGGGTTGGGGAGCAACAATCAAGCCAGAAATTTTTCTAAGTTACCCAGAGCTCGACGGTTTTGGACTTGAGAAAAAAAACAAAGGATCACTCTCAACCCCGGATTGCCACCTTTGATACCACTCTAGGTTGGGGAGCAACAATCAAGCCAGAAATGTTTCTATGTTACCCAGAGCTCGACGGTTTTGGACTTGAAAAAAACAAAGGATCACTCTCAACCCCGGATAAAACAAAGGATCACTCTCAACCCCGGATTGCCACCTTTGATACCAATCCGGGTTGGAGGGCAACAATCAAGCCAGAAATTTTTCTAGGTTACCCAGAGCTCGACGGTTTTGGACTTGAGAAAAAACAAAGGATCATTCTCAACCCTAGATTGTCATCTTTGATACCAATCCGGGTTGGGGGCAACAATCAAGCCAGAAATTTTTCCAAGTTACACAAAACTCCACGACTTCAGAATTGAGAAAGAACCCTGGCTCACTGTCAACCCCGGATTACCACCCTTGATAACAATCCGGGTTGGGGGCAACAATAAAGCTAGAAATTTCGTCCAAGTTATCAATTCAGGAGTTTCTACTCCCCCATCCAGAAAATCTGCATAAGGGAGTGGGGGGGCAAATGATAGGCTATGTATAGCCCGGACCCGTCCTGGGACCTGGATCACGCCAGAACCCGGATTCATATTTAGGCCATGGCTCATATCAAGTCCGGATTCATGCTTAGGCCATGGCTCACCTCAAAGTCCGGATTCATGTTTAGGCCATGACTCATCTCAAGTCCGGATTCATGTTTAGGCCATGGCTCACCTCAAAGCTCGGATTCATGTTTAGGCCATGGCTCACCTCAAAGCTCGGACTCTTAGTTAGGCCATGGCTCAAAGTCAAAGATTAAACTCACTCCTGGCGACAAAGGCAATAACTTACGTGAGGGAAACTGTACATTGTTACGTGACGTGCTTAGGTCATCATTGATTGCCACACTTGATGACGACACGTAAGGATACCTAATGATTGGCATAATTATGTCATATTCAACCCACACGCCGGCAGGAGCCTGGCACACGACACCACAATTTCTCACCTGAACACGTGGGATCCATCAACATCACCCAGATGTCCTACCTACCTAGGATTCAACGCTCATGATTGCAGGTACAACCCCTAAACCCTAATTCTTGGCCTATAAATAGACCAAAGAGGAAAGGTCTAGGGGTTACACTCTCTCTTTTACACACTTACCCTATACTATACACACACACTATACATACACCCTCCATATTTAGATATCTCTATAGTCTTGTCTTCCCTTCCAAAACCATTACTTATTCTCACGCCTCCGCTGCCAGGGTCCAAACCCCCCTCCGGTGTTGTTTTGCAGACACCCAACGGCAGCAACACCGCTTCCAGGCGTGGGAACGGCAAGGAAGGATCTGATCGGACTTTGAAGTTATCAGAGAGAATGGCCGGAGAGATGAGAACAAGAGGGAGATAGAAGCGGGAGCTGACATGACAATTATAACGGAGCAATTTTGATACCTAAAATATGAGATTCTATTTTCGATGGTTGAAGGTGGTATTTTGGGAGAGAACCCCTAAAATCCTCCAATGTGGCATATTAAAGGTAAGGGAGGGATTCCTTGGAGTTGCTCTAAAGTTCAAGCAATCATATCAAATGTTATTATTCAAGTTCAGTTAAACCCGAAAGTAGTATGGACTGGAACAAGTAGAATTTTATTCATCTATCGTTTGTCAAGATTAAAAATACAAATTTTAGATTATCAACTTTCGGAGAAAAAACATTTATTTATCAAAATCATTCGCTTATCAGACATGCATTTATCGATCATCTATTGTAATCCAAAACATTAAATAGTTTGCTTATAGTTTGCATTTACTACTACTAGTCCTGTTTCTTCTATGAGGAGTTGAATTCATTTCCAACACAATTAATTGAAAATCAGAATTGTCCCTAGTACAACAAGCACAGTCGTATACATGGGCTCATAGCTTGCACAGTGATGAATGTTTTGAAACTCACAAATGGTTGAATTTGATCAAGTTAAAAAATATTTACAAATGCAGGTAATTCACAATTTGCATGAAGCTCCTATAAACCTTTACTACTATCCCTCATAGCTGTCATTCTACATCACTCATTTCCGAAAGAAATAAAACATTCATTTCTTGTCTATTTTGATAACAATTAACAAACCTGAAAAATAGCTAATCAAGGACAACATGAAAAGTTCCAATGATCAGGAAGATGATAGCTTTTGAAAAAACCAGAACTGCGCTCTTCTTCAATCTCTTTTAGTTGAGCAAATCCGGATAATTTACATATACAATATACTATGTTCAACAACCAGAATGACACTTCAAAACCTGTAGGACCTTGTTATACTTAATTACAGAAGGAAGATGCAGATTTAGAATTGAAGTCAAGTGTTCAGAGTGTTCATGTACCTTATTTAGTTCCCCATATAGGTAGGACCTCGCACTTTATTCTCACGTTGTAGTTCCCATTCTCTTTCTTGTAGATACTGTAAAAGTGGTGGCTTCTCAGCTCCCAAGTCTGTCCCGGTAACACAGCCATACGGACTTGGCCTTTGGTAACCATGAAACAGCTTTTCCCTTCTTTGTTCCTCTATCCCGTAAAGGGGCAAACCCGTATTTAATTGCGGGTTTTCCAAGTATACCATCTGATTAGAAGCCAAAGGATTTCCCCACCTATCAAAAATATCAAACCTGGAAGCATCATGCCTATAGAAGTTTCCAAACTCTCCTGGTGCATTGAGTTGAACTGGCCATACGTGATCGTTAGCTTGTTCAACAATTTGACTGTTCCGGTACTGATAAAGCCATTCAGATGAGCTCATTCCAAGAAGAGGTGGATATCCATCAATAAAACTAGGAAGCCGTGGGCTAAATGGTCCACGAGTAGGAGACAAGTTTGAGTATCTGCTGGTCGGTGTTGGACCTAATATTCCTTCGGCTTCTCTAATCCCGGCTCCAGTTTTGGACTCTGGAAAATTTGGTGAATGGCCTTTAAACCAATTCGCATCAGCAGGTAACTGTGGCGCAGAAGGTATTGGAGCCACGTACGGAGGAGATGGATTATATGTAGATGCAGAAAATTCTTTTTCGTTCACAGATAGGCCAGCCAATGATGCAGATGGTAGTTCTGCAATCGGATTTAGGTCATGTCTACGAAATTCCCTTGTTCCTTTATCACTCTCCGCATGCGTGCTTTCTCTGTTGAATACCCAACCACTGAGTGAAGGAGGCCCGACAGGATATGCAGGTAAATCCTTTGTGATTTGTTCTTGTTGGCTATATGGCTTGCTGAATCTGAAGTCTGTGGTATTAGAATACAGCTTTGGAGAATCGAGCTGAGCTTGATTTTGCGGGAGAAGCAAGGATGTTGCGCGGCGCAAAACTTCGTCAGAAGAAGCTGTTTGATCATCTTTTTCATTTGATGACATCTGACCTTTTGCGGTAAGCAAACTGTATATTGGTTCTGAGTTATGTCTAGTTATAGGATTGAAGAGAATGACTTCTTCATCTTCCATGGAAGCATTTTCGCTCTCTACACTACGGCTATCTTGATTTTCCTCAAAACTTTTTTTTTCATATAGTTCAATGTGTTTTACTTCATAAGCATTACTACCTTTGATGTCTTCTGCTTCTCTATGATCAAAACAATGAATCATTTCCGCTGCATAAAATTTTCTTCCAAGTTTATCATAAGATAGGCACTTCCATGTAGTTTTAGATCCCTCCACAATTCTCATTGCAGCATGAAGGATGCGATGAGCACGACTTGTATATCCCTTATCATATTTCCTGATTTGTTCCGTCTGAGTTGAGAAATCCAATTGCATATGAGCATGGGCTACTGGTGAAAAGCCTCTCAACTCGTAATCTTCCCACAATGCACTACGGTCTAGAAATTTGACCTCACCTTCTTTATTATCAAGCCGGTTTAGAAGGTTACAAAAGGCACCAAAAAAGTATGTTGTCGCATTCTTAACATTTTCATGAGCACTATACATTTCTGCTTTGTCAAGCACTCCTACCAACCACTCAACAAAAACAAGCACAGTGAATAACAGAGGGCAAGCGTCCAAGTATATATCCTCAAGACATCTCTCTAGTAAACGACCCATGAAAATGAATGTGGTAGTCCATGCTAATTTGCTGAAAGCAGACTGCCCTGTCTCATTTTTGTCTACTGATGTTTTCACTTTCGTGCTTTCAGGAAGATTATGGATAATTATCATAAGAATAGAAACAAGATGAATGGCTCGATAAGGGCCACTCCTGGCTGCATCCATACGTCCATACGCCTCTAGTGAGGCTTTCAGTTCTGTTTCTTTTAAAGCCAGTAAGGCTTCGAACTTTCTTAGGGTAGAAGCAAAAGCACAATGGAAGTCCTCTAGACTGCAGCAGATATAACAAATTTGCTGCTTAATATGTCGAAAATCATAGAGTAACTTAGTATAAAGCATAACTGACTCTGGTATTATAATCAGAATATCAGATCTGTAATTGGCGAAAATGAGATGCATTAGAGGCAGCTTTAGCTGACATTTTTGTATACATATTTATGTTAAATTTACCTAGTCCTGTCATGATTGTAATTTCATGCAAAAAGGTCCAGACATAATTCTCTTAATTAACTTAACTTGGTGTATGTTTATTTGGACATTTCTCACTGTGCAGGTATACATCGATCAACATTATGTATTAAAATCAGTTTATCTGCATCTTATTATCTTGTGCAGAAGTTTTCAAAAGCACTCAAAAAAACAAAAAATTTACACTTAGCCAGTAGAACATTTATTATCTTGCTTTCACCATATAAAAATAGAGCAGCGGTAACCATTAAAAACATGAAAACCTATATATTACTGAATTAATAGTTGATCCCACAAAAAAAAATACTCAAGATTCTTGAAATTAAAAAACTCTATGGCATACCGAAGCTTTGACACTTCAACTTAAAGTTGTTGAATAAGGTACAACTAAAATTTTTAAGATTTAGGGAAGAGCTATTGCATTACTTCAGATTAAACTAGTGAAAATTAGACGCCAAAAAATCACAACCTAAAGAAAATGGTGGTGTTTTTCATTCATTTATTTGTTTCGATAAAGTTTAGCTCACTTATAAAATAATTCTAAATCGCCACAGAAACCCTTGCATCTTCGTCTCTTATCTCTTTTTGAGCCAACAATCTAAGAAAATTGACATATATGATTTCAGAGTAGCTTACAAGAACAGAATATAAGCTATCCCAAAAAGGGATTGATCCCACAACGTCATTACATTTACATACTGAGGGACCAACGAGAAAGGTATTGCAATATTCGGCCATAGATCCTCAACAAATGATCACCTAAGTAGTTGGAATAAAGTTCAATATCTAATTAATCTAAAGTGTAGGTCGTGTCACCAAAACGAGCAATATATGTAGGTGTAGAGAACGTATTTGTGTCTGATATGCTATTGACTCAATTATCTCTCAGGAACTGTTTGTGACGTATTGAATAACAACCCATATCGATTTGAATTTCTTATGCTCTAATAGTGCATGCCAAGAAGGAAAGCAGCACCTCAAAAGTAATCTGAAATGTACCGTGCACGAGTGCCTAATCGCTCATTTCAGTTTTTTCCTCATGGGAAGAGGATTTAGAGTCGAAAGCCCTTGTTGGTTTGATTATGAGTTAAAGGTGCTAGTAGGGGTGGTGAAATCTAATATTCTATATATTTACTAAGAAGTTGGTTAGAAAAAATATAACACCGATCTTCAGTGATTTCATAGCAATATCTTCTAACAGTAATCTCATGGAAGATACTCCACTTTAGTGTTACCAGTTGTAATGGCAAAAATATGCTATGATAGATCTTGTTACTGTTATCACAGAATTAGATAAGAGGTATTGGGTATTATATACTGAATTAATTACCTGGATTCCACAAAAAAGAAACTTGTCATTCTGACAAAGAGAGGCCACAGATCAGTTATTCCGGATGAAGCATGTTCAATGGTTTCCAACTTCTTGTTTGAGGAAACACTACATTCTTGTGACTTAGTCCTGAGGAAACATCTCTCTGATGGTTTTGAAAGATCAAATTGTATCTCACTAGAAAGTGAGTGCACCGGAGAACACTTGTTCTGCAATATACCAAAAACAATAAAAATAAAAGCAGCAAAGGAAAAAAACTTAAAGCAAAGTCTGTTCTAGAGATATATAGTTATTGCCAATTTGCTATATTAGTAAATATTTTAAATAGATAGCCCATACCTTTTCAAACAGCAACATAAGGTTGTCCCACGCGTCTGGAAAAGGCTCTTTGATAGCCAGACTTCTAACACAGTGATACAAGGCAAGAAAATCATCGGCAATGTATGTTGCCAATAATGCCAACTGCACATTAACTTAAATATTTACAAAACTACTTACAAAGAAATAGACCATTAGAAACTACAATCCAAAAGTTTGCACCTGTTTTATTGACTAAACCGATATATTGCTCGTTATAGTTAGATAGAACGTACCTGATTTTGGGGGTTTCCACTATCCGGGTAAACTGCTGCTGCTTCGAAGTAGTAATTGGCAGCGACAGACCACTTACAGTTTCGATTGTCAGATTTTTGACAAAGTTCCTTATATCTAGCAAGATCCCCAAGGCAAACTAAAAATCGATGGCATGCATATTTACATTTTGGTAAATTTGTAGGTACAGCTGAGGTGTTGTAATCTTTGCTAGAAAGTAGCAGTTCCTCAGAAAGCCCGCAACTTTCCCTCATTTTTCTGATCATTTCCTTGTAAAATAGACTTGCGTCTGACAGAAATGTTTTAAAACCTTCGAGATGGTCATCAATGTTGTTCTGCACATTTGCTACATCCTGTGAATTTCCCATTTTCCTGTTCTCTGCACTAACAGAAGATTGTCGTATTCTTTTCCGAAACTCATCAATATGCTTGTAGTGAAGCTTCCACAAACAGTATTCAACATCTTGAAGTTCCATTCCTTCTGGATCATTTAAGATCACGTCCTCATAACCAGCGCGAGCTTTGTGATATAATTCTTGAACATCTTTCCGTAATAATCCTTTAGAATGGATCAAAGTCCATAATTTCTTTTCTGCATTAATGACCTGGAAGCAGAGTATACAACTGTAAGAAACTACAAAAGGGTAGCATGCATAAATAAAAAGTGTAACAACATAGACACAGAGCAGTTACAAAGAAATAAACCTGAAAACATTACCTCCAAAAAGTTATTCTCCTTTTCTCTATCATCTTCATCCACTGCAAGTGCATTCGTATTCATAATTTCTGTGACTAAGGCCTTCACGAAACTGGATCTTCTAATATATGGTGTCGCTCTGGCTAGTGTATTCGCTTTCTGGCAAGTATTCCGTCAATAATTAGGTTCAGAAATAACTGAATGTATTGGGCAAAGAAGGGAAGTATATTTGAGACATTCATTAGTGTAATATAGATCTCTAGTCAAGTTAATTATAGAAAGGTCAATTTGTAGGACTTGGTATTACAGACAAAACAATGGGAAAATAACATGAAGCGAACACCCTGATACCTCTAAAACCCCGAAAATGAAGTTAAGCAAATAGAATTTTTTTTTTTTTTAATCTATAGATAGAATCAGTGCTCTGCTCTTGAAGGAGACAAGTGATTTGGAAAGCAATGGATGGATGCATCATACATGAAAATACATATGCATGTCCCCATATTAAATATCAGTTGAGACCTCAAGTTATACAGATCAAAGACACAAAATTGTATTATATATCAGTTGGATCTCATCATAACTGAAATCGAAATACAGCTTAAATACATCAGAAATGTCCTAATCTAACAACTACAAAGCATCTGCTCTGAAGCTCCTAAATTTGTAATACAGAGTAAAGCAACAATTTAAGTGTATAAGTACAGTTGATTGTAAGTTATCAGATATAAATTCTGATACACTTAATGAAGCACAATCCAACGTAAACCGGACAAGAAAGAAGCAAATTTCAGTATTTTCAGATATAGATAATATAACTAAAGACTGAACAGCCATGTAGTTCTCAAAACTTCAAGTGCATCTCCTAAATCTCATAGAAGTACACAGAACAAGCTAGCACGGTAGTACGATTTCGATATCAAGTTCATAAACATAGAATTCCAGGCAATCAATTCATCATCAAGCAATACCAACAAAAAATTATCATCATCTAACTCCAAAACTGAAAATAAAAATATGTTAACCAAGAAAACATAAATAGTCTTCAATAATGCATATTAACTCACTGTATAATTTTTTTTAAAAAGAAGATATCAAAAGATCAATTAAAAGAAGGACCCATCAAATAATATGATCACAGACAGAGAATATTGGTTCAGATGAAGCAAAGTACCTGAATAATTCCACTTTCTTGAAGTTTAAATGAGAAAAGTTTGTTAAAAATTAAAATAAAGACTCACCAGGGGTGTTTAGAAAAGACTAGCTTTTAGAAAAGTGAGAGAGAGAGAGAGAGAGAGAGAGGGAGAGAGAGAGAGAGAGAACTGAAGAGCGGGGAAAAGAGGATGATACAAGTGAATACACGAGGCAACTGTTAATTTGTATAACAGTTGTGAAACAGACAAAACAAAGGGTGGCTTGTCTGCCTTAATTACATGCGCTAAAAAGACTACTTCACCCCTTTTGTATTTATGAAATTTGTGTATTTAAAAAATGATGTATTTTAATAATTGAGCTGTCGGTTTTTGTGTGATATCCCTTGTAATCCAAGCTACTGTCAATGCTTGGATTCTGTAGTCTGCTGCAGTAATTTTCAGACTTTATGCTTGAAACAAGGTTGCCAATCATTTGTCCGCTATAATTTTTCCTTACGATCATTAAGGTTCGTAATTTATGTACAAGATTCGTATTTATACTTTTATTAATTTAAATTATGTTGCAATATAACTAGATTTGAAAAAGAAAAAAAATCCTTTCTACTTAAATTAGCTAAAAATTATCACTCACACGAAAGTACAAGAAACAAAATATAAAAAATTGAATTTCAAACTTATATAAGTAGCAGTTGGAGTGTTTCAACCTAGGAATTAAAGTAAAAGCACAAAGAGAAAGTTGACATGTTTGCTTCTAGTTAATGGAGTGATGTGCATTCTTCATACTAGAGAGAGGTGCACAACAATATTAGGTAGTTTAATTACACGATATGACCATAATAACTTTAAAGTTAATTAGCAAAATAAAAAAATTTAATCCGACAAATGTTAAAGTCGAAATATTAAATAGATAGATGTCAAAAAAATTCGTACACTATACGAGTGACAAGCTAATATATTATTATAAATAAAATTACTATATTAAATATTATTAATATATCTATTTAGATTTATCCGATTTTATTTCTGATTTATCCCTCGAATAAATTTTAACGAACTGGCAGTGTACTAGAACTATTTGTAATCTTGTTATAAGAGCATCTCCAGTGCACAGGACCAACCCACTTACATGTGGGGTCATTTTTTTGCCACATAAGCACCAAGTGGTCTTCCTAAAAAAAGTGGCCACTTCCCTCCAATGCACAAGCCCATTTCCACTTACAAATGGGTCCCATTTAACTTTATTTTACTTTTACTTTCACAATACTTCTTATAAAATTATAATATAACGTTTAAAATTAGTTTAATTTAATAATATTAAATTTATAATAATCAAACTAAAATGATTATTTTTTTAAAAAATCGGTAAAATAAAAGACACGTCACATAATAAAAATACATCATACTATTAATAAAAGAAATTTTGTGGGTTTGGAAAATAGGAATTTGGATATGGGTGTGAAAATTGTGGGTTTGAATTTTAAGAATTCAAATGTGGAGGATTATTTGGATTTTATTAGTAGAGAAAAGTAGTTGATGTGATTGGATTTTATATTATAAAATGTTACTATTTTTGGTATGTGTCAAAAATTCTGACCATTATATTTTCTACATTTTACTTTTTACAACGGGCAACTATTTTCAGGTTTTTGTAACGTTAATATTAACGTTAATATTATTTGGATTAAAAATAAAGAGTATGAGTAATGAGGTATGAAAATTTTATATTTATAGGAGTAGAAATTATAGTCGTTGCTAAATTATATACGTTATGTAACGTTAATATTAACGTTACAAAAGTAAAGTAAACAGAAAAATATTAAAACAAATACAGTTGGCAGCAATACAGTCCCACTACAAAACAAATAAAAAAAAGTAAAAGCTGCCATGCTACAGTACTAGTCCCTGGCCACCAACTTGGGTTGCAGCCAAGTCCAATTTTTGCTCCAACGCAGAAATAAGAAACTGGATCCATTTCACGTGTCCCGAGGAGTCAAATGGGACTCCATTGTGGATGGTCTAAAATCCGTTATTCCAACACTTGGACAAAACCCATAAAGAGAATGGAGCAATTTTCAAAAGAGTTAGGTCGTGAAGGGTCCAGGTGGTGGTGGATAAGTAGATGATGTGTCCCATAAACAGTATTGATGAAAATGATTGAAAGTATAGTTTATTCTCTTGTCACACCAGTCATTCTTGTCTATTATACTAGTGGTGGCCAAACGCCAGTACCGGACGAGCTAGGGCCGGGTTTTTGCACTGCCGAGTTGGTTTTGGACTAAGATAAAATTGACACATTTTTGGTGGCGAACCGTGCCGTGTTCAAGATAGTAGGACTCGTAGACGCTTTGGGCAAATTGGTGGGACGGTGTGGGTGGGTTGGCAGGGCGGGTTGTAGTTGACGGTTCAATTTTATTTTTTTTACCTTTTAATTTGATTAAATATTATTTAAAATTGTACAAATTTTTTTGGAATAAAAAAGGACGATACCTCTATAAATTTTATAAATTAAAAAAATATTTTACAAATAATTTGAGAGGAGTTCTCTCTAAAAAAGCGGAACAAACTGCATTAACATATTAAAAAAATACAAACCAAAGAAATTTTAAAAATACAAAAATAAAATCCTATCAACTATAAAAAAAACCACATTAACGAATTGAGGTGCTTATTCGTTGATCACGGTTCACGTGAGTTTGTTGTGAGCTCACGGTTCACGTGCCGGGCCGGGCGGTTCACGGATCACAAGCTGTGTCGTACCGTTTGTGGTTCACAGATACAGGACCCGTATTCGTCTCATTTTTATGTACGATTTGTGTCAAGTTCAACCAACCCTTTACCGAGCCGAGTTACATGAACTAATTGGCGAGCTGGTTACAGACGGTTAAACCCGCCCGTTTGGCCACTTCTACCTATGACTATCATTCATGCTGTGTTCCAACTCGGAACTATGCTCCATCTCTCTACAATCGTTGATTTCTTTCTGCTCATTCTGAGCAGGTCCAATCGGATATTAAAATCGATCTAATAATATCTAATATTCAGGAGAAAATTTTATTTTAATGGATAATATATATATATATATAGGGTCCCCTTCCACAACCACAGGTGGATGGAAGAATTTATCAACCACCACCCGCAATTAAACATTGCGGTGATAAATAGTACCAAAATACCCCTCACCCCCGCAATGTATCATTGCGGGTGGTCACAGTTACCAAAACACCCTTTTTTTCTTGTTGGGCCAAGTTTTATGGATTTAATGTAAATAGTATTGGGCTTGCATATAATTGTATTGGGCTTAGATATAATTTTCTATTGGGTCTGTACAAAAATAATTTTTTATTAAATTAATTTATATTAATTTTTTGTTTTTTATAATTAATTATATTATCAAAAATTAAAATAAAATTATAAAATTAATAATCAGAGCTAATAATTTAAAAGCTATTCAATAAAATATTGATTATAAATAAAATTTTAATAATTTTTTATTGTGATAAGGTAAAAAATTAAATTAATTAATTATATTATCAAAAATTAAAATAAAATCATAAAATTAATAATTAGAGATAATAATTTAAAAAGTATTTAATAATTTTTCATAAAATATTTAATTAAATATTAACTATAAATATAATTTTAATAATTTTTTATTACGAAAAAAGAAAAATTAAATTAATTATTTTTAATGTGAAATTACCTTATTACCCCCCCTCCCCCCCCCCCCCAACCCCCGCAATGATTCATTGTGGTGGCCCTGACCCGACCCCGTTTTCCCCAATTCTCTCTCTCTCATATCGATTTTATAATTATTATCTCTCTCTCTCCTCTCTCTCTCTCTCTCTCTCTCTCTCTCTCTCTCTCTCTCTCTCTCTCTCTCTCTCTCTCTCTCTCTCTCTCTCTCTCTCTCTCTCTCTCTCTCTCTCTCTCTCTCTCTCTCTCTCATATCGATTCTTCTCCGGTGGATGATCATTTTGACGCGCCTTTTCTGTCAAATTTTCGGCCGTTTCACGCCGCCGCCATCAGTTTTCCGGCCTTATTTTAGTTTTTCCGGCCGCCATCTCTGTTGTCCTTACCTTCTTCCGATTGGGAATCCCTGTGAGCATAAATCGAAACACTTATTTATTGTTTCGTTTTTTTATTTATTTCTGTGTATTTATAAATTGTTTGTGTGTATTGATTGTGATGATGGATAAGTCGTTTTTTTGTAGTATTGATTATAGATTCGTTTTTTTTTATTGATTTATGTTAGTTATGAAATCGTTTTTTTTCCTTGTTTAATTAATAGTTCGTTTTTGGTTGTTAGGCTATGATATTAATAATTCGGTTATGTAGTAATAATATATAATTCGTTTGTTATTTAAATTTTGTTATTTAGAAAATCTGATTTTAGTAATTAATGGTGTATAATATCGTTTTATTTGATATATGTTAGCTATCATTTCGTTTCGTGTAGTTAGTTTTCGTTTCGTGTAGTAATAATATATGATTTGATTGATTTCGAGTACATTGTTCATGTGGTCATTTAATTTTTCTTGTGACATTTGTGTAGCTATGCGTAGAATTGGATTTGAATTGGCTTTTAGATTTGTTTTATGGGATGAGATTTGTCTGATTTTACTTGGCAAATTAAAAAAAAAAATTGATCTGATATTGTTATGTTCAAGTAGGATAACTGTATGTACATTGATGCATTTACCTATTCGACTATTAGCAGGAAATCCATCTTTGTGAGTGGAAAAGTTAAGAATCTAGCAGCCAGCTTAGTACCCTTGATTGATGAACCTAAGCTAAACTTATAATATTGAACATAAACCAAAGCCCTGTAGACTGAATTAATAGCTTTGAATGTGTAAAAGTTATGATTCTCGTGTAAGCTATTATGCTTAGGTGGTGAAGCGAAACTGCAAAGTTATTTGGAATAAGTAACCATTTTGGTACAAGAACGTGAATGCGTCATATTTAGGATAGTGGACAATGATAGTCGTGTACTGTAAAGTGTAATATTTAGATTTCTTTGTAAGTTTAAAAGTTAAATTTGAGTTGTTAGTTGATGGTGATAATGATTTTAGTATATTGGTTTGATTCCCGGCTTGGGGGATTATGATAACTGTTGGTTGAGGTATTGGTCATATTATTTGTTATTAATTACACAGGTTATTGTTGTGCTGTACTATGTGATCCGTCCTATGATTGGGGACGCAGCATAGTACATGCAGAAATTCTGACTAGTCCTGTTTACGAACGGGTCATGCCGAAATTTCGTAAAATCTGAGTATTTATTTTATTATTTGTTTTAAAGTCATTAGAGTTTAAGGAGTAATTGAGTTTGATTATTTTTAATCAATTTTAGATAATAATGAAGTTAATTTAATTGACCAATTAAGTTAAAAGTTAATTGGTGAATTTTATTGATTGGTTTATTATTTAATACAATAATTAATAAATGTGTCTAATTTTTTGATTTTGGACTTTGCAGATACCATGGATATGGAGTGTGGTCCTATCGATAGATCTCTCTTGACCTTGCAGGACGATCATATTAGTACTGTGATACGGGAGGGGGGGGGGGGGGGGGCGAGGGATGTAATAGATTGCAGACAGTATACTGCTAATTGGGAGGAGTGGGTGTTAGATGATCGTCAGAAGAGTTTGCTGAGAGAGTGGGGTTTTGGGGTATTTACCAACAACTTTGCAATTCCACAGAATGACATACGTCTGATTACGGCCTTGGTGGAGAGGTGGAGGTCGGAGACCAACACCTTTCATTTTCCATTTGGTGAGTTGACCATCACCCTTGAGGATGTTTACATGATTATGGGTCTGCCTGTACGTGGTCGTCTGCTTTCACATACGGAGCTGAAGACTCCAAAAGCGTACTGGATGAAGCGGTGGAAGGATCCGAGTTTGAGTGAGAAGGAACGTGATGAAATGTATAAAGAGGGAATCAAGCTGAATTTGCTGAAGGGAAAATATAAGAGGAAGCCGGATCCTTCTCCAGAGCATGATGTATTGTACACCCGTGGTTATCTTCTTTACGTCATCGGGGCAGTTATGTTTCCCTCATCGAGCCGGAACCTTGTGCATCCAAGGTATGTCCCTTAATTGTATTTTATTCTGAATTTATTTAAATCATGATAATATCTTTTTAATTACTTATTTAAAATTCACGATAACTGCATTTTATAATATAATTTTTTTATATTTTTTACAGGTATATACAGTTTATCCAGAAGTCGTCTGAGATTTCTTCTTATGCTTGGGGGGGCCGCGGTACTGGCGCATTTGTACAGGAGCTTGACCAGGGCTACTCATAAGAACTGCAGAGGCATGAACGGGTGCACCATGCTTCTGATGCTTTGGAGCTACGAGAGGTTGTTACCCGGTGCTCCAGTTATTGCACCTCATCAGGAGTTTGTCTGGCCGAGGGCACTTGCATGGGCTGAGCCGACACATAGGGTTAACCCCCACCATCATACAGGACAGTACCCGGGGGGACTACGACGGCTTTGAGCTTTGTTGGCTGACATGGCAGCCATATCAGAGATTTTATGATCTACAGAACTATGACGAGGATTATAATGTCGCGATGTTGGATGCGGCTTATATGGCTCTCGGTCGTGTCCCTCTCGTGTCCATGGAAATCATCGAGTACGCCATGCCAGACAGAGTCATGAGACAGTTTGGAGTGCTACAACATATTCCAGAGGACCCGATTGACCACACTTCTTTGCGGAGGGAGCGGTTATCTAAATGGCAGCGGGAGAAACATGTTTCTTTATTTCGGGACTACATTGAGGAGTGGAATGCCTTTAATGATGGCATGATTCCTATCGTTGAGGAGGGGCATTATGTACCCATTGAGGAATACAAGTATTGGTTCAGGCGTGTAAGCAAGCTGAGGATTGCTCCATTCCTTGTCACGCATCCTGAGAAGATAGTTCCTCGTGACTGGTACCCCCAGCAGGACATGGCTGATGCGGTATGCTTTTAGACCTTAATATTTTATTTACGCCTTAATTTGTCATATTCTTGCATTTTAGAACTTAATTTGGTATTTAAATGCAGTTGGATTGTGGCATGAGGACATTGCATGCTATGCACCTTTGTGACCCTCCCGACTGGTTCTATGATATCATCCCCGATTTTTTGGCTCGTTATGATCGAATCAATAACGAGTGGAGGGGTCATGCATATACTAGACCTTCTTTTGATAGACCCTCACGTGATTTTGATCCCGTCGCTTCTTCTTCGCAACAGCCTCTAGCTATCTCTCAAAAACGTCCGCGTGAGGTAATAACTGTTAGTTATTGTTTTACTTTGGAAGATGGTTTAATGAATATATGTATGGATGTTACATAATCTTGTTTTTACAGATTGAGACTACTGATAATAAAATGAGATAATTAATATTTTATTTATTTTCTGAATATGTAATCATTTAATATGTAATCATTTTTTTATTTTATTAGTTTTGAATATTTACTAACTTAATTATTTTCATTTATAATTATTTTTTATAATTAAATTTAGTTTAATACAAAATTATACCCCATAAAATATAAAATTAGGTTCAAATATTACAAAAAAACAATATTAAAAATCCCTAACATGAATTAAGATAATAAAATTCAAATATTAAAGTACAATATTACTTAAATTGACCGGGTAGAAAAGTACAATTTCTTCTATCATGATTTCCTCCTATCAACCCGCATTTTCCGCACTTTCTTTGCTTGTTACTTGAAGTAGACGTTTCGGTACCACTTTTATATCTTTCTTGTTTCTTTCTTCCCTTAGTTTGTGATATTGGAGGATCGAAAATCGGATCATGTTGGTAGTCTTCTTGACGAAATAACTCTTGCGTTCTTTCGTTTTTCTCTTCTATCGGAAAAATATTGTTCACGCTACACTTTTCTCTCTCAATCACATTCATTATGTACTTGTAGCGGGGTACAGAACAACTACCAATAGCACCTAAACTTTGAAAAGATTGACACAATGCACTATACCTTGCGGTTTTTGTTTCACCAACATTAGCAAGAATGGGAGGAATGTACGGTAAAGGTCCCACAATTTTGTTGCCATCCCTTGTCCACCTAGGCATAATGTAAATACTTAGTATCTTGGTTCTATCTTTCTTGACTAGATAGTGAATGATGTGTTTACAAATCATTCCGGAATGTTCGAAATTCTTGCAAATACATTCAATTGTTCCTTCACTAGAAACAAATATCCGATAACTTCTTCTACTATTCTCCGGCAATGTAGACTTCTCAACCAATTACATTTTAAACCAACTTTCACTATTTGAAGCCCTTTTCATTGTATAAGATGCACTTTTTACATATTCTTTTTGAAAGCGCTTAAACATCTCTTTCGTGTAAATCTTGGATGCTTCAATTTCCAAGGATGAGCGCAATACTAACCTCCTTGTCGTTTCTTCGGTCTCGTAATCGCCTTTAACCTCTCTAAGATATTGTGCCTCCAAAGTTTTTTGTGAGTTCTCAATGAATTCTTTCAATCCGGTAGATGCTTTTCAATATTCATCAAAAAAAGCGTTCATGGATTCGCTCCTTGAGGTAGTGGTCATAACCTTGGCAATAGCATTCCCCAAAGCAACATCTTGATCGGTGATAATTGTGATTGACGCTTTGTTGTCAACGGCTTCCAACCATGTTTCTAAAACCCATTTATAAGATTCCTCTTTCTCATCCCTCACAAGTGCAAATCCAAACAAAATATTTTGGAAGTGGTGGCTCACCCCCGTGATAGGTATGAAAGGCATACAATAGCGGTTCGTTCGATAAGTTGAGTCGAATGTAACCACATCGCCAAAATTCTTGTAAGCGTTCATGGACCGAGGATCAACCCACACCAAACCCCTAACACGATTCTCGTCATCCACATCCACACGGTAGAAAAATTCACCATTAATGCTCTCTTGTTGTAATTGTCGTAACAAGAGCAAACCACACTCTGCATCACCATCATCAAACACTCGACGCCGAATATCACGTATGACATTGCGTATGTCTTGATTAGAAAACCCTAAATTTTGAACACCCCCACTTGTCTCACTAAGTAATCTCATAATTTTTGCCGTCTCGATCCCCGATTTGTTAAACAACTCAATCAATGCTCGGGTGATGGGATCTATATTTTGTGGCCGTCTAAAAAATTGTGTCTTATCCGGTGTCACCATAGCATGATTGTGCACCAACTTGATTGAAGTTATTTTCCATTTGTTAATTTTCACTTGATGAGCAACACACATTCTTGCACAACAACCCGTTCTTGGAATTGAATCTCTAATTCGTTTTCCTTTACCATGAGATATCGGTGCTAGTCTTCCACCTTTCTTACAAATAAACATACGAGATGATGGATCATGACTACGTGAATGTTTATGAGTATTTCGAATAATTACATCGAATCCGACATTTCGACCATAATCCCTATAAAACTTTTCCGCCTCATCTAACGTATCAAAACTCATACCAACACAAGGCACAACATCATTGATATTCGAAAATGTAAAATCACAATCATTTGTATTATCCCTATTATTTTCCTCATCATTTTCCTCATCTTCTTCACTATAATCACAATCATTTCCACCAACATTATCATCTCCATCAATAGTTTCATTTGTTTTTCCCTTACTATCATAACTATTAACATCTATAATTTCATCATCAACAAATAATTTACGAAAAGCATGTTTTTTGGTAACGGGAGGTGTATAATAATCGTAACCCTTATGCTCACTAGATGAACTAGAATCACCAAATATATATGTAGTCATACTAATAAGAATACTAACCTTGAGTTGAATGATCTTCAAAAAATTTGAAAATGGAGCTCCAAAACAAAATAGGGTTTGTTTGAAAAAAAGGGGAAAGAGGAAGGGGCTGCGGGGTTTAAGGTGGCCAGCCTACCCCTCAATGAAACATTGTGGGGGTGTGAGCCACCGCAATGAGACATTGCGGGGGGGGGGGGGGGTGCATTAAATGCAACCAACTGTCCACCGCAATGTTTCATTGCGGGGGTTGGTAACCCAGCGATGTTTCATTGCGGGGTGTGGTGCATTTAATGCAGCCACCTGCCAATTGTCCAGCTTTTAATGCTGGTTTGAGCTTAGTCCCCCCGCAATGTTTCATTGCTGGGGGTATTTTTTTTTTGTTTTTTTATTTTAAACCCTTAATATATTCTCAAAAATTAAAATAAATGAATAAAAATCATAAATATGTTTTATACATTATTAGAGATGGTTTTTATTACATATATTACATTTAATTATTTTTCTAGGTCCAATTATGTTGAAACACATGTTAAACCTTATAGATAATTACTAGTTCAAAAATAATTGTGAGTTATTGATATTTTTAATTTTGTTTTTTAAAATAATAAAATTAATTCTAAACAATGTTTCAAAATATTTTACCATGCATATCTAATTCTATGGTGAAAAAAATATATGATTACTCGTTCTAATATAAATATATATTATTGATATTTTTTTCAAAATTGCTTTTAAATTTAATAAAAATTAATATTAAATATAAATTTAATATAACTAATGTTTCCAAATATTCTATGGTGAAACACATGTTAAACCATACACATGATTACTCGTTCGCAAATAATTGTGTTCTAGTTTTTTCATTTTTATTTTTTTAACATAATAAATTATTACACACATGTTAATTTGATTTTCAAATCAATATTTTGAATGTTTATACTTTATATTAGTAGTTTATCATTTGTAGAAATTAAAAAATTAAATTTAATTCAATAATTTAAATTTTGTGGTACATGTCAATATTTTAAATTTTGTCGCACATTAATATTTTTGTAATATTTTATAATTTTAAAATATTGTAAGGGCAGCCCAGTCCATCCCAAGTTAAGCCCAGCCCAATAAGGGCAGTCCTAGAAATAAAAGAAAGTTAAATACACCCGCAATGATTCATTGCGGGGTCGAGGAGCAGTTTTGTTGAAAAAGAAGTTAAGAACCCCCGTAATGAATCATTGCGGTGGGTGGCTGGTGGTCAATTCACAGCCACCCGTGGCTGTGGACCAAAACCCATATATATATATATATATATATATATATACACACACGAACGTACCCATGTATTACTTTGACTTTTTAAAACTCTGCTTAACACTTAATATTATGAACTTGTTTGACATTTTTGTTAAAAATATGCACATTTCATAAACATTACTATCTCTATCTTTTCCATTGTTTTACGTATGAGTTGGGCACGGTAATTAAAAAATATTATAAATTAGTGATAGAAATGAAAAAAGTCAGTAAATATTGGAATCAATCAATATTTAATACATGAAGTGAATATAATGAAGTAAGTAGAGAAAAGGCCTGAATTTCAAAATTTTGAAAACAAATGACCCCAAATATCAAAACTGAAAAAAATAATCTCAAATATTACACTAAAACGGTACTTAGTGTGGTGTTTTCATTTTTTTAAAAAAAATACTAGTTCGTTTAACGTTTGAACCTTGAAAATTTAAAAATAAATAAATAAATTCGCATAACATAACTTAAAGTAGCGTTTTGACCTTAAAATACAACTTAAAATAGCATTTTGACCTTAAAACACAATTTGCATTTTCAGTGTTTTTTTCTTCAAAAACTTGTAGAAATGCTAGGCGATTCTACGTTTTGGCTAACACCAGTTAAAGTAACGTTTTATTTTTGATATTTAGCGTCATTTTTTCAAATTGTGATATTTTGGACCATTTTTCAAATTCTGACAGAAAGGGTCATCACCCAAGAAAGTAGCAGATGTAGTTAGTTTTTAAATTGTAAAATTTTACTAATTTTAAAAATAAAGAATTGAAAGTTACATCTCAAAAATAAAGTCTAAAGAAATGAGAGGTATGGAGAAAATATCAAATAATTATTTAATTTTTATAAAAAAACTTATTTTATGAGAGTACATTTTCTACCGAGCATCTCCAAAGCTAATAGCTAAATTGGTTAGCTAAATTGATTGGCTATAGTTAATTTTTAAAATTTTACCTAAGAAGAATTGTGCATACTCCAATGACATTAGTTATAATTCTATTCATGTATAATTTTACCTAAGAAGAATGTTGCTTCAACAAATATAACCAACTAAAATATAATAATCTAAATTTATCGGAGATACTCTAACAAATTTTAACAACAATCTCAACACACAACCTTGATGCTAAGCTTGAATTTCAAAACATGACACTTAACTAGACATGATTCCAAGTAACTGAACATCAACATCATGTAAATCCCATCCTGAACAAATGTATGATCACTTTACCTAACCCAGTAAACTTTCTTAATTTTGCATACTCATACCACCACGAGCGTTAACATCTTGCATTAATCAATCTCCTGACACTTTTCAGCTCTTTCCCTTATACGAACTAAATACTAGTCCGCATCTACAATTTGAAACCTCTTATTAACTTGGTCTAATCTCATGTCCAAACGTCTCATTTGCCTAACCATGCCAAAAGGCTTCCTAAATAGTATCAATCTTGTTCTGACTTTCTATGGCCACGTTCACTTGAAGAGTAAGATTGGAATCAGATTTTCTTTGTTCTACTTGTTAAATGATACCTGATGATTAGGATCCAGCCACCATCATAAATCCTCCCTTGTTTCACCCCACATGCATTATATGTCTCTAGTTGGACCTGTTAGAATATATTATTATTATTATTATTATTATTATTATATTATTAATATTTATATGAAGAGTATTTTCGATATTTTAGTTTATAATAATTTTCTATATAAGTATTGGGACATGTATCATAAATTTGAAATTGATTATAATAAAATATTTGTTATAAAACTTAAAATTAATAAATAAGTATTAAAGAAATACGTGTAGTAGCAGAGAGAACGAGAATTGAGAGTAATATATTTTATTACTTCTTACTGTACATCTGCAAATGGAAGTATTTATAGGCCAAGTAAATACCCCATCTAAATATAAACTGAAAGTTGCTTAAAAATTTAGTCTACAAGTTTATTAACTACGGTCCTTTATTCATCTAGATGCTTAGTTCCTTGCATGACAATCACCTTGTATTCATATTATAACACTCACCCTTATTTGTCAAATGTGAGTTATACAAAGAAGACAAATGTGAGTTATACAAAGATTAACTGCCTTGTTAAAACCTTGCAAGAAAAAATTTAGTGGGATAAAAATTTTGACGAAGGAAAAAGATTACAGCCTTCCCCTGAATAAGACATCTCACAATTTGACATTTTGATGTTGCAAATTCTTCAATCTTCGCATGCCGGTATTATTTCGCAATTTCTCAAAAGTTGATGTAGGTAATGACTTTGTAAGTAAATCTACCAGATTATCACACGAGCGAATTTGTTGTAAATCAATGTCACCTTTTTGTTGTAGTTCATGAGTGTAGAAGAATTTTGGCAAGATATGTTTTGTTTGATCCCCTTTGATATATCCTTTCTTTAACTGCTTAATACAAGCTGAGTTATCCTCAAACATAACCGTGGGGCAGTTTGAGATACTTGATAAACCACATGATTCTCGAATATGTTGAATGACATATCGTAACCAAATAAATTCTCCGCTTGCTTCATGGATTGCAAGTAACTCTGTGTGATTAGAGGAAGTTACAACCATGGTCTGTTTTGTAGATTTCAAAGAGATAGCAGTACCACAATATGTGAATAAATAATTTGTTTAAGATCGTCCAAAATGAGGATCTGACATGTACCCAGCAATCGTGTATTCAACTAGCTGTGATTTTGAACAGTTTGGAAAGAATAGTCCTAGATCAATTGTCCCACGAAGATATCTGAATATATGTTTGATTCCATCCCAATGTCTTTTAGTTGGATCAGAACTGAATCTCGCCAGTAGGTTAACATCAAATGCAATATCATGTCGTGTTATTTGCAAGATACATAAGAGCTCCAATTGCACTAAGATATGGAACTTCAGGCCCAAATGCCACTTCATCTTCATTTCTTGGATGGAAATGATCTTTTTCAACTTCGAGTGACTGAACAACCATTGGCGTAGTTAGTGGATGAGCTTTGTCCATGTAAAATCGATCAAGAACCTTTTCTGTGTAGGCTGATTGATGAATAAATATGCCTGAAGGTAAGTGCTCCACCTGTATACCTAAACAAAATCTTATTTTTCCAAGATCTTTCATCTCAAACTCATTTTTCAAATAGTTAGCAGCATTAGTAATATCTTCAGTAGTACCTACAATATTCAAATCAACCACATATACAACAATAATAACAAAACCAGTTTGTGACCTTTTGATAAATACACATGGACACACTTGTTTATTTATATACCCATCATTCAATAAATATTCACTAAGTTTGTTGTACCACATAAGACCAGATTGTTTCAAACCATATAATGATCGTTGTAATTTAACTGAGTATAAATTTTGAGGCTTAGTTTCCTCTAACTTTAATCCTTCAGGGATTTTCATATAAATATTACTATCAAGTGGTCTATAAAGGTAGGTTGTCACAACATCCATAAGATGAGTTTCTAAACTTTCCATACAAGCCATACCCATTAGAAAATGAAAAGTGACTCCATCCATCACATGAGAGTAAGTTTCCTGGTAATCAAATCCAGACCTTTGAGAGAATCCCTAGGCTACCAGTCGGGCCTTATATCTCACAATTTCATTTTTCTCATTTTGTTTTCGTATAAATACCCATCTATTCCCGACGGGGACTACACCAGCTGGTGTTCGGACTGCAGGTCTATAAACATTTCTCTTGCACAAGGATTGCAATTTTCCATTTTGTCCAATCATCTCTTTGTCGACATTCTTCCACAATTTGTGGTTCAGGATCGGAGTTCATAATAATATCACATGCCACGGAAAAAGCATATACATCATCAACATCAGTACTCCCACGATTCAATAATTTTCCATTATGTACATAACTCATTGAGATCTCATAATTTTCAGGTACCTTTGCTTCTACGGAATCATATGCCACTTCAGGGGCAATATCATCTTCAGGAGGCAATACCACTCCTGGTGATTTTATCATAACCACTTCAGGGGCTTGAACCTCTTCTGGAGGTAATACCGTTTATGGGGTATATTCTGGAACACTTGTCACTTCAGAGACAGGTCCAGTCAATTTCCTTTTTCGTGGTACAACATCTTTAGCACCAATAGGTCTCCCACGCTTCTGGCGCGATTTTGAATTACCAACAAATTCTTCAGGAATTGATTTATGAATAGGGATTCCAACCATTGTTGGAGCATTAACTACATGTATATGTGATTTTATAATAAGCCTAGAATCATTAAAAGCATCTTGCATTTGATTAGAAATATTTTCAAAATGAATAATTCTCAAAATCTCAGATTCACAATGTTTAGTACGTGGATCAATAGCATTTAATCATGATGCATTCCATGATAGTTCAGAATTTAATTTATACAAAACATTATCTCCCCATAATGGTGGGAACACGGACTCATCAAAATGACAATCAGCATATCGGGCAGTAAAGACATCACCGGTTAATGGTTCAAGATACCTAATAATAGATGGTGAGTCAAAACTAACATATATACATATTCTTCTTTGTGGGCCCATTTTAGATCTCTGTGGAGGTGCAATGGGAACATATACAGTGCTACCAAAAACCCTAAAGTGTGAGATATCAGGAATTTGACCAAACACTAACTGTTGAGGAGATTGTTTGTCATAAGCAGATGGTCTTATCCTAATTATATTTGAAGCATGAAGTATTGTGTGACCCCAAACTGATGTAGGTAATTTACCTCTCAAAAGTAAAGGACGTGCAATTAGTTGAAGTCTTTTAATTAAAGATTCTGCTAAACCATTTTATGTATGCGCGTGAGCTATAGGGTGTTCGACCGAGATTCCTACTGACATACAATAATCATTGAACGTTGCAGATGTGAATTCAGTAGCACTATCTAGTCGAATTGATTTGATGGGATGGTCAGGGGATTGGGATTGCAATTTGATAATTTGAGCAATTAGTTTGGCAAAAGCTCCATTTCTGGTGGATAGTAAACAAACATGAGACCGTCTAGTTGAAGCATCGATTAAAACCATGAAATATCTAAATGGGCCATATGGTGGATGGATAAGACCACAAATGTCACCTTGAATTCTTTCTAAGAAATTTGGAGATTCGGTTTGAAGTTTAACTGGAGATGGTCAGATAATTAGTTTTCCTAAAGAACATGCTGAGCAAGGAAGTTCATCATGTAGTATAACCTTTTGATTATTAAGGGGATGTCCTATAAAATTTTCGATTATACGATGCATCATTGATACTCCTGGACGACCAAGTCTTTCATGACAAAGGGTGATTGATTTCGGGTTTATGATTTTGGGAATGGTGATACTTTGAGACTCAATGACTCTAATTTGGGTAGCATATAATCCAGAAGAGATTGATTGTAATTTTTCTAAGATCTTCTTATGGTCTGATGTAGTTGAAGTGATAAATAGATATTCTTTTTCATTCTCACTAGTAGTTTCTACGTGAAAACCAATCAGACAGATGCCTTTAAAACTCAAAAGATTCCTAGTGGAATTACTAGAATATAGAGCATCAGGTATGTGAATTTGTGTCTCGTTTGGTAGAATTAAACTAGCTTTCCCAAAATCTTCTATTATATTTGATGTACCCGAAATTGTCCAGACATGATAGTTGGTTTTAGTCAATTGTGAGAAATATTTCTGATTTTGTAAAATTATGTGAGTGGTGGCGCAGTCAGCAATGCACATATCCCTCATATTTATGATGTGTACATATTTATAAGTAAACAACAATTTTATTAAAGAAAACCAAGTACATAAAATAAGTACATGAAAACAGGAAATCAAAGCAAATACATCATGAACTTGACATCAAAGAGATTCACAAGAAAACTAATCATCTAGGCCATAATAAAGATTAGCACCATTGTCCAGTTCATTTGAAGTCTTTTTTATAGGTTCATTATTAAAGCTAGACAAATTTGTTTCCACCTTTTGTCCATTCTGCCTTTTAGATCACTCGTAAAGTTTTACAAGATGTGTTGGTGCGCGACAAGTATGAGTCTAATGTATATGAGCCCCACATCTAAAACAAATATCTCTAGTATCTTCTTCTTATGGTGCCTTCCTTTTATTTGGACCTTCACCTTGCCACTTCTAGTGGCCAAAATTGTTGTAGTCATCACGCTTTCACTTCTGGTGGCCAGAGTTGTTGTAGCCATCATGTTGCCACTTCTGGTGGCTATAGTTGTTGTGGCCATCACGCTGTCACTTCTGATGGCCAGAATTTCGAAACCGACCAAGAAAATTTTCACGCCCACAGTATCGTCCGTAACCTCGTCCTCCTCTATACCCTTTCCCACGTTCATTCTTCCGGAATGACGTGTTCTGTACTTCAGGTAACTGGGCAGAGCCTGTGGGACGTATCTGATGATTTTTCAACAACAACTCATTATTCTTTTCAGCTACAAGAAGGAGAGATATCAACTCACTATATTTCTAAAAATTGCACTCCTTGTATTGTTGCGCCAGAATCATAGTGTTGAGGTGAAACGTTGAGAGGGTCTTTTCAATCATGTCAGCATCAGTAATATTCTCACCATACAAAATCAGTTTTGAGTTTATTTTGATCAAAACAGAATTATATTCAACAAAAAATTTAAAGTCTTGCAGCCTTATATTAATCTACTCATAACGGGCATGTGGTAAATGAACAAGTTTTTGGTGATCAAATCTATCTTTGAGATTTGTCTAAAGGGTGAGTGGGTTTTTGACGGTTAGGTATTCAGATTTTAAATTTTCATGAATGTGGTGCCTGAGAAAAATAATAACTTTGGCATTTTGTTCAACAGTTGGGGTTTTTCCAGATTCAATGGTATTTTTTAAGTCATTAGCACTAATGTGTAATTCCACATCGAGTACCCAAGATAAATTGTTATCCTCAAACACATCCAATACAACAAAATCTAATTTTGCAAGATTCACCATTCTGATATAAAATAAATATTTAAAATATGATAAAACAATATCGCACATTAAGACGTGAACAATTAATTAATCATGTATCACATAATAAAATTTGTAGCATAAAATGATAGAATACATAAATTAAAATCTCATAACATAACTAACTTTTAATTTAACAATGATATCGATGTATGTATAAATAACAGGCATGATAATATTACCATTTATAAAATTAAAATAGACAGAATTCGAGCATACCTTATTGATCGAATAAAACTCGAGCACAGACTCAACTAAGATAGAAGAAATTAAATTGCACCTTTTTCATCGAATAAAACTCGGGCATAGACTCGTGCTGATAACGTGTTATAAAACTTATATTTATTAAATAAGTAATGAAAAATACGTCTAGTAGCAGACAAAAAGAGAATTGAGAGTAATTTGTTTTATTACTTTTTACGGTGCGGGGCACTATTTATAGACCAAGTAAATACCCCATCTAAATATGAACTGAAAGTTGCTTAACTGTTATAAATAACCATATATGATTGTCAAATTGTTACTAGAAGGGCACGATAAATAATACACGACTACAGTTTAAATAGTTGAATTAAGTATATGAATGGAAGACAATCACACAAGCCAGCTACACCATCATTTCCAATACACAGAGGAGTTTTAATATACAACTAATTTTCACACTTAGGATGTAATATCCCAAAATTTTGTAATATTTGAAACCCTGATGAATAGTAAATTTGCCCTGATGAATAGTAAATTTGCTGAAGAAATTTTTTTTCAGACCACACTATGTGGATGACATGGAATGAATGTTTCGAGGTTATATTATTGATGTATAAGGAGAATAAGTGAATGCAAACGCAATCAAAATCAGCAGATTTCCATTCGAGTTTTAAATCACTATTCACTGGACAATCAAGGATGTATTGATTTGATCGTTTTGAGAAAGTATATAGAATGAGAAATCCATAATCACATATTAAACCAAGGTTATGAAAAGATCAAGGAAGTATCTCCTATCATTGGTACAGATAAACGTTTTTAAAATCACTTGAACCTATTGCGAAACTTAGCGACAAAACAAAAGCGTAACGAATTATGGATTAAACCCTAACCAAAGGAGAAGTATCATATAAGATCATCAAGTGCAACATATAAAAGGATTGATGATACAAATTATGACATAAGCATGATGCATGAAGATGACATAGGTGTGACAAGGTGATGACAAGGTGATGTATCACCACCTTGTCACCACTTTCACCACAAAACCACCAATTCTTGACATGTGTCCATGGGATGACAAAACCTATGTTAATCCCAAATGACCTAACAGAATTGTAGAAGGGGGGAGGGGGTTGAATACAATTCTAGATATTTTTAATCTTAAAACAACTTTTAAAATAAATTAACACAGAAAATAAAAACACAAGCAAATATAAAATTTCAGTTGGATGTTTTGAGGATCCAACTGAGATGTTTTTATTGCGGGAATAATCTGTGTTACAAACGTAGCACAGCTGCTCAGTTCCTAATGTAGAGTGAGAGTGCTCTTGAAATAAGCTAATACAAAGTTATTTTATCTCACTCACTTACAATAAAATGAACTGCTACACTTGGTTATATATCCCAAGTTTACAATGCTATTTTTGGCTACTCTAAAATGTAAAAAGGGTAACCACCAGTAGCTTGCTTTTCATTCCTTTTGTCCAATGGTCCTTGGAGATCTTGTCTTTTGTCTTCATGCTTATTATGATCACACTCAAGAACCTAATTGGAAATTGGAATGTTTCCTCTTTCCCAGTGACCATTTTAATGGCTTCCAATGCAAAGTACACTTCTACATCACCTTTTGATCTGTCAGTAAACTGTCACTATCACTTTGTCAACTATTCAGAAAAGTGATAATGATTCGTTGATAGCAGTGAGATGTATTTCGTTGATAGCTTTATTCTTCATTCCGTTGATGGTACATTCTTCATTCCGTTGATAGTGTAATCTTCATTCCATTGACATGTCTTCACTTAGACAAAATTACAAGGCATAGTATATTTACAATTAACCAACCTATTTTGCCTATCTAGTACTTAGTCAACATGACTTGGAAAACCTATCTAATACCTACAAAAAATGCATATCAACCAGTGAAGTACAGTGCAATTGCTACATTACTCATTTCGTTGATGAGCTACCTGTCAACGGAAGCTGCAAAGCATACCATTCCGTTGACAGTTACAATATTGACTTAACACAAAATCTACTAAGTGTTTTATAATTATCATCAAGAACAACATATTCCTAACAATCTCCCCCAATTTATGACTGATGGAATAACAACCATAAATCAAGAGCCTTGATGATAACAAAAATGCTTAAACAAAGTACAAATTACAAAAGTAGAAATTGCATTGAGCTTCATGATACTTTAAAATTTATTGAAAACAAAGTAGAAAATCTTACAACACAAGTGCACAGAGTTGTTCCTCTAGCCTGAGCAGATTTACCATCTTTGTCTCTGTGGCCTTGTTTTCTTCCCTTTCTTGGCATTGTTCTCCTCAATTTGAGCTTGGAGCCTCCTGTAGAAAATCTTCTCTTCTTCATCTTGATCACCCAACTTGGATTGCATAAATCTAAGAGTTTCATTAGATGCCTTTTCCAATTGGTCCTCTATTCTGAAGAATCTCCTACAGTTGTCCTTGTCTCTGAATTCCATCATCCAATAGGGTTGGAGATGAATTTTCTTTCCTGTTTGAGGGACCTTTAAAGTTCTGGGAAGTGCATTAGGCTTGTTCCAGCTAGCTTTTACTTGACATATCTTGGAGACAACCTCAGACTTAGCAGTTTTGGTGAACCCAAAATCTTTCTTTAAGCACTTGAACACCACTAGCAAGGTCTGATAATCCTCTCCTAGAATTCTGTGAATAGGCCAAATCTGTTCCCTTCCACCCTTGTAGACAAACACTAATCTCTCTGGTAGTTTATGAGTGGCTCCTATTCCTCTCACTTCCACCAAGTCATCAAGATGTAGGTTTAAGTCAGACTCCTCCCTTATATCTGCAATGTAGATAAAGTATTCTGGGTTTGGAGGTGGTTTTTCAGTCTGTGGCCTTCTCACTAGAATTAGTTTAGCCTTAGAAGCCCTCTGCTTTGATTTCTTCCTTGATTCCATCTCAACCAGAAATTTAGGAAAATTAGCTTCATCAAACTCAATTGGCTCCTCCTTTGGCTCAATTGGTTGATCATGAAAATTAACTGGATGTTCAGGATCACAAGCTAATTTTGCTCCACAATCTTGATCAGAAAAGGTTGAAGGCATTGCTGTTACAGGTGCATCTGTGACAGTGTCTTGAGAATCATCCTTATCAAAAGCCAAGTTTCTTTTAGCTCTTGTTTTGGGTTGCCTTATACCTTTTCTTTTTCATTGCACAGTTTCAGCTTTAGCTCTTTCTTCTTGCTGTCTTTCCTCTTCATCTAGAGCCTGGGCAACTGCAAGAGCTTGCATGTCTGCCCTAGCTGATTCCTCATCTCTAGCTTCAGCAAAATTTGGGTGACCAGCCCAAACACAGATTTCTTGTCCATTCCTGTAGACTATTGCTCTTTGATTCCTGATCTCAGGCACATTGCTTTCCTTGCATTTTATAATAAGTTCACTCAGAATCTTGAGCTCATCTGGAAGTGGAGGAGGATAGAATGTCCTAGCAATATTCTTGCCCTTTGGTTTAGCTGGGGATTTTGGAGATAAGCATCTTTGAAGAGTAGCTGGGTCCACATCTCTAAAACATGAAGTTTGTCCCTTTTCTTTTCTTGGACCAGTAATCACTCCATGTAGAAGAGGCTTTAGATCATATGATGATTTAGTCTGTGGCTCCAATTCCGTTGACACTAATACCATGGCATTCGTTGATGATGGGATGGGCACATCCGTTGATGTAGAAGTAGCTTGATCCGTTGATGGATGTTTATTTCTTGCAGTTTCAGCTATCTTCTTAACCCTTGCATCTATGCTAGACCATTGTTCTTTAATCTGTGCTGCAAGTTGTAGTCTCATAGATGCTTGTTGAATTAGGTCAATTCCATCTAATTTCTCCTTTGTATACTCCCCCTTAGCTAGTGGCTCCTGTGGTAAAGAAATGGCTGGGGCCATAACTTTTGTGACTTGAACATTTAGCTCCTTTGATTTCTCCCCCTTTTTGTTATCATCAAGAGAGATGAGAGGGAGACCCTGAGCTGCCACTAGCTGAGTTAGTAGCTGTGTCTATTTCTCCTGTGCCTGCTGCATATGAGCTAGTGTGGCTTCCATTTTGTCCACCCTAGAAGTAAGAGTTTTCAAAGTAGTTGCCACCTCATTATCCTAGTTGAAGAAAGTGGTCATCCTGGCAACAGTGAGAAGTGGGAGTTTTTCATCAAGCCTCCTTGCAGTGGAATCCTTTAGATTGTCAATGGAGTCCTTGATTTCCCTGGCTTCAATCCTTGTTTGAAGCATCTGGAGTCTCTGAATTTCTAGAGAATCCATGATTGCTTTGTAGAATTTCTTTTCAGTGTCAGGTGCAGACTCATGAGCCAAATATGCTTCATTATACTGCCTTGAGATGGCAGCATCTAAACCTTGATGTCCAAGCAAGTCTTGAGAAAGCCATCTTGGCTTAGGAGGCACCACAGAAGTCTCAGTCTGTGTAGTAGTAGCCACCTGTAGAACAGCATCAAGACTATCCTCATCACTTGAAGAACCATCATATTCAAAACTTCCACCAGCTCCTGGAGACAAATTGGCAAGTGCATCCTTAGCCCTCATCATGGATGCAGTTGTATGAATAAGATTGAGTGACCTTTCTGCCTCCACATTGCCCTGTTGAGCCATGATTTGATTGGCTGGCACAGTATGAGTAAAGGTTTCAGGATCCAAAGAAATGCTATCCAGAGTCTGTTGATAATGCTCTTGGAAAGTCAATTCTCTTTCTCCCTCATTAGCCTCCATTGACTCACTTGCAATGGCTGGTTCCTTCCTTTGAGTATCTGTAGTCCCTTCTCTCTCTCCACTCTTTTCTTGCATCATGGGCTCCCCATGGCTCACACCTTTCACACTCTCACCTTCACCTACTAAGGTGGAACTCCCAATCTCTCCTTTTGCCTGGCTGGAAGAAATAGCCAGCCTCTCACTCTCCTCCTCTCCTTTTGCCTGGCTGCAAGCCAGCCTCTCAGATTCACTCCCTTTCATTCCTAAAAGTGTTTCAACTACCACTAGGTCATCTGCACTAGTTGTGTGAACAACTGGATTTTCAATAATAGGTGCAGAATGAGCTATCAACGGAATGGTAGTTTGAACTGTCAACGGAATGGATTCCGTTGATGGAGAAACACTTGTCAACGAAAGAGACTGTTTCGTTGATGAAGTCAAGAAAGGAGTTTGAGAAAGTGAAATTACGGTAGAATCTGTGGTGATTGATTTTAGAGATGGTTCCGCAGATCCTCTTGTAGCTTCAGAGAAAGATGTTTGGTGGCCCAACAAATCACTTAACAAGTGATGACCACCAATTTCAGAGTGGGGCTTCTCCAAGAATAGAGTTGGAGAATCAGGAATAGATGAATGGATCATATCCACATCTAATGACTGTGTAGGAGAATTTTGTGGAGGTGTCTCAATATTAATACTGAGAGAGTGGGACTGTAACCCCAGAGTAAAAATTGGGGCTACATCAAACTGAATTTGAGAAACTGGAATTGTTGCTTCCAGTGTGTGTGCACCCTGTGTGACCTGGGATTTTTGTCTTACCCTTCTTTGGTATTGGGAAATAGATGTTTGGGGGCTAGATGTGTCCCTTACCCTTTTGATGTGTGCTCTTGGAGGAGAGCTTGTTTCAATAGCTACATCCTTTTGAGAGGATGCAATTAGACTTGAGCTAATGTCCATGTTACTCATTGTGCCTTGCTGGGAAGACACAATAGGGCTAGTCTGGGAAACACTCACCTCTCCCACCTTATCCTTGGGGTTTCTTTGATTTTCACCCCTTCCCTCACCACTCACCACACCAGAATCACTCCCCTTGGGTTGTGTAGTGGATTTTACAACAGGTGCCTTTTAAGAAGCAACTGAGGTTGGCTTGGTAGATTTAGACTTTGTGGATTTAGGTCTAGTTGCAGGGGCAGGAGCCTGTTGGGTCACAACTACAGAATCCATTGCAACAACATTAGTAACAGAAGCAGAAACTGAAGTAACATTTAAATTAGCAAGTTGAGAAAGTGTTACCTCAATAACTGGCAGATACACCATTGGGACATCACCATTGTGATTGAGCCTCAGGATGTCTGTTAGCACCCTCTTCTCTTGGACAAAACAATCAAACCTGGAATTTGGGTTAGAGATAACTAATGGTGTTGGACTAATATGGTTGGCCAACATCATTAGAAATCTAGCATAATAAATATTCTTTTTCCTAGATTTCTTATCTCCTAACTTAGCACCTAGTCCCTACATCAGTTGAGTCCTAAAATTATTATACTTATCAGTGAGAAGCATGGTAAGCAAAATCAGAATGGAGTTAGTTAAAGCATCAAAATTACGAATATTACCAGAAAACACTTTAATGAAAGCATCTACTAAATAACTCCACTCCCTTACCAAGCCTCTCCTAATAATTTTACCTAAATTCTCAGTTGGCAAAGAGTAATTTATTGAATTAAGCATGTTAATAATTCCATCATTTGTTGGTAAAGCTAAGCAACTATTCTCAGGAATGTGAAGGCATGCTTGCAATACATCTGAATTGACAATATACTCTTTACCTTGAATGGTGAATTGCAAAGTGCAGTTAGTCCCACTGTACTCGCAGGAGGTTCAAATCTCCTCTATGATTTCATTGTAAAGCGGAGTGGAGTGAAACATCGCATAACTGAGCTTGTAGTTCACCAAGAAATCCATCATCTTGTGAAAGATTTTGTTCGGGCTTTCCTTGACAACAAACGGGATGGAGTTGTTCTTCTCATAAATGAACCCTCCAGCTGACATGAGTTTAACTATGGGTACCATTGTTGAGTAAAGAAAAGGGTTAAATATCAAATTGATCACTCAAGTGGAGTTCATATATCAATTTCTTCATCAATTTTAACGGGGTCTCAATTAAATCACTTAAGTCATAATAAATATCAAACATATACCTCTAAATATGTGATCAAGAAGTAAAATAATTTTTTATTGAGTTCTATACGGTTTTCTTCAATGCCACCATAACCAAATGAAAAGTTCTGTATTCTAGTATTTTAGATAATATATTCAGATTTTTAAAATTTTATTTAAAATTTATTTTTGATTTTATAGTTATTTTCTTTGATTTAATTAAAAATAAATTGTAAATAAATTTTAAAAAATCTAAATATATTATCTAAAATACTAGAGTTCAAGACTTTTCATTTGGTTATGATGGCATTGAAGAAAAATGTATAGAACTCAACAAAAATTTATTTTACTTCTAGATCACACATTTAGAGGTATTTGTTTGATATTTATTATTACTTAAGTGATTGAAATGAGACCCCGTTAAAATTGATGAAGAAATTGATATATGACCTCCACTTGAGTGACCAATTTGATATTTAACCCGTAAAGAAAAGCTTGAACTGTGTTTTGCTTTGAGAGAGAAGAAGTAAGAAAGCCTTTGGAAATCTTTGAGAGTAAGGTAGAAAAGAATTAAAGAAAATAAAATTTCTTAAATACTCCCCCAAAATTTCTCAAAAATTAAGTCCAATAATAATTATAAATTACTGGATTGGCTTAAAATCTAACCGTTACAATTAAGATATTACCATGATTTATACTTACAGGGGTGTATGCATAGATCGTGGTAAAAAGACGTGCAAATTTCAACGGTTCAGATTAACAACGCTATATCAACGGATTAGAATTGGGCGTTTAAGGACCCGTCTATTTCGTTGATAAAGCTGTATTTCGTTGACATAATAATGCTGTCAACGGAATACCCAGAAAAATGCTAAGACTGTCAACGGAATGAGACATTCGTTGACATAGTAATTTTGACTTAGACAAAATTTCACTTTTTCCTGAGAAAATTAATTCACAGAAAATCATAGCAAATTTCTGGCTGCAATTTAAACTTGCAAAAATCTCATAAAAGATTAAGAGAAATTCAGCATACCTAGCTCACTTACTAATCTTGAGAATGTTGATTCATCAAGTGGCTTGGTAAAGATGTCTGCAAGTTGTTGTTCACTTGGAACAAAATGTAACTCCACAGTACCATTCATAACATGTTCTCTAATAAAATGATACTTGATGTCAATGTGCTTGGTCCTTAAATGTTGCACTGGATTCTCTGTAATGGCAATGGCACTAGTGTTGTCACAGAAGATAGGAATTTTCTCAACTCTTAATCCATAATCAAGTAGTTGATTTTTCATCCATAAAATATGTGCACAACAACTTCCAGCTGCAGTGTACTCAGCCTCAACTGTGGAGGTAGAAACTGAGTTTTGTTTCTTGCTGAACCATGACACAAGCTTGTTTCCTAGGAATTGACATGTGCCAGTTGCGCTTTTCCTGTCAATTTTACATCCTGCATAATCTGCATCTGAATAACCAATTAGTTCAAAGCCAGATTCTCTAGGATACCAAATGCCAAGGTTTGGTGTTCCTTTGAGATATCTGAAAATTCTTTTAATAGCAACTAAATGGGATTCCCTAGGATCAGCCTGAAATCTAGCACATAGACATGTAGCAAACATAATATCAGGTCTACTAACTGTTAAATATAAAAGTGAGCCAACCATGCCTCTGTAACTTGAAATGTCCACAGATTTTTCCTTAGTATTCAATTCAAGTTTGGTGGCAGTAGGCATGGGAGTTTTGGCAGGAGAGCATTCCATTAAGTTAAATTTCTTTAACAAATCATGAATATATTTTGTTTTACTAATGAAAATGCCTTCATTAACTTTTTTCACTTGGAGACCAAGGAAATAAGATAATTCTCTCATCATGCTCATTTCATATTTACTTTGCATAAGCTTGGCAAACTTTTGACAAAGTTTTTCATCAACAGACCCAAAAATTATGTCATCTACATAAATTTGAACAAGTATAGTAGAGCCATTCACAATCCTATGAAAAAGAGTTTTATCCACAGTACCTCTAGTGAAGATATTCTCAAGGAGGAACTGTGAAAGTGTGTCATACTAGGCTCTAGGTGCTTGTTTCAAACCATAGAGTGCTTTGAGGAGAAAGTACACATACTCTGGAAAATCATCATCTTCAAAACCAGGAGGTTGACTCACATATACCTCCTCTTCCAATTCCCCATTCAGAAAAGCACTCTTCACATCCATTTGATAGACTTTAAAATTGGCATGGGCTGCATAGGCTAGGAAAATTCTTATTGCTTCTAGTCTTGTAACAGGAGCAAATGTTTCATCAAAATCAATTCCCTCTTCCTGTGAGTAGCCTTTAGCAACCAATCTAGCTTTGTTCCTTGTGACTATGCCATTTTCATCCATCTTGTTTCTGAACACCCATTTTGTGCCTATAACACTCCTGTTTTTAGGCCTGGGCACCAGCTTCCAAATTTTGTTACTCTCAAATTGGTTTAGCTCCTCTTGCATAGCTAAAACCCAATCTGGATCTAGAAGTGCATCCTCAACTTTCTTTGGCTCATCTTGAGACAGAAAGCTACTATATAGACATTCCTCTTGAGTTGCTCTTCTAGTTTGGACTTTTGAAGAAACATCACCTATGATGAGTTCAAAGGGATGATCTTTGGTCCATTTCCTTGAGGGAGGTATATTAGCTCTAGAAGATGTAGCTTCGTGATCATGATTGCCTTGATTAGATATTTGTCCTTGAGAAACTCCCCCTGAGTTTGTTGTCCCTAGGTGATCATTCCTAGAAGCATTTCTATGACTGTCAACGGAATGCCCATTTTGACTGTCAACGAAATGCTCATTTTGTATGTTAACGAATCCTCCACCATGACTGTCAACGGAATGACCATTTGGTTTGCTAGCAGCTATTCTTTTCAATCTTAGTGCAGCAATTTCATCTTCACTACTGCTTTCATCCGTGCTAGACACAACAACTTTAGGCTGTTTCTCAATAGCCTTAACATGATTTACTTGATCTCCTTCCTCATTATCAAAATAAAGACTTTCATGGAAACCTTCATCACAGAGACCTTGAATTTTGAGATCATCAAAAACAACATGTATAGATTCCATAACAATGTTAGTTCTGAGATTATAGACTCTATAAGCTTTCCCTGCTGCATATCCCACAAATATTGCTTCATATGCCTTTGCTTCAAATTTCCCCAAATGCTCAGCTTGATTTCTCAGAACAAAGCACTTGCATCCAAAGACATGAAGAAAATCCAATAGTGGCTTTTTTCTTTTGAGTAGTTGATAAGGGGTCATTCCCTTGGATTGATTAATCAAAGAAATATTTTGAGTGAAGCAAGCTGTGTTAACTGCCTCAGCCCAAAAATAAGTTGGTAACTTTGATTCATCTAGCATTGTCCTTGCAGTTTCAATAAGTGTTCTGTTTTTCCTTTCAACTACACCATTTTGATGTGGTGTTCTTGCAGCTGAAAATTCATGCAAAATACCATTTTCCTCACAGAACATCTTCATAGTTGAATTCTTTGTTGCCCAGTAAATAACAATTGTAGAAGGGGGTTGAATACAATTGTATAAGATTCTCGACTTTTTATATAACACAAATATGAAAGATCAATAACAATAACAATAACAGCTTTATTAACTTTGATATAAAACTGTTACAAACTCTCTTAAGAAATTCTGATGTTCTTAAGAGCTGCTAGCTTACAAAAACTCTCTCAAGAAATTCTGTTCTTAAGAGCTTAATCCTTTGAACCTGATTGCCTTCCAGACACATCAGTTCTAGCTGATTTCTTTGATTTTACAACTAAAGTCTTTTGAGAGACAGTAGAGGTGGTTGTTAACTGTTTAGACTGTTTAGGTTGCATGCTTGTGTCAGGAACAAGGTGGGTTGGTCCTTGTACCATAGCATTAGAAAGTAGTCCATAACGAGTAGGCATTTTCTGATGTAAGAAAAACCTAACCTCATCAGGAATAAAAGCATTTCCGCACAAAATATTTTGCCATATCAGGATTAAAAAAAAATTCAATAAGATTAAAATAAAATTTTATTTAAGAAAACAAAATTTATTTTAACAATCCTGAATAGCGTTTTGGTTTAAGAAACATAACCAAATTAATGGTCATAGAATTAAAACACGCTTACCAGCAAACGTGGCAAAAATATTTATGGAAAACCGAACCGTCTCATCGAGATTGTAGAAATGACCTGCACCCTCAATACACATTCTCTATAAAAGAGAACTGTTAAGCATAATCATCATATATCTATTAAAACACAAACCCTCTCCAGAGAAAAACTTACGAAAACCTTTCACCTTCTTTGTTTTGCAATGGCTGCCAACAATCAAAACAACATACCTGATGAAGAAATTGATAGAATTTGGCAACAAATGGATGAGGCGCTTGCTGAGATGGAGCCACAACCAGTTCCTGACCCTCAGGAATATGAAGCGTTTATAAACGCTATGGTTGATGTGGTGTGGCACGACTTTGTGCAAGCCAATCCTGGTTGGAATCCTCTTGAGAATCTCATCTATGAAGAGGATGAAGACGATGAGGATGATGAAGAGGATGAGGACTTCGTTGAAGAGCGAGAGAGGAGAAGAAGGAAAGTGCTTGATGCAAGTGCTTCATGCACGGTGGAGGCAAGGAAGCATCTCGGTGATCACGATGACAATCCGCCTTCAAGTGCATCAGCTCCTCTTCTTGTCTCTTAAGGATGGAACAAGAGACCTTCCAGTTATGATGAACTGTGAAGCTGCTCAGGAGCATTCATGCTAATTTGCAGGGCACGTGTTCATGCTTATCTGTAAAGCACGAGTTCCTGAGTAGAAAATAGACTAGGAAAACAAATATGTAATTTCCATATTTCATGTGTAATGAATCTTCAAGTATTAATGAAATTTGTCTATTTTTTTTTTAATTGTTTGCTTCCTGTACTTGCCTGCAAAATTTGTTAGTAACACTCATATTGATAGAAAAATGATAAATAATAAACTCTGATAATAATGAAATTGAAATTGATAATTAAGACTGAAAACTTAATCAAAGACTAAGTAATAATCTAATTGTCCAGAGTTTACCAGGAGTGTTGATGACAAATTAGCATAGAACCTCTGGTTTTCATACCAGCTTCAATCATCTGAGCATCAGGATTTGACCAGTGGACTTCCTGTCAGGATTCCATCCTATCAGGATTTGATCAAAAATACATACCTTTCTGAATAACCATCAGGATTTGACAGTTATCAGGATTTCCTCTCTGTAGCTTTTTCTTAGAAATTCTCAAAATTCATCATTCCAAGTTCATTCACCAACTTATTGAAAGTAGCTTCAGGTAGTGGCTTGGTGAATATATCAGCTAGTTGTTGATCAGTAGGAACAAAGTGAAGTTCAATTGTTCCTTCCAGAACCTGTTCTCTTATAAAGTGATATCTGATACTTATGTGTTTAGTAAGAGAATGCTGAACTGGATTTCCTGTCATTGCAATAGCACTTTGGTTATCACAATAAATAGGGATTTTTGAGTATGACAGGCCATAATCTAACAACTGATTTCTCATCCACATTATCTGAGCACAACAACTTCCTGCAGCAATGTACTCAGCTTCTGCAGTTGAAGTGGAAATAGATTTCTGCTTTTTACTGAACCATGAAACTAGTCTTCCACCCAAAAACTGACAACTTCCTGAAGTACTTTTCCTGTCTATTTTGCATCCTGCAAAATCAGCATCTGAATAACCACACAACCCAAAATCTGATTCCCTTGCATACCAAAGGCCAAGTGAAGGAGTGCCTTTGAGATATCTGAAAATTCTTTTGACTGCAATCAGATGTGGTTCTCTAGGTTTTGCTTGAAATCTTGCACATAGACAGGTTGCAAACATGATATCTGGTCTACTGGCAGTGAGATACAATAAAGAGCCAATCATTCCTCTGTAGTGAGTTACATCTACCTCTTCACCTTGATCAGGATCAAGTTTGGTAGCTGTAGCTATGGGAGTTGAAGCAGGAGTACTGTCTTGCATGTTAAACCTTGTCAGTAAATTCCTTGTGTATTTAGACTGATTAATAAAAATCCCTTCATCAGTCTGTTTAACTTGAAGACCCAGAAAGTAACTCATTTCTCCCATCATGCTCATTTGATATCTTGACTGCATAAGCTTGGAAAACTTTTCACACAGCTGATTGTTTGTTGACCCAAAAATGATATCATCAACATAAATCTGAACTAACAGCAACTCCTTACCATGATTCAAATAAAATAGAGTTTTATCAATTGCACCTCTTTTGAATCCACTTTCCAGTAAGAATTGAGCTAAGGTTTCATACCATGCTCTTGGAGCTTGCTTTAGTCCATAAAGTGCCTTATCCAGTCTGTAGACATGATCTGGATATTTAGGATCAATGAAACCAGGAGGTTGTTCAACATAAACTTCTTCCTCCAGTTCACCATTTAAGAAAGCACTTTTAACATCCATCTGGAAAACCTTGAATTTCTTATGTGCTGCATAAGCAAGAAATATCCTGATGGCTTCTAGTCTTGCAACAGGAGCAAAAGTTTCATCATAGTCAATTCCCTCTTGTTGGGAATACCCCTTTGCAACTAGTCTAGCTTTATTTCTGATAATGACTCCATCAGAATCAGTCTTGTTCTTGAAAATCCACTTTGTACCAACTATTGATCTATTCTTTGGTCTTGGTACCAGTTTCCAGACTTCATTCCTTTCAAATTCATTCAGTTCTTCTTGCATTGCAGTAACCCAATCAGCATCTTTAAGTGCATCTTCAACTTTCTTAGGCTCCTCCTTGGACAGAAAGTTATTGTATAAACATTCATTCTGAGTTGCACTTCTTGTTTGAACACCTGCATCAGGATCTCCAATTATCAAATCAGGAGTATGATCTTTAGTCCATTTCCTTGCTGGTGTCAAATTGTTTCTTGAAGTAGATGCTCCCCCTGGATTGGTGTTATCTTGATTGAAAGAATTTGATTGATTTGAAGCTCTCCCTGAATTATTGCTATGACCTCCTGATGTGTTGTCAGGATCATCACTTGAATCAGTATCTGTAGAATTCTGTCCTGATGATTGAGTTGACTCTGAACTTGTAGTTGAATGCCGTTGCTCCCCCTCAACATTAGCACTACTAGTTGTATTACTGTTGTTTGCATCATCAGTATTAGTACCATCAGTACCTGGTGAGTCATCAGGATTTGGTGACCCGTCAGTACTGGATGAATGGACAGCTTCTGATTCACTTTCTTCAGGTTCCTTGGAAGCTTCATTTTCAAATAACAATCTATCATGCGAGTCTTCAATGATTCCAGTTATCTTCTTATCATCAAAAGATACATGTATTGACTCCATGACAGTTCTTGTTCTCAAATTAAAAACTCTGAAGGCTCTTGATGTAGGATAGCCTATGAATATTCCTTCATCAGCCTTTGTTTCAAATTTCCCTAGCTGTTCAGGATGAGTTCTGAGAACAAAACATTTACAGCCAAACACATGCAAATGCTTCAGACTTGGTTTCTTCTCTTTGAGAGACTGATAAGGAGTGACACCATGCCTGTTTATCAATGTAAGATTTTGTGTATAGCATGCTGTGTTGACTGCTTCTGCCCAGAAATATGTAGGTAATTTAGCTTCTTCCAACATAGTTCTGCCAGCTTCAATAAGAGTTCTATTCTTCCTTTCTACTACTCCATTTTGCTGAGGTGTGCCAGGAGCAGAGAATTGTTGAATGATTCCTTTGTATTTGCAGAACTCTTCCATCTTTGAATTCTTAAATTCAGTACCATTATCACTTCTCAGAATCTTGACTTTGTACTTTGTGGTTGTCTCAATCATCCTCACATGATCCAACAGAACTTCAGGAGTTTCATCTTTTCTATGCAGAAAATACACCCAGGTGAATCTAGAATATTCATCAACAATTACAAGAGTGTACCTTTTCTTACTGATGGACATGATGTTGACTGGACCAAACAGATCAAGATGTAGCATGTGATATGGTTCTTCAATAGAGGATTCTGATTTACTCTGGAATGATGTCCTTCTTTGTTTTGCTTTTTGGCATGCATCACAGAGTCCATCAGGTGTATATAAGACATTAGGTAATCCTCTTACTAACTCTTTCTTAACCAACTCATTGATGTTGCTGAAGTTGAGATGAGAAAGCTTCTTGTGCCAATTCCAACTTTCATCTACTGAAGCTTTACTGATGAAACATGTAGGGGAGCCATCAGTATCTGAGAGAATGTTGGCTTCATATATGTTACCATGCCTGTAGCCAGTTAGTGCTATCTTCCCTGTTGCTTTACTGACTACTTCACAATGTGTGGAATAGAAATTGACATGATAACCTCTGTCAGTGATTTGACTAATACTCAACAAGTTGTGTTTTAGTCCCTTCACTAGAGCTACTTTTTCAATGATGACATTTCCAATGATTATATTGCCATATCCCAAGGTTTGTCCAATGTTGCCATCTCCATAAGACACAGTTGGGCCAGCTTTTTCCTCATATTCTGATAACAGGGCTTTGTTTCCAGTCATGTGCACAGAACATCCACTATCCATGACTAACACATTTTTCTTTTTACCCTGCATCAGAATAGAAACACACTAGTTAGAACACTTAGGAACCCATACATGTTGGGTTCCTTTCTCATGCAATTTATTAATTTTAACAGCAGAAGACTTTTTGACTTTAGCAGTCCTGACAGGATTTACTCCATCAGGATTTGCTTTGTCAGTATCAGTATTAACAAAAGCATGCTTCACTATGACATTTTCAGTTTTATCAGACTTTGTACTACTTTCAAACTTAGGCAATGGATCATAAAAGTTATAGTACAAATCATGATACTCTTTACATGTATAAATAGAATGCCATAGACTACCACAATGAAAACAGGACTTCTGCGGTTTATAGAGTACTGATCTATTCCTAACATCAGACTTAGGAATATCAGTAATCTTCTTCTTACTCTTCTTACAATCAATAGCAAGATGATTAGAGTTACCACAGTTAAAACAACACGTTCTAGGTGCATTTGGGATATACTTATAACCATTCTCTTTATTGATCCCAATTTTACCATTCCTGTTTCTCTTAACAGTAGCTTCCTTTTTCTTATCTGTAACCTCACAGATTTTATCTTTAAGCTGTTTCTGAGACAATAGACCTACATTCTTAGAGGTATTAATCTCATGAAATTTCCTACCAGAGTCTGTCCAGGTTCTGATTTTCTCATTAGCAAATTCAAGTTCTTTTTCAAGGGAAGTACATTTAGATGTCATCTCTAAGTGCATGTGTTTAGCATTATCACATTCTTTTTGTACTTCTTGCATACGAGAAAATTCAGCTTCTAATATCTCATTCCTTTTTCTAAGGTCAGACATCTCAGATAAGATTCTAGTATTCTCAGCAGTTTGACTTCTAAAGCTAATATGTAATGACTTTAGAAAACGTCTTAACTCAGAAGCATTATCAGTATCAAAATCAAAGATAGTATTTAGTACCTTATCATCAGGAGCAGCAGTTACATCAGCATTGGCCATTAACGCATAGTTGACTACCTCAGTATCAGATTCTGAGGAAGAGTCCATCCAATCCTTGCTTGATGTGATGAGTGCCTTTGTCTTGTTGCATTCAGAAGCAAAGTGACCCATACCATTACACTTGTAGCATCTAACCTTTGACTTGTCAAATTTGCTACCCTTGCTGTCCTTTTTGATATACTTGTCTTTGTCTGCTTTGAAGGTCTTTTTCTGAAAGTTGCCTTGTCTTCTATTCTTCCTGAACTTCATCCTTCTGAAGTTTCTGACAATCATAGCAACCATCTCTTCCATGTCTGAGTCAGAAGATTCATCACCAGTATTGGCATCAGGATTGCCATCAGTATCTGATGAAGAGTCGTCAGGATCTGATTCAGCTACTCTTGCTTTCCTTCTAGAGACCTCCATAGCTTTCCCTTTTGATTTTGCTTCTACATTCAAAGCAATTGACTTTGCCTTGATGCTTTTCTTGTTCTTCCTCTGTTGAACTTCAAGATCATGAGTTCTTAGCATCCCATAGATCTCATCAAGAGACACAATGTTTAGATCATATTGGTGTCTAATGATTGAGGTCTGAGTATCCCATTCTTCAGGTAAAGCTCTAAGAAATTTGGTGTTTGAATCTTCAGTTTCATATACTTTGTCAACTAAGGATAAGCTGTTCAATAGTGTCAGGAATCTGTCATATAGATCAGTCAGGCTCTCTTCAGGTCTTGCATCGAATTGTTCATATTCTTGAATCAAAAGAGCCCTTCTGTTTTTCTTAACAGATGCAGATCCCTGGCACTGAGTTTCCAAAGTATCCCAGATTTCTTTTGAAGACTTGCATGCAATCACTCTGTTTGACATGACAGCATCAAGGCTATTATGCAAGATATTCTTTATCTTTGGTTCCCTGAGTACATGAGCTTTTTCTTCTGGAGTCCATTCAGCTTTAGCTTTGACCACATAATGTTCTGGTACTGTATCTGTTCGTTCTACGAACTTTGTTGGTATATATGGTCCATCACGAATCCTGTCCAAGTAGTCAGGATCCATAGCCTCCAGGTACATCAGCATCTTTACCCTCCATGTGGGATATTCTGATATCTTCAAGATGGGAATCTTCATGCTTTCATACTTGGTTGTCGACATCTTTAGATCGTATCTGATTCAGAATTAAATCAGTTTGCTCTGATACCAATTGTTGCCCAGTAAATAACAATTGTAGAAGGGGGTTGAATACAATTGTATAAGATTCTCGACTTTTTATATAACACAAATATGAAAGATCAATAACAATAACAATAACAGCTTTATTAACTTTGATATAAAACTGTTACAAACTCTCTTAAGAAATTCTGATGTTCTTAAGAGCTGCTAGCTTACAAAAACTCTCTCAAGAAATTCTGTTCTTAAGAGCTTCTCTCCGATTATGTTCTCTCTCTCTGATAAGTACATAAATCGAAACCAAAACTGTGTTTATATAGTGCACACAGCTTCTCTATCAATAATAAGATAAGTCCTAATCATAACAAAGATAGAAACATATCTTTAATCGATAGCTGCATTCTACAAACCAGGAACAAATAGAATAAACTTCCATGTTTATCTAGACTCCAAATATAACTCGAAGTAGGAATCCTGATCAGCTTCAAGTCCTGATGATCAAACCTGATCATAGTCTGAGTAGGAATCCTGATGATCAATAAGATACTGACGCTTGATCAAATACTGATGACCATGCAATACTGATGACGTCAGCAATCCTGATCAGTTGAGTCTAGCTTCTGACGACCATTGAATTCTGATCTAACATTCTTGAACTCTGTCCCATTGTCACTCCTAATCCTTCTTACTTTGAAATCAGGATGATTGTTTACCATCTTGATGTGATTGATAATGATTTCACTTGCCTCATCTTTGGAGTGCAAAAAGAAAGTCCATGTAAATCTAGAAAAATCATCAACAATCACAAGACAGTATTTCTTCTTTGAAATGGACATGACATTTACAGGGCCAAATACATCCATATGAAGCAACTCAAGCTGTTGGACAATTGATGACTCTGTCTTGCTTTTGAATGATGCCTTCTTTTGTTTCCCTTTTTGACAGGCATCACACAAACCATCCTTGGAGAATTCCAGCTGTGGAATTCCTCTAGCAAGATCTTTCCTCACCACGTCATTCATAACCTTAAAATTCAAATGAGACAATTTCTTGTGCCATAGCCAACTTTCATCCTTGCTTGCCTTGCTGAAAAGACAAGTGATGGTGTCTGGACTTGTGCTACTAAAGTCAGCAATGTACACATTCCCTCTTCTGAATCCAGTCATTACCACATTGTTGTTTCCACCTTTAGAAACAACACATGCTTCTTTTGAAAAAGTAACTAAAAATCCTTTTCACAAAGTTGGCTGATACTCAGCAAATTGTGCTTTAGACCATCCACCAATGCAACATCATCTATGATGACATTCTCTTTTGAAATCAAGCCATATCCCTTAGTGTAGCCTTTCTTGTCATCTCCAAAAGATATACAAGGGCCAGCTCTTTCCTGGAACTCTGTGAGCAGGGTAGAATCACCAGTCATGTGTCTTGAACAACCACTATCCAAGTACCAAAGATTCCTTTTGTCTCCCTGCACACAATAAAACCAATTCAAGTTGATTTTGGTACCCAAGTTTCCTTGGGTCCTGTTTTGTTAGCCTTTGATTTACTCTTCACATCATTTTTCACCTTGGGCTCAGATTGAGTTAAATCAACCTTTACCTTTGGTGTTTACTTCTGAGGGTTGCTCACATTTTCATTCATGGCATGCATATTTGGAGGAACAAACATGTTATTCACATTCCATGGCATTTATGGCACATTAAACATATTCATGTATGGATTAGGCACAAATGGCATGCTAGCATATGGATTTTGAAATTGTGCATATGGAGCAAACATATTAGGCATAACAGGCATTGCAGGCATAGAGGTATTCATTGCAGGCTTAGGCATTTTCACATTAGTATGCTTCTTAACAGATTTGCAATTAGCAGATAAATGACTAACACTACCACAATTAACACATGTTTTTCTAGGAGCATACTTATCAGGTGTGTAATTGTTATGTTTGTTAATCCTTACGTTGCCATTTCTATTATTCTTTTTATTGCCCTTAACCTCAACTTGAATATTCTCTAACTTGTCTTTCAATTGCTTGTTAAACAAGTGACCTACATTAGCTCTCTCAACAGGATTCTCAACTTTCTTTGATTTACTAGACTCACCTTGAACAAAGTTCTTGGTGATAGGACCATACTTGTTATTAAGTCTAGTGAGTTCTTCTTTCTTTTCCTCTGTCAACGAAACAGCCTGATCGGTTGATGGTTCATCTGTCAACGGAATGATGCATTCCATTGACGTATCAACCTTCAACGAATGACCATTGTTGTTTGTTGACTCTGTTTCTGATTCTAAGGTTTCAACAACATACCCTAGCTTCTCTTTGTTCTTTTTCCATGATTGTTCACAGAAAGATTCCACACCTTGAACATTAATGATGTTGCTAGCAACATTCCTGGAATCTTTCCACTTTGCAATCGCTCTATGTTCTATTTCTAGTTGTGTTTTAAGAATATCTTCCCTTTTTAACACTTTCTAGTTCTATTTCTAACACACCTCATTTTCTCAAACTCAATGAGCTGTGCTTCTAACATGGCATTTCTATCACTTAAGAGCAAATTGGTCTCTTTAATTCTTGAGTTCTCTTTGGTAAGTGATTTAAGAGTAACACGCAAATTATACAGTACAGTAGACATTTCATTAACTGCACTATCGCATTCCTCTTTAGAAAGCTCAGAAAGATTAGTAATTGTTACCTGGTTGCTAGAGGAACTTGCTTCCTGCTCATGATTGTTAGCCATTAGAGCCAAGTTGACATACTCAACATCATCATCTGAATCTTCACCATTACCAGCCCAATCATACTCCTGAGACATGAAAGCCTTTTCTTTTTTCTTGAGAAGTTCAAAGTATTTCTTTTTATAATCAACAGGCTCAAATTTCCTGTTACCCTTCTCAACTTTGGGCTTTCTGCAATCTCCAGCAAAGTGACCAATCATTCCACAGTTGAAACATTTAGACTTAGACTTTTCAACCAAATTATTTTTGCTAGGTTGGAAGTCTCTCCTTGGTGGCCTTGCTTCTGAGTTTCTCTTGAATTTGAACTTAGAAAATTTTCTTGAAAGAAAAGCAATGTGTTCATCAATTTGAGGTTTCTAAGAGAAACAATCATAGGCTTCCACTCTTTTGGAAGAGCTCTAAGAAATTTGAGGTTTGAATCCTTGGTTTGGTAGACCCTCCCATACAACTTTAATCCATTCAAAAGCTTTTGAAACCTACTAAACGTGTCATTTAGGGTTTCACCAGCTTTAAAATGAAAGTGCTCATATTGTTGTATGAGGAGTTGCATTTTGTTCTCCCTAACTTGCTCAGTTCCATCACAGAGTGTTCTAACAGTGTCCTATACTTCTTTAGAAGTTGTACAGTTGATAACATTGTCAAACATCTCTTGCTCCAAACCATTAAACAGAATGTTCATGGTTCTTTTATCTTTATGGACTTCTGCAACATCTTCAATAGTCCATTCTGAGACAGGTTTTGGAATTTCCACATCTTCAGCATCATCTGGCAGTCCAACTCTAGATGCAAACTTCATGGGAACGTGTGGACCTTTCTCAATGCATTCTACATATCTCTCATCCATAGACATGAGATGTAGATGCATTTTTACTTTCCAGTGAAAGTAATTGTCCTTATCTAGAACTAGTATCTTTACATCTGCATCCTTCTTCACCATGATTTCTGTTTTGGCCTTGATCTTTAAACTCCTTGTATGTTAGAAGCTTGCTCTGATACCAATTGTTAATCCCAAATGACCTAACAGAATTGTAGAAGGGGGGGGGGTTGAATACAATTCTAGATATTTTTAGTCTTAAAACAACTTTTAAAATAAATTAACACAAAAAATAAAAACACAAGCAAATATAAAATTTCAGTTGGATGTTTTGAGGATCCAACTGAGATGTTTTTATTGCGGGAATAATCTGTGTTACAAACGTAACACAGCTGCTCAGTTCCTAATGTAGAGTGAGAGGCTCTTGAAATAAGCTAATACAAAGTTATTTTATCTCACTCACTTACAATAAAATGAACTGCTACACTTGGTTATATATCCCAAGTTTACAATGCTATTTTTGGCTACTCTAAAATGTACAAAGGGTAACCACCAATAGCTTGCTTTTCATTCCTTTTGTCCAATGGTCCTTGGAGATCTTGTCTTTTGTCTTCATGCTTATTATGATCACACTCAAGAACCTAATTGGAAATTGGAATGTTTCCTCTTTCCCAGTGACCATTTTAATGGCTTCCAATGCAAAGTACACTTCTACATCACCTTTTGATCTGTCAGTAAACTATCACTATCACTTTGTCAACTATTCAGAAAAGTGATAATGATTCGTTGATAGCAGTGAGATGTATTTCGTTGATAGCTTTATTCTTCTTTCCGTTGATGGTACATTCTTCATTCCGTTGATAGTGTAATCTTCATTCCGTTGACATGTCTTCACTTAGGCAAAATTACAAGGCATAATATATTTACAATTAACCAACCTATTTTGCCTATCTAGTACTTAGTCAACATGACTTGGAAAACCTATCTAATACCTACAACAAATGCATATCAACCAGTGAAGTACAGTGCAATTGCTACATTACTCATTTCGTTGATGAGCTACCTGTCAACGGAAGCTGTAAAGCATACCATTCCGTTGACAATTACAATATTGACTTAACACAAAATCTACTAAGTGTTTTATAATTATCATCAAGAACAACATATTCCTAACAACCTACTTATGGCCACACAATTAAATGGCAAGTATTAAGTGTAATTAGACAAAAACAAAAAGAAAAGAAAATCAAAAGAAGATGCATCCAAACTCCATGAAACTTTCGGCCATTTCCATTTCAACAAAGCTTAAGAAATTTTCCTCCATTTCTACTCAACCATAATTCAAGTTCTTGGGCTCTAAATCACCCTCATCCATAGACTAAGGTAAATCTTTGATCTTAGCTCCATCCATGGTTGTTATCATGCTCAAATATTGAGCTAAAGTTGATGTTGAATAGTAGAAATGAATAGTAATGTTTGAATTCTTGTTTTGATCTTGAAGTTTTAAGCTTGTAAAGGATAATCAAGGAGCAAGGAAGGGCATACTAACCATTGCTAGACTATATTAAGTACCAAGGAAGGTATAAACCCTCTCAAACTTGTGTTTATACTTTGATTTTAGTGATTTAAATGATAGTGATTAAGGATAGTGTGATGTAGAAGTGTTTTGCATGATATGTATGATGTTTAGTGGATTAAATGATGGTTGAACTTGTGAATAATGTGATGAGCTTGTTTCGACAGAAATAAGTTGGTTTGGATGAGATCCTTCAGTTGTGATTGTTTGGTTGTGGATTGGTGAATTGATTAGAGTGTTTTAAACACGGGAATCACGTTTAAGCGTCGTTACCATGTCGGATTTCACTTAGGAATTTTGGACAGAGACCACGGTTACCTTAAAGGCATAACCATAATATGTTCTGACCATGATCATGTAGACTCTCTTTTGTAGTTTGTTTTAGCGAAAGAATCGTATCGTTTCGATTTACGGTTTAGGAGAAACATCCGTTTTAGTGAAAGCGGTTTCGGATAACTAAGTAGTTCACTAGATGAACTTTGAGATTGTGATAAAGCCCTTAAAAAAATGGAATTAGGTCGAGATATTAAATTTTTGGGCCGCGCAGACCGCCCATAGGATGGCAGTTGCAGCACCTCAGGTAGAAGTACTGAGTTGGTTCAGAGTGTAACTCTTGTTGCTCCGGTTTATTTATAAGTATCACGTATGTATATTAATGAACAAGAACAAACTTTTGCGCTGCCTTTCTGGTTTCAAATAGAAATCATACTGGCAGTAGGTTGCAAGTATTTTACTTTTGGGTTGTAATAACTTTAATTTATGGATCATATGACTACTGTTTTTGCAATTTCGTTTCTGAGACATAACTGGCGTGAGTATATTGATGGTGGGGTCACCATGTGTGTTGACTTATATTATTATGATTCAAGTATCAAGTGTTTGTACGGAATAAAGGAACGTGACAACTTAGATCTCCGACCCCGGATCTGGGGGTGTTACAGAAATGGCATCAGAGCCTATAGTTATTAATCTCAGAAACGATAGGGCGTTAGGAATAATAAATGCAACTATAATAATAAGAAGAACTCCCATCGAGTTCATGGTTGGGCTACCGGATGTAGCACTGACTGTTAAAACCCGCAAGGGAACTTTTATTCCATAGTAAAGTAACCTAGTTTTCGCTTGTATAGGTGTTTACGGCCGAGGAGGCTGATGACTTTGAGACCCAGCATGACGATGCTCTGCTGGCGGCTGAGGACGACCCCATGGACGACCCCATTGAGGATCTAGATGAGGATCTCGAGGAGGATACTGAGGACCCGGACGAGGATCCGAAAGAGGACCCCATGACTGTGTTAGACTTTCCTACTTCTCCTGCTCCCACTATTGATGGAGAGTCGACTGAGGATGATTATTCCACTGAGAGGGATCAGGTTGTGCCTGATGTAGTTACCACGGAGGACAATGAGACTTCTGAAGACAGTGCTAGCCGAGGAGGCATCAGGATGTGCCCTCTGCCTACTGTGAGAGCCCTTACCCCTCCTGTGCCCCCACTGAGCCCGTTACCATCATACGATGACTATGACCTCGCCCCTGAGGGATATGAGGAGAACCAGCCCATGACTGATCCGGACACACCTCCTCCCTCACCTACTGGAGTACCTACTGTGATCTATGATTGGATGATTGGCCGGCTGACCACTGACTTGACAGCGGCAGAGGCTAGAGCTGATGAGCTGAGGAGACAGTTTGCTGCAGAGAGAGAGACTCGGCGTTCCTATCAGGACGGGAGGAGGTTTATGACTCCTACGGAGATGATACGTGATATTTCCAGCATTGAGTGGCGATCTATGGTCCGCATGAGAGGCCTGTCTGTTATTGCTGAGGGACTGGTACCCCGACTGGCCACATAGATGATTTGGGCAGATGCTATGGCGCGTGTCAGGGGCCTGACCTGCCCGGAGGGGGAGCCTTGATAGATAATGGATAGCTTAGTTCTCTAATCTCAGATGGCCGTTAGTAGTGCCAATTTTGTGGGATGGTTACGATGTATAGTAGTATCCTTTCTGAGTTAGAGATAGGCTGATCAGACTGACGTTAGTAGATGTTGACTGGTTGACTGGTAGTACTTAGCTTTTGACTGTTGTACGGATGATGTATTTCAGCGATGTGTTCGCTTTTGTTGGAACTTTGACTTCAGTATCTCGTGACTTTATGTCACTTATGTATATATTCGTGCATTTCAGTTTCTTTAAAACTTTCAGTCTTAAATTTGATATCCCCTGTTATTTCAACTGTTTTACAAGTTATTAGTTTTGACATATAAACTGTGCAACCCCCCATTTTGACCAAAAAAATAATAATAAAAGAAATTTTTTGGGTGAGAAATGATGATTTCCAAGATTGTCACCGATAAACTCAACCGATCCAACTACCTATTTTGAAGGAACAAATGGTTTTTAATAAAAGTTCTTGTTTAAAAACATCAGGAAAATGCCACCCCGACGTATGGGAACACGAGCACGCCCTGCCAATCATGCGGCTCAGGGCAGTGTTAACCAGGGAGATGTAAGGCAAAACTTTCATAATGAGGAAGAAAACCCAGACTTCCACGAGTTGGAAGAACAAAATTATGAGGAAGGTGAGTATGAAGGAAGCGGAGAGGATGATGATTATAATGAGTTTGATGATCAGGACTACGAAGAGGAAGAGTATGAAAGTACTCAGAATGTGGAGGTCCCCGGTGGAAATCCGATGGACCAATTCATGCACCTACTCCGACAGAATTTGAACCAGCACCCACCCCCACCACCACCAGGTCCCAATACTGCGGGACAGAATGCTTTCAAGGCCTTTAAGTCCCTAAGGCCCCCAGAATTTCGAGGATCTACTGACCCTGTTGAGGCAAGAGCTTGGTTAAAGGAAATGGAAAAATCTTTTGAAATCCTAGGAATTGAGGAAGCCCAAAAGACCGTCTTTGCTACTTACCTCCTGAAAGGAGAGGCTAACTATTGGTGGGAATCGAAAAGGAATCTAGAAACAGATGTCATTATTACCTGGGCAAGGTTTACTACCTTATTTCTGGAAAAGTATTTTCCTGTATTCATGGAAGCACAAATGGAGAGAAAGTTTTTGGAACTAAAACAGGATAACATGACCATGGCGGAATATGAAGCCAAGTTTACTGAGTTGTCTAGGTTTGTGCCAGATTTTGTCAATACTGACTTGAAGAGGTCAAGAAGGTTTCAGCAAGGGCTAAAGCAATGGATTCAGAATAGAGTAGCTGTGTTGGAAATAACGGACTATGCCTCACTGGTACAAAAGGCAACCATAGTGGAAGCAGGTAGTGAGCAGAGTCAGAAAGGAAGAGAAGAGAAAAAGAGAAAGTTTGGTAGTCAAGGAGGAAGCTCGGTGAACAAGAGTTTTCCAGCAAGGCCATTTGGAAGGACCAGGTCCCAACCCTTAAAGAAATTCCGAGTTCAGGAAAACTGAGAATAAGAGCCTAAGCCAGGGCGGCGAACAGATGGGAGTGTCCCATTTCAATCAACCCCGACCCCCACTACCTGACTGCAAGACGTGTGGGAGAAAACATCTGGGAGAATGTACCCTAAAGTCGGCAATCTGCTTCAAGTGCAACAAGACGGGGCACTACTCCAAAATATGCCCTCTGAATAATCAGAAGTGTTTTCAGTGTGGGAAATTAGGACACCTGAAAAGAGATTGCCCCATGGCAAACCCCGCCGGCTCAAGAATCAGTGGAGATGCCTCTAACAAGCCCCCGACTGCTAGAACTTTCAACATGACTGTGAAAGATGCCATGAGGGACACAAATGTGATAGCAGGTACCCTTCTACTCAACACCGTCAATGCAAATGTTTTATTTGATTCGGGAGCTACCAAGTCTTTTATTTCGAGGGATTTCGCGAGTCAGTTAAGACTTAGAGCGGAACCATTAAAAGAAGTATTAGAGGTAGAGATAGAGATAGCAAATCGGGAAGTAATTCCGGTTGATAAGATACATTTAGACTGTAGTCTAGAGATAGAAGGTCAACAGTTTCGTGTAGACTTGGTCCCATTTAAATTAGGGGAATTTGATGTTATTCTGGGAATGGATTGGTTGTCGAGCAATGGTGCTCAGATCGATTGTGAAAGAAAGAAAATTTGGATCAAAACATCCGAAGGTCGGGAGGTCGTGTTCAAGGGACAACGACAAACCCGTAAGTTTTTAACCATGGCCCAAACCAAGAGGTTGTTGCGGCATGGGTGTGAGGCTTACTTAGCCTATGTGATAGATACAAATCGAGAGGTTCCTAAGTTACAAAATATTCCAATTGTTAATGAATTTGAAGACGTATTTCCAGAAGACCTTCCGGGATTACCACCCGATAGGGAGATAGAATTCGCTATCGAATTAGCTCCAGGGACGGCGCCAGTTTCGAAGGCCTCGTACCAGTTAGCTCCAGTGGAAATGAAAGAGTTAGCTATTCAATTGCAGGAATTGCTAGATAAGGTAATGATAAGACCCAGTGTGTCACCATGGGGTGCACCAGTGCTGTTTGGGAAAAAGAAGGATGGTAGCTTGAGATTGTGCATAGACTATCTAGAACTAAACAAGTTGACCATTAAGAACCGATATCCTTTGCCAAGGATTGATGATTTGTTTGACCAGTTGAAAGATGCGGTTTACTTCTCCAAGATTGACCTAAGGACTGGGTATCACCAGTTAAAGATAAAACCCGAAGATATACCCAAGATTGCATTTCACACTAGGTATGGGCACTACGAGTTTTTAGTAATGTCGTTTGGGCTAACGAATGCCCCGGCAGCTTTCATGGACCTAATGAATAGAGTCTTCAAACAATATTTGGACAAATGTGTCATAGTTTTCATTGATGACATTTTAGTCTACTCCAAGACAGAGGATGTTAGGAATATGTTGTTCTTGATGATAAACATAAAACACTTAGTAGAATTTGTGTAAAGTCACTTTGTAGCTGTCAACGAAATGGCATGCTTTGCAGCATTCCGTTGACAGGAAGCTCATCAACGAAATGAGTGTTGTAGCAATTGCATTGTACAATACTTCTCAAATGATAGGCATTCTGTTATATGTATTAGATAGGTTTTCTAAGTCATGTTGACTAAGTACTAGATAGGCAAAATAGGTTGGTTAATTGTAAATATATTATGCCTTGTAATTTTGCCTAAGTGAAGACATGTCAACGGTATGAAGATTACTCTGTCAACGGTATGGAGTTTACTCATCAACGAAACGAGGGAAACACCATCAACGGAATGAAGAATAAATCTATCAACGAAACACATCTCCCTGCTATCAACGAATCATTATTGCTTTTCTGAATAGTTGACCAAGTGATAGTGATAGTTTACTGAACAGATCTAAAGGTGATGTGGAAGTGTACTTTGCATTGGAAACCATTAAAATGGACATGGGGAATAAGGAAACATCCCAGTTTCCAATTGGGTCTTGGGAGTGATCATAATAAGCATGAAGACAAAAGCAAGGATCTCCAAGGACCACTGGACAAAGGGATGAAAAGCAAACTATTAGCGGTTACTCATTGTACTTTTAGTGTAGCCAAAAATAGGGTTGTAAACTTGGGGATATATAACCAAGTGTAGCAGTTACTTTAAAATGTGAGAAGAAAAACAAATAGTTTGTATTAGCTATCCTTGAGAGCATTCTTCTCTACAACCTTGTAACTGAGCAGCTGTGTACTTTTGTATCACAGATTATTTCCGCAATAAAAATCACTTCAGTTGGATCATCAAACAATCCAACTGAAATTATTTATGTGCTTGTGATTTTTACTTTAAGTTCAGTTTTTATTTGTAAGTTGTTTTAAGTTTAAGAAATATCAAGAATTGTATTCAACCCCCCCCCCCTCTACAATTCTGTTAGGTCATTTGGGATTAACAATTGGTATCAAAGCGAGCTTCTAACATACAAGAAGTTTAAAGATCAAGACCAAAAACAGAAACCATGGTGAAGAAGGATGCAGGTGTGAAGATACCAGTTCTTGATAAGGACAATTACTTTCACTGGAAAGTAAAGATGCATTTACATCTCATGTCTATGGATGAGAGGTATGTAGACTGCATTGAGAAAGGTCCACACGTTCCCATGAAGCTTGATTCTAGAGTTGGACTGCCAGATGATGCTCCTGATGTAGAGATTCCAAAACCTGTCTCAGAATGGACTGTTGAAGATGTTGCAGAAGTCCATAAAGACAAAAGAACCATGAACATTCTGTTTAATGGTTTGGAGCAAGAGATGTTTGACAATGTCATAAACTGCACAACCTCCAAAGAAGTATGGGACACTGTTAGAACTCTCTGTGAAGGAACTGAGCAAGTCAGGGAAAATAAAATGCAACTCCTTATACAACAATATGAGCATTTTCATTTTAAAGCTGGTGAAACCCTAAATGACACGTTTAGTAGGTTTCAGAAGCTTTTGAATGGATTAAAGCTGTATGGGAGGATCTATCAAACCAAGGATTCAAACCTTAAATTTCTTAGAGCTCTTCCAAAAGAATGGAAGCCTATGACTGTTTCTCTCAGAAACACTCAAGAGTACAAAGACTACACTCTTGAAAGGCTTTATGGAACCTTGAAGACATATGAGTTGGAAATGGAGCAAGATGAAGAAATTGAAAAGGTACAGAAGAAGGGTGGATCTATTGCATTGATTGCATCTGTGAACCAACTGGAATATGACACTGAAGAAGCTGCAAAGGCAACAACTAGTCGAGCTAGTTGTAGAAGTGATGTTAGCAAGGGTAAAGGCAAGATGACAGAAGAAGAACCAGAACCAGCCAACTTGGATGACTTAGATGAGATTGATGAACACATTGCTTTTATGTCAAGAAAATTCTCTAAGTTCAAGTTCAAGAGAAACTCAGAAGCAAGGCCACCAAGGAGAGACTTTCAACCTAACAAAAGTAACTGGATTGAAAAGTCTAAATCTAAATGTTTCAATTGTGGAATGCTTGGTCACTTTGCTGGAGACTGCAGAAAGCCCAAGATTGAGAAGGGCAACAGGAAATTTGAGCCTGTTGATTATAAAAAGAAATACTTTGAACTTCTCAAGCAAAAAGAAAAGGCTTTCATGTCTCAGGAGTATGATTGGGTTGGTAATGGTGAAGATTCTGATGATGATGTTGAATATGTCAACCTGGCTCTTATGGCTAACAATCATGAGCAGGAAGCAAGCTCCTCAAGCAACCAGGTAACAATTACTAATCTTTCTGAGCTTTCTAAAGAGGAATGCGATAGTGTAGTAAATGAAATGTCTATTGTATTATATAATTTACGCGTTACTCTTAAATCACTTACCAAAGAGAATTCAAGAATAAAAGAGACTAATTTGCTCTTAAGTGATAGGAATGCAATGTTAGAAGCACAGCTCATTGAATTTGAGAAAATGAGATGTGTTAGTAGGGATGCTAAGAAGGAACTTGAGAACGTGTTACAAAGGGAAGAAATTCTTAAGACACAACTTGAAATAGAACAAAGTGTGATTGCTAAATGGAAAGATGCCAGGAATGTTGCTACCAACATCATTAATGTTCAAGGTATGGAATCTTTCTGTGAACAATCATGGAAAAAGAACAAAGAGAAACTAGGGTATGTTTGTGAAACCTTAGAATCAGAAACAGAGTCAACAAACAACAATGATCATTTGTTGAAGGTTGATATGTCAATGGAATGCAATGTTTCGTTGACAGATGAACCATCAACCGATCAGGGTGTTTCGTTGACAGAGAAAAGAAAAGATGAACTCACTAGACTTAATAATAAGTATGGTCCTGTCACCAAGAACTTTGTTCAAGGTGAGTCTAGTAAATCAAAGAAAGTTGAGAAGCCTGTTGAGAGAGCTAATGTAGGTCACTTGTCCAACAAGCAATTGAAAGATAAGTTAGAGAATGTTCAAGTTGAGGCTAAGGGAAATAAAAAGAATAACAGGAATGGCAAAGTAGGAATTAACAAACACAACAATTACACACCTGATAAATATGCTCCTAGAAAGACATGTGTTAATTGTGGAAGTGTTAGTCATTTATCTACTAACTGCAAATCTGTTAAGAAGACTGTTAAAGTGAAAATTCCCAAGCCTGCAATGAATAGTTCTATGCCTACAATGCCTGTTATGCCTAACATGTTTGCTCCATATGCACAATTTCAAAATCCATATGCCAGCATGCCATTTGTGTCTAATCCATACATGAATATGTTTAATGTGCCACAAATGCCATGGAATATGAATAACATGTTTATTCCTCCAACTATGCATGCTGTGAATGAAAATGTGAGCAACCCTCAGAAATCAACACCAAGGGTAAAGATTGATTTAAATCAATCTGAGCCCAAGGTGAAAAATAATGTAAAAGGGAAAGCAAAGGCTAACAAAACAGGACCCAAGGAAACTTGGGTACCAAAATCAACTTGATTTGATTTTATTGTGTGCAGGGAGACAAATGGAATCTTTGGTACTTGGATAGTGGTTGTTCAAGACACATGACTGGTGATTCTACCCTGCTCACAGAGTTTCAGGAAAAAGCTGGCCCTTGTATTGCTTTTGGAGATGACAGCAAAGGCTACACAAAGGGATATGGCTTGATTTCAAAAGAGAATGTCATCATAGATGAGGTTGCATTGGTGGATGGTCTTAAGCACAATTTGCTTAGCATCAGTCAACTTTGTGACAAAAGATTTTTAGTTACTGTTACGACCAAACTGAACACGCAAGTGCACGTGATCTCAAGTAATATAGATAGCAAATAAGGTTCGTTCCTACAGGGACTCGTTGTATTGACTAGTTAAACTCACTCACCAATGTATGATTATATTCCGATGCTAAAACAAATAACAAAGTGAATTTGTGTTATCACTACAATTATTCTAAGATTTATAACTAATTATCAATGACTTGAACTATGAATTAAATCGAATTATTTATGCCAATAAAACATGGGAATTTAGTTTCATTAAACAATCCATCTATGGTCTCCAATTCTCTAGCCCTTTCATATGATTTATTAATATCTGATCGAATACACAAAACTGATATAAGCCAACTTTCGTTGCACAAATACCATCCTAAATAATATCCACAATAAAGATAGAAATCACTTAGTCTCCCAATTATGCTTAGTCCTTATATGTCTATAAAGATTGAAAACATAATGGTTGAAGTACAAGCATTCAATTGATCACATAGTCGTCATAAAACGGTTAGAGTTACGACACTAATTACGAATGATATTCTCACGCATAAACCTATGCTAGCATGGCAAGTTCTAAACTCTTAAATCCACTTTCGCTTCAATAAGAATTAACACACAATTACAGGAGTTAGCTACTCTCCTATAACGAATTAAAATCAACCATGTCGGGATATCACATCAATCACACTATAGGCATCGAGAAAAGTTAACACATAAATTTCATGGTTAAATCAACTAAACCCCCATGATAACAAATTAGTTCATAATCAAACTAATTGTCATCATGGGTTCAATTGAAAACATGGTAAAAGGAAACATATAGAAATTGAGATTAAGATTAATGGGTTCCAAAGAATACACCAATGTAAGCATCCACAAGCTAGGAAGAATACAATAATTAACTGAAAAAATGATTTTCTCCCTTTCTTCTTTGTGCTAAAAACTACGTAGAATAATACAAGCCTTCCTCCCCCTTCTAGGGTTTTCTACTTCCTCTATATAGGCCTCCTGGAGCTAGTCCTCGAAAGAGTCTCTTTTTATTTATTTTTATTCCGCCCGAAACAATTCAAGAAAATCGGGTCAGACGGGCCGGCGACGCGGCGCCGTCCTCAAGCTAAAACTCGGCGACGCGGCGCCCTTGTTACTCCACAGCGATGCGGCGCCTTCCTACAGTGCAAATCCGGCGACTCGTCGCCCTAGCTACTGTCCAGCCACTTCAGCTTCTTTTTTACCTCTCTTCAAATTGACTCCGTTTCGCACTTTGATTGGTACGCTTTGTTCCTTTAACACCTGTGAATGATGTTCCTGCACAATACCCTAAAAAGAGATCAAAAGTACCACAACTCAAGTACAAACATTCGTTTTAAGTCAAATGGAAACGTTCTAAGTAGATAAAATACCCACTTATCACACCCCCAAACTTAAACCGATGCTTGTCCTCAAGCATAACCAACCAAATATGTACAACTAACTAGTACCACTTCCGTAGGTGATCACGGTTGCATTTGGCATATGCAACAAGCCCTTTAAACCCCTAGGCAGCCCTAGTGGACGAGTAAGGTCTCGTGAGGGCCTATAGTGAATGTACCCACAAAATCCATCTACTAATACAACTACAAATGCAACTAACTACATGTATGCAACTAATATGAAAATGCAACGATCCCTTCAAACCAACCAAAACCAACCAACGAGCCAACATCTCAAAGAACACAGTCTTCCAAACAGAGTTCGACCAAATTCCCATCGACCAACAAGACAAACACAGAAACGTGCGTGTGTGCGATGCTCACCAATATACTCCCAAACTAAATCAAGACCATACCTATTCTTTGCCAAAACAACCACAAACTTATAAACAGAATGAACGCTAGACACAAGAACTCTTAAGAGACACCTTCGCAGTCCATCGGAGTTAGACAAGAATTCATGCTTTATTACTAAATAACAACTACGACACATAACAATTTTTTTCCCTTTTTTTTTTTTTTTTTTTTCACAAGTAAAGTCTTTCTCCAGTAACCAATGGTTAGAACATTGCTATCCAATGATCTCAAAGGAGGACATTACAACAAAGGTCAAGTCTTTTTCCAGTAACCAATGGTTAGAACATTGCTACCCAATGGTCTCAAAGGAAGACAATGATACCTTATCCACTACTCATAACAACTATTAACAACTAGCATAAAATCCCTAGTTTCCCCCAAACTTATACTTTAGTGTCCTTACATTATCAAGAATCTAGCCAACATTCTAAATGTAAACAAGTGGTTAAATTCTAACACCAAACAAGCATGGTCTGATCAAATTCAAAAGCAACCAATGAGACTTATGAAATAGATTTGTTTCTGGCATGCAAGTCAATACTTAGAAACTTAATCAACCCCCTATTCATCACAACCACACTCTAATCAACATCGACTCACCAACGGAAATAGTCAAGTCCTACGGGATCATGAAATATGCATGCAACTAAAATGGACTCACATAACAGATATACATACCAATGCAAAACATAATGCTCTATATGACACAAACATGCAAAGATATGAATGAACTAACTACATATGCAATATGAAACCTATATGACACACACACTATCCTTAATTACCACCCCCAAACTTACAATATTCAATGTCCTCATTGAAGGTAATAAAAAGATAGTAGAAACATACCTACACATGGGTTGCCTCCCACGAAGCGCTGTCGTTAATGTCATTTAGCCGGACAAATGTGAATCAAATCATGGTGGCTCGAAGATCGCATTTGACTTGTCCTTAGCAGAAGGACCATTCACCCATTGTTTGATAACCTTCTTGCTTTCTTCCCACATCTTCTCCCAATCAAACTTCACCTTGACTTTTCCACCAATCAATTTTTTCTTTTTCTTCTTTACACCTCTAAGGTGTTTATGCTTCTCCGTCGATTGATAAGAACACTCTTTTACCTCATCATCCTTGTTCCACCTTCTCAACACATTATCTTCACACTCTTTAAAAATCACCAACTCATCATTCAAAAGGACATACTTCAAATGTGGTGGAAGTTTTCCAAGCTTGACATTCGAAAGATCTCGAATGGAAGAATTGTCAATGGAATCACTGATGTGATGCTCGAACTTGTGCATGTCCGAATTTTTGCTCAACAGCTGATCGAACTCCTTTCTCTGACCCGTATCAACCATATTCAAGCTAAAACACTCGTCCTCCTCTGTCGGAAATTGCATAGCCTTAAACACATTAAAGATGACCTTTTGATTACTCACCCTCATTGTGAGCTCTCCTTTTTGAACATCGATAAGAGTTCGGCCCGTCGCCAAGAATGGTCGTCCCAAGATGATAGGGATTTTCTTGTCTTCCTCGAAGTCAAGAATAACAAAGTCGGCTGGAAAGATAAGCTTGTCGACCTTCACCAAAACATCCTCAACTATCCCTCGCGGATAAGTGACAGAACGGTCCGCAAGTTGTAGAGTCATGGTAGTGGGCTTTGGCTCTGGAAGACCAAGTTGCATGAAAACTGATAAGGGCATGAGATTAATACTTGCACCCAAATCACACAAACACTTGCTGAATGAGAGGTCTCCAATAGTGCATGGAATGGTGAAACTTCCCGGATCCTTCAACTTAGGTGGCAACTTTTGTTGCAAGATGGCACTACACTCCTCCGTCAAGGCAACGGTCTCTAACTCCTCAAGTTTCAATTTCTTCGATAGAATACCCTTCATGAACTTTGCATAGCTCGGCATTTGTTCAAGAGCCTCCGCAAATGGTATGTTGATCTGCAACTTCTTGAATACATCCAAGAACTTAGCGAATTGCTTGTCTAACTTTTGCCTTTGAATTCTTTTTGGAAATGGAGGAGGCGGGAACACCTTATCTTCCACTTCTTTCTTGGAATTATCACTCTTGAGGCTGATAGGAGTTACAGGAGTAGCCTTGGGCAGAAAATCAGAACCAGATTCGTCCCCGTCTGAAAAGTCATTTTTTTTCTCCAGGGAGGTCGGCGACGCGTCGCCCAAATTGTACTGCACATCGGCGCCGCGGCGCCGTAGGGTCTGTCCATCTTTTTCGTTTTCTTCCTCGTTTGATTTTTCGTCGCTCTGACCCTGTAGATTCCTTCCTGATCGCAAGGTTATTGCCTGAACTTGTTCCTTTTGATCTTTCTTGCCTGGATTCACCTCTGTGTCACTCGGAAGCGTTCCTGGTTGTCGGTTCAACAAAGCATTGGCAAGCTGGCCAATTTGATTCTCTAAAGTCTTCAATGACACCGCCTGACTCTTGTACATCATTCGAAGCTCTTCCAATTCCGACTTCTCAGACTGATTCAAGGAAGTTCCTTGAGATGGTTGAAACCCCGGTGGATTGAATGGTTGCCTTGGCGCATACGGAGGTGGTTGATAGTTCTGATTACTTGGCCTTGCATTGAACTGCTGATTTTGTGGTTGATGAGCACCTCCCTGATTGTTGCTCCAACTGAAGTTAGGATGATTCCGATTGTTGGGATGATAGAAGTTTGGCACTGGTTGCTGAGGTCTTTGAAAATTACCAACAAATTGTGCGGATTCAGCTGAGATAGCACACATATTTGTGTCATGTGCCCCTGCACACAATTCACACACCATAGCAACCTGGTTAGTCCCAAGATTAGAAAGGGAGTCTACCTTCATTGTCAACGCCTTGAGTTGGGCAGCAATAGCAGTAGCTGCACCCAAGTCAAGAACTCCAGCCACTTTAGCAGGTGGCAAGCGTTGAGTAGGATTCTGAAACTCATTGGCCGCCATCATTTCAATCAGATTATAAGCATCTTCATAGCTTTTTGCCCATAGCGCACCTCCAGAAGCTGCATCTAACATAGGCCGGGACTGAGCTCCCAACCCGTTATAGAAATTGCTGATTATCATCCAATCCGGCATTCCATGATGAGGACAACGTGCCAATATCTCCTTGTACCTCTCCCACGCTTCTCCCAAAGTTTCCTGGGAATGCTGAGCAAACTGAGAGATGGCATTCCTGTAAGCTGCTGTCTTCGCCATGGAGAAATACTTGGTCAAGAACTTTTGAGCACAGTCCGCCCACGTTGTAATAGAGCCTGATGGCATAGAATGTAACCAACTCTTGGCTTTATCCTTAAGAGAGAAGGGAAATAGCCTCAATCTGATTGCGTCATCTGTAACTCCGTTGAATTTGAAGGTGTCACAAATCTCAAGGAAGTCCCTAATATGAGCATTGGGATCTTCAGCAGGACTACCCCCAAACTGGACTGTGTTCTGAATCATCTGAATGATGTTTGGCTTTAGCTCGAAATTGTTAGCCCCTATAGCTGGGCGAACAATACTAGTATGAATGTCTTCCACTTTCGGCTGAGAGAATTCACTCAAAGCCCTCGCTGGTTGCTCTTGATCTGCCATAACTTCCCTGGCTTCCAGATTGTCTTCTAACCCAAAATCAAGTCTTCTCCTTGCTAGTTCGTCTCTACGTGCCCGAGCTCGTGTACGCATAAACTCTCAACACGTACCTGAAATTCACCAACAAGAAATTTTATGAAAACGTCCTAGTCACCGAAATTTAATGACCACTGATGGCAAATATTGAACTAAACAAATAAAACCGCGTCCCCGGCAGCGGCGCCAAAAACTTGTTACGACCAAACTGAACACGCAAGTGCACGTGATCTCAAGTAATATAGATAGCAAATAAGGTTCGTTCCTACAGGGACTCGTTGTATTGACTAGTTAAACTCACTCACCAATGTATGATTATATTCCGATGCTAAAACAAATAACAAAGTGAATTTGTGTTATCACTACAATTATTCTAAGATTTATAACTAATTATCAATGACTTGAACTATGAATTAAATCGAATTATTTATGCCAATAAAACATGGGAATTTAGTTTCATTAAACAATCCATCTATGGTCTCCAATTCTCTAGCCCTTTCATATGATTTATTAATATCTGATCGAATACACAAAACTGATATAAGCCAACTTTCGTTGCACAAATACCATCCTAAATAATATCCACAATAAAGATAGAAATCACTTAGTCTCCCAATTATGCTTAGTCCTTATATGTCTATAAAGATTGAAAACATAATGGTTGAAGTACAAGCATTCAATTGATCACATAGTCGTCATAAAACGGTTAGAGTTACGACACTAATTACGAATGATATTCTCACGCATAAACCTATGCTAGCATGGCAAGTTCTAAACTCTTAAATCCACTTTCGCTTCAATAAGAATTAACACACAATTACAGGAGTTAGCTACTCTCCTATAACGAATTAAAATCAACCATGTCGGGATATCACATCAATCACACTATAGGCATCGAGAAAAGTTAACACATAAATTTCATGGTTAAATCAACTAAACCCCCATGATAACAAATTAGTTCATAATCAAACTAATTGTCATCATGGGTTCAATTGAAAACATGGTAAAAGGAAACATATAGAAATTGAGATTAAGATTAATGGGTTCCAAAGAATACACCAATGTAAGCATCCACAAGCTAGGAAGAATACAATAATTAACTGAAAAAATGATTTTCTCCCTTTCTTCTTTGTGCTAAAAACTACGTAGAATAATACAAGCCTTCCTCCCCCTTCTAGGGTTTTCTACTTCCTCTATATAGGCCTCCTGGAGCTAGTCCTCGAAAGAGTCTCTTTTTATTTATTTTTATTCCGCCCGAAACAATTCAAGAAAATCGGGTCAGACGGGCCGGCGACGCGGCGCCGTCCTCAAGCTAAAACTCGGCGACGCGGCGCCCTTGTTACTCCACAGCGATGCGGCGCCTTCCTACAGTGCAAATCCGGCGACTCGTCGCCCTAGCTACTGTCCAGCCACTTCAGCTTCTTTTTTACCTCTCTTCAAATTGACTCCGTTTCGCACTTTGATTGGTACGCTTTGTTCCTTTAACACCTGTGAATGATGTTCCTGCACAATACCCTAAAAAGAGATCAAAAGTACCACAACTCAAGTACAAACATTCGTTTTAAGTCAAATGGAAACGTTCTAAGTAGATAAAATACCCACTTATCAGTTACTTTTTCTAGAGAAGCATGTGTTGTTTCTAAAGGAGGAAACAACAATGTGGTAATGACTGGATTCAGAAGAGGGAATGTGTACATTGCTGACTTTAGTAGCACAAGTCCAGAAACCATCACTTGTCTTTTCAGCAAGGCAAGCAAGGATGAAAGTTGGCTATGGCACAAGAAATTATCTCATCTGAATTTTAAAGTTATGAATGACTTGGTGAGGAAAGATCTTGCTAGAGGAATTCCACAGGTGGAGTTTTCCAAGGATGGTTTGTGTGATGCCTGTCAAAAAGGGAAACAAAAGAAGGCATCATTCAAAAGCAAGACAGAGTCATCAATTGTCCATCAGCTTGAGTTGCTTCATATGGATTTGTTTGGCCCTGTAAATGTCATGTCTATTTCAAAGAAGAAATATTGTCTTGTGATTGTTGATGATTTTTCTAGATTTACATGGACTTTCTTTTTGCTCTCCAAAGATGAGGCAAGTGAAATCATTATCAATCACATCAAGATGGTAAACAATCATCCTGACTTGAAAGTAAGAAGGATTAGGAGTGACAATGGGACAGAATTCAAGAATTCAAGCATGAAGGTGTTCTGTGAAGAAAATGGTATTTTGCATGAGTTTTCAGCAGCAAGGACACCACAGCAAAATGGTGTAGTTGAAAGGAAAAACAGAACACTTATTGAAGCTGCAAGGACAATGCTAGATGAATCAAAGTTACCAACTTATTTTTGGGTTGAGGCAGTTAATACAGCTTGATTCACTCAGAATATTTCTTTGATTAATCAGGCCAAAGGAATGACCCCTTATCAGCTACTCAAAAGAAAGAAGCCACTATTGGATTTTCTTCATGTCTTTGGATGCAAGTGCTTTGTTCTGAGAAATCAAGTTGAGCATTTGGGGAAATTTGAAGCAAAGGCAGATGAAGCAATATTTGTGGGATATGCAGCAGGGAAAGCCTACAGAGTCTATAATCTCAGAACCAACATTGTTATGGAATCTGTACATGTTGTTTTTGATGATCTCAAAATTCAAGGTCTCTGTGATGAAGGTTTCCATGAAAGTCTTTCTTTTGAAAATGAGGAAGGAGATCAAGTGAATCATGTTAAGGCTACTGAGAAACAGCCTAAAGTTGTTGTATCTAGCACAGATGAAAGCAGCAGTGAAGATGAAATTGCTGTATTAAGATTGAAAAGAATAGCTGCTAGCAGACCAAATGGTCATTTCGTTGACAGTCATGATGGTGGATTCGTTGACAGTCAAAATGAGCGTTTCGTTGACCGCCAAAATGGTAATACCGTTGACAGTCATAGAAATGCTTCTAGAAGTGATCATTTAGGGACAACAAACTCAGGGGGAGTTTCTCAAGGACAAATATCCAATCAAGGCAATCATGATCATGAAGCTACCTCTTCAAGAGCAAATCTACCTCCCTCAAGGAAATGGACTAAAGATCATCCCTTTGAACTTATTATAGGTGATGTTTCTTCAAAAGTCCAAACTAGAAGAGCAACTCAAGAAGAATGTCTATATAGCAGCTTTCTGTCTCAAGATGAGCCAAAGAAAGTTGAGGATGCACTTCTAGATCCAGATTGGGTTTTGGCTATGCAAGAAGAGCTAAACCAATTTGAAAGGAACAATGTTTGGAAGCTGGTGCCCAAGCCTAAGGACAGGAGTGTCATAGGCACAAAATGGGTGTTCAGAAACAAGATGGATGAAAATGGCATAGTCACAAGGAACAAAGCAAGACTGGTTGCAAAAGGCTATTCACAGGAAGAAGGAATTGATTTTGATGAAACATTTTCTCCTGTTGCAAGACTAGAAGCAATAAGGATTTTCCTAGCCTATGCAGCCCATGCCAATTTCAAAGTCTATCAAATGGATGTGAAGAGTGCTTTTTTGAATGGGGAATTGGAAGAGGAGGTGTATGTAAGTCAACCTCATGGTTTTGAAGATGATGATTTTCCAGAATATGTATACTTCCTCCTCAAAGCACTCTATGGTTTGAAACAAGCACCTAGAGCCTGGTATGACACACTTTCACAGTTCCTCCTTGAGAATCACTTCACTAGAGGTACTGTAGATAAAACTCTTTTTCACAGGGTTGTGAATGGCTCTACTATACTTGTTCAAATTTATGTAGATGACATAATCTTTGGGTCTACAGATGTGAAACTTTGTCAAAAGTTTGCCAAGCTTATGCAAAGTAAATATGAAATGAGCATGATGGGAGAATTAACTTACTTTCTTGGGCTTCAAGTGAAGCAAGTTAATGAAGGCATTTTCATTAGTCAAACAAAATATATTCATGATTTATTAAAGAAGTTTAATTTAATGGAATGCTCTCCTGCCAAAACTCCCATGCCTACTGCCACCAAACTTGAATTGAATACTAAGGAAAAATATGTGGACATTTCAGGTTACAGAGGCATGGTAGGCTCACTTTTATATTTAACATCTAGTAGACCTGATATTATGTTTGCTACATGTCTATGTGCTAGATTTCAGGCTGATCCTAGGGAATCCCATTTAGTTGCTATTAAAAGAATTTTCAGATATCTCAAAGGAACACCAAACCTTGGCATTTGGTATCCTAGAGAATCTGGCTTTGAACTAATTGGTTATTCAGATGCAGATTTTGCAGGATGTAAAATTGACAGGAAAAGCACAACAGGCACCTGTCAATTCTTAGGAAACAAGCTTGTCTCATGGTTCAGCAAGAAACAAAACTCAGTTTCTACCTCCACAGCTGAGGCTGAGTATATTGCAGCTGGAAGTTGTTGTGCATAGATTTGATGGATGAAAAATCAACTACTTGATTATGGATTAAGAGTTGAGAAAATTCCTATTTTCTGTGACAACACTAGTGCCATTGCCATTACTGAGAATCCTGTGCAGCATTCAAGGACCAAGCACATTGACATCAAGTACCATTTCATTAGAGAACATGTTATGAATGGTACTGTGGAGTTACATTTTGTTCCAAGTGAACAACAACTTGCAGACATCTTTACCAAGCCACTTGATGAATCCACATTCTCAAGATTAGTAAGTGAGCTAGGTATGCTAAATTTCTCTTAATTATTTTGAGATTTTTGCAAGTTAAAATGCAGCCAGAAACTTGCTATGTTTTTCTGTGAATTAATTTTCTCAGGAAAAAGTGAAATTTTGTCTAAGTCAAAATTACTATGTCAACGAAACGAACCATTTCGTTGACAGTCTTAGCATTTTTCTGGGTGTTTCGTTGATATCTCTTTTATATCAACGAAACACAGCTTTATCAACGAAATAAGACGGGACTTTAACCGCCCAATCCTGATTCGTTGATTTAGCACTTTTAATCTGAACCGTTGATATTTGACACGTCCGTTACCACGATCTGTGCATACACCCCTGTAAGTATAAATCATGGTAATTCTTTAAAAGTAACGGTTATATTTTTAAGCCAATCCAGTAATTTACATTTATTATTGGACTCTTTTTCTGAGAATTTTTGGGGGAGTATTTAAGAAATTCTATTTTCTTTATTTTCTTTTTACCTGTTCTCAAAAATTCCAAAGGCTTTTCTCTCTTCTTCTCTCTAACAAGCAATTTAGCTCGAAGCTTTTCTTCACACAACAATGGCACCCATAGTCAAGCTTATGTCTGCTGGAGGGTTCATTTACGAAAAGAACAACTCAATCCCATTTGTTGTCAAGGAGGGTCCAAACAGTATCTTTTTCAAGATGATGGACTTCATGAAGAACTGCAAATTGAGCTATGCAATGTTTCACTCAACTCCTCTCTATAATGAGATAATCGAGGAGATTTGGACCTCATGTGAGTATAGTGGAACAAACTGCACACTGCAATTCACCATACAAGGTAAAGAGTACATAGTTAATTCTGATGTATTGCAAGCATGTTTACATATTCCTGAAAATAACTGTGATGCTTTGCCTACAATCACTGAAATGGTTAACTTGCTAAATTCAATAAACTACTATTTGCCTACTGATAATCTGGGTAGAATAATTAGGAGAGGTTTGGTTAGGGAATATAGTTATTTAGCTGATGCATTTATCAAAGTCTTTTCTGGTAAGATTAGTAATTTTGATGCATTAACTAATTCCATGTTGATTCTTTTTACCATGCTCCTAAATGATAGATATTACAACTTTAGCACCCAACCTATGTATGAAATTGGTGCTAAGTTGGGTGATAAGGCTAATAGGAAAAAGAATATCTATTATGCTAGGTTTCTGATGATGTTGGCTAATCATGTTAGTCCAACACCATTAGTTATTTCTAACCCTGTTTCCAAGTTTGAGTGTTTTGTGCAAGAAAAGAGAGTACTGACAGACATACTGAGGCTGAACCACAATGGTGAGGTTCCAGTGGTGTATCTGCCAGTAATTGAGGTAACTACTGCTATCCCTTCTAGTATAATTGTTATGTTAGGCCGAATACACAATATAATCAAGTATGTATGAGAATAACGATAATTAAGAACACTGTTTATGAATCAATAAACTGTATTTATATTAACAGCTTCTCTCTTTATGATGTTAATGAATCACAAAGAGCTTCTAGGTTACAAGAATAATATATCAATATTCGTGTCCCTTCTAGGGATAACCTATCTGTGTTTATATAGTACACAGCTACATACAATCCTTATCTAATTGATATTCCTATAAATCAGCTATACAATTCATATCAATTAAGGATTGCTTCAGTCTTCTATTCCGTTTCCTTAGCTGTATCAATATATTCTGCTTCTTTCCATCTTCAGAATATATTGCTTCTAGAATCTTCAATTCAGCACCGACAGCTAATACAACTATCACCTTGTCAGACTTTAAATAAACTCTGACCGGCTTCAATTAAACTCTTCACCCTGTCAGAGTTTAACTAAACTCTGACTGGCTTCTGATAAACTCTTGTCAGTACCTGTTGCTTAAACACTGATAAACAAACATTAGCAATTATATCTAACATGTTACTTCAACTATATCACCCAGTACTGTTGCTGTGGAGTCTGTAGTTGTGACCCAACAGGCTCCTACCCCAGCAACAAGACCAAAATCAAAGAAATCCTTCAAGCCAACCTCAGGTGCTTCCCAAAAGGCACCTGTTGTAAAATCCACTACACAACCTAAGGGGAGTGTTGTAGGTGATGTGAGAGGTGAGGGAAGGGGTGAACATAAAAGAAACCCTAAGGATAAGGAAGGACAGATGAGTGAAATCCAGCCAAGCCCCATTGTGTCTTCCCAACAAGGCACAATGAGTAATATGGATTTAAACACAAGTCTAATTGCATCCTCCCAAAAGGATGTAATTATTGAAACAAACTCTTCTCCAAGAGCACACTCCAAGAGGGTAAGGGACACTTCAAGCCCACAGTCTACTTTTTCCCAATACCAAAGGAGGGTGAAACAAAAGTCCAAGGGTTCACAGGGTGCACACACTCTGGAAGCTACACTTCCAGTTTCACAAATTCAGTTTGATGTAACCCCTATTATCACTCTGGGGTTACAGTCCCATTCTCTAAACATCAACCTTGAACTATCTCCATCAAATTCACCAACTTTATCTCTAGATGTGGACATGATCCATACATCTATTCCTGATTCTCCAACTCTGATCTTGGAGAAGCCCCACTCTGAAGCTGGTGGCCATCACTTGTTAAGTGATTTGTTGGGCCATCAACCAATTTTTTCTGAAGTTGCAAGAGGATCTGTGGACAAATCTCTAAAATCTATCACCACAGATTCTACTGTAATTTCACTTTCTCAAAGTGCTTTATTGACTTCATCAACGAAATAGCTTTTTTCGTTGACAAGTGTTTCTCCATCAACGGTATCCATACCGTTGACAGTTCAAACTACCATTCCGTTGATAGGTCAATCTACACCCCTTATTGAAAACCCAGTTGTTTCCACAACTAGTGTAGATGACCTGGTGGTAGTTGAGACACTTTTAGGTTTGAGAGGGAGTGAAACTGAGAGGCTGGCTTGCAGCCAGGCAAAAGGAGAGTCTGAGAGTGAGAGGCTGGCTATTTCTTCCAGCAAGGCAAAAGGAGAGATTGAGAGTACCACCTTAGTAGGTGAAGGTGAGGGTGTGAGAGGTGTGAGCCATGGGAGCCCATGATGCAAGAAAAGAGTGGAGAGAGAGAAGGGACTACAGGAGCAATAAGGATGGAAGCAGCCATTGCAAGTGAGTTAATGGGGGTCAGTGAGGGAGAAAGGGAACTTACCTTCCAAGAGCATTATCAACAAACTTTGGATAGTATTTCCCTGGATCCTGAGACCTTTACTCATCCTGTGTCAGCCTATCAAGTTATGGCTCAACAGGGCAATGTGGAGGCAGAAAGGTCACTCAACTTAATTCATACTACTGCATCAATGCAAAGAGCAAAGGATGCCTTGACCAATCTACCTCCAGGAGCTGCAGCAAGTGGAGAATTTGAGTTTTCTGATGATGAAGACAGCTTTGGTGACAATCTACAGGTGGCCACTACTACACAGACTGGGACTTCTGTGGTGCCTCCTACACCAAACTGGCTTTCTCAAGATATGCATGGTAGATCCAACTTGGATGCTGCTATTACAAGGCAATACAATGAGGCATATCTAGCTCATGAGTCAGCAACTGCAAGGGAAAAGAAATTCTATAAGGCCATAATGGATTCTCTGGAAATTCAAAGGCTACAAATGTTGCAGACAAGGATTGAAGCTACAGAAATAAAGGATTCAATTAGCAACCTTAGGGATGCTACTGACAGGAGGCTAGATGAAAAGCTTCCTCTTCACACTGTCTCCAAGATGTCAAGGTTTTTCACCAAGGAACCTGAAATGTCCTCATCTTTGAAAACTCTCTCCTCTAGAGTGGACAAAGTTGAGGCTACACTTTCTCACATGCAGAAGGAACAGGAGAAGCAAACTCAGCTACTTACCCAGCTTCTGGCAGCTCAAGGACTCCCTATCATCTCACTTGATGATAACAAAAAGGGGGAGAAAACTAAGGAAACTAAGGAGCTAGAGATACAAATCACAAAGGTTTTGGTCCCAGCCATCTCCTTACCAGAAGAGCCATTAGCAATGAGGGAGTTTGGAAAGAAGCAAAAGGATGGTATTGATCTAATTAAGGAAGCTTCTATGAGGATGAAACTTGCAGAACAGATCAAAGATCACTGGTCCAACATAGAAGCAAGGTTCAAGAAAATTACTGATTCTTCAAAGACAGATCAGCCATCAACAAATGCAATGGTGACAGTACAAATGGAGCCACAGTTCAAGAGCTCTTATGCTATAGAGCCCCTTCAGCATGGAATCCTTCCAGATTCAAGAAATGAGAAAGGCCAATCTTCATGCTTTAGGAATGTGGATGCAAGAGGGATTTCTCCAGTGTCACCTATCAAACCCAAAGGCAAGAACACTGAAAGGACATTTTATCCTCCACCAAAGCCAGATGAGTTCAAAGTCCTAGGGAAGCGGATCACTAAGTGCAAGGAAAGCAATCATCCAAGCATAAGGAATCAAAGGGCCATCATCTACAGGGACAGCAAGGAAATCTGCATTTGGGTTGGTCACCCAAATTTTGCTAAGGCCAAAGCTGAAGAATCTGAAAGGGCAACAATGCAAGCATTGGCAGTTGCTCAAGCACTTGAAGATGAAGAAACTCTACAGGAAGATAAAGCCAAGGCAAGGAAAAGTATAAGGCAACCAAAGGCTAGAGCTAAGAGGAATCTGGACTTTGATAAAGAGGACTCTCAGGACACTGCTCAAGCCTCTTCCACAACAAGTGCACATCAAATTACTACTGGTCTACCTATTGAAGGAAAGTTGGCATGTGATCCTGCACACCCTGTCAACTATCATGATCAACCAATCATGCCAAAGGAGGAGCCTATTGAATTTGATGAAGCCTATTTTCCAAAATTCCTATTTGAAAAGGATCAGCCAACAAAGTCAAAGAAAAGGGCTGTCAAGGCAAAGCCAGTATTTGTGAGAAAGCCACAACCTCAGAAACCCCCTACAAATCCAGAGGACTGCATGTACATTGCTGACATCAGGGAAGAATCTAGCTTACATCTTGATTTAGACAACCTGGTGGAAGTAAGGGGCATTGTAGCTTCTCAAAAGATGCCTGAAAGATTAGTTTTCACATTCAAGGGTGGTAGAGAACAAACATGGCCTCTCTACAGAATTTTAGGAGAAGACTACCAAACACTACTCACAGTGTTTAGATGCTTGAAGAAAGACTTTGGCTTCACCAAAACAGCCAAGTCTGAGGTGGTCTCCAAAATATGTCAAATAAAGGCTAGCTGGAACAAGCCTGAGGCTCTTCCCAGGATGCTTAGAGTGCCCTCAACAGGAAAGAAGATCCATCTTCAACCCTACTGGATGATGGAATTTAAGGACAAGGACAACTGCAGAAGGTTCTTCAGAATGGAAGACCAGCTGGATAAGGCATCTAATCAAACTCTAAAGCTTATGCAATCCAAGCTTGGTGATCAAGATGAGGAAGAGAAGATCTTCTACAGAAGGCTACAGGTTCAGATTGAGGAAAACAACTCTAAGAGAGGGAAGAAGACTATGCCACAAAGAAGACAAAGATGAATCATTTGCTCAGTCTAGAGGAGCACTTCTTGGCATTAGTCTTGTAAGTCTTGTATTTTATTCAAAATATTATGAAGCTTAATGCATTTTCTACTTTTGTAATTTAGAATGTATATGAGTGTTTTTGTTACCATCAAGTCTCTTGATTTACGGCTGTTATTCTATCAGTCATAAATTGGGGGAGATTGTTAGGAATATGTTGTTCTTGATGATAAACATAAAACACTTAGTAGAATTTGTGTAAAGTCACTTTGTAGCTGTCAACGAAATGGCATGCTTTGCAGCATTCCGTTGACAGGAAGCTCATCAACGAAATGAGTGTTGTAGAAATTGCATTGTACAATACTTCTCAAATGATAGGCATTCTGTTATATGTATTAGATAGGTTTTCTAAGTCATGTTGACTAAGTACTAGATAGGCAAAATAGGTTGGTTAATTGTAAATATATTATGCCTTGTAATTTTGCCTAAGTGAAGACATGTCAACGGTATGAAGATTACTCTGTCAACGGTATGGAGTTTACTCATCAACGAAACGAGGGAAACACCATCAACGGAATGAAGAATAAAGCTATCAACGAAACACATCTCCCTGCTATCAACGAATCATTATTGCTTTTCTGAATAGTTGACCAAGTGATAGTGACAGTTTACTGAACAGATCTAAAGGTGATGTGGAAGTGTACTTTGCATTGGAAACCATTAAAATGGACATGGGGAATAAGGAAACATCCCAGTTTCCAATTAGGTCTTGGGAGTGATCATAATAAGCATGAAGACAAAAGCAAGGATCTCCAAGGACCACTGGACAAAGGGATGAAAAGCAAACTATTGGCGATTACTCATTGTACTTTTAGTGTAGCCAAAAATAGGGTTGTAAACTTGGGGATATATAACCAAGTGTAGCAGTTACTTTAAAATGTGAGAAGAAAAACAAATAGTTTGTATTAGCTATCCTTGAAAGCATTCTTCTCTACAACCTTGTAACTGAGCAGATGTGTACTTTTGTATCACAGATTATTTCCGCAATAAAAATCACTTCAGTTGGATCATCAAACAATCCAACTGAAATTATTTATGTGCTTATGATTTTTACTTTAAGTTCAGTTTTTATTTGTAAGTTGTTTTAAGTTTAAGAAATATCAAGAATTGTATTCAACCCCCCCCCCCTTCTACAATTCTGTTAGGTCATTTGGGATTAACAGAGGAAGAACACGCAGAACACTTGAGAATAGTGTTAGAGACGTTGAGAAAGGAAAGGTTATATGTCAAGTTCTCCAAGTGTGAGTTTTGGCTAAAAGAAGTGCAGTTTCTAGGCCATATGGTCAGCAGTGATGGAGTACTAGTTGACCCTGCTAAGATAGAAGCCGTTTCAAATTGGGAGAGACCAACCACCCCGACGGAGGTGAGAAGTTTTGTAGGCTTAGCCGGGTATTATCGGAGATTGTGCAAGATTTTGCCAGAATAGCAGCTCCACTGACCCGACTGACCCGAAAGACTGAGCAGTTTGAGTGGACTGAGAAATGCGAGAAGAGTTTTCAGGAATTGAAAAGGAGGCTAGTTACTGCCCCTGTACTGGCACTGCCAGACGGAAAGGGGAATTTCTTGATCTACAGTGACGCATCCCACAAAGGGTTAGGATGCGTGCTTATGCAACACGAAAGGGTGATTGCATATGCTTCCAGGCAGTTAAAGGAATATGAGAGCAGATATCCTACCCATGATTTGGAGTTAGCAGCAATAGTTTTCTCCTTGAAGATTTGGAGGCATTACTTATATGGAGAAAAGTGCGAGATCTACACAGACCATAAGAGCCTTAAGTACATTTTCACTCAGAAAGAGCTCAATATGAGACAGAGGAGATGGTTAGAATTAATCAAAGATTATGATTGCGAGATTCTTTACCACCCAGGGAAGGCCAATGTGGTGGCCGATGCCCTTAGCAGGAAAGAGAGACTCAAAATGATAACCTCCTCAGAGAAGTTAATCCAAGAGTTTGAAAAGATGGAGATTGAGGTTAAAATAACCGGAGATGGCACGGAGAAATTATTTGAAATCGCACTACAATCGGAATTGCTGCAAAAGATCAAATTAAGTCAAGAACGCATGATGAGCGAAGGGAAAGAGCTAATAACGGGAGAGGAATTAAGGACTGAAAGAGATGATAAGGGAATCGTGAGGTATACTTACCGGATTTGGGTTCCTAATGATCAGGAATTAAAAGATGAGATTTTACATGAAAGTCATAGCTCGAGATATTCAATTCACCCAGGAAGTACCAAGATGTATAGGGATCTAAAGGAATATTATTGGTGGCCTAACATGAAAAAGGATGTAATAGAGTGGGTAAGCAAATGCTTGACCTGCCAAAGAGTAAAGGCGGAACACCAGAGACCCGGTGGACTCTTACGACCCCTAGATATTTTAGAATGGAAATGGGAACAAATAGCCATGGACTCGTAGTAGGATTGCCACGAACCAAAGCTAATCATGACGCCATCTGGGTAATCGTAGACCGGTTGACGAAGTCAGCCCACTTTCTTCCGATTAATGAAAGGTACACTGTCGATAGTGTAGTAACCCGAATTTTCAGGGTTTATGAATATTATTATTTAAATATTTTATTGTTTTTCTCAAAAGAGGAGGAATGGTATTATGTGTATTTTATTCATCTAAAAATTCTTGTGAAAGCTGATTATTTTATCGATATTGTCGAATTGAGTTTGTTTTAGAATTTTGGGGATCGAACCTGTATTTTAGTTGCACCGAAATTTTATCCGATATTTTATTTGCGTTCAAAGTTTTATTTTGTTTAAATTATGAAAGTATTCCAAAAGTTAGTATTTTTAAATTTTTGGAAGATTTAGAATTTTTGGTATCAAAACAGTATTTTATTAGTACCAAAATTTTACCCGGTATCTTATCTGTGCCCCATTAGTATTTGGGTGAGTTATAAAAATATTCAAAAATTCAATATTTTTCCAATTCTGTAAAATTCCGGGCTTTATAAAAATTTTGTGTATAATTATTTCAATTTTTAGAGTAAATAAATTTTTTTATATTTATTCGCTAATTGAGTAAAAGTTATAATTTTGTACTAAAAATATTTTAGTGGTTGAGAATTATTTTTATTTTATCGAGTATATTTTTTTTGAATAATTTTGTTCATAATTTGTCGTTCAGTACCGGACAATTTAGTGTTAGGTGCAGTTATTTTAGTGTTAATTAATAACACTACCTAACCTAACCTAACCTTATCCTTTAATCTAATTCTAATCTATCTAGCAAACACATACATACACGGCAGTAAACACACACTGACACACACACCCCCACAAAACAAAACTCACGCACACAAAAACAAAAACAAAAAGAAAAGAAATCAAAAATATATATTTTATCTCTCCTGTTCTTGAGGATCAAAGCTAATTTTGAAGGTGTTATTGATATCGGATTTTGGAGTTCAAGTAGTCAAATCGAAGATCTTGAAGTCTAGTTTCATAATCTACCATCAAATTTCATGTGGGGTAAAATTCTTAATTTCTATTATTTTTATTTCATTCGATTTATATATATTAAAATTATGATTTTTTTGTAAATGTGGTTGGTTGCTGATTTTGATGTTACCATCGTGTAGAGTACGTTTTTCCAGTCAATTTCATATATTATATGTTGAATTTAGAGTTCAGTAACGTATAGAAATCAAGGTTTGATTGTCGTGTTCTTCGTGTTCTTCGTGTTCTTGAGAATCAAAACTAATTTTGAAGGTGTTATTGATATCGGATTTTGGAGTTCAAGTAGTCGAATCGAAGCTCTTATAATCTAGTTTCTGAATCTGCAATTAGTTTCATCAGTGGATGAATTTTCAGTTTTATATAAATTTTTCTTTAATTCTGGAAAAATAAATAAATTAGGGTTCCTATTCAAAAATTGGGGATTTTGTATTCTGAGTTCGTTCACTTATTTTGAGGGCTGGGATAGCTTTATATGATTGTGTATAATCGTTTTACATGCTTAATTGTTGTTGTTCAAAAAAATTTACAAGATTTGATTTTAGTTTGCGATTTTAGTTTCGATAATTGTTCGAGTTGTTAGTAGCTTATTTATGTATATAAATGCGATGTTTAATTTGTTAAAGTACCGAGCTTGATTTTGGTGGCGATTTTAATTTATGTTTGGTAATTCCCGAGTTGGGGGAAATTGTTTGTAATTGATTATATAAATATGTTGAGGTGTTTAAATTGTTTTAAAGGCATAATTTGATTTTTAGTATTATTATGATTTTAGTTAGTTAGTTAATTTTGAATGGGGAAGTTGGTTTTAGTCTCGTTATATACATGTTAATATGTGGAGTTTGTTTTATTACTAAAATTTGATTTTGATAATAATTTCAGTTTACTTTCGTTTAATCTCAAACTTGGGAATTTTTGTTAAAGTTCGATATTTTGTGGAGTTTACGTTGATTAGTGAATGTTGATTATACAGGTTGTTGTTGGTGTTGTACTGTGTTGTTCGTCCTGTGACTGGGGGCGCAGCATAGTACATGTAATATTTTGGATAGTCCTATTTACGAACGGGTCATGCCGAAATTTTGTAAAACTTATATTTGTATTTATTATTTGCATTTTATTATTAGTGTCTCAAGAATAATTAGATTTGATTATTTTCAATCGGTTTTAAATAATAATGTAATTGATTTAATTGACCAATTAACTGAGTAGTTAATTGGTGAATTTTATTAATTAATTACTATTTAATCTTGATTAATTATAAATCAAATTTAATTAATATTTTCAAAAAATTATTTTATTATTTACCTGACTTGATTAATTGCTTGATTAACTGAATTGATTGATTTTGATTAATTCTATTTAATCTAGTGATAATCGGATTTAAAGTATAAGTGGTTGTTTAAGTCTTGTATTCTATATGTGACTATAAATGTGTGATTAAATGTTATGTGTAGTTATATGTTGGTGAGTTATATCTATATGAAAAGATAGTTTCAAGTGTTACAAGTGTGGTTTACCTTCCATTAACAAAGTATGTGATTAAATTGTGTGAACAGAGCGGAGTCTGCTTCTGCAGAAGCTTGTTTTAAAAACGTTTCTGAACTCGTTACTTACTCATTTTTAACGAGCCTTACCATTCTGGAAAGGTCTCGGAATTTTGTATAATTTTTATGTTTTACATTTTTTCATATGAGTTCATCTTTATGCTGTAAACTGTCCATCTTTCTAACTGGTTAAGTCTGATCTTAATTCGGATAGTATGATAATAAGTTTGGTATCGTATGGTGGCATATGAACTGATAATTTCTATGTGTTTAAATGGTATATCGAGTTGGGTATGTTATTTTATAGTTGTGAGTTCGGGTTGATGAAGTTAAGTTATATGAATATGTTAGTTTGTAATTTGATTCTTGATTGTTGGTATTAGTTTAAAACAGGTGGGTTGTTATATAAATAGAGTAAGTGCTGCCGAATTTCCGGCAGGACTATTAAATGATTATTATTTGGCAATTGTATATGATATGATATGCTAGTTTAAATGGTTACGTGAATAAAACATGTGCTATGTATTACGTGAAGTATATGAAATTATGTGAATTAGTTATTTGACTTGGTACGTGATACATGTTGTACGAGATGGTTTATTTATGGATAAAGTAACTGCAAGTCAATGCAGAATTATTTTCTTATATGTTTACTGCAAGTCAAGGCAAAATTATTTTCTTATATGTTTACTGCAAGTCAAGGCAGAATTATTTTCTTATATGTTTACTGCAAGTCAAGGCAGATGATTGGAGTATTGAATAAATTGTGGATTGGTTGTGGATGATTGAGTTAGAAAGTTTTGGTGTTTTAAAACAGGGCAACGTCCACTTTACGAATAGGTCATGCCCAATTTTCTGTAGAAAATACATTCGCTTAAGTTTATAAATATTTATATTAAGTAGAGTTAAAGTCCGAAGGCTAAAGTATATCTTATATTTAACTAGTGAATAGTTGGGCGGGCACGATCTCGGTAGTGCAGACTCGTAGCAACCGCTTATGCGCCGGAACCAAGAGTTGTCAGAATAGAAAGTTGTGATGACATAAGACAAAAGAAGAAGATAATTGTATAACTTCGGCTTGACGTAATAGCTAAGGATTAAAGGCAAGTTTACTAACTCGTACTCTTTTGTTCAGAGTATCGTATCAAGATTCCTGTTTTCAATTTTCATTTAATTACTTGTTGCATAACCAGTTCCTATTCTCATCCTGTGATTGAGACAACCTATTTATTTCTAACTTGACAGTTCTATTTCGGTTCATAATTCATATCTTGCAGTATCTTGTGGTTACCAGGTTTAATCCTGGTTCTTTATCATTGGAAACCTAATTCATATGTACTCGTTTTAACCTAACCTAGTTTGATAATCTGAATCAGACAGTTGAAAGCATTAATTTGAGTTAATCAGGTAGTCGATTGTTCCGACACCTAATCTGAGTACTAGATTGGAATTGGAAGTTTTTATTAAAATAAAATGTGTTTAAGGACTGCAGACGCCAGTCAGAGTATGAGTATTATTATGTGGGCCAAAGTGGCCTTGGATCCAGTTCAGTATTTGGACATACCGTAGGGTATGGTCCGGGGTTTTGGTGTGACTGATCATCCACCTTAACTCGTTGCGTCACAGTAAAAATCCAATTCTAACTTAAAGTTTGACACAGATTATTATTATTGTTCAATTGCCAGTTAAGTTGATTATTTCATATATTGCCATTTTCTTTGGCCAGTTGAGTTCAGTTTATATATATTGCTACTGTTGCATCATTATTTCATATTGTGCAGCTTTATATATACTTGCTGAGCTTCTTTTGCTCACTCTTTCTTGTTACCCTTGATATTTCAGTAAAACGAGAGGATGTCTCCGCTCGCCCTTGCTTATTTCACCTTTTAAACCTCCCAGTGTAAGGTAGATTGACAGTATTTAATTGTATAATTGTGGAACGAGAAGAGTCAAGACGACGTTGGAAATACGAGTTGATGCAGAACATTGGGATCTAGTGTAAGGTTATTGTATAAAGTTTATTCCTAGTAAATATTATATTGTATAAGATTAGTTTGCCTGGTATACTTCTTATCGAAGTTATACTAGTGTTATAGAATTTGTGCAAAGAGTGTTGTAAAAGTAAGTTAAAGTTTAGTAAATTTCGGATTCTTGTTTCTAGCACTATAGCCTTGAAGATCTTGGTATAGTTGGGGTCGTAGATGTTATATTGTTTTGGTTTAATATTTAACAGGTTGTTTTAAATTGAGATTTTAGCGTGACGACCAAATTCCCTGACCCCGGATTTGGGGGCGTCACAGATAGGCTAGTGGATATTTATATGAAGGAAATTGTGGCGCGACATGGAGTTCCAGTCGCCATTGTGTCAGACCGAGACCCTAGATTTAACTCCAGATTTTGGAGAAGCTTTCAAGAATGTGTAGGAACCAAGCTAAACATGAGTACCGCTTACCATCCCTAGACGGATGGGCAAAGTGAAAGGACTATCCAAACATTAGAGGATATGTTGAGAGTTTGTGCCATAGATTTCAAGGGAAATTGGGATGACCACCTACCCCTGATTGAGTTTTCCTACAACAACAGTTTTCATGCAAGCATCGGGATGCCCCCGTATGAGGCCTTGTATGGAAGAAGATGTCGATCCCCCTTGTACTGGGATGAAGTTGGAGAGCGAAAAATGCTCGGACCCGAAATGGTCCAACAGACTAAGGATGCAATAGACCTTATCAGAGGACGGCTGGTAACAGCCCAAGACAGACAAAAGAAATATGCAGACTTGGCCTGAAAAGACAAGGAATATGAAGTGGGAGATCTTGTGCTGTTGAAAGTATCCCCGTGGAAAGGATTGATGAGATTCGGAAAGAAAGGGAAATTAAACCCCAGATATATTGGACCGTTCGAGATCTTGTGACGCATCGGGGAAGTAGCTTACGAGCTAGCCTTGCCCCCAAACCTGCAGCAAGTTCACAACGTGTTCCATGTGTCCATGTTAAGGAAGTACAATCCGGATGCCAGACACGTGGTGGAATACGAGAAAGTAAACATACAACCAGACCTGTCATATGTAGAGCAACCGGTGGAGATCATTGACCGCAAGGACCAAGTGCTAAGGAACAAGGTTATAAAACTGGTAAGAGTTTTGTGGAAAAATCATAATGTTAAAGAATCCACTTGGGAACTAGAGAGCGGAATGCTAGAAAAGTACCCTCATCTATTTTGATTTGATTCCGGGACGGAATCCTTTTAAGTAGGGGAGACTGTAATATCCCAAAATTTTGTAATATTTGAAACCCTGATGAATAGTAAATTTGCTGAAGAAAATATTTTTCAGACCACACTATGTGGATGACATGGAATGAATGTTTCGAGGTTATATTATTGATGTATAGGGAGAATAAGTGAATGCAAACGCAATCAGAATCAGAAGATTTCCATTCGAGTTTTAAATCACTATTCACTGGACAATCAAGGATGTATTGATTTGATCGTTTTAAGAAAGTATGTAGAATGAGAGATCCATAATCACATATTAAACCAAGGTTATGAAAAGATCAAGGATGTATCTCCTATCATTGGTATAGAGAAACGTTTTTAAAATCACTTGAACCTATCGCGAAACTTAGCGACAAAACAAAAGCGTAACGAATTATGGATTCAACCCTAACCAAAGGAGAAGTATCATATAAGATCATCAAGTGCAACATATAAAAGGATTGATGATACAAATTATGACATAAGCATGATGCAGGAAGATGACATAGGTGTGACAAGGTGATGACAAGGTGATGAATCACCACCTTGTCACCACTTTCACCACAAAACCACCAATGCTTGACATGTGTCCATGGGATGACAAAACCTACTTATGGCCACACAAATAAATGGCAAGTATTAAGTGTAATTAGACAAAAACAAAAAGAAAAGAAAATCAAAAGAAGATGCATCCAAACTCCATGAAACTTTCGGCCATTTCCATTTCAACAAAGCTTAAGAAATTTTCCTCCATTTCTACTCAACCATAATTCAAGTTCTTGGGCTCTAAATCACCCTCATCCATAGACTAAGTTAAATATTTGATCTTAGCTCCATCCATGGTTGTTATCATGCTCAAATATTGAGCTAAAGTTGATGATGAATAGTAGAAATGAATAGTAATGTTTGAATTCTTGTTTTGATCTTGAAGTTTTAAGCTTGTAAAGGATAATCAAGGAGCAAGGAAGGGCATACTAACCATTTATATACTATATTAAGTACCAAGGAAGGTATAAAACCTCTCACACTTGTGTTTATACTTTGATTTTAGTGATTTAAATGATAGTGATTAAGGATAGTGTGATGTAGAAGTGTTTTGCATGATATGTATGATGTTTAGTGGACTAAATGATGGTTGAACTTGTGAATAATGTGATGATCTTGTTTAGACAGAAATAAGTTGGTTTGGATGAGATCCTTGAGTTGTGATTGTTTGGTTGTGGATTGGTGAATTGATTAGAGTGTTTTAAACACGTGAATCACGTTTAAGCGTCGTTACCATGTCGGATTTCACTTAGGAAGTTTGGACAGAGACCACGGTTACCTTAAAGGCATAACCATAAGGTTTTCTGACCATTATCATGTAGACTATGTTTTGTAGTTTGTTTTAGCGAAAGAATCGTATCGTTTCGATTTACGGTTTAGGAGAAACATCCGTTTTAGTGAAAGCGGTTTCGGATAACTAAGTAGTTCACGGCATGAACTTTGAGATTGTGATCAAACCCTTAAAAAATGGAACTGGGTCGAGATATTAAAATGTATACTAGCATGGCTAGTCAGTAAAGGAACCTAGGAGGTTTCGTGTCAAAAAGATAAGTTTTCGATTTTATAAAAATGCGGGAATAAAAGTTACGCGAGTGAAATACCCTTAAGGGGATGGTTAAAAACAATGAGTTAGCGATGGTAAAGTACTTGGGTTTTGAGAATAGATTTCCACCCAAACTTTTGACTTAAGAGTTTACAGAATGTCATGAGGTTATAAGTGACCAAGAGCGAGACATTTGATTTTCATTAATAGAACTTTAGTGCTTAAGTTATAGCACATTAATTGGTTCTAGGGGACTGATTGTGTATTGTGTATCTTATTATAGATCGACGAGCACACTCCCAAGCCCCCACTACCACTTCACCGAGACACCAAGGCAAGTTTTCAAAGCCTACATCATATAAGTGATGTTGTTGTGATTTACTGTTGTGTATGTGATATATATCCTGCTTTAATGCTGTGAAAAGATTTATAACTGTTTACACTTTTGATAAAAAACTTTATAAGATATAAGGTTTATATGCTATGTAAATACTAGATATGAACCGAGGTTTTAAAGGCTCCAAGGATAGAGCACTCGTACGATGATTTTAAAATATTAGACCGGGAGTTAAATTACTATTTTGACTTGATTATACTGTCAGAAACTGGAGGGTCCAGGGACAGCTATATTTTAAATATGTTGATTAAATATTCCAATATTTATATATATATTATTGGATATTTAATGTGTGGTATTAAATAATATTATTAAAAATATTATTTTGAATATTTATTTAAATAAGTGAATATTATTTGAATATTCACTTAAGTGGAATATTATTGAATAATAATTCAATATTTATTATTTGGGTATTTATTAGATATTCCAAATATGATTTAAAATTCATAGAACCTTGTTATATTATTATTTAAGGTTCTAGCATTTAAGCAAATATTTCTGGTCTTCAGAAAGGATAATTAAAACAGAGATTCCCAAATATTATCTTAAGTTTATTAAAAATATTTAAATGCGATTAAATATTTACTAACTTATCAAAAATTGGGAATCCAGTTCAGGTAGTCGAGGAAATAGTTTTATTTCCTCTATTCCTCTAAAGTACCTATAGCTGGGGATGAGTCCCCCATTCAATCAAAAAATTTCAAACTTACTAAATTCTGAAAATGTCGATGAACTCCCAGGTCATGATTTCAAAATACGTGGTAATCATTCGTAGTTTCGTTGACTGATGTCAACCCACACTGTGACTTACTCCCTTCAAATACTCTGGAGTAAGGAATCTGAATTGTTGCAAAGTTTTGACAAGTATTTGTACTTGGGGGAAATAGGATTAAATTACAATTCCCGTTTCATTGATTTTATCCGGGACCAGGAGGAAAAGTGAAGGAGGCTGTTGGACAGTACCTCTGATTATAGCGTAAGAGGCTGCTGGGCAGTCCAGCACTTATCTCGCGTAGGAGACTGTGGGACAGTCCAGCAGATACAAAGCCCGTATGCGGCTAGGATGATAATCGTGTTAAGATGTCGTCCATCTACTAGTAGAAAAGTGTGAGTATGATACAACGACTGATCATCGTGTATCGTGGCGTGCTCCGGAAAAAGGTCCATTCCCTCCAATTGGAGTTGTGCTGCACATTGTAACGAAAGCCTAGGCGCTGAGTTACTGATAATGTGGCAGTGATGAGTAATGATGTTCCTCATACGGTAGAGGTACTGTATGGCACGTTTTGACGAAAAGAATAATAAATATATCATTCTGTATATTAATGAAGTTTTAAAGGTTTTCCTTTATGATATAAACTTACTTATATGCTTATGCTGCTTTATATTATTGTTGGGCTTAGTGCTCACTCTTGCTTTCTTTTATATATATATCACAACACAACAGCTAGAGTAGATGGCCAGGATTCGTCATACCGCTCGGAAGCGCGTTTGGGCCGCGCAGACCGCCCATAGGATGGCAGTTGCAGCACCTCAGGTAGAATTACTGACTTGGTTCGGAGTGTAACTCTTGTTGCTCCGGTTTATTTATAAGTATCACGTATGTATATTAATGAACAAGAACAAACTTTTGCGCTGCCTTTCTGGTTTCAAATAGAAATCATACTGGCAGTAGGTTGCAAGTATTTTACTTTTGGGTTGTAATAACTTTAATTTATGGATCATATGACTACTGTTTTTGCAATTTCGTTTCTGAGACATAACTAGCGTGAGTATATTGATGGTGGGGTCACCATGTGTGTTGACTTATATTATTATGATTCAAGTATCAAATGTTTGTACGGAATAAAGGAACGTGACAACCTAGATCTCCGACCCTGGATCTGGGGGTGTTACATAGGAGATATAAAGACTTCACCTATAAATAGAACAATTGTACGATCATTTGAGTTACACAGAAAATAGAAATAACATTGCTCTCTTTCCATTTCGATCTTTTTATCTCTTAGTTAAATAATATCTTGTATTAAGATTTATAACACGTTATCAGCACGAGTCTCTGCCCGAGCTTTATTCTACGAAGAAGGTGCAATTTAATTTCTTCTATCTTAGTTGAGCCCCTGCCCGAGTTTTATTCAATCAATAAGGTACGCTCGAAGTTTGTCTATTTTAATTTTATAAATGTTGATATTATCATGCCCATTATTCATAAATATATTGATATTATTTTTAAATTAATAGTTAGCTATGTTATGTGATGTTAATTTTTATATTATGTCATTTATCATTTTATGCTACAAATCTTATTATGTGATACATGATTAAAATTGTTTACGTCTTAATGTGCGATATTATTATATCATGTTTTAAATACTTATTTTATATTCAGAATGACGAATCTTGTAAAATTAGATTTTGTTGCATTGGATGTGTCTAGAGATAACTATTTGTCTTGGGTGCTCGATGCGGAAAGATCCCAACTATTGAACAACTATTAAAAGATACCATCGAATCGGAAAAGATCCCAACTATTGAACAAAATGCCAAAGCTATTATTTTTCTCAGGCACCACATTCATGAAAATTTAAAATTTGAATACCTGACCGTCAAAAACCCATTCACCCTCTGGACCAACCTCAAAGATAGATTTGATCACCAGAAACTTGTCCATTTGCCACATGCCCGTTATGAGTGGATTAATATAAGGTTGTAAGATTTTAAATCTGTTGCTGAATACAATTCTGCCTTGTTCAAAATAAGCTCAAAATTGATTTTATGTGGTGAGAATATTACTGATGCTGACGTGATTGAAAAGACCCTTTCAACCTTTCACCCCAACACTATAATTCTGGCGCAACAATACAGGGAGCGCAATTTTCAGAAATATAGCGAGTTGATATCTCTCCTTCTTGTAGCTGAAAAGAATAATGAGTTGTTGCTGAAAAATCATCAGATACGTCCCACAGGCTCTGCCCAGTTACCTGAAGTACATAACACGTCATTCCGGAAGAATGAACGTGGGAAAGGGTATAGAGGAGGACGAGGTTACGGACGACACCGTGGGCGTGGACATTTTCGTGGTCGGTTTCGAAATTCTGGCCACCAGAAGTGGCAGCGTGATGGACACAACAACTCGGGTCACCAGAAGTGGCAGCGTGATGGCTACAACAACTCAGGCCACCAGAAGTGGCAGCGTGATAGCTACAATAACTCTGGCCACCAGAAGTGGCAAAGTGAGGGGTCAAATAAAAGGAAGGCACCACAAGAAGAAGATACTAGAGATATGTGTTTTAGATGTGGGGCTCATGGACATTGGACTCGTACTTGTCACACACCAAAACATCTTGTAGATCTTTACGAGGCATCTAAAAGACAGAATGAACAAAGGGTAGAAACAAACTTGGCTAGTTTTAATACTGAACCAATAAGTAAGATTTCAAATGAACTTGACACTGGTGCTAATCTTTACTACGGATTAGATGACTAGTTACTATATGTATTTCTTTCATGTCATGTACTTGTTTTAATTTTCTGCTTTTATGTACTTGTTTTATGTTCTGGTTTTATGTACTTTGTTTGTCTTAATAAAATTGTTGTTCATTTATGAATGTACACAGTATAAATATGGAAGATATATGCATTGCTGACTGCGCCACCACTCACACAATTTTACAAGATCTGAAATATTTCTCACAGTTGACTAAAACCAGTTCACATGTCTGGACGATTTCGGGCACATCAAATATAATAGAAGGTTTTGGGAACGCTAGTTTTATCCTACCAAATGAGACACAAATTCACATACCCGATGCTCTATATTCTAGTAAATCCACTAGGAACCTTCTAAGTTTTAAAGGCATTCGTCTTAATGGCTTCCACGTAGAAACTACTAGTGAGAATGAAAAAGAATATCTCCTTATCACTTCAACTACATCAGGCCAAAAGAATATCTTAGAAAAATTACAATCAATATCTTCTGGATTATATGCTACCCAAATTAGAGTCATCGAGTCTCACACTATCATCATTCCCAAAGTCTTAGACCCAAAATCACACACCCTTTGGCATGAAAGACTTGGTCATCCAGGAGTATCAATGATGCGTCGTATAATAGAAAATTCTACAGGACATCCTCTTAAGAATCAAAAGGTTATACCACATGATGAACTTCCTTGCTCAGCATGTTCTTTAGGAAAACTCATTGTCCGACCGTCTCCAGTTAAACTTCAAACCGAGTCTCCAAATTTCTTAGAAAGAATTCAGGGTGACATTTGTGGTCTTATCCATCCACCATCTGGTCCATTTAGATATTTCATGGTTCTAATCAATGCTTCAACTAGATGGTCTCATGTATGTCTACTCTCTACACGAAATACAGCCTTTTCCAAGCTACTTGCTCGTATAATCAAATTGCGAGCCCAATTTCTTGATCATCCCATTAAATCAATTCGACTAGATAATGCTGCTGAATTTACATATGCAACTTTCAATGATTATTGTATGTCAGTAGGGATCTCAGTCGAACACCATGTAGCTCACGTGCACACACAAAATGGTTTAGCAGAGTCTTTCATTAAAAGACTTCAACTAATTGCACGTCCCTTACTTCTAAAGGCAAAATTACCTACATCTGTTTGGGGTCACGCAATTCTTCATGCTGCAAATATAATTAGGATAAGGCCATCTTCTTACCACAAACAATCCCCTCAACAATTAGTTCTTGGTCAAATTCCCGATATCTCACACTTTAAGATTTTTGGTAGTGATGTATATGTTCCTATTGCACCTCCACAGAGATCTAAAATGGGACCGCAAAGAAGAATAGGCATATATGTTGGTTTTGACTCACCATCTATCGTTAGATATCTTTAATCATTAACTAGTGATATTTTTACTGCTCGATATGTTGATTGTCATTTTGATGAGTCTGTGTTCCCTCAATTAGGGGGAGATAATGTTTTGCATAAGTTAAATACTGAACTATCATGGAATACATCAGGATTAAATGTTATTGATCCACGTACTAAACAATGTGAATCTGAGGTTCTAAGAATTATTCATATGCAAAATATTGCTAATCAAATGCCGGATGCTTTTAATGATTCTAGACATTTTGTAAAATCGCATATACCTGCTGTTAACGCTCCGGCAAGGGTTGAAATCCCTGTTCATAAATCAATTCCTGAAGAATTGGTTGGTAATTCAAAACCACGCTAGAAGCGTGGAAGACCTGTTGGTGAAAAAGATGGTGTACCACGAAAACGGAAATTTATTGGACCTGCCCCTGAAGTGGCAATTGTTCCAGAAAATACCCCAAAAGCGGTATCACCACCGGAAGAGGTTCTAGCCCCTGAAGTGGTCGTGACAAAAACATCAGAAGTGGTATTGCCTCTAGAAGGGGATATTGCTCCTGAAGTGGCACATGATTCTGTATAAGCAAAGGTACCTGATAATTATGAGATCTCAATGAGTTGTGTACATAACGGAAAATTATTGGATCGTGGGAGTACTAATATTGATGACGTATATGCTTTTTCCGTGGCATGTGATGTTATTATGAACTCCGATCCAGAACCACAAAGTGTGGAAGATTGTCGACAAAGAGATGATTGGTCAAAATGGAAAATTGCAATCCAGGAAGAATTGCAATCCTTGCGCAAGAGAAATGTATTTGGACTTGCAGTCCGAACACCAGTTGGTGTAATTCCCGTCGGGAATAGATGGGTATTTGTACGAAAACGAAATGAAAGAAATAAAATTGTGAGATATAAGGCCCGGCTGGTAGCCCAGGGATTCTCTCAAAGGCCTGGATTTGATTACCAGGAAACTTACTCTCTTGTGATGGACGGAGTCACTTTTCGTTTTCTGATGGGTATGGCTTGTATGGAAAGATTGGAAACACACCTTATGGACGTTGTGACAGCCTACCTTTACGGATCACTTAATAGTGATATTTATATGAAAATCCCTGAAGGATTAAAGTTAGAAGAAACTAAGCCTCGACATTTATACTCAGTTAAATTACAACGATCATTATATGGTTTGAAACAATCTGGTCGTATATGGTACAACAGGCTTAGTGAGTATTTATTGAATGATGGATATGTAAATGATCAAGTGTGTCTATGTGTGTTTATTAAAAGGTCACAAACTGGTTTTGTTATTATTGTTGTATATGTGGATGATTTGAATATTGTAGGTACTTCTGAAAATATTAATAATGCTGCTAATTATTTGAAAAATGAGTTTGAGATGAAAAAACTTGGAAAGACACGTTTTTGTTTAGGTATACAGGTGGAACACTTATCTATCGGAATATTTATTCATCAGTCAACCTACACGGAAAAGGTTTTTGATCGGTTCTATATGGACAAAGCTCATCAACTAACTACACCAATGGTTGTTCGATCACTCGAAGTTGAGAAAGATCCCTTACGTTCTAGAATGGAAGATGAAGATGCACTTGGACCTGAAGTTCCATATCTTAGTGCAATTGTGGCTCTTATGTATCTTGCAAATAACACACTGCCTGATATTGCATTTGTTGTTAACCTACTCGCGAGATTCAGTTCTGATCCAACTAAAAGGCATTGGGATGGAATCAAACATATATTCAGATATCTTCGGGGGACGATTGATCTTGGGCTATTATTTCCGAACAATTCAAAATCGCAGTTGGTTGGATATGCGGATGCAGGGTATATGTCAGACCCTCATTTTGGACGATCTCAAACAGGGTATAACTCAGCTTGTATTAAGCAGTTAAGGGAAGGATATATCAAAGGGGATCGAACAAAACATATCTTGCCAAAATTCTTCTACACTCATGAACTACAAGAAAATGGCGATATTGATGTACAACAAGTTCGCTCATGTGATAATCTGGCAGATTTACTCACAAAATCACTACCTACATCAACGTTTGAAAAGCTGCGAAATAATATTGGTATGCGAAGATTGAGAAACTTACATGTCAAGTTGTGAGACGTTTTATTCAGGAGGAGTCTGTACTCTTTTTCCTTCGTCAAGGTTTTTATCCCCCACTGGATTTTTCCTTGCAAGGTTTTAACGAGGCAGTCAATCTTTGTAATAACTCACATTTGACAATAAGGGGGAGTGTTATAAATAATCATATATGATTGTCAAATTGTTACTAGAAGGGCACGGTAAATAATACACGACTACAGTTTAAATAGTTGAATTAAGTGTATGAAAGGAAGACAATCACACAAGCCAGCTACACCATCATTTCCGATACACGGAGGAGTTTTAATATACAACTAATATACAACTAATTTCCTGGATACTGTCAACATAATACTAGAGCCAAGTTTGTTTCATCGTATTAAGTATGGGATATGAAAATAATCCTTAAAATTTTCCTATTTCATGTTTGTTGTTCAAAAAATTATTTAAGATTAGTTCAAGGATTATAATCCATTAAATTTTCTTATCTCATGTTTGTTTTGTTGTAGTAGAGGATATGATTATAATCCCTCTAATACTTGGTTGAAGGAGATATTATTTAATCCCCTCTAACAAGTCATTTTTATAAAGGATTATAATCTCCTCACTATAATCCTATGCAAAACAAATATAGGATTAAAAAATTTAAAGGATAGTACTTCAATCTCATAATTATCTCTCAAAACAAACAAGAAATTAAATTTTAAAAAATTATATTTCAATCATAAACTTAATACTTCAAAACAAACATGAGATAGATAATTTAAAGAATTATAATTTATAGTACTTTAATTAATGAAATTATTTATTCCCTGGAGAAAAAAGAAAATTCTCTTGTCTTGTATATTGTATATGAAATAGCAAAATTAACTCAAATGTATGAGAAATGTTGAGGTCCAGAAAAAATGTCATCATGTTATTGTGTAGTTAGTGCTTTGGCTCAACAGCTTTCTAGTATAACACACAGCTTAAATCTTGCTTAACAAATATATTTAAGTGGACTATATAACCAAGAAAGCAAAAAAAAATAATAATAATTAAGGGATCTCATATTTTTATTTGAACATGGCCCTTACGAACATGAGCCGGGCCTGTTCACATAAATTTGAAATTGTATCATCGAGTCGAGGCAATGCAGTAGGATTTGGTCAACCGATTAACTAGATTACATAATCCGTTTAATAAAGCATTAGTAATAAACGGTAGAGCTTTAAAGTAACAAATAAACTATGACTGTGAATCCTCAGCCTAAATAACCTCACAGCCACACAAAATTTCACCTGTACTATATGGACTAGAGATTGGGGAAACCACAAATACCCACAACTAAAAGCTTCATAATCATCCTACATAAATACATATATAAATCCTCTCTACTTGTCCTTTTTTTCCTCTATTGCTCCAAAATTTCAGAGTCGATCTCTCCCAAAAAATGGGCTATCGTTTTGCTCTGATCACTACATTTCTGTTGGTGGCCTTGACATCTGCAATAATGACTGAATCATTCGCAACCGAAACATCGTCGGATCCAGGTTCTACCCGAAGATTTCTTGGAGGGGGTGGCCATATAAGTTACGACGCTCTTAAAGCAAACAAAGTACCATGCAACCAACGTGGAAACTCGTATTATAACTGTGGAGCCTCCGGAAAGGCTAATCCATATCAGCGTGGTTGCACAGCTGCGACGCGATGCGCACGCCGTTAAAGAAGAAGAAAAATGAAGAAGAAGAAGAAGAAGAAGAAGAAGAAGAAGATTGATGGAATGTACGTACAATCGACAAAAGATGCAGGAACGTTACATGCATGCAACGTTAATTAATTTAATCGATCCACGAATAAGGCAAGGTCTTCGTAATGTTTGCGGTTGAATATATATTTTAGTAATTTGTTTAGGAATGGGGATAAGGATAAATAGTTTGTTTTTAATTTGGTGAATGTTTTAGCTTTAGAAAGAGTTGCATTTTGTTAATTAGTCTTTTGGTTAAAAATAAAGCTTCGTGTTCCTCTCCATTTACATGATCTTGGTGTGTTAAATCCCCCTCGATTCATCGTGATAACTGTCAAATGCACGTCTAGTGATCCGGTATTAGAGATGCGCAAAAAGTCCATCGAGCTGGGCCTTGACCGTGCCTCGAATTTAAAGTGTTAGAACTCTTTCCAGCAAATTGCAGCTGTGTGTATCATGTTAGGTGTATTTAATTTATGTTTTAGCATATCACACTTAAAGTTATTGTTTTTAATTGAACTAAATGAAACTATAAAACATATTCCTGCAAAAGAAAATGATCTTAATATGGCAAACTGATACTTAACTAACACAACTCAACTCAAAGTAAAAATATATATATATTGGTCATTTTACGTACAGCATTATAAGTTAAAATTAATAATTTTCAAAAAAAAAATTGTAGATAATTATGACAATAGTGCTCTAAAAACTCTCTATTGATTCCATTTTATCGGAGTTCAGTTTGGACCTCATTTTGTCTAAAATATGAACTACATTAATATATATGTATTATTATATAATTAAAAAAAAATTATTAAATACAGATTAATAACAAGTCAACAACACCAATTATGAAGGAAGAAGAGAAATCTTTGGGGGGATCAGACGTTTTCAAGAATGGCATAATTCTGTGGTACATTAAATTTTTATGTTGATCTGATGGGCCGAAAACAACTTAGAAAAAATGGACCACTTCATTGCTTTGAAGCAAGGCAACAACAATTATAACATCAATGATAATTTATACCCAGCTAATAACTTTTGCCTCATGTGAAAATTTGTACCTTGATGTCTAAATGTTTGTTTCTCTGTAACTGAAAAACCAAACCAAGTATATGATTTATACATAACTAGGTTACTAAGCCGCGATTCGCAGCGGCATTATAAGATACTAGTTTACTAAGCCGCGATTCGCAGCGACCTTATAATAATTTCTCTAAAAAAATTAAAAACATTCTACAAAAATTCTTTTCAAATGAAATAAATAATTATATTTATAACATAAAGTTTCTTTTGGATTTTTCGTGTTGTATCGAGCATTCACGAAAATTATGAATAAATATAGAAAAAGACAATTATTTAATATATTCATTATTTAACTATTATGTTGAATATTATTATATTAATTACCATTTTTTATCTAAATTCCAACTTATATTTTAAAATACATAATACAATATCAATATTTAATTCTAGTATATAATACGCTACTTGTAATGAACCGCCCTCCCTTTAAAGATTTTTCCTCCCAATGAGCCTATTTCTCGTTATTACCAAATTTAATATATAACACATTAATCTACTATATAAATTACATGATTTTGAAATTTGTTTTGTATTCTTGACGTATAATACAATAGTTACAAAAACTTATCTTTATAACCTTAAAGATAAATTTTTAAAATTTTCTTTTTGAGGAATTTTGGACCATAACTTACATTCAATAACGATGAGATAAACTACACAAAAAGAGACAATATATATGTCACTTTTATCAAAATATAAAAACTAAATTAAATTACGTATAATCTCAACCAGAGATTCGTGTGAATGAGAATTGATATGTACAAAACGTTATGGTACATACATCCACTTTCTTAATTCGATAATACAACTAACGTCATCAAATTCATCTTCTTAGTAGTACAACAGAACTTTTGCAAATATTCTAAAATCAATAAACAATACAAATATTTGTTAAAGTAGAACATAAATTAAGTCTTCAACTAATATGACATCACTTTTCTACGTATCTTATATTTAGAGCTTGTGCACCTTTGATTTTTAAATTAAAATAATACATTATACTCAGATTAACTGGACGGTTGGACTCCCTCCATGACTTCTTTCTCGCTGTTGTATATGTAGTGGTACATATGAATAACAGAAAAACTACCAAACATGTCACTGACAACTTACAATCTTGGAGAACTATTTATGCAAAGATAAACCAAACATGTCACTAACATGGATATTAATATTAGACCAAAAACAAAAACACGATGAAGCCAATTAACAACACATACATACATGAAAAGAAAATATATTTTTTTGGCTTTGCAACTTTAAAATTTATAGAGGGTGTGTATATTTAGTTTACTTCGTTAGTAAATATCTTAAAGGTAAGAATAATTATATTTAGTTTCCTATTTTAGTAAAGATTTGAAAGGCAATTGAGATATTGTCTAACAAAAAAATTTAGGAAAATATTAAAATTGTATATTTAGTTTCCTTCATTAATAAAGATTTTAAAGCCAATTGATATATTTTAGTTTGCTCCATTAGTCAATATTTTAAAGATAATTGAGATATTCTATTTTAAAGGCAAGAATATTTATCTTTAGTTTTCTCCTTTAGTAAAGATTTCGAAGACAATTGAGATATTGTCTAACAAAAAAGTTTAGAAAATTATTAAAATTGTATATTTAGTTTTCCAATTAATTTATTTTAGTTTCCTCATTTAGTGAATATTTTAAAGGCAAATGAGATATTCTATTTAAAAGAAAATAAAATTTATATCTAGTTTCTTCGTTTAGTAAATATTTGGAAGACAATTGAGATATTGTCTAACAAAAAAATTTAGAAAAATTTTAAAATTTTATATTTAGTTTCCTCCATTAATAAAGATTTTAAAGTCATTGATATATTTTAGTTTCCTCCATTAGTGAATATTTTAAAGGCAATTGAGATATTTTCGAATTTTTGATTTTAAATCTAAATTATAAAAAAAATGTATTACCTTACATTATTTTAAACTTTCCTCTATTATTATCTAAATATTCTCATTATCTTTTAAAATGAAATTAACATCTTAACATTCTTTTCTCCTAAACTTTCTTTTTTTATGTGATATAATAGAAAATACAGGAACGTTTTGGTAAATAAGAAATTTAGAAATTAAATCGGTCTTGCATAAGAAATTAATTAATTAATAATATCTCTAAATTTTCTCAAAATATATTCTACAAAATACGTTTTTAAATAAAATAATATTTCTAATATAAAATTAATTTTTGTTTTGAATTATATTTATTTATTTATTTATATATATAAAATTTTAGATCGTTTAATCAAAAACTACAATTATGACTTGATAGAATTTTCTTTGATTTAGAAAATTATTACAACTTCCTTATTATTTTCGAATTTGTAGGACTTGATAGAATTTTCTTTGATTTAGAAAATTATTACAACTTCTTTATTACTTCCATTGATCTTCAATTTGAAGATACATCACCGTGCATATTGAATTATTGATCTTGCCCTACAAAACAAAAATAAAAAATAAAAATATCAATAAATCAGGCAAGTACATGGAGATAAATTAACATAATTAAAAATCGCATGAGTTCTTGAGAAAGATAATAGTATTGGTGTTCTCGTAACTCATAAAACTTTTATTTCCTCTGTATATAGTTTTTTTTATTATAGAATTTGATTTGATTTTATAGAATTTAATTTAAAAAATTAAATTCTAAATAGAATTGACTTTTAGATATCTATTGTCTTTCCTATAAATTCGGATGTAAATAAGGAAATTCAATTTTATTGAATTAAAATTGAGAAGTTCTACAAATAAGATAAATATTTTCTCGACTGAGAGTTTTAAAGATATAATATAATATAAAATTTGATCAGATGTATCATTTTTCGATGACTTATCTTTTATAAGTATTTTTTTTCTATCTATTTGGAGTTATAAAAGTAAATTCAAATTTATGGTATAATTTCTCGACGACTTATCTTTTATAAGTATTATTTTTGTTGTAAAAGGAAATTTAAATTTCTAGATATTATAAAAGTAAATTCAAAATTCTAATTTAAAATAGAGGAGTTCTAGAAAAATAAAAAAATATGATCCAATATAAATTAGCGGTTATACTTACCTTTTATACAATAAGGAAGTTGTAATAATTTTCTAAATCAAAGAAAGTTTTATCAAGTCCTACAAATTCGAAAATAATAAGGAAGTTGTAATAATTTTCTAAATCAAAGAAAAATTCTATCAAGTCCTACAAATTCGAAAATAATACGGAAGTTGTAATAATTTTCTAAATCAAAGAAAATTCTATCAAGTCCTACAAATTCGAAAATAATAAGGAAGTTGTAATAATTTTCTAAATCAAAGAAAGTTCTATCAAATTCTACAAATTCGAAAATAATAAGGTAGTTATAATTATTAAAATTAAAAAGTGTGAAAATTGAGAAAATTAGAAAAATAGAACGGAGCGATTCTAGAGGCGCCACCTCACCGCCTCCGTCTTCTCCTTTATATAAGTATATTGATTTGTTAGGAAAAAGAATATTAGAATAAAAATTGTGAAATTAATATCTACAAAATTATTTAAATTATCAAATAAAATATATTCTATAAAATTTGTATTTGGGTAGGTAATATTATAAAGTATTTACATATTCCTTTTGTTTATATAGTTTGATTGTTTATTTTCTTGAACCGATATCATTGTCATACAACATATCTTAGAAAAGTTAATAACATCATACAATTTGACAAATTAATAAGTTATAAGTATATTGATTTATTAAATTTTTCATCGATCAAAATCATGTCAAGACTGATCAGTTCTTCGGTATTTGGATTGACAGATTCTCACATTCTACACACTCGTACTCTTATCATCCAGGTATAGCTGTTGTCGTTCAAAGCATCCAACATGGTGTAGGTCATAGTTGTATTGATTGTAAATATGGTTGTAAAAATTTGAACTTATGTAAAAAAGTTTCAGCGTAGATTTTTTGTTATTAATGATCATTAATTTATAGGTGTTTGTAAGGTGAATAATATGGAAATCCGTTATGTTTAAAAATCAAGAAGTATTATAAAAGAAAAGTTCTTTAAAGTTTGAAAATAATAAAAGAAAGTTTTATCAAGTTTGAAAATAATAAAAGAAAGTTCTATCAAGATTGAAAATAATAAAAGAGAAAATTGTAATTATTAACATAAGATCCTAAAAATTCAAAAATAATAAGAAAATTGTAATTTTCTAAATCAAAAAAAGTTCTATCAAGTTTGAAAATAATAAAAGAAAGTAATATTAAGATTGAAAATAATAAAAAAGAAAATTTCAATTATTAACATAAGAGACTATAAATTCGAAAATAATAAGGAAGTTGTAATTTTCTAAATCAAAGAAATTTTATCAAGTCCTACAAATTCGAAAATAATAAAGAAGTTGTAATTTTTTAAATCAAAGAAAGTTCTTTCAAGTTTGAAAATAATAAAAGAAAGTTTTATCAAACCTACAAATTCGAAAATAATAAGGAAGTTGTAATTTTCTAAATCAAAGAAAGTTCTATCAAGTTTGAAAATAATAAAAGAAAGTTCTATCAAGCCTATAAATTCGAAAATAATAAGGAAGTTATAATTTTCTAAATCAAAGAAAGTTCTATCAAGTCCTACAAATTCGAAAATAATAAGGAAGTTGTAATTTTCTAAATCAAAGAAAGTTCTATCAAGTTCTACAAATTCGAAAATAATAAGGAAGTTGTAATTTTCTAAATCAAAGAAAGTTCTATCAAGTTTGAAAATAATAAAAGAACATTTTATCAAGTTTGAAAATAATAAAAGAAAGTTTTATCAAGTTTGAAAATAATAAAAGAAAGTTCTATCAAGATTGAAAATAATAAAAGAGAAAATTGCAATTATTAACATAAGATCCTAAAAATTCAAAAATAATAAGAAAATTGTAATTTTCTAAATCAAAAAAAGTTCTATCAAGTTTGAAAATAATAAAAGAAAGTTATATCAAGATTGAAAATAATAAAAAAGAAAATTGCAATTATTAACATAAGAGACTATAAATTCGAAAATAATAAGGAAGTTGTAATTTTCTAAATCAAAGAAAGTTTTATCAATTCCTACAAATTCGGAAATAATAAAGAAGTTGTAATTTTTTAAATCAAAGAAAGTTCTTTCAAGTTTGAAAATAATAAAAGAAAGTTCTATCAAGCCTAAAAATTCGAAAATAATAAGTAAGTTGTAATTTTCTAAATCAAAGAAAGTTCTATCAAGTTTGAAAATAAGAAAAGAAAGTTCTATCAAGCCTACAAATTCGAAAATAATAAGAAAGTTGTAATTTAGTTTGAAAATAATAAAATTGTAAAATTAAAAATTGTGAAAAATTGAGAAAATTAGAAAAATAGAACGGAGCGATTCTAGAGGCGCCACCTCACCGCCCCCGTCTTCTTCTTTATATAAGTATATTGACTAGGTTACTAAGTCGCGCTTCGCAGCGGCATTATAATATATTTGTTAAAAAAGAATATTAGAATAAAAATTGTGAAATTAATATTTATGAAATTATATAAATTATTAAATAAAATATATTCTATAATTAAAACACTTTTTTCTAACAAATTCTACTCCTCTTCAAAAAATATCACGGGAAATTACCTTTAAATTAAAGCATCCCGTGATATTTTTGGAAAAAGAGTTGATTTTGTTAAAAAAATGTTTTAATGATAAAAGGTAATAAGCTGGTTAGTATTTTTATATTATTTATTATTAATGGTAATATGTTTTAAATTAAAGGTAAAAAAAGTGTTTTAAAGATAAAAGGCAATCAACTAATTACTATTTTTATATTATTTTATTAGTTATTATAAAAGGTAATATGTTTTAATTTAAATATAATTACTCGTGATATTTTTGGAAAATGACTTAGGGATGACAGGTGTATCCAGATTTGTATAAATTTTACTATTTCTTGTGGTAGAAATGCTAATTGTATGTGCATATAAGAGTAAGTAAATGGTTAAAAAAAACTAATATAAGAATTAAATCAATAATATTAATGAAACAAATATTTGTATAATATCTAATGATATTCGTTCAATCGAGATAAGATAGATTTATATATGTGCAATTTCTAAAACTATATATTATAAAAAACATTAATAAATATAATTACTTTTAAATTTTTTAATCTGGGTAGATGTGACAATTATTATATAGGGTTCACCATCCTTCTTGTATAAATTTGTATCAACCATCTCGGTCAACTTTTCCCACAAAGTTATGGTACTGGTGATGGAGCTATTTAAGAAAAAAATTAGAACAAATTAAATAAGTAAAACAAATAAATCGGGGTAACCAAAGAAGTAATATAAAATTACAAGAGCAATAAAAAAAATTAACATCTATATTAAAATTAATATAATGCATAACTTACTAATTTGTGACAATTTTGAGATCTCTTTTTTTCCAACCGCATTTGACAACTTCAATGCCACCCAAGTAGGTCAAACAACCCACAACATCTAAATCAACATAGAAAAAATAATATTAGAACATGATAGTTTGAATTATAACTTATATAATAGTATTACTTATATATTACTCTAATATATTACTGCATCAAAAACCTGAGAGTATGTTGGTGTCATTAATACGTGCATCAATCATATCCGGACATATGAACTGAAATCTATGCACTGATATGTTGACGATGCCTTCTTCAAATCTCTTAGGCAACATTATGCGTATGAAGAGCAATTTAGACCCATGTGATAGTGGTATATATTTCCCTGTACTTGAAACAACTTTCAGATTTTTGATGCTGTACACGGAGCCTTCCTCTAAAAGATTTTTGAACCGAGAGACAAGAATCTTCGGGATCGTAGCATGGATCAAATTTTCCTGTCATACAACATATCTTAGAAAAGTTAATAACATCATACAATTTGACAAACTAATAAGTTATAAGTATATTGATTTATTAACCTTTTCATCGATCAAAATCATGTCAAGACTGATCAGTTCTTCAATATTTGGATTGACAGATTCCCACATTCTACACACTCGTACTCTTATCATCCACTATCGTTCAAAACATCCAACATGGTGTAGGTCATAGTTGTATTGATTGTAAATATGGTTGTAAAAATTTGAAGCTATATAAAAAAGTTTCGGTGTAGATTTTTTGTTATGAATGGCCTTTAATTTATAAGTGTTTGTAAGGTGAATAACACGGAAATCCATTATGTTTAAAAGTAAGAAATATTATAAAAGAAAAGTTCTAGAAAGTTTGAAAATAATAAAAGAAAGTTCTACCAAGTTTGAAAATAATAAAAGAAAGTTTTATCAAGTTTGAAAATAATAAAAAGAAAGTTGTTAGGCTCAAGACATGTCTGAATACCACTATTAACAAGCCTACACTTTGTGACTATGTCACATTACATGACCTAGTGAGTTCTATCACTGGGATATAGTATAGGTCTCTAAATGTACTTGTCTTGTTCTCATGAACATTAGCTTGACCATATATGCTCAGAGTTATAATGAGCTTAGTAAAGTTTCTTGCATCTAGATTGTATATAGGCCATTGAATAATTGTCCTGGTAGAAGTTCAGAAGTGTTCATGCAGCAGGATAGAGATAAATAAGGCTATGAAGAAATAAGTTGCAGAAATTTGTCTAAGGCATTATATAGCAAAGTCAGAAGAAAGCTATGTCGTGAAGTCACCAATATCCATGTCGTGAAGTACTATATCGCATAGTCCATTTTGTACTATGTCGAGAAGTCCTCAAGACACATGTCGTGAAGTGTTGAAGTCAGCAAAGTCAAAGAAGCCTAGATCGTGAAGTCCTCAGAAGCCCTATGTCGCATAGTCATCAAATGACCTATGTCGCATAGTCTTCAAATGACCTATGTCGCAAAGTCGTCAAAGGCTATATCGCGAAGTCCTCACAAGTGAGATCGCGAAGTCAGGAATGAAGTGGAGTTCACGATATCAACACTTAGCTGTTTACAACAAGACAAATCAAGGTACAGAATCAAAAGAGACAAATACTGAAGCATTTGTTCTGGCAAGGTGGTCCAAAGAACAGATGGCAAATCTACAGCTAAACTTGGAGAGAAAGATAAGAGACAAGCAGCTACAGAAACGGGAAAGACTCCGAAAAGCAGGTGGTCCTTCCTGACACAGTTAACGTCTTATGGCAGGACAAGTTGGACTTTCAGCAAGGGGTAACTGTGTAAAAATAGGTGTGTGCACTAGTTTGTATAGGACTTATATATATTATGCACATCCTATTGTTAGCTGTAAGAGAGATACATATAGTTATTTGCTAAGCTCTTTTCTCTGTAAGCAAGCAAGTTCAAACTGTTCTTGTTTAGAAGCCAGAAATTCTATTGTGAATTTCTTGGAAAGCTGTAGTATTTAATTTGCTTATACAAAGTAGATTAAAGTGATTGTGTGTGTTATTTACTTTCTGCATATTACATATCATAATCATATACAGTCTGTTACTTAGTTTTCAAGAATCGAAAAATATATCAAACTATCCATTCACCCCCCCCCCTCTGTCTAGTTTCTAGTAGTATTCATTTCTAACAAGTGGTATCAGAGCGAAGGTTGTTAACGTACAAACAGGAAAAGATCAAGAATGAGTTCACAGAAACTAAGCAGTATCAAGATTCCTCCCTTTAACAAGGAGCACTACAGTTTATGGAAGAAGAAGATGTTGCTTTTCATCAAAGCTTCTAACCCCATGTATTTAGATATTCTAAAGCATGGTCCCTTCATTCCAATGATCGAGATTGGTGAAACAACCATTGGCACTGAGATTGTACCAGCAAAACATGTGCCCAAAGATCCCTCAAAATACACTGATCCTGAAAAGGAAAAAGTTGCACTGGATGGACATCTTCAACTTATCATTTGTGAATCTATGGACTTCAACATGTATGGCACTGTTGCTCATTGTACTAGTGCCAAGAAGATGTGGGATCTTATAGAAGTGCTCTGTGAAGGAACTACTGAAATAAGAAAGAACAAGAAGCAGATCCTTGTTTCACAATATGAAGCCTTCATGGCTCAGCCAAAAGAGGGAATCACAGAAGTGTTTGAGAGATTCAACAAGCTGATAAACGAGCTCAAACTCTATGACAAACACTATGAAACAGAAGAGCTCAATATGAAGTTTTTACTAACTCTTCCAGATCACTTGGAACCAAGAATCTCTTCCCTTAAAGAAAGAGATCTAACAAAGATTGGTTTTGATGTGTTATATGGTGTTTTGAAGACATATGAGTTGGAGCTGTTTCAAAAGAGATCTATTCAAGCAAAGCAAGGATTAGTGGCTAATACCTCCTGTGCACTTATTGCTGACAACCTAAGTCAAAGAATGGACTCTCTTAAAATCAGTCAGGTGAAGATTGAGGAACTGGAAGTTGAAGACACTGGTGATGAGGTCCAGGTCGTCTATGATTTGCCTGAGGAAGATGAGTTTTACAGCATGGAGGAACTGGACAAAATGGAAAACAAATCTTTTGCTTATATGGCTAGGAGGTATCCTAACATAAGGTTTAAAAGAATGCAGCCATTCAGGTCCAAGTTCAATACTGGAAACACTGGTGGATCTAGTGGCTCAAACACCTTCAATAAAGGAAAAGGGATTGCTGGTGCTGCTAAGGGTGGATACAAGACAGGAAGTGTGGATAGGACCAAAATAAGATGCTATAACTGCAATGAACTTGGGCATTTTGCCACTGAGTGCAAAAAGCCTAAACAAGTCAAGAAGGACAAAGCATACTTAGAGCTTGAAGCTAAGTATGAGGCTCTACTCAAGAAACAACAGGGCAAAGCTTTTATTGCTGAGGGAAAATGCTGGGATGACTCTGATGAAGAAGAAGAACAAGAGTACTCAAACTATGCCTTGATGGCATTTTCTGATGATGGTGATTCAAGTCAGGTACCCATTCTTACTTCTCTTGATATGACTCCCCTTCAATATAAGCAAACTGTTGAAGATATGAGCACTGAGATGTTTAATATTCATACTAGCATGTTAGTAGCTAATGAAGAAATTGATAGACTAACTGCTAAGAATGTTGAGCTTACAGAAAAGAATGAGAAACTTGAGTTAATGGCTGTGAACCTGGATGGTTTGAAAAAGGAGGTTGAGTATCTTAAAAACAAAGTGATTTGTGCTGAGCAGATAGAGAAAGCCCTTAGGGAACAAATTGCTGAAACTGAACTGAAACTAAGAAGCTTCAAAAACTCATCTGAACTTATTCAAACCTATCACAAGGAACACACTGAAGACTACAAGGTTGGAGTTGGTTTTGACTATGATAATGACAAGGGAAGGAAGAAGGTCAAGGGCAAAGGAAAGGAAACTCTTACAAACAAAAATGCCCCAACCATACTGTCAAGTGTTGAACATCCCATCTTCAGAAAGAGTGCTGTTGAGTTTGATGAGGAACTACTGATCATCAAGCAACAACTACTTGAAGAAGATGAGGCTGCTAAGAACACTTCTTCCTTTCCTGAACTTGTCAATCAGAAAGAGACCAAAGACAATCTTGTCAAGAGTCCTAAAGCAAAGAAAGAAGTTGTTAAGAAAAGGAAACAAAACAGAAATGGTAAAGTGGGTGTTAACAAGGGAAACAACTATGCTTATGTGCCAAATGCTCCCAGGAAACAATGTCAAAAATGCCTATCTGTTAATCATTTGACTCATAAGTGTAGTAAGCCTGATATTGTTGAAGCTGACAACCTGAGTAACCATTCTGCTAGCATAAATTCTAGTCATGATTCTTTCTGTGGTAAGCCAAACTGCATGACATACTATGTGACTGTGATTGCTAACTGTTTATCTCTTAAACATAAACTTGACTCTGTACAATCTGGTGAATCACACACACATATGCATTCTCATAGGACAGGGTCCCCAATCAGGGTTGAGAGGGTGAAAACTTCATGTGAGCCTAAGAGTGTAAACTCCAAAGCCACAGAAAAAGTGAAGTCTCCTACTATGAGAAATGCAATTTATGACAGAAGAATTATTAATCAAAATGTTTCTAAATCAACTGGACCCTACCAAGTGTGGGTACCAAAAACAACTTAGTCATTTTGTGAATGCAGGGCAACAGGAATAAAAGAGTCATATGGATCTTGGACAGTGGATGCTCAAGTCACATGACTGGTGATATAGCCCTGCTATCACATTTTGAAGAAAAGGCTGGCCCATCAGTAACCTTTGGAAATGACAACATTGGCTATACAATGGGATATGGCAGTGTTAAATCTGGAAATGTCATTATTGAAGATGTAGCATTTGTTGAAGGACTGAAGCATAATCTCTTGAGTATTGGACAATTCACCAACAGAGGTTTCAAAGTGGAATTTGATGAAGACCTTTGTTCAATCTCAAAAAGGGAAAGTGGTGAAGTTGTTCTAACTGGTGTGAAGAAAGGAAGCTTGTTTGTAGCAAATCTCAAGGCTGCAGATAAGGGAGAAATCTGCTGTTTCTACACTAAAGCCACAAATGAGGAATTCTGGCTATGGCACAAAAAGCTGTCTCACTTGAATGTTCAGGCAATGAACTCTCTAACCAAGAGAGAACTTATCAGGGATTTGCCTGCCTTGGAGTTTGTGCAAGATGGAGCTTGTGAAGCTTGTCAGAAAGGAAAAATTAAAAGATCCAGTCACAAGAACAAATTGCTCAATACAAATTCAAAACCTCTGCAGCTAATTCACATGGACTTATTTGGCCCTGTGAATGTAATGTCCCTCTCCAAAAAGAAATATGCTCTAGTGATGGTAGATGACTATTCAAGATATACTTGGGTGGAATTCCTATTCTCCAAGGATGAAGCACCCCAAGTCATAATAGAGCATATCAAGAGAGTTGATAAAGAAGCACAAAACACTGGTTCCTCTGTAGTTACCTTGAGAAGTGATAATGGGACTGAGTTCAGAAATTCAACATTGTATGAGTTTTGCAAAGATAAAGGAATTTCTCAACAATTCTCAGCTCCTAGAACACCTCAACAAAATGGAGTAGTTGAGAGAAAGAATAGAACTCTCATTGAAGCTGCAAGGACAATGCTGCTGGATGCAAAGCTACCCACTAGCTTTTGGGCTGATGCTGTTAACACAGCATGCTATGTGCAAAATAGAACATTAATCAATAAGAAGTCTGGCAAAACTCCTTACTCATTAATGACTGGAAAAAGAGCATCCTTCAAGCACCTGCATGTGTTTGGAAGCAAGTGTTTTGTGATGAAAGATACCTCTGAGCATGTTGGAAAATTTGATGCTAAAGCATTTGAAGGTATCTTCATTGGATACTCTCTGGAAAGGACAGCATACAGAGTATTTGTACCTGAGCATCACAAAGTCATGGAAAGCATGGATGTTACCTTTGATGACAAGAAAACTCCTGGACTGAAAACAAGTGATCAAGACAGTGTGCCATTGAGATTTGAGAATCAAGGTTATCTTGAGGATTCTGAAAGTGAAGATGAACCCCCTGTTCAAACTGTTCTAGAGAATGAAATCCTTGAAGTTGACAATCTTCTTCAAACACCTGTGCAAGGGTTCACAAACACAGGGGGAGAAGAAGAGAATGCACCTTTCAACCAAAATGAGCTTGGAACAGATCAAGGAAATGAACAGGGGCACACAAGGAAATGGGACAGAGCCCACACTAGGGATCAAATCATTGGAGATCCCAGTGAGGGAGTTAGAACAAGAAGGGCAACATTAAATACATGTCTGTATAGCTGCTTTCTGTCACAAGAGGAACCTAAATTAATTGAAGAAGCTTTGAAGAATTCTGATTGGATTGTTGCCATGCAAGAAGAGTTGAATCAATTTGAGAAAAACAAAGTATGGGAACTAGTACCTCCTCCAAAAGGAAAGAATGTTATTGACACCAAATGGGTGTTCAGAAACAAGATGGATGAAGAAGGAGTGGTAATAAGAAACAAAGCAAGGCTGGTTGCCAAAGGATATTGTCAGCAAGAAGGCATTGACTATGATGAGACATTTGCACCTGTAGCTAGACTGGAAGCCATCAGAATCTTCCTGGCTTTTGCAGCTCACTCAGATTTTAAGGTGTATCAAATGGATGTGAAAAGTGCATTTCTCAATGGTGATCTTGCTGAAGAAGTTTATGTGTCTCAACCACCTGGATTTGAGAGTGAAGACTTCCCAGACTTTGTGTATAGACTGCTCAAGGCACTCTATGGACTCAAACAGGCACCAAGAGCCTGGTATGAAACTCTATCTCAATTCCTTCTTGAGCATCAATTTACCAGGGGTACAATTGACAAAACTCTATTCTTCAAGAAGCATGGAAATGATATCATTCTTGTTCAAATCTATGTGGATGATATTATCTTTGGCTCTTCAAATGAAAAACTCTGTGAAAGGTTCTCTAAGTTGATGCAAAGCAAATATGAGATGAGTATGATGGGAGAGTTAACCTACTTCCTAGGCCTGCAAGTACATCAAAGGGAGGATGGCATCTTTATAAACCAATCTAAGTATGTCAAGGATCTTTTAAAGAAATATGGTTTAGAAGAGTCATCCCCAGCTAAAACTCCTATGTCTACTACAATCAAGCTGGATGAAGACAAGAAAGGCAAGAGAGTTGATATCAAGGTCTATAGAGGAATGGTTGGATCCTTACTCTATCTCACAGCTAGCAGGCCAGACATCATGTTTGCCACATGCCTTTGTGCAAGGTTCCAGTCTGATCCCAAGGAATCTCACATGATGGCTATCAAAAGAATCTTCAAGTATCTGAAGGGGACTCCTAATCTTGGGCTATGGTATCCAAAGGGCACTGGGTTCAACCTGGTTGGTTACACAGATTCTGATTATGCTGGATGCAGAATTGACAGGAAGAGCACCTCTGGAAGCTGTCAATTCCTAGGTCAAAGGTTAGTGTCCTGGTTTAGTAAGAAACAACAGTCCACAGCAACATCCACAGCTGAGGCTGAATATATTGCTGCTGGAAGTTGCTGTGCTCAATTGCTTTGGATTAGAAATCAACTCATGGATTATGGGCTAGTGTTAGAACACATTCCTCTAATGTGTGACAATACTAGTGCAATATCCATAGTTGCCAATCCTGTTAATCATTCTACTACAAAGCACATTGAGATCAGGTACCATTTCATTAGGGAACATGCTGCAAATGGTACCATAGAAGTCTCTTATGTTCCCACTGAGAAACAATTAGCTGACATATTTACTAAACCTCTGAATGAAGCAGTCTTCAACAGACTTGTGAGTGAAATTGGAATGCTCAATCCTTCATTTAGTTGCTCTAAGTAAGTATGCCAGTAAATAGTTGCAGCAGTAAATTTTCACTGTATTTAAATGCTCTATTTGTTTGGAGTGAAAATTAGCTGAGATATGATTTATAAATATTTCAGTATTTTACTGCATATTTTTCAAAATCACATTTGTTGGTAAAGTTGTGAGCTTTTAAGACATCTCTATATAGATGTTTTTCAGAGTTCATGACACAGTTCAAATCAAACAGACTTATATCGCAAACTGTTGAGATTGTGAGACTTCGCGACATAGTTCATTTCATGAGTTTGCGACATAGTTCATTTTATGACTTCGCGACTTAGAATAACTATATCGACAAGTCTCCACATTTGACAGAATTTTGATTTAAATTTATTTTATTTCAAAATTTGATAAAAGTCTGACAATTTGCTTAAAATTCCTAAAAGAGAGCTTTAGCCAGGGTATTTCTACTATATCGCAAAGTCTCCCCAATCCTTTCATCTTGAGGACTTTGCGACATAGTTCATTTCTGAGACTATGCGATATACTGTGCAAGACTTTGCGGTACAGGCCATTTTTGACTTCACGACATACAAATAGACTGTACACATTCATAACTCCATATCGCAGTGTCTCTATCATATAAATACCTTTTCTAACCGTTCACTACTTTTCATCTTGTCTATTGCTCTCAAACTCTCAAACCTAAGCACAAATTCTCTACTCTCTTTTTTACTCTCACTCTCGAAATGGCACCCAAATCTCAAACAGTATCATCCTCAATCCCTTTAACCATTCCAAAAGAAACCAATCTTCTCACCATTCCCTTTGAGGCTGAGGCTAACCCAAGGTACAAGTGTTTTGTACGGTTCTTGAACACTTCCTACCTACGCCAAGCCCTAATTCACTACTAGAAAAACTTCAATAGACATCGGTTTTTGGCCGATGTCTACGTGTTTTTCGACCGATGTCTTTGTCGGTGATGTTAAAAGTACCCCTTTTAGACATCGGTTTCTAGCCGATGTCTAAATAGCCATTTTACATCGGTTTCTTTCTAAGATATGTTGTCTTAACATACATTTAGCATCAGTCACATTGTGAATTCTGTTGTCTAAACTAACATTTGACATCGATTTCTTTTCAAGTAACTATTGTCTTTATATACTTTTAACATCAGTTTTGTTTTGAAAAATTGGTGTTATTTTTGTTTTTCTACATCACTTTTCTATCAATTAATCGTTGTCTTTTATTCTGATGGACATTTTTTCCTTTTATTAATTTTTTTATTTTTACTTGCATGAACACGAACTTTATATTTCATGTATTCACTAAAATAACCAAAAGTAAAGTTAACATTAACACAAATCCAGTATTCCTACATCAATAAAAAAACATCAAATTACAATGGCCACGTTCATTCGAAACCAGAACCGAAGTTTCAAGTACAAACAAACAGCTAACTATAAGAGGTGATAATGAATTAATGCCGAAACTCATAAGAGGTGAGTTCTCTTATGAAGCTGATTGGGCAGGTCTGTCGAGGTCAGTAGTACAGATTGCAGAATGTATGCATGCTGTTAAGAACTTGGATAACACTTGATCGGTCCAACCAAGGCAAGGGCTTCGGTAAGTGCCATTACAAGATGCTCGAGGTGATCTTCAATGAAGGCATGTCCATGCAGAGCTTGCATGGAATTCAAAATTCTTCCAACGATCTGATGTAAAATATGGCATTGCAATACATTAATAATTTTCAGAAAGACCGAATACTAAGTTCAGTAGTTACAACATACTAATAGAAGTCCACTGTAAACAAGTCGAAACAGAAAACCAGTCTAATTATTGTTTCTGTGCAGGATGTGAAGAGACTTTGTCGTTTGACGCCTCTAGTTGTATTACAGTATTCAGCACATGTTTCAGGATAAGAAAAACTATTTCTGCAATTACAATAATCATTCCACTGTTCTTCCCATAAGTAGACAATGAGAGATGGGGCAATGGTAGTGGTTACTCACTAATTTCAGAGTACAGAAACTTAGCAAAGAAAAAGAAACAAAATAAAACAAAAACTAACCATCACAAACCCACAATAGTATTACCAAAAACCGGGTGAAACTTTTTAAGCTAATCAAAATATGCTTTATGTGTATTTAATAATTACACTTTACAAAATGTACCCAGCTAATGGAAATTTATAACACGGGATACATTCTATATTTACAATACTTGATGGCATTTTTTATATACATAAAAGATTCAAAAAATATTTCCACTAAAATATACCTTAATGAGACCAGCCAAACAGTGTACATCAATGCCTACTGGAACAACTCCAACATTTAGTTGATTTCTCACAAACTCTTCCTGGCCATTATCAACATTAATTCTGAATATTCCTTCTGCCTGTACATATCAGTAGAAAGTAAGAATGATTACAGGACTAAGAAATTAAGCAATGGATGCATAGAAATGGTTCACGGAAGTCAATCTAATATTAGTATGTATTTGAAGCTAAAATAATGATGATATGATAAACTGAAGAAACATCAAGGCACCTGCAATCCTCCTTGATCATACAAACTTTGTTGCATCAGCAGTAATATCAATGGGCAGATATCAAATGAGTTAAAGAACTTCAGCTATAAACAACAACTTTTAAATATTGTAAATTTGTTGGTGATGTTTTCATTCTGAAATTCACTTATATATTAACACAGTTTCTCTATTAGTACACATATGGGATGAGCAATTCAGACCTGCAGAGATGGTTGTATAGAGGCATACCTGTTGTAATTCTGAACTTGTATTATCAAGTTGTGTGTAACTTTTGTGGACTCCTACTTAGAAATGTGAGTTGCTGTAGTAAATTGTATGGGGCACTAACAAAATAAAAGGGATCAAAAGAATGATGACACTGACAGCCACTGGATACTTAATCACTGAAAGGGATCAAAGAAAAGGTACCTATCAGATTTTTTTAATTGATGTTTCTTCCTTCAACAAACTTTATGACTCTTTCTGCCCTTTTTCTATAATCTGAAATGAGTAAAATGAAATACAACTCTACCACTCCTTACCGTAGATATTATTTTAATTTATTACTATTTCTTCTTAACACATACTCAATTGCTGCTGTCTGAACTATTTCCTATAACAGAGGAAAATACATAATGGCAAATATGCTTTTATCACACTCTGAAACTAGCCAGTTGTACTTTCAAATAGAAGATAAAGTACTCATGATTCACATTTTATCTACTAGTTACCTCAATTATATCGACTCCAATAGTTCTTACATCAAATTTTTTATATATAGAGATAATTAGTTGAACCAACACATGTACCTGATAGAAATCATATGCTTGGACTTGTAAATTGGAAAACACTCACATATAAACACATGTTAAACAATCTTGGATAGAAATCAAGTATGCATATATCTGAATATATGCAAATAGGTACACTAACACACATCACAAATGATCAAACTTACCCAAACATAGACAAATGCTCAATTAAATTCTCCCGCACATAGAAATTTAAGAAAAAACACACAAAACAATTTTAAAAAATTACTAATTGAAATACTGAGTGAATACTCTTTTGTATAAATAAAATAAATAATCCTTACAGATTAATTGATGTAAACTTACCCAGACAAATACTCCTTCAAACAAATGCTCCGCTCTAAAATAAACTGGAAGAAACAAAATTAAAAATTAGTAATTGAAAAGTAAATCGGACTAATTGAAGAATCACTAATTCAATCCTTAGAGCTTTAAATCCGAGCTTTCGAGTTGTGGTTTGGTTCTGAGTTGTGAATTGAACTTGCTTGTATATTTGGTTTTGAACTTTCAAATAACTTGCGCAATTAGGGTTTATGTATGAGATGTAGACTTATGTGTGAATAAATAGAGATAAATACGAGCTAAGGTTTGAAGAAATCGAGCCAAATATGAGCTAAAGTTTCAAAAAATTAGGGTTCTTATTTGCGATGGAGGTGAGTAATTGTGTGTGTGAGAGAGAAAGAGAGGGAGAGAGGGGATAGAGAGTAATTGTGTTTGTGAAAGAGTGTAGTTTTTCTGTTTGGTTTTGTTTAAGTGATACAAAGAAAAAGGGGGAAGCAAATTGGTTAAGGGGGGAAATAATTTGGTAAAAGGGGGAAATGAAAATGATAAAAAGGGGGGAAAGAAATGAAGACGGGTCCAATTTTTTAAAAGTCTATCAAGCATATCGGTTGTATTAACAACTGATGTCCTAACACCACAAAGACATCAAATTATTTACAAGCGATGTTATTAAGATTTTTTAACATCGGTGGCATGTCCAACCGATGTGAAATGAGTGATATCTATTCTACTTTTTCTAGTAGTGTAACCCTGAACCCTACCTTGTATGTCGATGTGTTGGAAGGATTCTGGAGAACGGCGTTGGTATCAACAATGGCTAGGGAAGATGGAACCTCATTCCAGGAGGTTAGCTATTCAATTGGAGGCAAACACTTTCAATTTGGTGAAAGGGAAATCAATGAAGCTTTGGGGTTCAAGGTGGAGGGTCATGACCAAGAAGCTACAGATGCTCAAATCATAGAATTCATGACCTTCATTCAGTATGCTGATGAGATAGATACTGGAAAGCTGAATAAGAAGTTTGTGAGAAGGGAGTGGTCATTTCTGTTTGACGCACTCCAGAAGGTGTTTCTCTGCAGGAAGACAGGATGGGACCATATCAGTCACATTGCTGTGAAGCTAGCCTACTCCTTGGCCAACAACCAGGAGATCAATGTGGGAGCCATAATTCTCAAAGAATTGACTCAGAGGCTAGGCAGGACCATTCGTGGTAGAGGTAATGACATCTTTTACCCTCGTTTCCTTCAAGTTATTTTAAATTTTCTTGATGCAAATGTCCATCTATTGGAGGGTATAGATAACACTAAAATGGCTTATTCCAAGTCCATGTCCAAAGTACTATTTGGCTCATTGGACACAAGGAATCAAGTGGATGTGATTCTAAGTGTGACCAAGCATATGCAGGACACATTTGAGTCTTATCCACTTGATAAGCCCATGTACCATGCACTTTCCTGGACAGGGGAGGCTGAGACTGGAGAAGCTACACAGTCTAACCCCAGCCTTCCCATCCCATCCAGTAACCCCACTGCAAACAGTCCCATAGAAGTTAGGCAGCCAAGTGCATCAATCTCTCAAAAGATTGGTGTTACTAAAAAGAAGTCAAAGAAGAGAGCCCTAGAAGTGATAAATGAATCTGTAGAGATAGCTAGTGAGAATCCTGAGTCACCTCTCACCAGACAAAAGAAGAAATCCAAATCCAAACCTACCACTGGATCCTCCCAACAGGATTCAGATGTGGAAAAAGGGGTACACCTGTTACTGTCCATGGCCTCTCAACAGGTCATTGGCATTGAAAAGAGCAGCCTCCCCACTGCATCTTGTACAGTGTCTGCACAGGGTCAAGACCTCACTCTTGACCCTAGGAGTGATAAGGCTGATAATACACAGAGTGGAGGGCACATCACTGTTGAAACTCCTCCTATTTCTCAGGGGGAGTTGCCACAATCTAATCTAAACCCCACTTCTCTCTCAGATTCTTCCATCAAAATTTCTTCTGAACAAGAGAGTCATTCCAATGACAATCTTGCCTTTGATCAATCACAATTCTCTCCTGTGATTGAGCCAATCTCAAGTGACATGGTGCATGACACTATGCTCACCACCCAGGAACCACATCTAGTTGGTCAGGGAATGCATGCTGGGGCATATCCTAATGACACCAACACAAACATGGAGGATTCACCAGTTTTCACTGGAGACTCTGTGCCAAATTCTCCCATCCTTAGGGATGTGGAACTGTCTTCACAGACAAATAGGGCTAATGTTGTAACACATCCCATTTCAATGGAGACAACATTAGACCCTACAGCCATTCCAAGGCTGGAGGAGACTCAAAACCTTACATCTCATGAAGTGCCAAGCACTAGCTCTCACTTGGCTCAGGCCACAATAACTGAATGGCTGAAACCTGTGCAACATGACAGGGCTTCAGGATCATCCTCTGTGCTACCACAATTGACGGAAGAAGAATTACAAGATCTTCATGTGGCACAGATTGATGAGATCTCTAGGATTGCTCAACATCTCCTCACTGCAAATCTCCCAAATTCTGACTATGAGGCTATTCTTCTCACTCATAAGGAGGATGTTGAAGCACAACAGGATAAAATTGTGGATGAAGCCCAGCAAGCTGGAAATGTGGATGCTTGGCTGGATGGCAAAAGGACAGTCAAGCTTAAGGAGGCTCTAGCTTTTATCAGGGAGGACTATCTTACAGCCTTGGGGTCAAATGCCAAAGGTCTCTCTCCTGCTGAAATCTATGATGCAGTTAATGATGTCTACAAGAGCCAACTTAAAGCTATGCATTTTCTTGGGAAAGGGTCTTCAGTCAGAAATCTCCACCATTCAGGAAGAAACAGCTCATTCTACTGCTCAACTCAAGAATTGTTTTCTTTCAAGCTTTCCCAAGGTAGATGGCATTCTTAAGGAAGTCCAGAAAACTGCCTCAAATGTCACCACAATGGACTGCACCCTAGCTATGGTTTCAGATAATATGAAGAAGCTCAAGACATCTTGTCTGATTCCAAGCCTAAGGGGGAGAAAGTGGTCATTCTGCAAAAGAAAGGGGGAGTACCTGCCAAGCAACAGAAGCTTAAGGGCAAAATTTCTGAAGAAACAATAAAGCCAATAATCCTCCCCCCCTGTAGATGTCATCAGTGCAGAAGGGCAAAAGAGCACGATTTCAACCACCTTCTATCCATCCACAATGCCTAAAGATATCTCCACTCCTCATCCTGCTCAACATACTCCCAAGGCTCAACCTGTCAACGCTACAATCATCACAGAGGAAGATGAAGCCACAAAAGTAATTTCAAGAAAACACTACCACAAAGTTACAGCTAGTGGAGTGTTACAGTGGATGAAGGGGAAAGGAATGAAGCTACTTCCAAGTGATGTGGCACTGAAGACTAAATCTCCCTGTTCCAGAAAGGTATCTCTTGTGAAGCATTTGAAGATCAAGAGTGTACCCAGAAGGATAAGGATAACAAAGAAGACTGGAAAACTCACTAATGTTATTGGCATCAATGTGCTTCCACTAGATGAGGACTATGATGAAGATGCCCTAGCATTTTTGAGGGCTCAAAGGATCTTTGAAGTCAAAGTGAAGTTGGATCATCTAGAGATCAAGTACACTGATGAAAGAGAAAGAATAATGAAACAAGGGGGATGGCAACATTTTGACACCTATGAGCAAGAAAGAATAAATGCCTTGTTAAATTTTGAAGAAAAGGAAGAAAGGGTGTGGAAAATAGAGATTGCCAGATTCATGAAGATGCACTCTGACTATAAAGAAAATCTAAAGAAGCTGAATGAAGAAAGGAGGCATGAGAAAGAAAAGGAGATGGCTGAGATGGAAGAAAGAGCAGAAGAGCTAAGGAAGAAAGGGCTGTGCAGGGTAAAGCAAAATCCTTATACTGTTGAGTACAAAAATCATTATGGAGGGATAAGCAAGATAAGGATGGAGTTCATACATTCATATGTGGAAAGTGCCCTCAGAACAGCAGCTGAAGATCTAAAAGATTCTCCTCTCTTTGAAGAACTGATTGCAAGGGATGAAATCTTACTGGCCATCTCTGAAATAAAGAAGAATGAAGAAATAAGGAAGAAGAAAGTCTATGATGATTTCTTAGAGAAACAATTGGAAACTGAAGCTTTGTAGCACAAGGAGAATTTCTGTAAGACCAAATTTCCAAGTTGTTATCAAATTCTGTTCTTAACTTTATCTTCTTTATACTTGTTCTTTTTATGTAAGTTAGGCTTGTTATCAGACATGAAATTGTGCCTAAGGGTCTTACTCACAATTTGGGGGAGATTGTTAGGCTCAAGACATGTCTGAATACCACTATTAACAAGCCTACACTTTGTGACTATGTCACATTACATGACCTAGTGAGTTCTATCACTGGGATATAGTATAGGTCTCTAAATGTACTTGTCTTGTTCTCATGAACATTAGCTTGACCATATATGCTCAGAGTTATAATGAGCTTAGTAAAGTTTCTTGCATCTAGATTGTATATAGGCCATTGAATAATTGTCCTGGTAGAAGTTCAGAAGTGTTCATGCAGCAGGATAGAGATAAATAAGGCTATGAAGAAATAAGTTGCAGAAATTTGTCTAAGGCATTATATAGCAAAGTCAGAAGAAAGCTATGTCGTGAAGTCACCAATATCCATGTCGTGAAGTACTATATCGCATAGTCCATTTTGTACTATGTCGAGAAGTCCTCAAGACACATGTCGTGAAGTGTTGAAGTCAGCAAAGTCAAAGAAGCCTAGATCGTGAAGTCCTCAGAAGCCCTATGTCGCATAGTCATCAAATGACCTATGTCGCATAGTCTTCAAATGACCTATGTCGCAAAGTCATCAAAGGCTATATCGCGAAGTCCTCACAAGTGAGATCGCGAAGTCAGGAATGAAGTGGAGTTCACGATATCAACACTTAGCCGTTTACAACAAGACAAATCAAGGTACAGAATCAAAAGAGACAAATACTGAAGCATTTGTTCTGGCAAGGTGGTCCAAAGAACAGATGGCAAATCTACAGCTAAACGTGGAGAGAAAGATAAGAGACAAGCAGCTACAGAAACGGGAAAGACTCCGAAAAGCAGGTGGTCCTTCCTGACACAGTTAACGTCTTATGGCAGGACAAGTTGGACTTTCAGCAAGGGGTAACTGTGTAAAAATAGGTGTGTGCACTAGTTTGTATAGGACTTATATATATTATGCACATCCTATTGTTAGCTGTAAGAGAGATACATATAGTTATTTGCTAAGCTCTTTTCTCTGTAAGCAAGCAAGTTCAAACTGTTCTTGTTTAGAAGCCAGAAATTCTATTGTGAATTTCTTGGAAAGCTGTAGTATTTAATTTGCTTATACAAAGTAGATTAAAGTGATTGTGTGTGTTATTTACTTTCTGCATATTACATATCATAATCATATACAGTCTGTTACTTAGTTTTCAAGAATCAAAAAATATATCAAACTATCCATTCACCCCCCCCCCCCCTCTGTCTAGTTTCTAGTAGTATTCATTTCTAACAAAAGTTCTATCAAGATTGAAAAATAATAAAAGAGAAAAGTGCAATTATTAACATAAGAGCCTACAAATTCGAAAATAATAAGGAAGTTGTAATTTTCTAAATCAAAGAAAGTTCTATCAAGTCCTACAAATTCAAAAATAATAAGGAAGTTGTAATTTTCTAAATCAAAAAAAGTTCTATCAAGTTTGAAAATAATAAAAGAAAGTTCTATCAAGCCTACAAATTCGAAAATAATAAGGAAGTTGTAATTTTCTAAATCAAAGAAAGTTCTATCAAATTTGAAAATAATAAAAGAAAGTTCTATCAAGCCTACAAATTCAAAAATAATAAGGAAGTTGTAATTTTCAAAATCAAAGAAAGTTCTATCAAGTCCTACAAATTCGAAAATAATAAGGAAATTGTAATTTTCTAAATCAAAGAAATGTTCTAAATCAAAGAAAGTTATATCAAGTCCTACAAATTCGAAAATAATAAGGAAGTTGTAATTTTCTAAATCAAATAAAGTTCTATCAAGTTTGAAAATAATAAAAGAAAGTTCTATCAAGCCTACAAATTCGAAAATAATAAGGAAGTTGTAATTTTCTAAATTAAAGAAAGTTCTATCAACTTTAAAAATAATAAAAGAAAGTTCTATCAAGTTTGAAAATAATAAAAGTGTAATTTTCAATTTCCTTCCTACAAAATCGAAAATAATAAAGGAAGTTGTAATTATTAAAATTAAAAATTGTGAAAAATTGAGAAAATTAGAAAAATAGAACGGAGCGATTCTAGAGGCGTCACCTCATCGCCTTCATCTTCTCCTTTATATAAGTATATTGATTGTAAAAAATTCACTGTCCTATAAAATTTGAATTCTAAGTTATATTCAAATTGTCTCTTTAATGTAATAAAAAAATTTGTTATTATACTAGAAATGAATGCAAACTAGCAATTTTATCTACTTATAAAAATAGCAGATCATACATTTATATATTTACTATTCCAAAATTACATAATTTTGTAAATCTAATTGCTTTCATGTTCATCATAAACTTAACTGGATCTACTTCTATACATTAAAAGGCAACCAAGGACAAAATATGTGGTTGTGAAATTACTATTTTATCCCTATTTGTTGAAAATTTACAAAAAATGCAAGATCTTTATAGTTTATGCAACAATTAGAAAATTTTAAGTTGTTTAAAGGAATCGAACATCTACCTCTCACTTACAAATAAAATAACATAACCATTGTGCTATAATAAGTTTTTGAGTTTACTTTAAAAATCTTATTAGATCAACCTCATATTCGCTTCTAATTTTATTTTTACTTTTAATCTATATTTTTTTAGTAAACAAATTGATGGTTCATCTTTCCTTGTATCTATATATTAAAAGAGAACTATGGGCAAAAAGAGCCATTAAATGGCTGTGAAGTTACAGACTTATTCATATATATTGAAAAATCACAAAAATATCACTCTTTATAATTTAAGCTAAAAATGAAGAAATATGTGTTCAATAGGAATCAAACTACTATCCTTTGTCTTTCGAAATCCATGTTATAACCATTGTGGTACATTGATTTTTGTGTTTACTTTAAAATTCTTACTAGATAAATCATGTCATCTCTTTTTTTTTAATTTAACTTTAATCCTACTTTTTGAAAAATAATAAAAGTTCCACCTATCCTCTGTATTATTGTACAAAAACATATAAATATTTGTCGGTAAAGAGAATCAATCCACCTCTTCTTAGAGGTTGATGTCATAAACGACTATGTTATATTACTTTTTATGTTTACTTTAAAAATCATATTAGATAGTTCACCTCATTTCCACTTGTTTTATTTTCTTCTTCATTTTCACTTCGGGTTAAATATCAAAGTGGCCGTGAAGACCAGATATCACTTTCATCACTGATCTCAACGAGGTATCACTTTAATCACTAAAGTCATCATAAATATCAAACGGATACCTCTAAATATGTGTTCGAAAAGTAAAAATAATTTATATCGAGTTCTACACATATTTCTTGAATGCTACCGCAACCAAATGAAAATTTATGAATTCTAGTATTTATGATATTATATTTAGATTTAAAAAAAATTATTTACTATTTATTTTTAATTTTATAGTTATTTACTTTGATTTAATTAAAAATAAATAGTAAATGAATTTGTTAAAATCTAAATAAATTATCCGAAATACTAGAATTCATAACTTTTCATTTGGTTGCAATAATATTGAAGAAATATGTGTAGAACTCGAGAAAAGTTATTTTTACTTTTCGAACACATATTTAGAGTTATCTATTTGATGTTTATGATGACTTTAGTGATTGAAACGATACCCCGTTTAGATCAATGATGAAAATGATATATGGTCTTCACTTCAATGACCACTTTGATATTCAACCATTTTCACTTCTGAGTAAAAAAATGTTTTTTTATATTTTTTATATTACTTGATTTTTTTTTTAATTTTGGTAGTTTTATATATTTCTACATTCAATCAAAAAATTTATTACACTTGTATGTTTTCGCTATAATATATATATATTAACTATGTTGTTTATAGTTCATATTTTTATATCATATTATATCTCATATTTACTTAATTTGAATTAGTTAATTACTTATACATAAAATATAATATTAAAATTTGATCCAATATAAGGAATATAATATATGTAAAGTATTTCATTAATTGTTATTTCCTTAATTTCAGATTAAGAAAATAAGTATTGAAATAATTGTTAAATTTATACAATAATCGAATTTACATACTGTATTCAGCACATCCATTTCGAAGCAATTTTCTTTTCAGAACGTACACTTCATTTGTTAATATTTTCTAAAATGACAAGACATTTTTTTATTAATCTTAGTATATCTCGCGCTTTCATTAACATACCCATTTTCCCATCAATTTCTTTCATTTTTTCACCTTTCAAAAAATAGCATATTACATAATTACTAGCTTAAAACTCGTGCGCTGCATGAATTATTTTTCATAATTGTTTTTTTATTATTTAAGTTTTAATAATTTATTAATTACATTTGTTGAAAAAAATAAGTAGACATTCTAAATTAGATAAAAAATTTTTAAATAATTCAAAGTATTAAAATAGGTTTTAATATAAATAAGTAGGGGTTTGCCACTAATATTTTCGAAAAATGATAGGTTTTAGTAAAGAAAAATAGAAAATGTAACATGTTTTACTTGAAAAAGGCAATTGTCTGTGATATTTTTGGAAAATGATCCGGATTTCGATAGAAGAAATAGAAAAAATCACAGATTGTTTTTAATATTTGTTTTTTTATTATCTAAGTTTTAATAATTTATTAATTATATTTGTTGAAAAAAATAAGTAGCCATGTTAAAATAGGTAATTTTTTTAAATAATTAAAAATATTAAAATAGGTTATAAAAAAATAAGTAAGGATTTGTCCATTTTATTTTCAGAAAATGAGAAGTTTTAGTAAAGAAAAATAGAAAATGTAACATGTTTTAGTTGAAAAAGATAATTGTTTGTGATAATTTTGGAAAATGAACGGATTTTGTTAGAAAAAATAGAAAAAGTGATGTGTTTGTAATTGGTTATAAATAAGTAATATTATCATTTAATGATTTTTTATAAATAAGTAGAGTTAAATACCAAAGTGGTCATTGAAGTGAAAACCATATATCATTTTCATCACTGATCTCAACGGGGTATCACTTCAATCACTGAAGTCATCATAAATATCAAATAGATACCTCTCAATATGTGTTTGAAAAATAAAAATAATTTATATCGAGTTCTACACATATTTCTTGAATGCTACCGTAACCAAATGAAAAGTTATGAACTCTAGTATTTAAGATATTATATTTAGATTTTAAAATTTTTATTTACTTTTTATTTTTAATTTTATAGTTATTTACTTTGATTTAATTAAAAATAAATAGTAAATGAATTTTTTAAAATCTAAATATATTATCTGAAATACTAGAATTCATAACTTTTAATTTGGTTGCAGTATCATTGTAGAAATATGTGTAGAACTCGAGAAAAGTTATTTTTATTTGCCAAACACATATTTAGAGTTATTTGTTTGATGTTTATGATGACTTTAGTGATTGAAACGATACCCCATTCAGATCAGTGATTAAAGTGATATTTGATTTTCACTTCAGTGAGCAATTTGATATTTAACCCTAAATAAGTAAGGGTTATTAAGTAAAAACACGAATTACCAAAAAACAGGTGACGTACTAACCAAACTTTTAATGTTTTATCTTTAATAATAATAACTTACAAATCGTGCGATGCACGGATTGTATTAATAAATGTTATTTTTATTATTTACGTTTTAATATTTTATTAATTGCATTTGTTAAAAAAGATAAGTAGACGTATTAAACATTTTTAAATAATTAAAAGTATTAAAATAAATTTTAAAATAAATAAGCGACATTTTGTCCCTGATATTTTTGGAAAAGAAGGGATTTTGGTAAGGAAAAATAGAAAAACTAACATGTTTTAGTTGAAAAAAGTAATTGCCTGTAATTAAAATAGGTTTTAAAAGAAATAAATAAGGGTTTACCCGTGATATTTTTGGAAAATATTGAATTTTAGTAAGGAAAAATAGAAAATGAAATGTATTTTAGCTGAAAATGTATTTGGATATAAATAATGTTATTATTTAATAATATCTTTTTAAAAATAAGTAAGGGTAATTAAGTAAAATCACAAAATACTAAAAATAAGTAAGGTTAATTAAGTAAAATCACAAAGTACCGACCAATCAAACTTTTAATATTTCGTCTATTATAGTATAGATAGATAGTATATATTTCGATTGATTGAATACACTGTACATTCTCTTTGGCATTATAAATGATGAACTTAAAAAAATAAAATCTTTACACTTTCTTTGTCGTTATGAATGATGAACATACAAATTAAAATTGTAAGATAAAATTCTATGTTATACATGAATGTAATTCAGTCATGATCAAAAAAATTTATTTATTAACATTTATCTCTATGTATACATTAAATTATTGAAATAAATTACAATTTAGTTAAAAAGGATCTGAATTCTATTTATAAAATCAATACATATATATATATATATATAACTATCGTGCATATTAAAGGTTAATATTTTTCATAATACATAAAATAACCCCCGCACAAAATGTAAACACACAATTTACATGAAAGTATGATATATTATATAATGTATGTTTGTATATAACTAGCTTAAAACCTGTGCGATGCACGGATTGTTTTTGAGTGTTGTTATTTAATTAATTACATTTTAATATTCTATTAATTGTATTTGTTAAAAAATAAGTAAACATGTTAAAATCGGTAAACTTTTTTAAATAATTAAAAGCACTAAAATAGGTTTAAAATAAATAATTAAGGATTTGCCCATGATAGAGGTTTTAGTAAGAAAGAGTAGAAAAGGTAAAATATTTTAGTTGAAAAATATAATTGACCGTGATACTTTGGATAAAGTAATTATAAATTTAATTGCTTGTGATATTTTTGGAAAATGAAGAGATTTTGTTAGAAAAATAGAAAAAATATTGTGTTCTAGCTTAAAAAGGTACTCCCTCTGTCCCATTCATTTCTATACGATTTCTATTTTGGGATGTCCCTCTCATTTCTATATATTCCAAAAATATTAACTTTTAATAATATAAAACACTATTACACCCACTACTTTTCTCCACTATCTCTATTCTATAATAATATAAAACACTATTACACCCAATATTTTCCTCCACTATCTAAAATCTATTATTAAATATTGATAGTTCCCGCCACTTTACCCATTTTTCATCTAAGTTTACTCATTTTTTATATTTTTTCTTGGTTTCCGTGTCCATCCCCAATGTATAGAATCCGGTTGGACGGAGGGAGTAATTGATACTTAGCAAAAAAAAAGTAATTGAATATAAAAAGATAATATTATTATTTAATAATATTTTTTAATTTATAAGTAAGGTTAATTAAGTAAAATCACGAAGTATCAAAAAACTTGTACCGTACTGACCAAACTTTAATGTTTCGTATTTGATTATTTACATTTTAATATTTCATTAATTGCATTTGTTAAAAAAATAAGTATACATGTTAAAATAGGTAAACTCTTTTAAATAATTAAAAGCATTAAACTAGGTTTAAAATAATTAAATAAGGGTTTGCCCGTGATTGGAAAAAGGTAACATGTTTGAGTTGAAAAAGGTAATTGTCCGTGATATTGTTGAAAAATGAGAAAATTTTGTTAGAAAAAATATTGTGCTCTAGCTTAAAAAGATAATTGATTATAAATAGATAATATTATTATTTAATATATTTTATTGATAAGTAAGAGTAATTAAGTAAAATCACTATACGATACTGACAAATGACAACACCCTATCCTCTGGTCAGGAACATACTTGAGATCAGGGGTGTACACAGATCGGTAAAACCGACCAACCCGATCCAAACCGACCTCATTTTGCCCGATCAAAACCGAATATTTTTAAACCGATATATATTTGGATTGAAAAAATATAAACCTAATTTAAATGGGTTGGGTATGGGTTTTGATTTTTTTAAACCGAACCAACCCAACCCGATTAAAAATAATAAATTTAATTAAAATATATGATAATAATTAATCATGCTGCCAGTACATTACTCTTGGTTTATATTATTGATTAATTTTATACATAGGACAAAGATAGGCTGCAAGAACTCCTGCTGCTGTACTTGGTTTATTCTCAGTCTGAAGTTTACAACAGCATGTTAACGGCTAACAAGACTAGTAAAGCCCAATTAACAAGAGATGCTAGAAACCTAGTGGTTTCTCGTAAATTCAGTGATAACATTTACAATACCCCCGTTTAATAAAAATTAGGACCAGAGTGAAGAGTCGCAAATAAACTCGGAAACTAGAACACCATCTGTAGTAAACTTTGATCAGTTAACATCTTTATTATTGACTGAACTCCTACTTATTTAATACAAAGGATTAAGCTCACCTTATTTGTCGTCTTTTAGTGTGTTTTAACTTAAAGATTTGAGATTTACTGTATTTGAGATGTATATGTAATATGTTGCTGACTTTCATTTTCGGTTTATTAAATTAACACTTGCTGCTTGATACAAAATTTATATATTTATTAACCCGATCAATCCAACCCGAACCGATCCAAACCGAACCATACTAGATGAGTTGGATTATGAATTTGATTTTTACGGGTTGGGTTGAAAATTTGCAAACCCGATTTAATTGAATTGGGTTGTTAAAATTCCGTAACCCGCCCAACCCAAATCGTGTACATCTTGAGATGATGAGGATTGCATAAAATTTCAACAAGTTTTAGTTAGGATTGCACCAATCAAAAGCACAAAAGTCATCCAAAAACAACAATAAAGCAAATAAACAAAACATATACGTTATGCAATCATCTCCCCAACCAATATGTTTTCCATGTATGCTATTGCTACTACCACTTATCTTTGGCTTCTCTCTTTTATCAACACACTTTATGTCTTAAATTGTCACAAGGGTCAACAATAGGGGCTTGTGTACAAGCATCCAATTGCATTACAAAACAAAATTGCCTTAACCCCAAATTCTTCTAAAGGGAACTACACTTTAAAATAAAGCAAATTTTTCAGCAGGAATTCAGGAACAATCAATCATTTTTCTATGAAAATATATTTTGCTTCAATTTAGCCCTAACTACTTAAGTAATTATATAACAACCTTCAGAAAACAACATGTTGTAAGAATAAAAATATACAATTTCAAGCCATGAACAAGCCTTGGTGTTCAATATATGCAGATAACAAAAATAAAATTCCTTCAATATTTATAGTTGCAAAGTTTTTGTAACTGAAAAATGACTTCCTTTTAAGGCATGAAAAGTTAACAACTTTACACTTAACCACATTATTCACCAAAATGTTTAAAAAACATAAGCATTTTACTAAAAATAGAAAAACAAAATCATTTTTCTTATAGAATCTGAGTAACACACAATATACAAAGACACGATATAGTTCGAGATTTATATCATGCTTATTAGACATAGTCACGTTGTAATATTTACTGCAATATACATTTGTAATACAATATAGTACAAAATTTATTACTTAGACACGAAATAATGTATACTGCACATGGTTATAGATTTCGGAAATCAGTATAAATCGGCTGAGATACCGTTTAGTGATTTATCGGAAATCGGGAATTTATCAAAAATCGGGGATTTATTGGAATGATAAATCGGAGATATTTTAATATTATTTTATAATATATATAATATTAGATCATTATAAATATAATATATTAATTTCACATATACATTTTAAACATATATTCAAACAAATTAAAATATATTTATGCAAATAGAAATTTTGAAATGTACAATTGTAATATTATAATTAACATAAATTGGCATTCAGACATTCACACGAGTCAAAGTTAAAAAGTGTATAGGATATCTGGGCCTCATCGACTTCTTTCTTTATGCGCCTCGTCGTCTTCTTCGATCATGAGTTCTTTCCTTCAGTACTTGTATTTTCTTTTATGTTCTACTCTTTTAAATCACTTGTCAATCAAATTTTTTTGCACATAATCTATAAACTTCTCCGATTTTCACTGGCGTTGACCCAATTTTCAACAATTTTGACATAATTGATCGAAAAACGTTTTTTTCGACGATTTTACGAAATCAGATCGATTGGTCTCCGACTAACAATTTCTCAACTGATTTATCGGCGATTTGTCCGATTTTTAGAACCCTGATACTGCAACATATGTTTGTAATTGACATGTCCTTTTCTTGTATTAGAATGTGTGATAAGAAATCATTGAATTATTACATCACATAGTATATCCTCTTTTTCATGGCATCTTTCTCCAGCATTAAAAACATGAAAACATCTAAAAGGTCAAGATTCCTTCCCCCATTAATCTCTTCTCTTTTATTGACAGCTATTCCCATTTCTTTACTCCATTGACTCCCCCCCCTTTTCCTCAACTCACTCATCTCACATTTTATTGACAAAAATTAAATGCTCCAAATATTCAAATGAGTAGAGTAAAATTTAATCCAATCAAACACACTTTTTTCACATTTTTACACCCAAGTACCCAACTGATAAATGCAAAAACAAACAGTAAAAACATATTACAACAGAAAAAATAGTAAAATAATGCCCTAAAATCAATGCAAGGTAAAAAAAATTATGAAAGTTCAATTTTCCATTACCTTACGTTAAAATTTTCAATGACAAGATTGTTTCATGAATTCCAAATTATATATATAAATTTATATATAATCTTATAAAAACTAATCTATGATGAAGAACTAGAAGCACCTGAGACTCTCGGGGATGTGACCGGAAACAAAGACAACAGTCGGGGCTCTGACCCACCTCTCGGAGTAGTAATTGGTGATGGATGCAAATAAAATCCCTTGTGTGCAATAGCTTTATTCTCAGCTTTCATATCTATAGTACTAACATTAGTGTTTACACATGACCTGTTAAACGGGTCAAGTGGTGTCACCGGGCTTAAAACTAAGCCCGGAAACTTAAGCATACTCGGAGACAACACTTCTGGTGTTCGGGGGGATCTGGAATAATTCTCGAATCCCCCGGGAACCAACAGACTGATATTAAAGTTATGAAGGCTATTTCTCCTCTCGTAAAGCTTGGAGGCTTTGTCCTTCTTAGTTACTGACTTGATGGGTGGGATCAGGTTCCTGATCGGGTCGGGTCGGGTTGACCCACATGCAGCAAGCTTAGCAGTTTCTGAAGTTCCGGTGAGCATTTGAACTACTTGTTTGAAAGAATTGGTGTCAGCTTGAACAAAAGTTGTCGGGTATGGGTTGTTCTGGTCGGATCTTGTGATCGGAAGCGAGTGGCCGGAGTTAGTAGAACCAGTAATGTTGGTGCCATGGCTATTTGGTGATGGAATTAGAGATGGGTTTTGGTTTTCATGGAGTTTTGGTGAGTTTTCCATTGATAGGTCAAATTGAGAGAGAGAGAGAGAGAGAGAGAGAGAGAGAGAGAGAGAGATTGGGTAAGAAAACTTAGTTTGATAGGAGTATTTTGAAGTTTGAACTCTTTTTGTGTTGCTTTTTTTTTGGTTGGTTGTACTAAATGTCCAAATGTGATGCTAGAAATTAGAAAGAATATTGGATTGGCTGCTCCACGCACCAATCAGTGTCTTGCGTGTGATACACGAATTAAAACTGGATTGAGGATTTTGGTAGGATGTGAGATGTGAAAGAGAGATATTGTAGAAATTGTCAAACAAAATTCAATGCTGGCCATGACTTGGTTAGTCTTTTTGACAACTTGGTATTTACTACTAATACTAGGTTAATTGCAGGATAGTCAGTAATTCTAAGTTTATTAGTACAGGATTTTCTTTGATTACTCTTTTATTAGCTGTCCAAAAATTGTGAAAAAATTAAATTTACTGTCCAGTTACTTGTGTAATTTACCATAATGTAATATAATTTATAGGTAAATAATACTCCCTCCGTCCCACTCATTTATATATAGTCTTTTTGTCACTGTTTGACACGCATTTTAAGGTGTATATAAAATATAGTTATATAACTTACTTTTAAATTATTCTTTTTTTAAATAAAAATTTAAACATTAAATTTTAATTCAGAAAAAAAAATTAAAAATAATTTATGAAAATATATACTTTATAGGAGCCTTAAAAAACCTCATCCCTGCTGTATACGATTTGAGACTAAGGGAGTATCTGCTAATATATGAACCCAATCCAATTACTCCTAATGTGAATGTAAAAAGATTGTGGGAGATTGATAATTTCTCTTAAGATCTTCGGCCTTGTCATAAGGGGTAACTGTAATTTTTTTCTTTTTTTGACAGGAGGGTAACTATAATCTTAATTAGCCGACTCCGCTAATTAAAAAATAGGTAAATGATCACATACTTAAATTTTGATTACTTTGTATGAAAACAGGTTGAAAATAACTAAAGTGTTAATTGTAGAAAGACAAAATATCACGAGAATATTTTTTATCTGGAATTCAATTAAGATTTTATAATTTCTTTTATTTTCGAAGCCTTACAGATTCAATTTAAATTTAAAATATTCATTAGAATCTAGATGTATTTAAAAAGAAAATTAAAAAATAATTTGTAATATAAACATAAGGATATATTAATTTGAATTTAAAGAAAATTTTAAAATTATATGTGTAGTCGAATACTTTACTTCAATTCATTTGATTTTTTATTAACCGTGATTGAAAATTATATGCCCCATGAATTTCTATGGTATATGTAAATCTCATCTTTATCATGATTTTTTTTACTTACTAATAAATTTAGTTTTGCCAATATCTGTTCAAAGATATATATTACTTAGAGTATGAATTTCTCTACTTCATGATTATCTTATCTTTGTCCGAAAATTTTCTACTTTATATAGTTGTGAATTTATTAAATAGATAAACATAAAGAATAATGTTAGAGTAACAAAAAAATTACGAAAACAAATTTCAAAATGACGTTGAGTTGGCAAAGTAAAAAGTTTTAACTGAGAATTAATATGAATACACGTAGATCCATATATCATTAATTAATAACAACTAATAATAAAAAAAACATATGTTATTTTAAAAACTTTTTTGGAACAATTTTTTGGTAACCTAGCATTTCTCAAACGAGTAATTTTAAAGTACTCCATGGGCTCCAGAATGTAACGCGTTGGATTTTTTTGCACGTAATTTTAAGTGTTTTGACCACATAGATAAACATAGTAAGAATAATAATTTTTTATTTTTTTTGAATAAAAATATAACATTAATATTTTATTTAGAAAAAGAAAATTTTAAAAATATTAATTAGATGTGGCAATTTCGGGTAATGGGTCGGGTTCGAGTCGGGTTTGCTATACCCGGACCTGTTTTTGAGTCAACCCGAACCCGATCCGAACCCGAAACAGGTTGAATTTTCTTAACCCGAACCCGACCTGTTAGTACCCGATCAACCCGAAAATGACCCGTTTAACCCAAAAATAACTAAAAATAATTATTTATATATATATAAATTAAATTTTATTTATAAAATATTAAAATTTTATAATAAAATTTTATTATATGATATATGAATTAAAATTATTTATATAATATCAAGATATATCACATTTGTATATAATTATGTAATATAAATTTATATATTTTAAATAATTTATTATATATATTAAATTTTTGGGTCGGGTTCGGGTATTTTGGGTCAACCTGAAACTGATCTGAATATTTCGGGTAAATTTTACCCGACCCGACCCGAAACTCAAAATACTCAACCCAAATTCGTACTTTTCAGTGTCGGTTCGTGTCGGGTTTCGGGTCGTATCAAATTTTGTCACCCCTAATATTAATTTTGACTATGTAGTCAAAGCACCTAAAGTTACCTAAAGTTACGTGTAGAAAAATCAAACGCGACTAGAGGGAATAATTAAAAATTATACCAAAAAATATTCCAAAACAACGTGACGGTTCTTCTTTTATATCTCTTTCGTACCTCTTCCCCTCTTTATTCAAATCCCAAATCATTTTTCTCGCTTTTCCAATTTTGAATGGGATAAATCTTACTAATTTGGATGACTCTCGAAAGGAGAATATTTGCAATGAAGATTTAATTTGGAACTCTTTTTATTTGATTTCTCTCGATTGAGCTTAATATCTAACTATATCAATTTCTCAGGTGCTTTCACATGACTGCTCAGCTCGCTGCTCATAAGCGTTCTATGGACAATCGGTGGATCTTTAACTTGTGAACATGTTACTCCTTCATTAATTCATTTAAGGACTACTAGGTTGATCAATTTAGTACTCTTTTAATGAAAACTGTGTTCATATTACTTGGGTATGGTATCTTGAGTTGTCTTGTTCTCTAATGCTTGACTCTTCGTATTGTAAACATAAATTTGGTTATGAAATGTGTTTGTATAGAAATGGGTTTGGACGATTAAGAGCAAAAGTGACTTATGTATGAAATCTTCTGTTGAATTCTTTCATCCCACTGTGTTTTGATGTGAACTAATTGTTATATTAGTTATTTTTCAGAATGTCAAGAGTGTTGTAAAAATCGGGAATCGGAGTTAATCGGTGAAGGAACCGTTCAGGGATTAATCGGGTAATCGGGGATTAATCGAAATGATTAATCGGGTCATTAATCGGAATAAATTTAATAATATTTTTTATATACAATTATATTCATATATATAATTGTTTCGTTATTTCAACTAAACATATGTTATTATCATGTATTTATGCAAATATGTTAAAAATATTATTAAATTTTAATAAATAAAATTTTGAAGGTTTAACTTTTTAATTAGAGATCAATTTAAGAGGAAAAATTAAGAGAATTTATGATTTTGGCATCTAAAATTATAATTACATGTACAAATTAATGTTTTTTTCCTATCATTTAATCAAGTTTCTACATTTTAAATTTATAATTATTTTTTTAAATTTTAAATATTTTTTAATAATTAGCCCGATTTTTGACCGATTAATCCAATTTTTGACCGATTTAGCCGATTTTTGACCGTTTTTCTGAAAAAACGATTAATTAACCGATTTTCGCTTAATCAGTTCGGTGGACCGCCGTCTAGCGATTAATCGGTGATTAATCCCGATTAATCACCAATTTTTAGAACACAGATGTTAACTATGAATTCAGTGATTTGAAATTAAACAGAAATGGTTCTATTGGGCTTGTTAATTTGTTGTGTCATCATGGAGGTTTCTTGGTGTTTCACTTCAGAATTCTGCAAGAACCTCTGATCAAAGAGTTAATTTGTGGCACACTTCCAAGAGTTAATTTGAAAAAAAATCAAATTCTGCAAAGAACCTCTGATCAAAAGAGTTTGGGTAATTGTACTTAACTCGTCACTAAGACAATCTTGTTTACCGGAAATAATTTGATTTTTGATCTTTCAAGTGTTGTAAAGCTATAGAATAATTAAAAAAAATGAACTTGAAAATTTTGTGAAAGATTAATTTAGTTGGGACAATATTTCTAACAAACAAAGATTAGAAAAAGGATTCCTTCTATAACTGCAGGTTTCTCGACGATAGGATCGAGATGTGGAAGACGAATATCGCATTTTCTTTGATAGGCTATGTTGATGGAGCTTTCAATTGAAAAAAGGTATCAGCATTTTAAGTGAAATAGGTGGATCCATTTCGCATAAGGAAGGTTAACATAGATTTATCTATTCTCGTTCATGTTTGACAAAATCTCGCTTGGAAGTTGAGGTAGAATCGATAATAATTTTATGCAATTCAATAAACGAACCGAACTCGGACGAACTCGAACGAACTTTTAACGAACTCGAGCAAAATCTTAACGAACCGAACAATGTTCGGTAATTTTATCGGACAGATTTTCTTGTCTGAACTCGAGTTCGGTAATATTTCGAACCGAACACGAACAGTTCACGAACATAACGAACCGAACACGAACAGTTCACGAACATAACGAACTGAACCGAACTCAGACGAACACGAACAGTTCGTTAACATTTTATGTTTTTAAAAATATATATATTATTTTTTTACTTTATTTGATACAAAAAATTAGTCCAAATATTAATTAAATATTTTCCACCTATATATTTATTTACTTTAAATCATTGTAAAAAATTTAAATTTTAAATTATGAATAATATATATTATACATATGTATATAATATTATAAAAATAATTTTTTTCCCGAACCGAACTCGAGCTTAACGAACGAGTCGAACTGGAACGCAACTCGAGCGAACTCGAGTCGAACACCTTAAAAGTTCGGTTCGGTTCGTTAAGGTTATCGAACAAAAAATGTTGTTCGAACTCGTGTTCGATAACGAACTCGGACGAGCTTATCGAACTCAAACCCGAACGAACACGAACGAGCTTAACGAACAGGTCGGTTCGTTTACAGCCCTACAATTCATTGTTAAAAAGCTTATTTGGGAAATGAGCAGTGATTTACACGGATAGTTGGTTAGCAGTTTTAAGCTTCTAAAAAATAAAAGCTGGATCGAAGCAAAAAATGAAGAGAAATGAGAGGAAAGAAAGAGTAACTATTGTTAGTTCATGAGAGTATTACTGATAATTTAGAATCTTTTTCCCAACAACAAAGAAAGAGATTAACAATTATCAGTAAGAACAAATGCAAACAATAGTTATCGAACATGATAGAGACTTCACAAAATAATTGATTTATTTATCTTGCGAAGGGTTTTGCTACAATCTGGAAAAATAATGTTTCTAGCTTCTATCTCGAGAGAGATTACAACTGAGTTGTGGAAGTAGCTTTCTAAGCCTGTTTGATTATGTTCCTTAGATTACATGTGAAGTGTGAAGTTGTTTATATATTCAAGTGACAACTCCTTACAATTTGGTTACATGTGATCTTTCCTAAAATGTATATAGATAGTCTAAACATAAACTATAAAGCAATCTAGATATATTCCTTTTGTAACATACTCAATCTCAGTTGATGTAGAAATTGCATACCCTTGAATTGGTAAGCTTTGTCTTGTTCTCTCTCAAACTCCTATCGTAGTCTTTCAGGATTGTGACAGAACCATATGAGTTTTGTACCACCTGCTACTGAAACAATCTGTCACGCTTTTGACTTTGTAGGTGAATCAAAAGTTCCTCCCGTGAGATAAAGTACCGTGCTCGCCAAGTTCTGCTGTCATGGGATGTTCTAAAGCTGACATTAAGATTTTCCTAAGACTGGGGAGTCATAGAGAATTTTACCGTCGTAACCTTGCAGAACATACTGTCATTGTGGTACAAAGTTGCTGTCTCCAGGCTTCTGCCAAAGTTACTGTCAAGACTGAAAGTTGTTGTCATGAGGAGTGTTGTCTTGACTGCATGTTTTGATGTTCCTTGAAAAGTTGTTGTCTTCGAGAATCTTGACAGCATGTTTATGTTGGAACATATAAATCACAATGTTGCGTTTTATGATATAAATTAAAGAGTTCGAAAAGAAGATTAACCTTAATCGCTACGGCGCAAGCAATTCAATTTCACGTCTTCTACTGAATTCCTTGATTTCCTTTGAGCGAAGTGTGGCCTTCGATCTCCCAAAGTTTCCTCTCCTCAAAGCCTCGAAATTCCAAAACCCTAGGTCTCAATTTTGATTTCTATTGTGTATTTTTTTTCAGCTTTAAGGAGAACGAGAATATATATAGGATTCAGTAGGGATCATGGACAATTAGGTCGGGCCTTCCAATGACATTCCGGGTCAAGCCCAATGTCATTAAAATATTAATTCAATCAACTAAAGATTTAATATTTGCACTACTGTTCCTAATACCACAATTCTTTTATTATTTTATTCGGCTCCTATATTATTTGCTTATTAAATTCCCCACGTTTAAGATATCGCATGTCCATTAATTAAATTAATCACTGACAATTAATTTAATTAATATCTTATTTATCCTTGATCATCCACTCAACCTTATAATTATGTGAGAAATTAATCTGGTTGTAGGGCTTCACATAATTATCTTTATGAGCTTTCAAGAGGACATCATCAACCCGAATATTATCAGGACATGGATTCCTTCTGTAATTAATATCCCACTCTGCATGCAATGTCATTGCTCAACACATAATATTGTAATTAATAATTAATTACATCTTATATGAATCAAAGCATGTGCATTGCATACAACTGTCAATCACTACATCCGGATTAAGAACCTAAGAAATAATAATATCATAGAATCTTAGTTCTTCTTAACTATCAGAATAAAAGAACAATTCTAATATTTTGATCATGTTCAATATACACAAAGTATACAAGTATTATTCAATAATCAAGATAAACTATTCCCAAATAATACTTCAGTCATTCCAGTGGTTTGTCTAGTACCACTTAGATTGTTAACCTTTATTATATTATATATAGACACTGATAATCTAATCTTCTGTTATCCCATTTGATACTAGATTATCCAAAATATGTAATAAACAGACAATGTATTAATATGCAATCAAGATTCTTAATAAAATGGACATTGTTATATACTTCAAACGAATAGTTCAGTATAACACCCAACAATTTATTCCTTGTACATATCAAATGTAGAATATTTTCTGGGGCTTGAACAAAGTGAACTTCCAGATTACATTCTTTATGATTGTACAGATTGACCTTACATGGAACATTATTTATGGCTTGTGACAGTATGTTTCTTTCATTCTAATTAAAGACTGATTACATAGTTAAGTTGTCTACCTGCAATTACCCATAAAACCTAACAATCTCCCCCAATTTGTTTTTATGGAGAATAACAACAAATTTTGAGTTTAAAGCAGACAACTTAACTAACAAAGATCAGAACAGTAGAAATGACTAAAGTTCTGAACTATGTCAATTCTGTAAATGCTTTTGATAGAATTTGAGAACTATATGCATCAACATTTTTAGCTACATCAAACTAATGATTCTTATGCATTTTTCAATATAAGTTTGATATAATCACTTAGATTTTCTTTGCTTCATTTTATGCTTTGCTTCATCTTCTCTTTCCAGGGCATTTTGCAGAAAGACTTTTAATTCTCCAACTACATCTTTCTCATTGTCATTCATGGCAAAGTCTTCAATCTCCTCAATGGCCTTTTGAATTCTCTTAGAGGTCCAACACTTTTTGTCTTCGGGAATTAATCAGAAGGTTCCAATCTTTGTGATAGATCTGAACTCATGTATGTCTGTCTCAATTCTGAATCTGTTTCCAGGATAGGCTTTCAAGGAGTTTCTTCTTTTGGAGTCAAGCTCTGGATTTTCACCCTCTCTTTGCTTTAGAATTAATTCCAATTCAATTTCACATAGAGCTTCCAAGTTGTGTCTAGATCCAACAACTTTGTAGAAAAGATTCTTCAAAGTTTTTGTCTTGATTTTGTGAAAACTGTTAAGATGAATTTCCTCAGGCCCTTCTCTAATTCTGTAGGGATTCTCCAAGACACAGGATTGATAACCAGGATACTGACTTAAAATGCAATTACGTTGCCTATAAGTTTTGATGATTTCAGCTTCAATTTCTTCAGCAGACATATCCTTGACATCAGTCTTTCCTTCTTGAGTTTCAGAATTTGTAGGAGCTTCATTTGGATTAGCTGGAACAACTTCATTTTCTCCTTCAGATTCACTCGAAGATGTGTCTTTATATCTCATCCAGTCAGATCCATATAGCTACCATATAACTCTTTCTCTCTCTCAGCCAGATAATCATTTAGATGATCCATCACATGATCAGGAACAATGTCATACCCATAAAGTAAAAAGATCATCCTTTTAAGAATGAAAAAATCTACCCTTGCAAAGTCATTCTTTTGAAATTTCCAGGTAAAATTCTTAGTGATTATCACCTTTGACTAATCTTTATATGTGAGCTCATAAGATTCTGCATTTTGTTTGTCATCAAGGTGCAAGAGCACACTTGTGATGTCTATTGCTTTAATACACATATTTGAGATAGTGCTAGGTCAATGAGAGTAGATATGAGTTATAGAAGGTAGTCCTTCTAAGGCTGGATCAAGCTTCCTCCCAGACATCTGAGTTTGATTTGCTTCCAAGTTTTGAGCATCAGGAGTGATAATGTGTAGATTTTTCAAAGCATGACCAGTAGAAGGTATGTTCTTTACTCTTGGTGCTTTGGTCACAGCTTTTGACTTGGGCTTAGCTTCTTCTGAGTTGACCCTGTTCAGCCAAACTCTTGCACGGGTTCTCCTCCTTAATTTCTTGTTTGAAGCTGTAAATTCTTTGAAAATGTCTTTTATGACAGTTGGTTCTGTGACAGTAACTTTAATTGGGTCTGTCATGACAGCATCTTTTGTGACAGCATCTTTTGGTTATGTTGTGACATCATCTTCTACTTAGGCTCCTTCCTTGACAGTATCTTTCATGATAGTATCTTTTTCAAGATTTACACTGTCTACAGCAGTCCTTAGGATATTGGCCTCAAGTTTATCAAGCATTTTGGCTTCTCAGATTTCTTCTTGACAAAGAGCTTCATTCTCTTTTCCTTTGCATGAAGATTTACCAATTTCTTGATTTTCTCTGGTTTGACCAGGTTCTTTAGCTGTAATTGATTTTACAGGTTTGATAGTTTCAAAATTTCTACTAGCTTCACCTATACCTCCAGTACCATCATCCTTGTCATCTTTTCTTTGTATTGATGAATGGTCAACTGTTGGTTCAGGAACTTCAGAAGTTTGATCTTCATCAACTTCTTCAATATACATGTAGCTTCCTCCTTTGTCCCCTCTTCTTTTGTTTGCATCTACAATCATCTCTTTGATTTCTTATTTCATACCTTTCTTTGCTAGATGAGTGTAGATTGCATGTACATCTTCAACTTTGTCTTTGTTAATCTTGGAATGCAGAATTTGATCAAGAACTAGCTTGATTCTCCTATCATCCAACTTGTTCATTTCCAGACATGGGCACACAACCATAGTAGACAAAGAATGGATTTAGATAAATTTCATGAATTTTATCCACATACATCCTTCTTAATTTAGCTTTGAGTTTTTCATTGAAAGTAGAGACATTTGATTTAACCTTTGCTCCTAAGGCATTAATCACTAGAGCTGATAAATTCTGAATTTGCTCCATAGTGATGAAATAGCTTAGGTTCCCTGCAATGCTAACACTCATAGCCCACCTTCTCTCACCATTCACTTTTACCCTGATGTTAGTGATTTCAGATCTGACTGAGTTACAGAATTTCTTGAATTTTCTTTCACCCTGAACCTTCAATCTATGTACCAGTTTTGTGATTTCATTGTCCTTGTTGTACATGGTTCTTTCAAGGTGAGGAAGCATGATTAAGTCTGCTTCTTCCAAAGTGTATCCTTTTCCATCTTTCCATATCAAAGAGTTTTCAGTAGTCTGTTCATGAACCTTTTCTTTTTCTTTTCCCTTAGCATTCTCCAATTCTTCTCTTTGAATAAGGCCTTGCAATCATTCAGTTGAGGCAACATTGACTGGTTCTCTGATTGAAATACCAGGAATAATTGTTCTACTTTTCTTTTCCTTTACTATAGGCTTATTTCCTTGAGCAGGATTTAATCTCTTTATCTCCTTCAACACTTCCTCAAAAACTAGAACAGTTTCTCCATCCAGCTCATGCTCTAGCAACTTCTTTCCAATATTGATTGATTTGAGTTTGTCAGCATGACTTGGTTCTTCTTGAAACTCCCCCTCATTATGCTCATCAATTCCTTTTGACTCCCCCTCAACTGCATCTCCGGGTTGTTCTGATTTCTATTATGATATTTCTTTTCTTTTCTCCCCCTTAGTTGAGTTGACAGCTTGCAGATGTGTAGATAGAGTGGCTACAGCTTGAGTCAGTTGGGCAAATCCTTCAGCCACTTGTTTTTCAAAGGAATCTATTCTAGCATGTAGTGACTGGAAAAATGCATCCACCTTGGCTTCAAGTGTTGCAGTATCAGACCTGTAAGAGTTAGATGGACCACTACTTCTACTCCTTTTTCCAGAAACAGGGAAAGGAGAAAAATAGGGCAAGGAGGCTAGTGGGGTTCTCACACTCTCATTGTTTTTTCGAATGATCTCATGATTCCTCACAAATGATCTCTCAAGGCCTAGTGCCTGTTTAGTGTGGGCTCCCTCAGTTTCTCTCCGGACATGCTCAAGTCCCTCTCCTTTTGCCAGCTCATTTGGCTGTCTCTCATGTTTTTTCTCACCTCTCTTTTCTTTTTCTCTCCCCCACTCATCCTAAGTGCATATGCGTGAGCGGTACTGATATGCACAGAAGTAGAAGGTTAGAGTGTACCTTGATAAGAGCATACAGTGGAAGATCATCTTCTGAAGAGACATCTTCAAGTAGAACCTCCTCTAGTAGTTGATTTTGAGTTTTAGATTCTAGAGGAGGGACTATAGAGGTGACAGTAACTTTAGGCGTGACAGTGACTTTAGCATCCAAAAGGTTACTGTCAAGATGTTGGCTGACAGAAACTTTTGGTGTGTCATTTACAGCAACTGAGGTTGTGACAGCAACTTCCTCTTGGTAAGTTGCTTATTGGAGATCAAGCGTACTGCTGGCTGTTTCAATTTCTGACAAAGTGGCAGTATGCTCTTTCTCAGTGTTTGGAGGGGTGGTGTCCATTGAACTTTTAATAATAGATTCTTGTGGACCACTTGATGGGGGCTCATCCATGATAAGAGATGAATGATCAAAACCTGAAGGGTTTTGTCTCTCCCCTTCTCTAGGTTGTGGAGAAGAAAAAATAGATGTAGTAGGGAAGGAAGAAGTAGAAACTAGAGAATTGAGATTTGGCTGCTCCTCAGAGGTAAAGAGAGAAGCATCAAAGTTGAAAGAAGATTCCTCTATGTGCTCTCTCTTACTGTGAGTTTCTGCAAGTGGAGTCTCCTCATGAGTGATTATATGAGGTGGTGCAGACTCATTACAAGGTGCCTTGAGAGACATGTCAATTTCAATAGATGTCTCTTGTTGAGAAGAGGCATCTAGGGATGAGTTTAACTCCCTTTCATCCTCTACAGTCTTTTGAGAGACTGTAGGGTGGCTGACAGCAACCTTTGACCTCTTAAATATCTTCTTCTTAGGTTCAGGAGGGGTTACTGTTGGTTCATTCTCAGAGACTTCCGTATTTGCTGCATTAGATGCAGTTTCTCCCTCTTTACCCTCAATGCTACCACAAACACCAGCTTCTAGGGGGCGTTTCCTGGATTCAGTGATGTCAATTCTTTGGGCTTTAGGTAGTCTAGAGAACCTAGTGAGAGTGTATGGAGTGGAGCGTGGGTTGGCTAAATTTGGGTCTAATTCAGCTTCACTCTCAAGAGTAAATGTTTCATACCCAGAGGGTAATGGATACTCAGGGTTGGATACCTGATCAACCTTATGCTTTGTGAAACATAATGGAATAGAGTTGTTGAGATTCTTTGTGTTCAGTGCAGTATGTGTGTGTGTGTGTGTGTTTTTTTTCTTCAAAACAAGACATTCCTCTAAGTGAGGAGATTCAGAACGCACACCACATATATGATTAATACACATCATTAAGAATCTTGGATAGAGGATTAGCTTTTTTCTAGAGCTTGACTTCCCAAGGGCTTCTTTGAATTGAGTAATTAGCAGCTTCCCAATATCCACTTTGTATCCATGAGCTAAGGAGTGAGTGATTCTCTTTATGTATGAGGGAATGCCATTTCATCCAGAAGTTTTTGCAGAGAATATCCTTACCATAGCATCAATCAACATGCTCCATTCTTTCCTGAGATACTTCATGTCCATTTCCCCAGTTGGAAACCACTTGATTGTGCCTTCTTCCAAGCAAGGTCCAGAATAACCAATTTTAAGAAAAACTTGGTTAGGGTTTCATCACTTGGAAGATTTTGAAAATGTTCCCCTTCTGATAAAGTGATTTTTAGAGCCTCATTGATGGTTTTTGCATTTAGAGAGTGAGAAGTGTCTCCAACTTTGAAAGTGATTGACCCACCATCAATAGCTCCAACCAGTTCTGCAGAGAGCCAGAACTGCTCCAATATTTCAACATCAAGAACATGGCAAGAAGAGATATCATGTCCAAGATACGACTTGTTCATGAAGTGTACAAGTCCTTTGAATCCTTCACCAGCATCCATATGAGAGTGAATGCCAGCACAGTTTGTTTGGCCAATGGTGATTGTTGGTTTGTAACTTTGAGAAGATGAATGAGAAGTTTTTTTTGGTGCCATTGTTTTGAGTTTTAATTTTGTAAAAATTTGAGAGTCTGAACGTTTGTGAGTTTTTGTGAAGATGAATGAGTGGCTTTAGACAATAAATTTGGGATTTTGTTGATTTTCAATCAAACAGTTAATACTGAAAAATAGGAAAGTGGCTTCGTGTCTTAACCATGTTTTGACGCACGTACTATCGTGGTCTAACTGTTAAAAACGTTCCGCATTCTTTGAAAGTAACCTGTTTGCTACAATAGAATCGTTAGTACATTACTTTGTGACAATATGTTTTACCGACAGTAACTATCAGGAAAACATGATGTCACAGATAAGTTGTTGTTCGTGACAATAAGTTTTTCCACACTTTCGAGCTTCTTTGTTGTCACAGACAATGACAACAACTTTTCTCCTGACAGTAACTTTGGGAAATTCTGACGGTTATGTATTGCAAGTATAAATATCATTAATTTATCTGAGTAATAATTTTATTAAATGCAATAATCCACTTAAATTCACATTCATCATTTATGCATGTAGATTTAAAGCATCTAAAACGATTCAAGAACTCAACTGAAGAAGATAAACATAGAACACAGAGAAAGCAAGAACAAAAGAAACTTTATTTTATTAAAATTAAAATTACAAAGATAATTTCAATTCTAATTAACAATTCCTAACAAGTAAGACTAGTTAGGTTTGTTCTCTTCCTCCTCGAGCTTCTTCTTTGCAGCCTCTGCAGCCTCCATTGCTGCTTTGACTGCCCTTGCCTGTTCGGCCTAACCTTCTTTTTCTATTTGTTCAAAGATCTTATCACATTCAAGGAGATAAACAGTAGTCTGTTGAGCAATAGAAAGTTTCTCGAACTGCTCTTGAGTGAAGAGGATCTCCTTGTCAGCCATTAGAATTTTATGATAGTGGGATGTATAATCCCTAAACTTCTATCCTTTATATAGTCCTTTATAGAAGGGTTGTAAGACCAAGGGTCAAACTTGGGGATTACCCATACAACTGTCGCATTCAAAACTCTTGACTAATGAGAATCAACACTCTCAACCCATACTAAAATAACCAATCATCACATCTCAACGAAAACATTTTGACTCTTTAATTAAAGTCATTTGTCTCATAAAGTTGCTACAGAAAATTAATCGCACATCATGCATTTTCAGATAAGTAAATTGGTCAATAAACATGATGTCTAAGAATATGTAACCTATATAGGACAATAACTTCTCATGACAGTAACTTTTTCTTGTGAGAAAAAGATTCTGTCCTGAGCTTCTAAACACAACAATGAAATTGGTAGAGTTAACATACTAGATTTATCATTCCTATTTCACCAACCAATCTGTTGAATGTGCATTCATCCAATGGCTTAGTAAAAATGTCTGCAAATTGCTTGTCTGTTGGAATGTAGAACAGCTTTACAGTCCTTTTTTCAACATGTTCCCTAATGAAATGATGTCTTTTGTCAATGTGCTTTGTCCTGGAGTGTTGAACAGGGTTGTCTGAAATGGCTATGACATTGGTATTGTCACAATAGATAGGAATGTTATTCAACACCAAGCCATAATCTAGCAATTGGTTCTTCATCCATAGAATTTGAGCAAAACAACTTTCAGCTGCAATGTATTCAGCCTCAGCAGTTGAACTTGATACAGAGTGTTGTTTTTTCCTGAACCATGAAACTAATCTTCCACCTAAAAATTGTTAGCTACCAGTGGTACTCTTCCTATAAATCTTGCAACCAGCATTATCTGAATCTGAATATCTAATAAGGTCAAAACCAGTATTTTTAGGATACCAGAGACCTAAGTGAGGAGTCCCTTTGAAATACCTAAAAATTCTTTTTATGGCTATCAAGTGAGATTCCTTAGGATCAGCATGAAATCTTGCACAAAGACATGTTGCAAACATAATGTCAGGTCTGCTTGCTGTCAGATATATCAAAGATCCAACTATGCCTCTGTATACAGTAGAATCTACTTTCTTTCCTTTAGGATCTAGATCCAACTTAGTTGCAATAGAGATAGGTATCTTGGCAGGTGATTTCCTTCAGCTACATAAGCTCTTCCCTGATTTTTCATTGACTGATTTCCAAACCCTCTTTCCATCTTCTGATTCTGCTTGGGTCTTATGTATTATGTGGCAAAGTGTCCAAGTTCATTGCAATTGTAGCACCTGAACTTTGATCTGTCCACCATTCCAGTATTGTATCCACCTCTTGTTCCACTTCCTCCAGGCTTTAAAGTATTTCCTTGGTTGAACATGTTTGTTGAACCCTTTGGCTTAAAGGCTTTGTTTCTCCTGAATCTTAAGTTAGAGAATTTCTTAGCCATGTAAGTCATGGTTGGATTATCCATGCTTTCTAATTCTTCTAGGGAGTAGAAGTCTTCATGTTCAACATCTTTGAGTTCAAGTATCACTTTGTCATCTTCTTCAACTATTTCCTCTATTTTGATGGAAGGAATAATAGTTGAGTTGGATGACTGGGGTAACTGATAAGTGGGTATTTTATTCACTTAGAACGTGTCCGTATGGCTTAAAACGAATGTTTATACTCGAGTTGTGGTATTTTTGATCTCTTTTAAGGGTATTGTGCAGGAATATCTATCACAGGTGTACTAGGAATGAAGCGGAGCAATCGGAATGCAATTTGGAGCTAAAACGAAGAAAATGGAAAAAGTCGTTTTCCTGGACAGAAGGTACGGCGCGGCAGCGCCGTGTTTAAGCTTGTCTATGGCGCGGCAGCGCCGCTGGAAAACAGTACAGAAAATCTCTGGCGCGGCAGCGCCGCTCTCCTTTGTATTTGTGGCGCGGCAGCGCCGGTCTGTCTGACGAAAATTCCTGTTTTGACCCGATTTGCTGACTTTTCAAGTTGAAGTCAAATTTCAATTCAGTACGACTTGTTGCACCTGGAGGCATATAAAAAGAGAAGAAAACCCTAGAGAAGAGGAGGGACATATACCGCATATTATATACGGAGTTTTAACGCACGAAGAAGAAGGAAGAAGATAGTTTCAATTTATTCTTGTATTCTTTCTATCTTGTGGATGCTTGGTTTGGGTGTATTCTTTAGAACCTTGATATTTATTCAATATAATTCGTTTTCTTTCATCATGTTTACTTTAGAACCCATGGTGACGATTAGTTTGATCATGAACTAACTCGTTGTCATGGGGTTTTAGCGGATTTATTCATGAAGTTTATTTGTTGAATTTTCTCGATGCCTATAGTGTGATTGATGCGATATCCTATCATGGTTGTTTTAATTCGTTATAGGAGAGTAGCTAACTCCTGTAATTGTGTGTTAATTCTTATTGAAGCGAAAGTGGATTTAAGAGTTTAGAACTTGCCATGCTAGCATAGGTTTATGCGTGAGAATATCATTCGTAATTAGTGTCGTAACTCTAACCGTTTTATGACGACTATGTGATCAATTGAATGCTTGTACTTCAACCATTATGTTTTCAATCTTTATAGACATATAGGGACTAAGCATGATTGGGAGACTAAGTGATTTCTATCTTAATTGTGGATATTATTTAGGATGGTATTGGTACAACGAAAGTTGACTTATATCAGTTTTGTGTGTTCGATCAGGTATTAACAAATCACATGAAAGGGCTAGAGAATTGAAGACTTTATATGGATTGTTTAATGAAGTTAAAATCCCATGTTTTATTCGCATAAGTAATTCGACATAAATCTCAGTTCAAGTAGTTGATAACTAGTTATAATTCTTAGATTAATTATAGTGATAACAAAAACCCACTTTATTATTTGTTTTAGCATCGGATAATAATCATACATTGGTGAGTGAATTAACTAGACAAACAACGAGTCCCTGTAGGAACAAACCTTATTTGCTATCTGTATTACTTGAGATCACGTGCACTTGCGTGTTGAGTTTGGTCGTAACAAGTTTTTGGCGCCGCTGCCGGGGATTTCGGTTTTATTTGTTTAGTTTCAGTATTTACCATCAGTGGTCATTAAAGTTCGGTGACTAGGACGTTTCTCACCAATTTTCTAGTTGGTGAATTTCAGGTACTTATTGAGAGTGTATGCGTACACGAGCTCGAGCACGTAGATAAGAATTAGCAAGAAGAGAAGAACTAGCACGAAGGAAACTTGACTTTGAGAACATCAGTGTAGAAAACAATTGTGAATCAAAAGAAGATATGGCAGATGAAGCACAACCAGCGAAGGCTTTGAGTGAATTTTCTCAGCCAAAAGTGGAGGACATTCATACCAGCATTGTTCGTCCAGCTATTGGGGCTAATAATTTCGAGCTTAAGCCAAACATCATTCAGATGATTCAGAATACGGTTCAGTTTGGGGGTAGTCCTGCTGAAGATCCCAATGCTCATATTAGGGACTTTCTTGAGATCTGTGATACCTTCAAATTCAACGGAGTTACAGATGACGCAATCAGATTGAGGCTATTTCCCTTCTCTCTTAGGGATAAAGCCAAGAGTTGGTTACATTCCATGCCATCAGGTTCTATTACAACATGGGCAGACTGTGCTCAAAAGTTCTTGACGAAATATTTCTCCATGGCGAAGACAGCAGCTTATAGAAATTCTATTTCTCAGTTTGCTCAGCAACCCCAGGAATCTTTGGGGGAAGCTTGGGAAAGGTACAAGGAGATATTGGCACGTTGTCCTCATCATGGGATGCCGGATTAGATGGTAATCAGCAATTTCTACAACGGATTGGGAGCTCAGTCAAGGCCCATGCTTGATGCAGCTTCTGGAGGAGCACTGTGGGCAAAAAGCTATGAGGATGCCTATAATCTTATCGAGATGATGGCCGCCAATGAGTTTCAGAATCCTATTCAACGCTTGCCACCTGCTAAAGTGGCTGGAATTCTTGACTTGGATGCAGCTACTGCTATTGCTGCTCAACTCAAAGCGTTGACAATGAAGGTAGATTCCCTTTCTAATCATGGGACTAACCAGGTTGCTATGGTGTATGAATTGTGTGCAGGGGCTCATGACACGAATCTGTGTGCTATCTCAGCTGAATCAGCACAGTTTGTTAGTAACTTTCAGAGAAATCAGCAACCAGCACCTAATGTGTATCATCCCAACAATCGGAATCATCCTAATTTCAGTTGGAGCAACAATCAGGGTGGTGTTCAGCAACCACAAAATCAGCAGTTCAATGCAAGGCCTTATAATCAGAACTATCAACCACCACCTTATGCTCCAAGGCAACCATTCAATCCACCGGGATTTCAACCATCGCAAGGGAATTCATTGAATCAGTCTGAGAAGTCTGAATTGGAAGAGCTTCGAATGATGTACAAGAGTCAGGCGGTGTCGTTGAAAACTTTAGAGAATCAGATTGGGCAACTAGCCAATGCATTGTTGAACCATCAACTAGGAACGCTTCCGAGTGACACTGAGATGAATCCAGGCAAGAAAGATCACAAGGAACAGGTCCAGGCAGTAACCTTACGATCGGGGAAGATCCTGCAAGGTCAGAACGAAGAAAAGTCAGCCGAGGAAAAAACTGAAAATTCTGATCAGTTAGTACGGCGCGGCAGCGCCGATGCCCAGTACAAAAACGGCGCGGTAGCGCCGGCCCTTCTGGAAGAAAAAAATACTTTTGACGCTGGGGTCGATTCTGTTCCTGATTTGGTACCTAATGCTACTCTCTCGACTCATGTAACTGGGAAGAATGAAAATTCTCGGAAAGTAGTAGAAGAAAAGGTGTTTCCACCTCCTCCATTCCCAAAACGAGTTCAAAGGCAAAAGTTTGACAAGCAGTTTGCTAAGTTCTTGGATGTCTTCAAGAAGCTTCAGATTAACATACCATTTGCAGAGGCTCTTGAGCAAATGCCGAGCTATGCGAAGTTTATGAAGGGCATTCTTTCGAAGAAATTGAAACTTGAGGAGCTAGAGACAGTGGCATTGACGGAAGAATGTAGTGCCATCTTGCAACAAAAGTTGCCACCTAAGTTGAAGGACCCTGGAAGCTTTACCATTCCATGTACTATTGAAGATCTCTCATTCAGCAAATGCTTGTGTGATTTGGGTGCAAGTATTAATCTCATGCCCTTATCAGTTTTCATGCAACTTGGTCTTCCAGAACCAAAGCCAACTTCCATGACTCTGCAACTTGCGGACCGTTCAGTTACTTATCCTCGAGGAATAGTTGAGGATGTTTTGGTGAAGGTCGACAAGCTTATATTTCCAGCCGACTTTGTTATTCTCGACTTTGAGGAAGACAAGAAGATCCCTATCATCTTGGGACGACCATTCTTGGCTACAGGTCGGACTCTTATTGATGTCCAAAAGGGAGAACTCACTATGAGGGTGCACGATCAAAATGTCACCTTTAATGTTTTCAATGCAATGAAGCTTCCAACTGACGAAGAAGTGTGTTTTAAAATTGATATGGTGGACAAGGTGGTTAACTCCGCAACTCAACACTTGATCAAAACTGATGTGTTGGAAAGAGTTCTTGCTAATGACTTGGAGATTGAGAACGAAGAGGATGGAGAACACTTGCAATATCTTAATGCATCTCCATGGAAGAAGTTTGAGATGCCGTTTGAATCTTTGGGGTTGTCAGAGCTGAAGAAGTCTCATGTTAGACTTAAGCCATCTATCGAGGAAGCACCTACATTGGAACTTAAGCCATTGCCTGAACATCTAAGGTATGCCTATCTTGGTGATTCTTCTACCTTACCTGTTATTATATCATCTAAGCTTTCAGGCATGGAAGAGGAAAAGCTATTGCGAATTTTAAGGGATTTCAAATCAGCCATTGGGTGGACTATAGCAGACATCAAGGGTATTAGTCCTTCTTACTGTATGCACAAAATTCCTTTGGAAGAGGGAGCTAAACCTACAGTTGATAATCAAAGGAGACTGAATCCTGTTATGAAGGAAGTTGTGAAGAAGGAAATTCTTAAATGGCTTGATGCAGGCATTATCTATCCGATCTCTGATAGCTCTTGGGTGAGTCCGGTGCAATGTGTGCCTAAGAAGGGAGGCATGACAGTGGTGACTAATGAAAAGAACGAGCTCATTCCTACTCGAACAGTTACTGGTTGGAGGATTTGCATGGATTATCGAAAGTTGAACAAGGCTACTCGAAAAGATCATTTTCCACTTCCGTTCATTGATCAGATGCTCGACAGATTGGCTGGACATCAGTACTATTGCTTGCTTGATGGGTATTCTGGTTACAATCAGATTTGCATAGCGCCCGAGGATCAAGAGAAGACTACATTCACTTGTCCATTTGGCACATTTGCATTCAGACGTGTTTCTTTCGGGTTGTGTGGAGCACCAGCTACTTTTCAGAGATGCATGATGGCCATTTTTTCTGACATGATTGGAATTAATGTGGAAGTATTCATGGACGATTTCTCAGTCTTTGGGGATTCTTTTGATGAGTGCTTGGAAAACTTGAGTTTGGTTCTAAAGCGTTATGTGGAGACAAATCTTGTGCTTAATTGGGAAAAGTGCCATTTCATGGTACAAGAAGGTGTCATTCTGGGACACAAGGTTTCGTGCAAAGGTTTGGAAGTTGACAAGGCAAAGGTGGCGACTATTGAGAACCTTCCTGCCCCTGTTTCAGTCAAGGGTATTCGCAGCTTTCTTGGTCATGCAGGGTTCTACAGGCGTTTCATAAAGGATTTCTCAAAAATTTCTAAGCCACTTTGCAATCTCTTGGAAAAAGATGTTCCGTTCAAGTTTGATGAGTCTTGTTTACAGGCATTCGAGATCTTGAAGAAGAAATTAATTTCTGCTCCAGTTATTACAGCTCCTGATTGGAACCAACCATTTGCTTTGATGTGCGATGCTAGTGATTTTGCGCTTGGGGCCGTTCTAGGCCAAAGGAAAGAAAAGGTGTTTCATGTTATTTATTATGCAAGCAAAACTCTTAATGATGCTCAGATGAATTACACCACCACTGAGAAGAAACTACTTGCTATTGTCTACGGGTTTGAAAAGTTTCGCTCGTATCTGCTTGGTACTAAGGTGACAGTTTATACGGATCATGCTGCTATTCGCTATCTCCTGGCGAAGAAAGATGCTAAGCCAAGATTGATTCGTTGGGTTCTTCTGTTACAAGAATTTGACGTGGAGATCAAGGACAGAAAGGGGACGGAGAATCAGGTAGCTGACCATCTCTCTAGATTGGAAGATCATGGGAAGTCACCTAAAGACAATACGGTTATTAATGAGTTTTTTCCGGATGAGCAACTATTCAGTGTGAAAGATGTTGAACCATGGTATGCCGACATTGTTAATTATCTAGTAAGTAACATCATACCACCTGAGCTCTCTTATGCTCAAAAGAAGAAATTCTTACATGATGTCAAGCAGTATATTTGGGATGAGCCGTTTTTGTTCAAGCAAGGAGTTGATCAGATTATTAGGCGTTGTGTTCCGTACAGTGAGACCGAGGCTATTCTTAGTGATTTTCATGCTACAGTTTATGGAGGCCATTATGCGGGTGAAAAGACAGCCACACGTATTCTTCAAGCAGGGTTCTATTGGCCGACTCTATTCAAGGATGCTCATCAGTTTGTGTTGAGATGTGATCGATGTCAACGAGTTGGTAATATTTCTCGTAGGGACGAGATGCCTCTTAATGTCATGTTGGAGGTAGAGATCTTTGACGTGTGGGGAATCGACTTCATGGGACCGTTCATTCCGTCATGTGGAAATCAGTATATTCTGTTAGCTGTGGATTATGTGTCTAAGTGGGTGGAGGTAAAGGCACTTCCAACGAATGATGCTAAGGTGGTGCTCAATTTCCTTCACAAGAATATATTTACTCGGTTTGGCACTCCACGGGTTATCATCAGTGATGAAGGTACGCACTTTTGCAATCGGAAGTTTACATCTCTTATGGCACGCTACAATATCAAACATCGAGTTGCTACAGCTTATCATCCTCAAACCAATGGGCAAGCTGAAGTGTCTAATCGTGAAATTAAACGGATTCTTGAGAGGGTGGTAAGTCCTTCTAGGAAGGATTGGGCTTTGAAGCTTGATGAAGCAGTGTGGGCTTATCGGACGGCCTATAAAACACCTTTGGGAATGTCACCATTTCAGCTTGTGTATGGAAAAGCATGTCATCTGCCAGCTGAGTTAGAACACAAGGCTTATTGGGCGTTGAAGAAGCTGAATTTTGATCTTACAGCAGCAGGTGAGAAGCGTATGGTTCAGTTGAATGAAATGGACGAGTTTCGGTTGCAAGCTTATGAGAACAACAAGCTATATAAAGAGAAAGTCAAAAGGTGGCATGATCGTCGGTTGGTTCTTAAGACATTTGTGCCCGGGCAATTGGTGTTGTTGTTCAACTCTCGACTTCGGTTATTTCCTGGAAAGTTGAAGTCACGTTGGTCAGGTCCATTCATAGTTAAAACAGTTTTTCAGCATGGAGCAGTGGAGATTTTTGACAAGTCACCGGACCAGTCGTTCAAGGTCAATGGTCAGCGGTTAAAGCCATATTTTGGAGAGAAGTTGAATCGCGAAGTTGAGACCGCGGTTCTAATTTGCCCAACGTAAGGAGATGGGGCTATGTCAAGCTAATGACTTAAAAAGAGCGCTTCGTGGGAGGCAACCCACTTGATTGTATGATTGGATCATTCATTTAAAAAAAAAAAAAAAAAAAATAGAATTTTTTTTTTCATCAGAAGGTTTGGCGCGGCAGCGCCGTGTCGACTGTTGAGAAAAAAAAAACAGAAAATTAACCCACTACCCATACCCACTACCCATACCCACTAACCCTAAAATTCTCTATATAAACCCACATCCCATAACCCTACCTATACAACCTATACATACACTACTTACAAATCTCAAAAATTCTCAAACACTCTAAACACTTCTTTCATTCGTTTCAATGGCGTCCAAGCGACAACGGGTTGTAATTGGTGGTGGTAGTGAGGGTGCTAGTGGTAGTGGGGCTGGTGGAAGGATCCCTCGTTCTTCTTCTTCATCCGATTCTGGGGGAGGCAATGGTGGACCTCAGTTTATTTCTAATGAGGCTCGTGAGGCTTATAATGAATTGTTGGGGCGTCCTATTGCCCGTGAGAGGGGTCTTTTGCCTACGGCATCGGATGGGTATATGTTGGAGATTATTCAGGAGAGAGGTTGGGAGCAATTTTGTGAGGCTCCGGAGCCTGTTCCGATGACTGTGGTTCGCGAGTTTTATGCGAACGCTAGTGTGGACAGGAATGGGATTAGCCAAGTTCGTGGGTTTCGTGTGGATTATCGGCCGCGTGCTATTCGTCGTGTTCTTGGTGTTCCAGTTCCTAGGAGGAATCAAGAGGATTGGTCGGGAAGGACTCGCGATGCGGTGGACCTTCAGATGATTATTCAGCGGTTGTGTGTTCCAGGTACGGAGTGGAATTTGAGGCGTGGCACTACTGAGCCTACTTCGTTTATGTCGACGGCGCTGAATCAATATGCGCGTACTTGGCACTTGTTCATTTGTGCTAACCTCATCCCTACTAGGCATTCTAATGAGGTGACAGTTGAGAGGGCTATTTTGTTGTATGCTATTTGCAGCAGAGAGTTTGTGGATGTGGGTAATTTGATCCACCAGGGGATTCTCCGTTTTATGCAAGGGAGTACCACTGCGGCGATACCTTATGGTTCGGTTATTGCTAGGTTGGCTAGGGATGGTGGTGCTAGTTGGTCAGCAGAGGAGGTTGTGCAGCAGCCACAGGCAGCACTGGATCATCAGAGTATAATGAGGCTGAATGTGTGGGATGGAGGTGAGCCGGATTGGTGGGGTCTTGGTTTTGTAGTAGAGGGTCAGCAGCAGCAGCAGCATCAGCAGCAGGAGGAGGAGCCTCAGGATGGAGGTTCTCTTATTAGTCAGCGGCAGTATAGGCGATTGACGAGGCGTATCGATGCAGTGCACGATATGCAGGCAGGTTTTGCAGCAGATTTTGGTCAGTTTGCACAGGCTTTGAGCACGGCTTTTCGTGCAAGTGGGGTGGACGTGACTTTTCCGTCCTTTGGAGCTGGCGCTGTCTATCCGCCACCGGACACTCCTAATGGGAGTGGTTCGGACGACGAGTAGGTATGCCTTGCACTTTGTTTATTCTTACCTTCAATGTGGGCATTGAAAATTTTAAGTTTGGGGGTGGGGATGAAAGGTGCATTTGTATAATAGGTATATTGCATGTTAGGAGCATTTGTGCATGTTAGTTAATTTCATGTTAGTTTAGAGCATTTTGTTGCATGTTAGTTAGAGCATTTAGGACATTCTGTTTATTGTGATATTTATGTTCATATAGTTGCATGAGCATGGCATGCATTTTCATGATCCCGTAGAACTTGACTATTTCCGTTGGTGAGTCGATGTTGATTGGAGTGTGGTTGTGATGAATAGAGGGTTGATTAAGTTTCTAAGTATTGACTTGCATGCCAGAAACAAATCTATTTCATAAGTCTCATTGGTTGCTTTTGAATTTGATCAGACCATGCTTGTTTGGTGTTAGAATTTAACCACTTGTTTACATTTAGAATGTTGGCTAGATTCTTGAAAACGAAGAGCACTTATGTATAAGTTTGGGGGAAACCAGGGATTTCATGCTAGTTGTAATAAAGGCTAGGCGTCAATTGGCTAGTAGCCGGCTCATATTTATATGAGTAGTCTAGGGTTGGAAATGAGAATTCTCATTCCAGATTGTATATATGAAAAAAAAAAAAAGAAAAAAAAAAGAAAAAAAAAAAAAAAAAAAAAAAAAAGAGTCATGTAAATAGTTAAATGCAAAATTAACCACGAGTGAGCTCTTTAATACTCGAGTAATTAAGTCTGAGGGGACTTAGTCCTAGTGACCTAAGGCTTTTATAGTCTGGGATCCACTGATCTAACACTCGCTACATGGGTATTATTGTATAAGCCTTTTGGGGTCTCACTCATTGCACGGTTAAATAAGCATGTGTATTGTATATAGTAGTATGTGTCGTAGTAATAAAGCATGAATTCTTGTCTAACTCAGATGGACTGCAAAGGTGTCTCTTAAGAGTTCTTGTGTCTAGCGTTCATTCTGTTTGTAAGCTTGTGGTTGTTTTGGCTAAGAGTAGGTATGGTCTTGATTTAGTTTGGGAGTATATTGGTGAGCATCGCACACACGCACGTTTCTGTGTTTGTCTTGTTGGTCGAGGGGAATTTGGTCGAACTCTGTTTGGAAGACTGTGTTCTTTGAGATGTTGGCTCGTTGATTGGTTTTGGTTGGTTTGAAGGGATCGTTGCATTTCCATATAGTTGCATACATGTAGTTAGTTGCATTTGTAGTTGCATTGTTAGATGGATTTTGTGGGTACATTCACTATAGGCCCTCACGAGACCTTACTCGTCCACTAGGGCTGCCTAGGGGTTAAAAGGGCTTGTTGCATATGCCAAATGCAACCGTGATCACCTACGGAAGTGGTACTAGTTAGTTGTAATAAATTGTTTGTTTGTGCTCGAGGACGAGCATCGGTTTAAGTTTGGGGGTGTGATAAGTGGGTATTTTATTCACTTAGAACGTGTTCGTATGGCTTAAAACGAATGTTTATACTCGAGTTGTGGTATTTTTGATCTCTTTTAAGGGTATTGTGCAGGAATATCTATCACAGGTGTACTAGGAATGAAGCGGAGCAATCGGAATGCAATTTGGAGCTAAAACGAAGAAAATGGAAAAAGTCGTTTTCCTGGACAGAAGGTACGGCGCGGCAGCGCCGTGTTTAAGCTTGTCTATGGCGCGGCAGCGCCGCTGGAAAACAGTACATAAAATCTCTGGCACGGCAGCGCCGCTCTCCTTTGTATTTGTGGCGCGGCAGCGCCGGTCTGTCTGACGAAAATTCCTGTTTTGACCCGATTTGCTGACTTTTCAAGTTGAAGTCAAATTTCAATTCAGTACGACTTGTTGCACCTGGAGGCATATAAAAAGAGAAGAAAACCCTAGAGAAGAGGAGGGACATATACCGCATATTATATACGGAGTTTTAACGCACGAAGAAGAAGGAAGAAGATAGTTTCAATTTATTCTTGTATTCTTTCTATCTTGTGGATGCTTGGTTTGGGTGTATTCTTTAGAACCTTGATATTTATTCAATATAATTCGTTTTCTTTCATCATGTTTACTTTAGAACCCATGGTGACGATTAGTTTGATCATGAACTAACTCGTTGTCATGGGGTTTTAGCGGATTTATTCATGAAGTTTATTTGTTGAAATTTCTCGATGCCTATAGTGTGATTGATGCGATATCCTATCATGGTTGTTTTAATTCGTTATAGGAGAGTAGCTAACTCCTGTAATTGTGTGTTAATTCTTATTGAAGCGAAAGTGGATTTAAGAGTTTAGAACTTGCCATGCTAGCATAGGTTTATGCGTGAGAATATCATTCGTAATTAGTGTCGTAACTCTAACCGTTTTATGACGACTATGTGATCAATTGAATGCTTGTACTTCAACCATTATGTTTTCAATCTTTATAGACATATAGGGACTAAGCATGATTGGGAGACTAAGTGATTTCTATCTTAATTGTGGATATTATTTAGGATGGTATTGGTACAACGAAAGTTGACTTATATCAGTTTTGTGTGTTCGATCAGGTATTAACAAATCACATGAAAGGGCTAGAGAATTGAAGACTTTATATGGATTGTTTAATGAAGTTAAAATCCCATGTTTTATTCGCATAAGTAATTCGACATGAATCTCAGTTCAAGTAGTTGATAATTAGTTATAATTCTTAGATTAATTATAGTGATAACAAAAACCCACTTTGTTATTTGTTTTAGCATCGGATAATAATCATACATTGGTGAGTGAATTAACTAGACAAACAACGAGTCCCTGTAGGAACGAACCTTATTTGCTATCTGTATTACTTGAGATCACGTGCACTTGCGTGTTGAGTTTGGTCGTAACAGTAACTCAGTGACTTGAACAGTTGGGGGTTCATGAGCTAATAGAGCACTGGACATATTAGCCATCTTTTCTTTGTGTCCATCTTGAATGGCTCTCTTCTGGAAAAGCTCAAGTTCATAGGACTTAAGCACACCATAAAGAGTTTCAAGTGAAACACTTTTCATATATCTTCCTTCTCTTATGGCTGTGATCCTGTGTTCAAGATGTTCAGGAAGAGTTAACAAAAACTTGATGTTAATCTCTTTCTTCTCATAGAACTTCCCATGGATTTGAAGTTCACACAGTAAATTACTGAATCTTGAGAACATCTCAGTAAGGTCTTCATATTTCTTAGCCATGAATGCCTCATATTGAGAGACAAGTGTTTGTCTTCTGTTTTCTCTGACTTCTACACTTCCTTCACAAAGTAACTCAATCTTATCCCACATCTCTTTGGCTGACTTGCTTCCTATGACATTCCCACACAGAGCTTTGTCCACTGTGAGTGAGTCATAAATGATTAACTATAAGTTATCATCAAGTGACACCTTTTATCTTTCAGGTTCAGTATACTCAGATATTGGCTTTGGGATAAAGTGAGCTCGAATAACCACTCCATTGACCGTGGAGGCTGGAATCTCTTTTTGAGGTACAAAGGCACCGTTTTCAAGGATACCCATGTAAAGTGGATTTGCAGCTTTGATAAATAACATCATCTTCATTTTCCAAACGTTGTAGTTCTCTTTATCAAATACTGGAATTTTTATGATGTTTGCCTTCTGCGTTCTCATCTTGATCTTTAGATTTTTATGTCAATCTAACTGCTCTGATACTAGTTGTTAATCCCTGAGAGTATTGCAGAAGGGGGGTTGAATGCAATACTGATAATTTAGAATCTTTTTCCCAACAACAAAGAAAGAGATTATAAATTATCAGTAAGAACAAATGCAAACAATAGTTATCGAAAAGGATAGAGACTTCACAAAATAATTGATTTATTTATCTTGCGAAGGGTTTTGCTACAACCAGAAAAAACAATGTTTCCATCTTCTATCTCGAGAGAGATTACAACTGAGTTGTGGGAGTAGATTTATAAGCCTGTTTGATTGTGTTCCTTAGATTACATGTGAGGTGTGAAACTGTTTATATATTCAAGTGACAGCTCTTTACAATTGGCTCACATGTGATCTTTCCTAAAATGTATACTAGATAGTCTAAACATAAACTATAAAGCAATCTAGATACATTCCATTTGTAGCATACTCAATCTCATTTGATGTAGAAATTGCATACCCTTGAATTGGTAAGCTTTGTCTTGTTCTCTCTCAAGCTCCTGTCGTAGTCTTTCAGGATTGTGACAGACAGGGGCGTAGCCAGGAATGTAAGTTACCGGGGTCAAAAAAATTCAACGTACAAAATAATCAAGAAATTTTAAATACTTTCATATCCCTGATTACACAATAAAATTAGTGGGGTCAAAATTGAAATATAGTACTAGAAAAATATTTGTTTAGTGGGGTCAAAAATAAAATTTAATACTAAAACACGAAGATTTAGAAATTTTTTACATTTAAATAAAAAAAATTTATAATTTTAGTGGGGTCAATTGCCCCCGCTGCCAATACATTGGCTACGCCTCTGGTGACAGAACCATGTAAGTTATGTACCACCTGCTACTGAAACAATCTATCACGCTTTTGACTTTGTAGGTGAATCAAAAGTTCCTCCTGTGAGACAAAGTATCGTGCTTGCCAAGTTGTGCTGTCATGGGATGCTCTAAAGCTGACAATAAGATTTTCCTAGGACTGGGGAGTCATAGAGAACTTTACTGTCGTGACCTTGCAGAACATATTATCATTGTGGTACAAAGTTGCTATCTCCGGGCTTCTGCCAAAGTTACTGTCAAAACTGAAAGTTGCTGTCATGAGGAGTGCTGTCTTGACTGCATGTTTTGATGTTCCTTGAAAAGTTGTTGTCTTCGAGAATCTTGACAACATGTTTATTTCTCGTACATATCAAATGTAGAATATCTTCTAGGGCTTGAACAAAGTGAACTTCTTCCAGATTACATTCTTTATGATAGTACATATTGAAAATTACATGGAACATTATTTATGGTCTGTGACAGTATGTTTCTTTCAGTCTAATTAAAGACTGATTACATAGTTAAGTTGTCTACATGTAATTACTCATAAAACCTAACAACTATGACAAAGGGATGAGACCATCGACAGGTTCTCTCCACAAGACACATACTTCACTTTTATTTAAGAAAAAAAAAAGAGAAAGGAGAGATGGAAGGGTAACCATGACAAGAGGGGTTCGTGAAAATCAATGTTCATGCATTTCCCCTAGATAAACCACTTCCAAAAGGCAATGATGCTACATTAAGGATCGTTATGAGAGATAAAGAGTGGTCTATCTTGAATACGATTTGAGGAACCAAATGCAAGTTTATTGTTATGATATAATATTTGTTGTAGCATAAGATTTAATTTGGGTGTTCATCTAACACCTTAAAATTTTAAAGTGATTGATTACTTAACATGGTATCAGAGCTCGATTTAGGAAGATGTCTCAAGTTCGAGTCCTGCCACTCCCATTTATTACCCTCCATTTATTTAATTTTAATATTTGTTTGTTTGTTGTCTGTCGGGTCCATCGTGACAAAAATTAAATAATTTTTGTTGTAGCATAAGATTTTGTTGAGATATTTTTCTAACGTCATAAAATTTAAAAATGACCGATTACTTAGCAACTTGAGAGCCAATAAATTGTTGGCGCTCTTGGCTAACGCAAGAGTTGCATATTATGAGAAAGTGTAACGTTGAATTTTTAACTGATAATGTGGTGGTAGTGAAATATTGGGAGGATTGGAAATGATTTCCAGATCCTAAGAACTCTCGACTCTCGAGTGATCCAACAACTTGAATCACAAAAAAATAAAATCCAAAACTACAGTAAGAAGTAAGTGTCTGTCATGAAACTGAGAATAGACTTGCTTGTTATCTTTATGAATATGCTGGGGCAAAACTACAGTAATGAATATGCTTGTTATCATTAAAATTTTGAAAATATATAAAAGTGTCCAATCAAAATTTTAAAAATATAAGGGTGTCTTCTCAAAATGTACTCGGTGTCCCCCAAAAAAAAAATTCTGGATCCGCCCCTGTGAATATGGAACACCGTAAATAGATTAGTTGTTTTTAGGCAATCTTTTGACTGAACTACCGAGGCAATACATGACCAGGGGTCATTGAAAACATTAAAAGCACATAAACCAGATGTCAAAGATGAAGCAATCGAGGGTGATTTTTGCATGAATTTTTTGATGATGATGAAGACGTTTGGTTTGGACAAGATATCAACCAACCACATATGAGAGTTCAACCTGCATGAGAGGAGGACATGCAAGAGGGATTAAGTAGTTCCAAAAGTGGTTTAGTTTTTGGAAGCTGGGCACTACAAGAAAAACGGCTAAATTCGACAAGAAAATTTCTGTCGAATTTAACTAAATTCGACAGAAAATGTTTTTATCGAAAATGCTCGCGTCAAATTTAGTAAATTCTGTCGAATTTATATAAATTCGACAGACTAAATTTGACAGATTAAATTCGACAGATTAAATGCAACCAACTTTTGTCGAATTTGATAAGGCTAAATTCGACCGAAAAATAAATTCGCCCGAATATTTCAAAATTTTGAAATTTTCAAATTCTGCTAAAAAAATTTAAATTTTCAGATTTTTGCGCCCGAAGTGCATTAAATTCGACCAAATTCGGTCGAATTTAGTATGCTAAATGCGACCGAATCTAGTCAAAATTACAGATTAAATTCGACCAAATTCAGTCGAATTTAATGAACACCAGTTGTTTTTTAAAAAACAGCAGAATCTGCTGCCCAAGAATTGTTGCATAAACCCTCTTCAAAGCCTCAACTTGTTTAGCTGTATATCTAACATACTTACTCCCATCCATTTGTGACTCCCCCTTCACCTAAACAATCTATCAAACACCTTATCTGCACAAAAATTAAAACTGTGAAATGATGGGCTTTTACAAGATTTCAAGAAATGGGGTGTTTTAATTTAAGTTCTTATGAAATGGGTTGGTCTTAGAATTTACAGGAAGGCAGTCTCTCAGGTAAGAAACATATATACAAAACTTAACGCTCCCTGCAAATAAATATTCTCTCGAGATTTTTAAAGAGATAACTAAATACATAGAAATGCATAGCACCAGCAACAAAAATTGTAGCTTTACTGGACTTAGTGTTTAAAGAGTCAGACTTACTGTTCTTTCAAGAAGGAATGCACATGTTGCTCCGAATGTAACATCTGTCACCGGCAATGTAAAGAGATATTAATCTACCCCAAGCAGCTGCATTACGGAAAAAAAAGTAAATCTGCAGAGAGAGAAAAACACATGAAAAATTAACATTTAACTTGTATAATTTGAGTTTTATATAACAATCTAAACTTGAAATGGATGGTCTAGATTGAAGGTAAAAGTGCAATCCATGTGATTGTTTTTCAGCCACTACAAGCATGACACGTGGCAAGAAAAAAATAGCTAATTCTGAATTTTACTAAATTCAACCAAATCTTGTTGAAAATAAAACACGAGTAAATTCGACTGAAATCGGTTGAATTTAGCTAAATTCGACCGATATCAGTCGAACTAAGCTTAAATTCGACCAACTAGGGGTTGTAGTCGAATTTAGTGTAAGTAACATATATATATATATATATATAATTGTTAAAATGTTTAAGATATAAATATTTAAATTAACTAATTTTTTGCACACATTGTATTCTTTTGATAATCTTCACATCCGTACGGTTGGATTACTCAAAATAATTTTTAAATAGATTGAAAACTCTAACCCTAGTCCAACCCCTAAATCTAAACCCTAAACCATCCATATTCTACTCAACTATGTCGTTTATGTACAAACTATAAAGATTTTTTTTCCTACCCACTATTATTTATTCAAATTTTTTTACTGAATGTAATATGTCATCCAAATAATTTCATATTTTTTTTTTGTATTTTTTAAAACTAATTAGATATTTTATTTGATTTTTCTAAAAGTATCAAAAAATGAAAGTTCAACATTATCTAATCATATAAAAAACTAAATTTTTACATGTAAGAAATGTTATCCTTATATTTTTATTTATTTTTCATGATGTGTACAAACATTTATAAAATTAATAACATATTTTAAAAATTCTAAAAATAATAAATTCAACCAAATTCGGTCAAATATATTAAATTTGACTAAATTCGGTTGAAAATATTTTTGCATAGTTTCAAAAATTTTAGGCGGCAAATTTCCCGTTTTTTACCAAAATTGAAAAATTCGACCGACTAGAGGTTGTAGTCGAATTTAGTGTAAGTGACATATATATATATAATTGTTAAAATGTTAAAGATATAAATATTTAAATTAACTAATTTTTTGCACACTATATTCTTTTGATAATTTTCACATCCATATGGTTGAATTACTCAAAACAATTTTTAAATAGATTGAAAACTCTAACCCTAGTCCAACCCCTAAATCTAAACCCTAAACCCTCCGTATTCTACTCAACTATGTCGTTTATGTACAAAACTATAAAGATTTTTTTTTCTACCCACTATTATTTATTCAAATTTTTTTACTGAATGTAATATGTCATCCAAATACTTTCATATTTTTTTTTGTATTTTTTAAAACAAATTAGATATTTTATTTGATTTTTCTAAAAGTATCAAAAAATGAAAGTTCAACATTATCTAATCATATAAAAAAATTCTGTAAAATTTTTGTACAACTAAATTTTTACATATAATAAATGTTATCCTTATATTTTTATTTATTTTTCATGACATGTACAAACATTTATAAAATTAATAACATATTTTAAAAATTCTGAAAATAATAAATTCAACCGAATTCGGTCACATTTATTAAATTCGACTAAATTCAATTGAAAATATTTTTGAATAGTTTCAAAAATTTTAGGCGGCAAATTTCCCGCTTTTTACCAAAATTGAAAAATTTTAGGCCTAAAATTCCTGCCAACCTTAATTTCAAATTCGACCGAATTCGGTCGAATTTAGTTTTCTAAATTTAATATTTTGATGGGAATTTTCCCTTTGTTTTTAGGGGATTTTCATTTGGACTGCATAAAATTTTTTATTGTGGCTAAATTCGATCATTTTTGGTCGAATTTAGGAGCTGGAACTAAATTCGACAGAACGCTGTCAACTATGTTTTGAATATTGTGAAAAATTTTGGGCTGGAAATATCCCACATTTTACTAAATTCAAAAATATAAGCGGCAAAATTCCCACCTTTTACTAAATTCGACAACATAAAAAAATATGTCGAATTTAGTACTGAATTCGACAACAAAAAAAAAATCTGTCGAATTTAGACAGATCAATTTCGACAACATTTTCGACCGAAATCTGTCGAATTTAGCCGCAGTGTATAATTTTGAATGTATTCTGTCGAATTTGTTTTATGTCGAATTTGGTTTGTGGAAATTAGTCTTACTTTCTTATAGTGGGGTCTATTAAATTTCAAGTTGTACGGTTTTAAGTTTAATTCTTTTTATTTAGTTTGTTGTTCGGTTAAATTTGAAGTTAAAAATTGTATGATAAATTTCAAAAACAACATTTTTATTCCTTAAGATCATAAAACACTTTCCCCTTACTTTTAAAATGAGCTATTTTTTCAATTTTGTGAGAAGCAACTATGAGTTTCAGTCTTAAAACTTTATTTATTTTTATATATTATCGCCAAAAATATGCATATATCTATAATTATTTTATCACAACAACTTTCATCATCAATTCCAAATGGAGCGTTAATTATCAAACAGTACGATGATTACGGAATTAAACATTTATTTTAAATTTTTTGGCTCTTTTTTTTTCAGTTTTTCTGGCTAGGAGTATATTAATTTGATTACACATTTTCATTTCTCATGTTTGTTGAGAATTTAAGTAGACATTTTCATATAACTTAATTGGGTTGACGAGAAGGATATTGCGGTTACTTTGAATGCTAAGGTGCAGTTTGTAAGTAGGGATGGGCATTCTCCGATCCCGATTCGATCTTGGTTCTGTCCGGGACGAGGAATCAGGGAATTTTTTGGTATAGATCGTGGATCGGAGATAAGTATATAAAAAAATTCAGGGATTGGAGTAGGATCTGAAATTAGGGTTTCCCGTCCCGATCGCGATCCCCGCTCCGCGAATCTTATTTGTTATAAAAATAATATTATATATATCAAATAAATTATCAATAATATATACTAGGCTTTAACCCAGGCACGGGCCTTAAAAATAATAAACTAAAAAATTTAATATGAACGGAAAATATTAAAATAAAAGTAAAAATTAATATGATAAATTATAAAATGAGAAACTTAAATATTCATTGGAACATAAAAAAATATAAAAAAAATACAAATGAGGCCGAGGAAGATAAATGAAGTATTATTAATATTATTTTATAATAAAATAATATTAATAATAAGGACAGATAGAAAATCTAACATGTTTTAATTAAAAAAAGTAATTGACCGTGATATTTTTAGAAGTGTTTTAATTATATTAATTGTATTTATTAAAAAAATAAGTTGACATGTTAAAATAAATAAGTTTTTTAATAAGGACAAATAGAAAAGTTAACATGTTTTAATTAAAAAAAAGTAAATGCACGTAATATTTTTAGATGTGTTTTAATTATATTAATTTTATGTGTTAAAAAAACACGTTCACTTGTTAAAATAGTTAAGTTTTTTTAAATAATTAAAAGTATTAAAATTGGTTTTAAAATATATAAGTTGCACTTGATATTTTTGGAAAATAGAGATTTTAATGATAACAAATATAAAAGGTAATATATTTTAATTTAAAGGTAATTGCACGTGATATTTTTGGAAAAAAATAGATTTTGTTAGAAAAAAATGTTTTAACTATAAAAGGCAATCAGCTAGTTACTATTTTTATATTATTTTATTATTTATTAAATAGAGTTGATATGGACAGAAAAATAATTATAGAAATATAATTGACGGTCCAATGAAAAGGCTCGATATTTAATGCCCAAATCCCTGATTATTTATTAATTTCGTAATTAATAAATAGGGAAATTATACAGCTCATGAAAAGAGCCCAAGTTATGGAAAATTGGTCAAAGAAGGATCTAGAATCCCAATTAAAGGCAATTAATGAGTCACAGCCTTTATCAACAAGGAAAAGACTTGCCCGCCAAGCAATACAATGCTTATCCAATATCAAAAAGGAGACTTATTCGCTAAGACTCCTAAAACATACCATAAATACTAGGCTCCAGACGCCTATATAAGGTCCCTGATCCTACAATCAGAACTACGTCTTTGGCTTGATTCTCAATTACGAATTGAGATACGTAGGCATCTTGTGAGGACCGATTTAGTCTCGAAACACAAGTGCAGCCATTAAAGCTCGAAGCTCTCCAACCTTAGCATTAATTTCGCAAGCTCAATTTTATTCCATAACATTTGGCGCCGTCTGTGGGAAGACAACATCAACCATGGCAAACACACGAAGAACAGCTCGGGATACTCAAACTCCCGATGATCGCCCTATCACTTCTGAGGCTGATCAGCCACCACCGACTACTGGCACACAAGGGGCGAATATCCCCACCAACACTCAAGGACCGGAAATCCCGATTTCGGTTGAAGGGACGAATCCCTTACAGATGGTCATTCATGGATCTAATCCACAAGAGACCGTTCACCAGCAACCAATCACGACCTCCCCGCTGCTCATGAGTGCACCAAGGAGCCTTCAACTCCATACTACTGATCTCCCTCAATACGCGAATCAGACTTTGGGGATGCCAAACTATGGCATGCCCCCTCGACCCATGGCGGGTGGAAGTGGAACTAATCCAATCTACCATGAGGCACATGTGCCCCCTTATATTCAAGGTCTGGGACCCCAAAATCAACAAACTCGTCAGACCCCTCTCATTCAAGATTACTCTGGCCCATACACCGAGGATGAAGGTTATACAACTGGGGAGGATGTCGCCCCAAGAAGGAGACGTTCATCCCAGACAAATCGGGAGCCACCCCAAACTACTAGGGAGAAACTTGCAGCCCACGAGGCAGAGACTGCAAGGCTCAAAAAACTCCTTGCTGAAGAAGATGCCGCTCAATCTCGGGGCCGAACGACTGAAGGAATCCCGATAATCAACTTGGATCCACCAAGAAGGACCAAGAGGGCTGAAGCCCCAAGGGGTGATCCTAATATTCTGTTGCCCCTAGGAGATCCTGATGATCCTACACCACCGTTTACTCAAGACATCATGAAAACGGCTATATCCAGAAAGTTTAAGATGCCTTCGATCAAAGCCTATGATGGAACGGGAGATCCCGCAAATCATGTAAGGACCTTCTCCAATGCACTGTTGTTGCAGCCAACCAACGACGCGGTCAAGTGTAGGGCGTTTCCACAAACCTTGGCAGGCATGGCCCAACGTTGGTATAGCCGTCTACCACCCAACTCTATTGGGTCATTCAAGGAACTAAGCAAGGCTTTCATCAATCAGTTCATTAGTGGAAGGGTGCATGAGAAAAGTTCTGCATCACTCATGGTAATCAGGCAAGGAGAGAATGAATCCTTGAGGGAATACATAAATCGATTCACTAGGGAGGCTTTAAAAGTCCCGGACTTAGAGGACAAAGTAGCTATGATAGCCCTGCAACAAGGAACTACTGATGATCACTTCAAGATATCCTTGGCAAAGCATCCACCCGAAAACATGTTGAAGCTCCAAGATAGAGCCGGGAAGTATATCAAGGCCGAGGAAAGTATGAAGAAATATGAACCCACTGTTGAGGGAAGTGAAAACGGAAAAAAGAGAAAGGAGACTCAAGAGTATGACGCTAGGGACAAATATCCCAGGACATCGAAAGATTCTGACTCTCCACCTAAAAGGAACAACTTCGGACCCAGTTTCAATGAATATGCAAGGTTGAATACCTCAAGAAGTCAAATTATGATGGAAATTGAGAGGGAAGAAGATCTTCGATGGCCAAAGCCGCTAAGATCCGACTTGGAGAAACGGAACAAGAATCAATTCTGCCGTTTCCATAAAGAAGTTGGTCATGACACTGACGATTGTAGACAACTGAAAGATGAGATCGAGTTCTTAATCCGAAGAGGAAAACTCGATAAGTTCACTAAGGATGGGAATCGAGGAAATCAACAAGGAAACTATGAAAGGAAAGACTATGATGGGAGGGACAATGACCAAGATCGTACTCCTAAGCCCCGAGGGCCTGTCATCAACATGATATTTGGAGGACCGACTGCTGCTGGGTCCTCCCGAAACTCAAGGAAAGCTTATGCCCGAGAGGTAATGACTGTTGTAGGAGAAGCACCGAAACGTGCCAAGACAGAAGTGGATATTACCTTTGATGATTCTGATCTTGAAGGGGTGAAGTTCCCCCATGACGACCCGTTGGTCATTATACCTGTAATAGGCAACTCTAAAACCAAGAGGGTTCTGGTTGATAACGGAGCTTCTGTGGACATCTTGTTCCATGATGCCTTCATCAAGATGGGATATACCGATTCGCAACTGACTCCTTCAAACATGCCCATATACGGGTTCAATGGGGTTGAATCTAAAGTAGAGGGAACTATTCAGCTCCCTATGACAATAGGGCAAGGTTCACAAACAACAACTCGAATGCTGAACTTCATGGTGATAAAGGCAACCTCGACTTATAATGCAATCCTTGGGAGGACAGGCCTTCATGCATTCAAGGCTGTTGCCTCAACTTACCATTTGAAAATCAAGTTCCCAACAAGGAACGGGGTTGGTGAAGAACAAGGAGATCAAAAGATGGCTAGGAGTTGCTATGTAGCCGCGTTAAGGCCTGATGGAGTCGGGGGGCAGGTTCTCCCAATCAAGGTTATGGATTCGAGAAACGATGGAGAACCAGACAAAGTCACTCACATTGAAGCATTGTTGCCTGAACCCTTGAAGGGACTGAGGTGCCAAAAACTTGGCATGCCTCAAATTTAAAAAGTTTATTATGTTTAAGTGTTTCCTTAAGGGATCCACTAATAGTACAAGTGGCAATAAGGTCGACGAAACCATTCTGAGCTCTTAAGCTCTTAGTAGGAAGTAAAGCACTATGTAAGGGTCGAACCCTCTTTTTATAAGGAAATATTTCAAGTTCTCATTCACTATTTTATTACTTATCTTTGTTTGAGTATTTCCTTATTGTTCTACTAAAGAACAAGTTGTACCAATAACACTTGATCAAAGTGCCAGCCCATTCATGAGGCCAAGTACTAGGAATTGCCTTACAAAAGAAAAGCTAAATAAATATAAGTGAATGCAAGAACGAAGAAACATAATATGCATAAATAGCATGCATGGATAGAAGATCCCGAAGGATCAAAGAGTTATGTTACAAGCTCAACTAAAAGCCTAAAGAGGCATGTTGGAAGAAGGTTAATATAAGGGTTGAAACCCCCAAAAATTCGAGGAAGTAGAGCTCAGAACGAGCTTCGATTCGATATACTGGAAGCTCAAATTAAAGAAACAAATGAAGAAGGCTTGAGGCTAGCCTTAGATCTAATTGACAAAGTTAGAGATGAAGCAAACGCTAAGATAGTTGAGCATCAAAAGAAGGCATCTTTCTACTACAACCTAAGGGTTAAAGAAAGGTTCTTTCGACAAGGAGACTTGGTTCTTCGAAAGATTGAGGCATCCAGAATTGGACAAAAAGGCAAGTTAGCCTCAAATTGGGGAGGACCATATCGCGTTAAGAACGTATTTGGTCGAGGCTCATACAAGCTAGAAACCCTCGAAGGGCATGAGGTGCCAAGAACTTGGCATGCTGCAAACTTGAAAGTTTATTATGTTTAAAATGTTTCCTGAATGGACTTACTACTAGAAATGAGGTTTAATAAAACCAAATCCAAGTTTTTTAAAACTTGAGTATTATGTGAGGGTTGAAACCCCATAATCCTAGAACGTCTCCTAGGCAGGGGTACCCACGCCCAGAAGCTCCTTGAGCGAACTTTGAAAGACCCACGCCCAGGAGACATAGTTCCTAGGCGTGAAAACCTAGAACGTCTCCTAGGCGGGGGTACCCACGCCCAGAAGCTCCTTGAGCGAACTTTGAAAGACCCACGCCCAGGAGACATAGTTCCTAGGCGTGAAAACCTAGAACGTCTCCTAGGCGGGGGTACCCACGCCCAGAAGCTCCTTGAGCGAACTTTGAAAGACCCACGCCCAGGAGACATAGTTCCTAGGCGTGACAACCTAGAACGTCTCCTAGGCGGGGGTACCCACGCCCAGAAGCTCCTTGAGCCAACTTTGAAAGACCCACGCCCAGGAGACATAGTTTCTAGGCGTGGCAACCTAGAACGTCTCCTAGGCGGGGGTACCCACGCCCAGAAGACAACAGCAGCTGGCTATGATTTAAAAAAAAAAAAAAAATTAATTCGCGAACCACGCCCAGGAAGCAGCTTGGGGCGCGTGCTTTTTTTGGCTGCCTTACACGCGGGGCTATGCACGCCTCCCGCACTCTTCAATCACAACAGCAAATGCTCTCAAATACTGCTGCTCCCCCACAGGAAACAGGGATGTTCCCTCACGGGGAACAATGTCAATTGTTGCTATGTAAGAAAGGAGACAAGGAATACAAAAACAAAAGAAAAATTCAGAAATTGCAAATAAATAGCCAAAAGCTATTTAAAATTTTTAGAAAATTTCTAAAAATTCAGAAAATACCTGAAAAAATAGAAAATAATTTTCAAAATTATTTTCTTAATTTTGGGAAAATATTTTATACACTTCTGAAATATTTCAAAAAATATTTCAGAAAATACCTGTGGGTACATGAAAATTCCTAAAATATTAGGAATAATTATTAAAAATACCTGTGGGTACATAAAAATTCCTAAAATATTAGGAATAATTATTAAAAATACCCGTGAGTACATGAAAATTCCTAAAATATTAGGAATATTTCATATAAATGTCAAATTAGCCTCGAATAAGGCAGCAATCGTCGTAAATGTGTAGGTCACTCCACACTTTGCAATTAGGCGATAATTGTGAAACACTAGTGTAAATAAAGTCCTAGGTAAAGGATAAAAAGACCCCGAATCTCGAAAAAGGTCAATATAATTTCTACGAAAGCTTAAAAAGTTTTCCTAGAAATTGGGGGGCAAATGATATGGACAGAAAAATAATTATAGAAATATAATTGACGGTCCAATGAAAAGGCTCGATATTTAATGCCCAAATCCCTGATTATTTATTAATTTCGTAATTAATAAATAGGGAAATTATACAGCTCATGAAAAGAGCCCAAGTTATGGAAAATTGGTCAAAGAAGGATCTAGAATCCCAATTAAAGGCAATTAATGAGTCACAGCCTTTATCAACAAGGAAAAGACTTGCCCGCCAAGCAATACAATGCTTATCCAATATCAAAAAGGAGACTTATTCGCTAAGACTCCTAAAACATACCATAAATACTAGGCTCCAGACGCCTATATAAGGTCCCTGATCCTACAATCAGAACTACGTCTTTGGCTTGATTCTCAATTACGAATTGAGATACGTAGGCATCTTGTGAGGACCGATTTAGTCTCGAAACACAAGTGCAGCCATTAAAGCTCGAAGCTCTCCAACCTTAGCATTAATTTCGCAAGCTCAATTTTATTCCATAACAAGAGTATTAAAATAGGTTTTAAAATAAATAAGTAAGGATTGCACCTCATATTTTTGGAAAATTGGGATTTTAGTGATGAAATGTTTTAATTATATTAATTGTACTTATTAAAAAAAAATACGTTCACTTGTTAAAATAGGTAATTTTTTTTTTAAATAATTAAAAGTATTAAAATAAGTTTTAAAATATATAAGTAAGGGCTGCACTTGATATTTTTGAAAAATAGAGATTTTAGTCATAGCAAATATAAAAGGTAATATATTTTAATTTAAAGGTAATTGTCCGTGATATTTTTGGAAAATAAGTAGATTTTGTTAGAAAAAAAATGTTTTAATTATAAAAGACAATCAGCTAGTTAATATTTTTATATTATTTTATTATTTATGAAATAGAGTATTAAAATAGATTTTAAAATAAATAAGTAAGGATTGCACCTCATATTTTTGGAAAATAGAGATTTTAGTGATAACAAATATAAAAGATATTATTTTTTAATTTAAAGGTAATTGTCGTGATATTTTTGGAAAAAGAGTAGATTTTGTTAGATTTTTTTTTAATTATAAAAGGCAATCAGTTAGTTACTATTTTTATATTATTTTATTATTTATTAAATAGAGTATTAAAATAGGTTTTAAAATAAATAAGTAAGGATTGCACCTCATTTTTTTAGAAAACATAGATTTTAGTAATAACAAATGTAAAAGGTAATATGTTTTAATTTAAAGATAATTGTAATGATATTTTTGGAAGAAGGAGTAGATTTTGTTAGAAAAAAAATATTTTAATTATAAAAGCCAATCATCTAGTTACTATTTTGGTAACTTGACAATAATACAATTCCATTAAAGATTTGATTTGTAGTAGCTTTCGTTATCCTAAAAAGAAAGAAGTAAATTTAAATAAATTAGATCCCACATTTCCATTTTTTTGATTAAATTTCAATATTATTTGATTTTTATGTAGTAAAATATAGTGAAATATTAATGTAGAATAAAACTTTCCCGAATTTTGATTATATTATTAATTTATTAATTATAAAAAGTACCGAAAACCAAAAACCGACCGTTAACCAAAAACCAAAACTTTCAATGTTTCGGCTTTCATAATACTAGTTTAAAACCCGTGCAATACACGGATTGTTATTAATAATTATTATTTTTATTATTGATGTTTTAATATTTTATTAATTTGCATTTGCTAAAAAAATAAGTAGACGTGTTAAACTTTTTTAAATAATTAAAAGTATTAAAATAGATTTTCAAATAAATTAATAACTGTTTGTCCGTGATATTTTTTAAAAAGGAGGGGTCTTAGTAAGGAAAAATAGAAAAAGTAACATGTTTTAGCTGAAAAGGTAAGTGTCCGTAATTAAAAGTATTTAAATAGATTTCAAAATAAATAAGTAAGGATTTGCTCGGGATATGTTAGATCAGAATTCAATGATCGTCAGGAGCTAGACTCAACTGATCAGGATTGCTGACGTCATCAGGATTACATGGTCGTCAGGATCAGAATGCATATCAGGACTGGGATCAGGATTGATCATCAGGACTGGAAGCTGATCAGGATTCCTACTTCGAGTTATATTTGGAGTCTAGTTAAACATGGAAGTTTATTCTGTCGGTTCCTGGTTTGTAGAACGTAGCTATCAATTATAGATAGGTTTCAATCTTTGTAATTGATTAGGACTTATCATTGATAGAGAAGCTGTGTAGTATATAAACACAGTTTTGGTTTCGATTTATGTACAACACAGACGTGAACATAATCGAATAGAAGCTCTTAAGAACATAGAATTTCTTGAGAGAGTTTTTGTAAGCTAGCAGCTCTCAAGAACATCAGAATTTCTTGAGAGAGTTTGTAACAGTTTTATATCAGATTTAATAAAGCTGTTATCTTTCTTTCATATTTGTGATATATACATTAAGAAGTCGATTATCTTATACTATTGTATTCAACCCCCCCCCCTTCTACAATAGATTATTACTGGGAAACAATTGGTATCAGAGCAAACTGATTTAATTCTGAATCAGATACGATCTAAAGATGTCGACAACCAAGTATGAAAGCATGAAGATTCCCATCTTGAAGAAATCAGAATATCCAACATGGAGGGTAAAGAAGCTGATGTACCTGGAGGCTATGGATCCTGACTATTTGGACAGGATTCGCGATGGACCATATATTCCTGCAAGGATTGTAGAACGAACAGATACAGTACCTGAACATTATGTGGTCAAGGCTAAAAGTGAATGGACTCCAGAAGAAAAAGCTCATGTACTCAGGGAACCAAAGATAAAGAATATCTTACACAGTAGTCTTGATGCTGTCATGTCAAACAGAGTGATTGCATGCAAGTCTTCAAAAGAAATCTGGGATACTTTGGAAACTCAGTGCCAGGGATCTGCATCTGTCAAGAAAAACAGAAGGGCTCTTTTGATCCAAGAATATGAACAATTTGATGCAAGACCCGATGAGAGCCTAACTGATCTATATGATAGATTTCTGACACTATTGAACAGTTTATCTTTAGTTGACAAGGAATATGAAACTGAAGATTCAAACACCAAGTTTCTAAGAGCTTTACCTGAAGAATGGGACACTCAGACATCGATCATTAGACATCAGTATGATCTTAACACTGTGTCTCTTGATGAAGTCTATGGGATGCTAAGAACTCATGATCTTGAAGTTCAACAGAGAAAGAACAAGAAAAGCAGCAAGGCAAAATCAATTGCTTTGAAAGCAGAGGCTAAATCAAAAGGAAAATCTATGGAGGTCTCTAGAAGTAAAACAAGATTAGTTGAGTCAGATCCTGATGACTCTTCATCAGATACTGATGGCAATGCTGATGCCAATACTGATGATAATTCTTCTGACTCAGACATGGAAGAGATGGTTGCTATGATTGTCAGAAACTTCAGAAGGATGAAGTTCAGGAAGAATAGAAGACAAGGCAACTTTCAGAAAAAGGATTTCAATTCAAACAAAGATAAGTATATCAAAAAGGACAGCAAGGGTAGCAAATTTGACAAGTCAAAGGTTAGATGCTACAAGTGCAATGGAATGGGTCACTTTGCTTCTGAGTGCAAGAAGACGAAGGCACTTATCACATCAAGCAAGGATTGGATGGACTCTTCCTTAGAATCTGATACTGAGGTGGTCAACTATGATCTAATGGCCAATGCTGATGTAACTGCTGCTCCTGATGATAAGGTACTAAATACTATCTTTGATTTTTATACTAATAATGCTTCTGAGTTAAGACGTTTTCTAAAGTCATTACATATTAGCTTTAGAAGTCAAACTGCTGAAAATACTAGGATCTTATCTGAGATGTCTGAACTTAGAAAAAGGAATGATATTTTAGAAGCTGAATTTTCTCGTATGCAAGAAGTACAAAAAGAATGTGATAATGTGAATCACATGTATGTAGAGATGAAATCCACATGTACTGCTCTTGAAAAGGAACTTGAAAATGCTAATGAGAAAATCAGAACCTGGACAGACTCTGGTAGGAAATTTCATGAGATTAATACCTCTAAGAATTGGAAAGAGTGTCTAGGATATAAGTCAGATGAGGATAAGAAGTTGAAAGAGAAAATTGTCATTGATGAGACAGTCAGTCCAAAGACCTATAGACATGTTATAGATACAACCAAATCTAAGATTACTCCTGTTAATTTTGTTTTTGGTAAGGATTCCAATTCTATTTTTGAAAAGGGATCTACTTCTACTCAAGGAATTAAAATCATAAAGTCTAAACCTGTCTTGAATAAAGTCATTAAGAATGTAGGTCTATTGTCTCAGAAACAGCTTAAGGATAAAATCTGTGAGGTGACAGATAAGAAAAAGGAATCTACTATTAAGAGAAACAGGAATGGTAAAGTTGGGATCAACAAAGAGAATGGTTACAAATATATCCCAAATGCACCTAGAAAGTGTTGTTTTAACTGTGGTAACTCTAATCATCTTGCTATTGATTGTAAGAAGAGTAAGAAGAAGATTACTGATATTCCTAAGTCTGATGTTAGGAATAGATCAGTATTTTATAAACTACAGAAGTCCTGTTTTCATTGTGGTAGTATATGGCATTCTATTTATACTTGTAAAGATTATCATGAGTTGTACTATAACTTTTATGATCCATTGCCTAAAGTTGATAAAAATAGTGCAAACTCTGGTAGCGGTAAGAATGTCAAGTTGGAACATGCTTTTGTTAATACTGATACTGACAAAGCAAATCCTGATGGAGTAAATCCTGTCAGGACTGCTAAGGTCAGAAAGTCTTCTGCTGTGAAAGTTAATAAATTGCATGGAAAAGGAACCCAACAAGTATGGGTTCCTAAATGTTCTAACTAGTGTGTTTCTATTCTGATTGCAGGGTAAAAAGAAAAATGTGTTAGTCATGGATAGTGGATGCTCTGTGCACATGACTGGAAACAAAGCCCTGTTATCAGAATATGAGGAAAAAGATGGCCCAACTGTGTCTTATGGAGATGGCAACATTGGACAAACCTTGGGATATGGAAATATAATCATTGGAAATGTCATCATTGAAAAAGTAGCTCTAGTGAAGGGACTGAAACACAACTTGTTGAGTATTAGTCAAATCACTGACAGAGGTTATCATGTCAACTTCTATTCCACACATTGTGAAGTAGTCAGTAAAGCAACAGGAAAGGTAGCACTGACTGGCTACAGGCATGGTAACATATATGAAGCCAACATTCAATCAAATACTGATGACTCCCCTACCTGTCTGATCAGTAAAGCTTCAGTAGATGAAAGTTGGAATTGGCACAAGAAGCTTTCTCATCTCAACTTCAGCAACATCAATGAGTTGGTTAAGAAAGATTTAGTGAGAGGATTACCAAAAGTGTTATATACTCCTGATGGACTCTGTGATACATGTCAGAAAGCAAAACAACAAAGGACATCATTCCAGAGTAAATCAGAATCCTCTATTGGAGAACCATATCACATGCTACATCTTGATCTATTTGGACCAGTCAACATCATGACCATCAGTAAGAAAAGGTACACTCTTGTAATTGTTGATGAATCTTCTAGATTCACCTGGGTGTATTTTCTGCACAGAAAAGATGAGACTCCTGAAGTTCTATTGGATCATTTAAGAATGATTGAGACAACCACAAAGTACAAAGTCAAGATACTGAGAAGTGATAATGGTACTGAATTTAAGAATTCAAAGATGGAAGAGTTCTGCAAATACAAAGGAATCATTCAACAATTCTCTGCTCCTGGCACACCTCAGCAAAATGGAGTAGTTGAAAGGAAAAATAGAACTCTTATTGAAGCTGGCAGAACTATGTTGGAAGAAGCAAAATTACCTACATATTTCTGGGCAGAAGCAGTCAACACAGCATGCTACACTCAAAATCTAACATTAATAAACAGACATGGTGTTACTCCTTATCAGTCAATCAAGGAAAAGAAACCAAGTCTGAAGCATCTGCATGTGTTTGGCTGTAAATGTTTTGTTCTCAGAACTCATCCTGAACAGCTAGGGAAATTTGAAACAAAGGCTGATGAAGGAATTTTCATAGGCTATCCTGCATCAAGAGCCTTCAGAGTTTTTAATTTGAGGACAAGGACTGTCATGGAGTCAATACATGTATCTTTTGCTGACAAGAAGATAGCTGGAATCAATGAAGACTCTCATGACAAATTGATTTTTGAAAATGAAGCTACCAAGGAACCTGAAGAAAGAGAATCAGATCCTGTCCATACATCAGATCCTGATGGGTCACCAAATCCTGATGACACACCAGATGCTGATGGTGCAAATACTGATGATGCAATCAATAGTAATACTTCTAGTAGTGCTAATGTTGAAGGGGAGCAACATCATTCTACTACAAGTTCAGAGTCAACACAATCATCAGGACAGAATTCTTCAGATACTGATTCAAGTGATGATCCTGATAACTTATCAGGAGGAAATAGCAATAATTCAGGGGGAGCTTCAAGACAAGCAAGTTCTTCAAATCAAGATAACACCAATCTAGGGAGAGCATCTACTTCAAGAAACAATTTAACACCAGCAAGGAAATGGACTGCAAGTCATACTCCTGATTTGATAATTGGGGATCCTGATGCAGGTGTTCAAACAAGAAGTGCAACTCAGAATGAATGTCTATACAATAACTTTCAATCCAAGGAGGAGCCAAAGAAAGTTGAAGATGCACTTAAAGATGCTGATTGGGTTACTGCAATGCAAGAGGAACTGAATGAATTTGAAAGAAATGAAGTCTGGAAACTGGTACCAAGACCAAAGAACAGATCAATTGTTGGTACAAAGTGGATTTTCAAGAACAAGACTGATTCTGATGGAGTAATAATCAGAAACAAAGCAAGACTAGTTGCAAAGGGGTATTCTCAACAAGAGGGAATTGATTATGATGAAACATTTGCTCCTATTGCAAGACTAGAAGCCATCAGGATATTTCTTGCTTATGCAGCACATAAGAAATTCAAGGTTTTCCAGATGGATGTTAAAAGTGCTTTCTTAAATGGAGAACTGGAGGAAGAAGTCTATGTTGAGCAACCTCCTGGTTTCATTGATCCTAAATATCCAGATCATGTCTACAGATTGGATAAGGCACTTTATGGACTAAAGCAAGCTCCAAGAGCATGGTATGAAACTTTAGCTCTTCTCTTACTGGAAAGTGGATTCAAAAGAGGTGCTATTGATAAAACTCTATTTTATTTGAATCATGGTAAGGACTTGTTGTTAGTTCAGATTTATGTTGATGATATCATTTTTGGGTCAACAAACAATAAGCTTTGTGAAAAGTTTTCCAAGCTTATGCAGTCAAGATATCAAATGAGCATGATGGGATAAATGAGTTACTTTCTTGGTCTTCAAGTTAAACAGACTGATGAAGGGATTTTTATCAATCAGTCTAAATATACAAGGAATTTATTGACAAGGTTTAACATGCAAGATAGTTCTCCTGCTACAACTCCCATAGCTACAGCTACCAAACTTGATCCTGATCAAGGTGCTGAGGTAGATGTAACTCACTACAGAGGAAGGATTGGCTCTTTATTGTATCTCACTGCAAGTAGACCAGATATCATGTTTGCAACCTGTTTGTGTGCAAGATTTCAAGCAAAACCTAGAGAACCCCATCTGATTGCAGTCAAAAGAATTTTCAGATATCTCAAAGGCACTTCTTCACTTGGCCTTTGGTATGCAAGGGAATCAGATTTTGGGTTGTGTGGTTATTCAGATACTGATTTTGCAGGATGCAAAATAGACAGGAAAAGTACTTCAGGAAGCTGTCAGTTTTTGGGTGGAAGACTAGTTTCATGGTTCAGTAAAAAGCAAAAATCCATTTCCACTTCAACTGCAGAAGCTGAGTACATTGCTGCAGGAAGTTGTTGTGCTCAGATAATGTGGATGAGAAATCAGTTGTTAGATTATGGCCTGTCATACTCAAAAATCCCTATTTATTGTGATAACCAAAGTGCTATTGCAATGACAGGAAATCCAGTTCAACATTCTCTTACTAAACACATCAGTATTCGATATCACTTCATAAGAGAACAAGTTCTGGAAGGAACAATTGAACTTCACTTTGTTCCTACTGATCAACAACTAGCTGACATATTCACCAAGCCACTACCTGAAGCTACTTTCAATAAATTGGTGAATGAACTTGGAATGATGAACCTTGAGAATTTCTGAGGAAAGCTACAGAGAGGAAATCCTGATAACTGTCAAATCCTGATGGTTATTCAGAAAGGTATGTTTTCTTTGATCAAATCCTGATAGGATGCAATCCTGACAGGAAGTCAATTGGTCAAATCCTGATGCTCAGATGTTGAAGCTGGTATGAAAACCAGAAGTTCTAAGACAATTTGTCAACAACACTCCTGGTAAACTCTGACAAATAAGATCATTACTTAGTCTTTGATTAAGTTATTGAGTCTCAATTTTCAATTGCAATTATATTTTTGTCAGTGATTACTATTCGTTATATTATGTATCAAATGCAGTGTTACTAACAAATTGTGCAGGAAAAGTAAGGAGGACAAGAACAATTGAGCAAATTGATAGTTTTCATTAAATCTTGAAGATTCTTTACAAATGAAAATGGAAATTACATATTCTTTTCCTAGTCTACTTTTCTACTCAGGAACACGTGCCCTGCAAATAAGCATGAACACTCCTGATGGATCATAACCAGGCTTTGATCCATCTAGGGCTTCTCTTGTTCCATCCTTAAGAGACAAGAAGAGGAGCTGATTTACTTGAAGGCGGGTCGTCACCGTGACCACCGGGACGCTTCCGTGCCTCCAGCTTGCATGACATACAAGCATCACGGATTCTCTTCTTTCTTTTCTCAAGCTCTCGGACGAGCTCTTCATCATCTTCATCCTCATCCTCTTCATCATCCTCATCCTCTTCATAGATGAGGTTATCAAGCGGATTCCAGTCAGGATTGGCCTGCTGGAAATTGTGCAACAGCACATCGGCCATTGCGTTTATAAACACTTCATGTTCCAGAGGATCAGGAACTGGTTGTGGCTCCATCTCAGCAAGAGCCTCATCCATCACTTGCCAAATCAAGTCAAGCTCTTCTTCAGGTATGTTGTTTTGATAGTTGGCAGCCATTGAAAAACAAAGAATGTGAACGGTTTCGTAAGTTTTTCTCTGGAGAGGGTGTGTGTTTTAATAGATATATGATGTTTATGCTTAACAGTTCTATTTTATAGAGAATGTGTGTTGAGGATGCAGGTCATTTTTGTTTATCGAGGCGACTGTTCAGTTTCTCATAATTACTTTGCCTCGGTAATTGGTAAGAATGGGTACATGGGTATTATGCTATTTGTTTACGTACTCATTTTAAAATAAAAACAGCACTTATCAGGATTATAAAAATAAATTTTGTTTTCTTAAATAAAATTTTATTTTACTTCATTTCAAATATTTTTTTCTCAATCCTGATAAGGCAAATGGTTTCATAGGAAATGCTTTTATTCCTGATGAGGTTAGGTTTTTCTTACATAGGAAAATGCCTACTCGTTATGGTTTAATTTCTAATTCTATGGGGCAAGGCCAATCACACCTTGTTCCTAACCCAAGCATTCATCCTAAACAGTCTAAACAGTCAACTACCACCTCTAATGTCTCTCAAAAGACTTTAGTTGTAAAAGCAAAGAAGTCAGCTAGAACTGATGTGCCAGGAAGGCAATCAGGTTCAAAGGACTTTTCCTCTACACCTATCACTAAAAAGAAGTTACAAGGGGATGTACAAGGGGTCCTGGTGAAGAAAGCTGCAAAGAGAGGTGAGGCTGTTTCTGTTAAAAGAAAGTTAGTGCTCAGGGATGAGACTGACTCAGAGGATGATTTACCTATATCCTCTGTGATGAATGTGAATAAGGAAGTTGCTGATACCGCTACTGCAGCTGTGGTTCCATTGTCTACACCACAGAAGAAAAGGAAGTTATCAAAAAGCAGGTATCATATTCCTTTAGAAAAGAAGCAGGATACTGATGTACATGACACTTCTATTCTGAATGAGCAATCAGTTTCTACTGCTCAAGCAAATCCTGATGTTAGTATTCCTGATACTGCACCAAGTCAAGTGGTTAATATTTCAGACTCTCCAGCACAGGACTCTCCAACAAAAAGACATATTGATATTTCATGGGAGAAGTATGGTGCTGCTGCTTCCAATCTTGGGATAAAACATCCAATGGAAAAGGTAAGGAAGGCAGAAGAGTTAGTCTATCAGAGACAGAAGAAACTGAAAGGATCAAGCCCACAAGAACCTGAACCTCAAAGTGGTTCAGCAGCTCTTTCTGATGATCCAGCCACACAAGAACCACTCAATCAAAGTTTGAGTGAAGGCTTAGCTCGTGGAATGGTCCCACAAGAACCATTTTCTCAAAGGGAGAATGCAGACATCGACATTCCAGCTACACAAGAACCATCTTCTCAAAGTGAAGATGCAGGCCAAGCTACAGTTTCTGAGAAATTTCCTGACAATGCTCAAGGGATTTCTGGTGCAGATGAAGTTCAAAGATTGGTCGAGGACACTGTCAATGAGGGAAGCACACAAGAACCTTTGACTCAAAGTGTTGAAGAAGCTTCTGAACCTCAAGCTCCACAAGAACCATTGGTAGCAAATACTGATGCAAGCATATCAAATCCTGACGGTGTTCATCCTGACGCTAGTGGTGCTCCTGATGTTGAACCTATCCTGATACAGCCACTTCGTTCAAGACCAATGGATCATCCTATCACAGATTCACAGGATAAAATGAAAGGTATAGTTATTCCTGATCCTGATGATACTCACAATACTGATGATGATGACTCTGATGATAGTGATGATGATGAGAATCGAAAAGAGAAGGAACAGCTTGCTACAGCACTCAAAATTAGTCTTGGAACTAATTTTGGTTCATCAAGTACATATATGGCTAGCAAAGCTTCCACTGGGAAAGATCAGAGACAAGATTTTTCTATTCCTTCCTTTAATCCTGCTGAGGCACTTAGACAGAATGAATGGAACAATTCATGGCACAGATCTGTTGAATCTATAAGTTATTCTTCTGCTTTGGAACATGCCTATGATGTAGTGAAATCTATAGAGAATCAAGACTTGAAGAATCATCTGAAGGCTACAACTTTGTTATCCAAAAGTCTAAAAAGTGAGATTGATTCTATCAAGAATTCAACTGAGTTGGTAAGAAATGATAATTCTCAAAATTTTACAAAGGTGCCTACTGCTTTTCAGCTAAGGGTAGTAGAATCCCAAGTGAAATCTGTTATTTCTGAACAAACCTCTATCAACAGAAGGATTGATTCTCTGGATACCAAAGTAACTGACATTCAAGCCTCTCTTTCCTTAATTTTGAATTTATTGTCAAATCCTGATGTCAAAAAGGGGGAGAAGGTTAGTCGGACAAAATGCACACCTGATCTAGTATTAAGGAATAATGATGATGATACTGGAGATGATGGTAGTGACAAAGTGATACAAGGAGAAACCTCTGATACTGCTGTTATGAAGTCTACAATTCAAACTTCACAAAGTCAAACAACGCAGTCAACTCATTTTTCTGATTCTGGAGTTAAGACAGTAAGAACGTTGGTGCAATCTCAGATCCTGACGGAAGAACAAATCCTGACACCTGGTCATGGACATACTCTTGCTACAATTCCTGAAGGTGATGAAGATGTGATTATTGATAATCCTGAAGATGCATCAAATTTATTCCAGAAGTTTTCTACAAAAGATGGCAGAATTGTTACTCTATATCACACTGATAAAAGAGTTCAACAATTATTTGCTAGAAAAGCACTCTCTACAGCAAGTGAAGAATATCCAGATCTCTCACATGAAGAATTTTTGAGACTACAAAGAGAGACAATGGAAAGCTATACTGCTCCTGCTAGAGGTAGAGGAGGCAGAGGTAGGAGAGGAGCTAGAAGAAGTAGAAGAGGTTCTTCAACTCAAACAATACCTAGACAGACAAGGTCTCGAGGGTTAAGAATTGAAGAAATTCCTGAACCTATTCAAACTCTAGTAGTTCCTGACAGATCTACTTTTGGTGATGATGGAAATATTGAAGAAGAACCTGAATTGAGAAGAAAATCAAGAAAATCAAATCTCTGCAATACAAATCAAATTGAAGAATCTAATCCTGATGTTGTTCCTGATAATATTCAAGATCCTGATGATTCTGAAATTATGCAAGAGATTGACTTGATAATTTTATCTACTGTTGTTGATTCTCACAACAAGGAAGTAGATGAAGAAGAAGAAGCCAGAAGAAGTGAAATTAAAAGATCAACAAATAGAGATTTTAATCTCTATGTACAAAGGCTTAAACTCTCAAACAGAAGAGTGTGGAGGAACCCAAGCAGACAAGAATCTTCACTGGAAAGAAGCTATGCCTTTGAAAAGAAAAAGGATAAGAAGTGGAAACATATTAGCACATTAAGTTGTGATACACTTATCAATTTTCAGTCTGGAGGAATTATTACAAGCGCTTCAAGTGTTGTTGATTTATCTGGGATGGTTAGATCAAAAGCACTCTGGTTAAAGATGTTTTCAAATCTGAAGCAATTGACAAGTAATTCAAGAGGAGGTATTGGACACAGGGATGCTGAATATCTGAATATGTCATATGTTGATCCTTACTCCTTAACTGAAATTGGAGGTACTTTAACTTCTGAAAACCTGAACAATTTACTAGCTGTTGATATAGTTATAGATTGTCATGATGGTTTTGACAAGAAAGAAAAGCTTCTGTACTTCATGAAAGATGGTAGTGTGAAGATTTTATCTATTCAAGATCTGCTGATGAAAACTACACAGGAACTGAAATATGTTCATTATCTTTTGAGATCGAAGAATCAAATATTGAAAGAATGGAGTGACATGATTTTGTCAACAATAAGAAGAAGACTAGATGGAAACAGTAATTTCAATGGTAATTATACTCCCATGTACTTAAATCAAAGAGGTCAGGATGTGGAAATGCAAAGGTGTACTGCTGTTAAAGAAGTAAATTTTGGCATGACTCATCTTTCTCTCAATCCTGATGGGAAGGAAATTGCTTATCTTTTGCTTGAAGAGCATAGTCTTCAGAGAAACTCCATATTGAATCTCAGAGCAGCTATCTATCAGATTAATGAGGAAGATGAAGAACTCAGAAATCTTAAGGAAAGACTGATTCAAATTCTTGAAGAAAAAGAAGAAAATTTGTTATCCAACTTCTTGAAGATGAATCTGTTCTATCAAAGAATTTAAACAGATAAGTTGTTGCTGTAGATTTTGTACATTTTGTATATATGTTTTTGACATCATTGAATCTTAGGAATCTATACTTTATTTCACAAAGTATGAGATTGGGGGAGATTGTTAGATCAGAATTCAATGATCGTCAGGAGCTAAACTCAACTGATCAGGATTGCTGACGTCATCAGGATTACATGGTCGTCAGGATCAGAATGCATATCAGGACTGGGATCAGGATTGATCATCAGGACTGGAAGCTGATCAGGATTCCTACTTCGAGTTATATTTGGAGTCTAGTTAAACATGAAAGTTTATTCTGTCGGTTCCTGGTTTGTAGAACGTAGCTATCAATTATAGATAGGTTTCAATCTTTGTAATTGATTAGGACTTATCATTGATAGAGAAGCTGTGTAGTATATAAACACAATTTTGGTTTCGATTTATGTACAACACAGACGTGAACATAATCGAATAGAAGCTCTTAAGAACATATAATTTCTTGAGAGAGTTTTTGTAAGCTAGCAGCTCTCAAGAACATCAGAATTTCTTGAGAGAGTTTGTAACAGTTTTATATCAGATTTAATAAAGTTGTTATCTTTCTTTCATATTTGTGATATATACATTAAGAAGTCGATTATCTTATACTATTGTATTCAACCTCCCCTTCTACAATAGATTATTACTGGGCAACAGGATATTTTTTGAAAATGAGGGGTTTTAGTAAGGAAAAATAGAAAGAGTAACATGTTTTGTTAAAAAATATAATCGCCCGTGTTTTTTTTTAGAAAAATAGAGGATTTTGTTAGAAAAAAATAAAAAAAAAGTAATTTATTTTAGCTGAAAAGGTAATTGGTTAGTGATAGTTTTAAAAAAAAATAAGTAAGAGTAATTAAGTAAAATAATTAAGTACCGACCGTCCGTCCGTCCGACTACCAAACTTTTAATGTTTCGTCTTTAATAATATAGCTTAAAACCCGTGCGATGCATGAATTATTTTTAATAATTATTAATTTTATTATTTATATTTTAAATTTTATTAATTGCATTTATTAAAAAAAATAAGTAGGTGTGTTTAACATTTTTAAATAATTAAAAGTATAAAAATGGATTTTCAAATAAATAAGTAACGGTTTGCCCGTGATATTTTGGAAAAAGAGGGGTTTTAGTAAGAAAAATAGAAAGTAACATGTTTTCGTTGAATTTTAAAATATAAAAGTAATGATTTGCCCGTGATATTTTTGAAAAAAGAAGGGTTTTAGTAAGAAAAATAGAAAATGTGACATGCTTTAGTTGAAAAAAGTAATTATCAATTAAAAGTATTAAAATAGATTTTAAAGTATATAAATAAGGGTTTGCCGTGATATATTTGAAAAATGAAGGATTTTAGTAAGAAAAATAGAAAATATAACATGTTTTAGTTGAAAAAGGTAATTGCCCATGATTTTTCTAGAAAAAGAGGGGAAATGTAATTGCCAATTAAAAGTATTAAAATAGGTTTTAAAATAAATAAATAAGGGTTTGCTTATGATATATTTGAAAAATGAGGGATTTTAGCAAGACAAATAGAAAAAGTAACATGTTTTAGCTGAAAAAGAAATTGCCCGTGATTTTTTTAGAAAAAAATGGTAATATATTTTAACTAAAAGGTTAACTAATTATAATAATTTTTATAATAATTAAATAAACAATTAAATAAGGCAAGTACCGTATCAAAAAACATGTACCAAAAAACAGGTATCAAAACTTTCAATGTTTCATCTTTAATAATATAGTATAGATAGAGAGATAGGGCTAAGCAAAATTGAACCGAAACCGAAAAACCGAACCGAACCGAAATATTTCGGTTCGGTTTGGATTGAGTTTTTTCGAAAATTTCGGTTATTTCATTTTTTCGAATTAAACCGAAATAAAATCGGTTCGGTTCTGTTTTCAGAATTATGGTTCGGTTAAAAACCGAAATATTTTTATATGCTTTTTAAAATTATATATATATAAGATTAAAACCCGTGCGATGCACAAATTGTTTGTAATAATTGTTACTTTTATGTTTTAATAGGTATTAAAATAAATAAGTAAGGATTTGTCCGTGATATTTTTGAAAAAGAAAGTATTTTAGTAAGGAAAAATAGAAAAAGTAACGTGTTTTAGTTGAAAAAGTGTAATTCTCTGTATTTGTTTTTAAGAAAAAGCGGGAATTTTGTTTTAAAAAAGCATGTATTTTAGCTGAAAAGGTAATTGATTTTAAATAATGTTACTATTTAATAATAATTAATAATTTTTTAAAAAAATGTTTTTAAATTTTGGTTTTTTATAAACCGAACCGAAAAACCGAATTATTTCGGTTTGGTTTTCGGTTCGGTTTTAGTAAAACTTCGGTTCGGTTTCACAAAATCGATATTTCGGATTTTCAGTTTTTCTAATTCGGTTCGGTTTTTAACCGAATTAACCGAATGATCAGCCCTAGATGGAGAGATAAATTTATAATATTAGTATTTTATGCTACTAAATGGAATAGCCCGTGATATTTTTGAGGTTTTAGTTAGAAGAAATATTAGTTAGAAAATATAAAAAAAATACATTTTGGAAAAAAAAACTAATCGGTTAGTCATTAATAATTATAATATTATTATTTTATTTTATTAAATAGAATTGTTCGTGATATTTTTGGAAAATGAGAGGTTTTATTTAGGAAAAATAGAAAAGTAGAATTTTTAGTTAGAAATTATAAAACTAAAAATGATAATGAGTTAGTTATTAGCAATTATAACCTTATTATGTTATTTTATTAAATGAAACTGCCCGTAATATTTTTGGAAAAAGAGATGTTTTAGTTAGGAAAAATAGAAAAGATATTCTATATAATAATTTTAATATTTTATCTAACGATTCTCATCGATTTGATCAGAAATATCTAACGGCTATGAATGGAGTGACCAGACTACAAAAAATTTCAGGACCAGCCTACAAAACTTTCAATATTTCGTCTTTAATATAATAGTATAGATAGTATAGATAGATGTAAATTGTAATGTTACAATTTTATTTTTTTATCCACTCAACAATTTTAAAATTACATATCATGATATAATTTTATTATAATAATATTATTTTTACCTATTATTTATAGTATAAATAAATTTTAATTCAAATTAAAGTTTAAAATATTATTTTAAAATAAAAATAAATGTTATGATTTATTATGTTAATTTATATTAGAAAATATCATCCATAATTTCCAATTTTTAGGAAAAAGTAAAAAAGAATTCTCCGATTTTCCACGGCATCCCTGTTCCCTGTTAAGGCCCGCGGATCGGGAAGTAAAAAAATTTCCGTCCGGAAATCGGGTCAGGATAGGGGACAGGTTTTGGGGTCTGGCCGGGGATAGCACTCCCCGAACCCAAAATGACCCAATACCCGTCCCTATTGGTAAGTTAATAAATCTAGATCCGTTTGATTATTTCTTCCTCTTGTTATACATGTTTCCTTGACTAAAAAGATTCTTACAAATGATTCTTTTTACTATAACTAATGTATTTTTCAATATTGTTTTCTAATAAAAAATTTAAGAATGACATTTCATTTTCCACAGCTAGCTCTACTAAAACAAAACGTAAAATCTTGCTAAAATTAGCACAACATAATACCCTACTACACGTAACAAAGTGTGGTGTCATATTAAAAGAATCATCTAAGGCCAAACAAGATCAACACAAATCCTCAGCACAGGCAAATCAACTTCAAGCTCCTCTTCTCTTTTAGCCGGAGACGTTGTCACCCATTGTTTCATGCGTAAAGCATCAGCTTTCTGCGTAAAACAAGGATCTCCGGTTGCGGTTGCGGTTGTGGTGCCTGTAGAAGAGCAAGGCATTGAGTTGGAGGATTCCAAGTCAATAGTTTGGTGTTTAAGAAGTTGCGACACAAGAAGAATAAGAGAAGCCATGACAAGTTTGTAATGATGTTATAGAAATTGCAGTAATTTATGTGTTTCTAAATTGTAATGTGATAAAATTTCTTTATATAGGAGGCTGAAAAAGGGTTTAGACTTTTGTTTATAAGTTTGCTAGATGGTTAGATGGAATTTGCGTGGAGAAGAAAATAAACAGGTGGTTGAGAAAACAAGGGGTAATAGACTAATAGAGGCAGTTTGGCTGATGGTTTTGTGTTATTATTTTCCTGTGGACATTGCCATTAACCATTATGATTTTTCTAGTATCAGTCATAAATATATTCACATAGCTAGAGATTGCTGTCTACAATAAAACCAACGGCTTCCAACGGTTTAAATTTCAATCTTGACTAAACTTTAATCTATTGATTTTTCATATTTTGAAAGTGAATGCTTTTGAAACCCGTGTTTTTGTTAATTCAAATCAATTATCCACATACACTTCTTTAATCTTCTATACTTTCAAGACTAACTTTACATTATAAATGATTATTCAACAAAACAAAAAATATGAATATAAATATAATTTTGTTATCAAAATTAAAAAATTTCAATACGCGAAATTTTTCAATAGTGAACAAATATTTTAAAAGAATTATGTTTTATAAAGGGGCTAGATAGATAACCCGTGCAAAGCACGGACATGAGATAATTTATTAAATTAATTAATATTTTTTTGGGGTAAAATAAAAAAAAAAGATGAAATCAAATTTGGTACTATATTTTGGATAAAAAATATATTAAATTCTATGTGAGATAAAACAAACAAATATGCAAAATAATTAATTAACGACTTAACCTGAATTTTATTCGAACTAACGAAGGACTGATAATATATTTTAGATTGAAAATAATATTAAAATTTTATGTGAAATAGGACTTTAGTTCAATTTGAGATAGTACTTTAGAAGGTAGAACTTTAATTATATGTGAAATAGAACTTTAGAGTGGAAAAAAAAAATGAAACCAAATTTAATACAAAAAGTACTATTATACACCTCAAGAAATTTCTCTAGTAACCAGCTAAATGATTTATAATACAGTAAAATCAATAAAATTTCTATATAGTAATACCTTTAGAACGGGAGAAAAATATAATTATAAGAAAGTTATTCCTAAATAAAAATAATTTTTAAATTAATTATATAATATTAAAATCGTAATTTTTTATTATTATTACATGAAAGTTATTCTAGAGTATTATTGTAGAGAAGTTTCCCCGTAGTAATTTTACTTGTTAGGGCAACCTCCTAAGTCCTAACCAATTAAATTTGACATTTTTTAATGCTAATTTAATCCGAACATCCCCTCAATTCACTGAAAGCGCCAGCCTCAACAGACAACAAACTCCATCCCTGTATTTATGAGTGGCTGGCTATTAGAAAATTTATAATGTCAACGTCTCCTAAGAAAAATTAATATACTTTCGGTAACATTAAAAACAGCAACAGAAAACCACCAGCCAAACAACCCCTACCATACCACCCCCTGTTTTTCTTCTACCCCTAGCTTAAGGTTTCCTTCTCCATGCAAACAACCTCAACCTCAACCTCAACCAGTGGGTAAACCCTTCTTCAAACCCTCCCTATATATACTGACATTTTCATCACACAAAAAAACACCTTATACATATACACATTTTCATTTCACTGCAAACTTTTCATGGCTTCTCTGATTCTTCTTGTGTCACAAGTTCTTACCCACCAAAATGTGGACTTGTTGTTCTCCAATTCCTTGCCTTCCTCTTCTTGTGGCGCCACCACAATCACCGGAACTCCTTGCTTTACGCAAAAAAGTGACACCACAAAACAGCCCGCAATGCCTCTACCAAAAAGTGAAGAGGATTTCGAAGATTTACTACCTATGTTGATTTGTGCTGACCTTGTTTGGCCTTAAGAAATTTTCTTTTGTATGGCCACTTCTCTATTTATTTAGTGACAGATGAGAAAATTTTGTGGCTTGTACTCGCTTCACTTTGTAATATTAATGTTACTATATAAAAGGGCCGAGGTGTTTAAAAATTACATTAAACTGACGAAATTTAACTGCAAAGTTGCTTTCTCAAAATATTTATCCAAATGTTCTAGGAAAAAAACACTCATCTACTTGCATTATTTGGGGGCATTTTTTTTTCAGAATTAGGAAAAAAAAAATGTTACTGAATTATGGTCATTATATAGGGTGCTAACCTGTTTCTTATGCAAAACTTACAAATATAACCTGTTTTGAAAATTTGGCCAACTATAGCCAGTCAGATAAGCATTTCGCAATAGGGTAATTAATATATGCATTCAGTAATGACTTATCATACACAGAATACGCATTCTACATTGACTTATTCAATATTTGTTATTTTTATAAAATTAAAATACGCATGCCGTGTGAGAGTAACTAGAATAATACGGTACTGATATGCATGTATTAAATGTACTAGCTTATAGCCCGTGATGCACGGTTACTTAAATTTTATCTATAATTATAATTTTATTACTCATGCAACGCACGATTGTTTTTTTAATATTTATAATTATATTTATTTATGAATATTTTAATATTTAAAAGTTATTAGTTTACATGATTAAATTATTATTAAAAAAGATTTAGCCAAAAAAATTATAGTTAAAAATTTGATATTTATTATATTTTACACGCTCAATTTAATATTTGTTTATATTGAGTTATAAAAATTAGATTTTGCCAATTTTATAGTCCACATGAAATTAACAAAATAATCTTTAATTTAGTTGTGGTTTAATAGTTATTTTTCAATTAAAACTATTCTAAAACTAAAAAGAGAATAAAGTGACGAAATTTAATGTTGAGAATTATATTCGATTTAGGAAATCTACTTATATGTAGTTTAGATTATTAGAATACCCTTTATTAACAAAATACAGTTTTTAATGTTAAATCTAACGGTTTTCACCTATCTATTTAACATTAAACGATTTTTATTATTTTGGTATTAAATGAGTTTCCTTATTTAATTACAACTATTTTTATGTTTTGACTTTTTAGAAAATTCAATCCTAATATAATATCTTTTAACTTATATCATTTTTAGATAATAACTTCTTTTTATATGATATAATCTTGATCATGTATTTTTAAAAGTATTGAATCTAACGGTTGAAAATGTTTTGGCGGTATTTAGGACCAAACTACCATGATATAACATCATTAATTTTTCTTAATATTTATAATTTTTTTAATTTATAATTTTTTTAAATATTTATTGCTAAAATATAATATACTCTTTTTTATAATATGTTAAAGATGCGGGAACTTTGAACTTTTGAGAAAATAAATTATCAATTAAAATATAATTTTTTTGTAATAGTTCTTCTTTTAAAGTAGTACACCGATCAAAATTCTGTATAAATTTCATTTTTTATAGTATATCCTATAAATATCTATGTTATTATATTAAAGACTAATTAATGAAAGCTTCCTTATAAGTTTGGTCGCTTTGTTTGATCACTCAATCCATAATCGTTGAATCTTTCAAATTAAATTGTTGAAAAACGTTAGATAGAATGATCTAAGATTTGAATCTACCAACAACATATTAAAATTTATAGGGTTTTTTTAAAAAATAAAAAAAATTTCATTTTTTCTTGTAGACATATGTTATTTGATAATATTTTTTGTAAAATACCATTTTTCAGAAAAGTACTATACTAATTGATTAACAAACTTTTAAAGTTTCGAATTTAATAATTTACAATGTATATAGGTTTAAAAAGTTTGGTCTCTTCTGTAGCTGAGTCTAAAATTTCAAAATAAGGTTTTTTTTAATATGAATATAGTTCTGCTAACAATGAAATTAGGTCTCTATGAGTTCTTATAAAACAAAATCACCATTTACGTATAATTTATTATTTAATAATAAATAATATTTGATTAGTTATGATATAAAACTTAATAAAATTGAATTAAAAATATGCACAGTTTTATAAAATTTTATCCTCGTATTATTATATTCTTTGTTGATTTAAAATTTTCTTAGATTGATTTTAATTTTTGAACATAGATTTATAAATTTAAAATAGTTAGAAAAAAGTATTTAAATTGGTGTTAAAATAATGATGACATAATAATTATTATTAGAATTTAAATATTCACTTTATTAATTTGGGCTTTATCTTGTGTTTTAAAAATCAGATTTTGACGATTTTACAGCCCACATGAAGATAACTAAATTATCTTTAATTAAAAGATGGTTTAACAATATTTATCCAGGTGGAATTGTCCATGGAATAGAAAAAAAAGTCACGAATTTTTTACATGGAGAATTCTATTCAATATAGAAAACTTATTTATATTTGGTATATTTGGTTTAAATTATCAAAATACACCTTTTAGAATTTAAATATAATCCTATTATTAATAAAATAAACTTTTTTAATATTTGATCTAACGATTTTCACTTGGGATAAGATCCCTATTATGATTATTATATATAATTTTTTAATATAATAAGGATATCAAGTATATACTGATATAAGTATCTTACTAACTGTTTTTACTTTTAATGTTTCAGTTTTATTTACGGTGTAAATAAAATTTTAAAATACATTATTACTTAAAAATTATTAAATAGAACAAAAATTATGTTATGATTATATAAAATTTTATTCTCATATTTTTATATTTTTTATCGATTTGAATTTGTTCTTAATTAATTTTGATACTTTATTGAAAGAAACATAAAATTTCTATATTTAAAATAATTAGTGGAAAAATAAATAAATTGGTGCTACAATAATAAAAAAAAAATTATTAAAATTTAGATACTCACTTTAATATTTGGGTTCTATCTTGAGTTTTAGAAATTGAATTTTGATAATTTTACAACTCATGCGAAACTAACGAAATTATCTTTAATTTAATGATGGTTTAATAATTATTATCTAACTTGACCAGTTGACCTACCCATAAAATAAACTGGAAAGAAAAGATGATTAAGAAGTTTTACACAAAAAATTCAATTTAATATAGAAAACCAATTTATAATTGGTTTAAATTATCAAAGCACACTTCTTAGTATTTAAATATAATCCTACCTTTAATCAAATACACATTTTAATATAAGTATTATATTCAAAATTATCGTTTATGAATATGAAACCCTCGACATTTTAATAATATTTTGATATTATCCTTTTATGTTTGTTATATGTAAAATAATATAATTATAATTTGGATTAATCAAATTGTTATGTTCCTTCAAAAAAAAGTGTTTAAATTTATTAATGTACACTCCTAAGTCTCTTATAACGTAGAGTATTATTGTAATCGATATGAATTGTTATCTTGATATTTGGTTTAACAATTATTATCTAACTGTAACTATACATAAATTCAAGAGAAAAGATATTTAAGAATTTTTACATAGAAAAATTTTAAATTATCAAAATACACTTTTTAGTATTTAAATATAATTCTATTATTAATCAGATACACTTTTTAATATTAGATCTAACAATTCTCATCGATCTATTTAAGATCTGACTATATTTATTAATTTGGTCGTATACTGATCGTACACAGACCAGATCGATTTTAATTTTTTCTTAAATTGATTTTAATATTTTATTGAAATAAATATAGAATTTTATAAATTTAAAAGAATTAGGAAAAAAAAATTAAATTGGTGCTACAATAATAAAAAAATATTTATTAAAATTTAGATAATAACTTTACTGTTTGGGCTCTTGGGCTCTATCTTGAGTTTTAGACAACAGATTTTAACGATTTTACGGCCACGCGAAGCTTACAAAATTATCTTTAATTTAATGATGGTTTAATAATTATTATGTAAATGGAACTATCCATAAAATAAAGAGAAAAGATAATTACGAATTTTTACATAAAAATTTCTATTCAATATAGAAAACTCATTTATAATAGGTTTAAATTATCAAAATACACCTTTTAGTATTTAAATACTATCCTATTATTAATCAAATACAATTTTTAATATTATATCTGACGGTCCTTATCGATTTGAATATTTATAATTTTATAATCCAACGGCTCGTATACTTTTGGTAGTACAGTGACCGACCAAAGTTTTGGATAAGATCTCACTTACGCTTATTATATATAAGGATTTAATTGTTATTCTTTGTTTTCAGAATATATATCACATATGGGGTCCATTATGAAAAGACAGGCGGCGTGTAAGTCCCGTATAGCGTATACAGGGGGTGTACATGGTTTGGGTTGGACGGGTTACGAAATTTTAATAACCCAACCCAATTAAATCGGGTTTGCAAATTTTCAACCCAACCCATAAAAATCAAATTCATAATCCAACCCATCTAGTATGGTTCGGTTTGGATCGGTCCGGGTTGGATTGATCGGGTTAATAAATATATAAATTTTTTATCAAGCAGCAAGTGTTAATTTAATAAACCGAAAATGAAAGTCAGCAACATATTACATATCATCTCAAATACGGTAAATCTCAAATCTTTAAGTTAAAACACACAAAAAGACGACAAATAAGGTGAGCTTAATCCTTTGTATTAAATAAGTAGGAGTTCAATTAATAATAAAGATGTTAACCGATCAAAGTTTACTATAGACGGTGTTCTAGTTTCCGAGTTTCTTTGCGACTCTTCACTCTGGTCCTAATTTTTATTAAATGGGGTATTGTAAATGTTACCACTGAATTTACGAGAAACTACTGGGTTTCTAGCATCTCTTGTTAATTGGGCTTTACTAGTCTTGTTAGTCGTTAACATGCTATTGTAAACTTCAGACTGAGAATAAACCAAGTACAGCAGCAGGAGTTCTTGCAGCCTATCTTTGTCCTATGTATAAAATTAATCAATAATATAAACCAAGAGTAATGTACTAACAGCATGATTAATTATTATCATATATTTTAATTAAATTTATTATTTTTAATCGGGTTGAGTTGGTTCGGTTTAAAAAAATCAAAACCCATACCCAACTCATTTAAATTGGGTTTATATTTTTTCAATCCAAATATATATATCGGTTTAAAAATATTCGGTTTGAATCAAGCGAAATGATGTCGGTTTGAATCGGGTTAGTCGGTTTTACCGATCCGTGTACCCCTAACGTATACAATGCTCCATCGATATTTTCCTTTCTAGCATGTCAACATCAACACTGCATAAGCGCATTCCATGGTAATGTATTGAAAAGGCTACAGATGGCCACTTGTTCAATGGCTGTTATTCCCGTAAAAAAATAATACTTCCTTTGTCCCCTGAGTTCTTTACATTACGTGATGGAGATTTGACACACATTTTAAAGTTCTTATAAAATATATTTTCATAAATTATTTTAAATATTTTTTTTTCTGAATAAAAGTATAATGTTTAAATTTTTATTTAAAAAAAGAAAATTTTGAAAATAAGTTATAGAATTATACTTTATAGGAGCCTTAAAATACGTGTCAAACAATGTAAAAAAACTGTAAAGAAATGAGAGGGACAGAGGGAATAAAAAAGAGTTATTCTTGTCAATATTTCCATTATATAATAAGCCAGAGCAAACATTACTTTCAAATGGAGATCTCTGTAGGTGCTAGCTTAGATCTCCGATTACAGAATTAAGTGACCAGAAGCAACCAGCATATATTAGAGAAACTAAACCACATATATCACAAGAGAACAGACGAAAGTTTTTATATGTTCAAGCCAGAAATAACCAAAACTGTCATATGAATCAGGAAGAACACAGTTTAGATGGCTGAAGTCAAAAAAACATAACATCTCTACAGGCTACAAGTTCAAGCACAAACAATAGAACCAAAAAAATTAACTAATGAGATCTTGGCTCAACTACTTCCAAATAGGAGCCATTAATTGAACTTTCAACCAGAAAGATACCACACTCTATCTTCCACAACTTGTAAGAGCCATTCCCAACCAACAACCTGCATCAAACAAGTACAGTTTTGTAAAATCGACTATTTAGATGAATTGCGGCGGTAGCATATTAAAATACAAACAGATAAACAGACACAAGATAGCACCCAGCAGCTACAGAAATAAGTGATTCGGTACTTTGCAATTAATTATATAAATAATCAGCTCACTATACACAGTAACTATAGTTAGGGATGGTCATTTACTATCATAAAGGATTCAAATTTAAGTGGAATGTCAACTAATTTAAGTACAAAGTATGAACTGATCTCCGGTATCTGATTTTGAATCCCAAAGGATATGAAACAGTCTCAAACTTCATCTACCTAGGATGAGGAGTTTCGCTTCAAGGAATTTGACTATAATGTAAGCCAGTACGAAGTAATATATAAAGTAATGGAACATTAATTAAAAATAATAATATAAATCATTTTTTAGATTTACCATGATGATTGACAATGAATAATAATGTCAAATTTTAAAAGGCTAAGATATATATATATCCAGATTTGGATGGCTCATTTTAGTTTATGTCTACATTTCATTCATTTTAAAACATATTCTTTCGAGTCTTTTTTGTATCGGACTTTAAAAGGTCTTGTCCATTTTCCATCCCCTAGTCCCTGACAAGAACCATTTGAGACTTCTTCACCTGTGTGCAATCCTATTCTAACCCAACCATCTTGAAACAAGGTACTAATAAAAGTTGGCAGTAAAAAGATGTGATCAATTCTTCATTACTTCCAGAGTATAAGACTAACCTCACAATTCAACAATTTATTTGACATGATGATATGATATAAGACGCTACCAGAAAGAAACCCCATAATTTTAAGCAAAACATTGTCCAATCACAATCCACCGTGTAATAACTGTCTGGAGTCTTGCATACTGACTTGTTGGCATATTGCCCTAGTAATTTTCTTAAAAGCAAAGTTCCGATCCTACCATTTTCTAACTAAGAACTACAGTACTCAACTGCTCAATCTTTAGGCACCTAGGTGGCATCGGAGCCAGAACCCCACATTTCATTGTAATTTACGTCTAGTGCGGACAACTTTTTCTAGGTCTACCTAGTGATTCTAAGTGAGAGCTGAGGATTTAAAAAAGCTAAAGAAGAAAACAAATAAAAAAGCAAAACATGAAAAGTAAAAAGTAAAAAATTCAAGAAACCAACTGCCATAGTTAAAATTACGGAAGCATAGCTTAACTCATTCATCAATACAGCATTCGAAGCTTTCACCAATATAATCACCAAGTTTTTGAATAAAGATAATATACCAGTGGGAGTGGGACACATGTTCCAGGGTTTTCAATAATAGCACACTTAAATTAAGATACTGTAAATAATTACGTAATATGTTTATCTACATTATTTCCACTTAAATTTAGGTATTCTGGTTACTTAATAATCAACGATTTACATAAGAAGGCATATAACTAAGCTTGATTCTTCAAAAGTCGTTTGCAGTGTAAAGCTTCATGAATCAAAAGTTGTTTGCAGTGTATATTTGTGCATTTTTGCAGCCGCGGCATGATTGTAAGAACACATATTTAAATCAAATATTATAGAGTTTAATACATATTAGATCCTTAATTAAAAACACAATGACATGATGACATCCAAGAAAATTAAAGCAACCTTTCCACATAAGCTACGTCGTAGTGGTATATCCTACAAAAATGAATATATAAAAAACTCTTCAAATAGAAAGGCTTATATGCATATGAAACTAACATTAACTTTAAGGGTGTTTACAACCTTGCTTTCTGATTATTTCCATTACGACTCGAGCCATTGCACAACTCACTTAAACATGATAAAGTTCTTTAAAATTCTAAAAAAATATTAGCCGAAGAAACAACATTGGTTTTTTAAGACCAGTGGATCGCATACAAACAGCAATGCAATTAGTATTTATCTCGCAGATTTTGATATGTATCATAGGATATAATCATTTGTTCAGTCAGGAGTCATAATCAGAATTATAGCACCTTAGAGCCAGTCCAGTAGACTAGATATATCCATGCTCTTAAGTTGATTTTTAAGGAAGGGGATCAAACATACCACTCCAACAATATCCTAGTGATTCCTTAAATCACTAATAACATCAATACACTAGTTATTTTTAAGTAGCATATCTCTCTCTCTTTTTAAGGATCCCTTAACTAATTTCTTATAATAAAATATAAGAAACATCACCTTTATCTCTCCTACTTTGATAAAAAAACACTTTTAATAATAAAATACTACAGTAATAATAAGGAATGAATATAAGGAGCATTGTTGGAGACAAGGTTAGTTATCTATATCCTAAATCACTAAGAGCCAATATTTTATAATATATATAAAGAATGAGTTAAGATACTGTTGGACTTGCTCTTATACTAGAGCATTGGATGGACTACTCCAAAAAATTGGCAGTAAGTTCACCATATAATTGTCCATTGAGTCTAACTCAAGGTACACATTCTTAAAAGATAGTACAACAATGAAGGAAATTTTTACCATTTTAAGCTTCTGCCTTGATCTCCTTATCTCCCACATCATTTGAAGCTGCTGTGACCGACTCCTCACCATCTGCATTCTCTATTGGAGGCTGTACTTGTTCATCTTCAGGCAATGGCTCCTCCACGTAATCATTCTCAAAAGCATCAGCAGGAACCTCATAAATCCTCACCTGTGGCTTTATAGGATCCTTAACAAGTACATACTTTCCTTCTTTCAACTTCATGCACAAATCCACAATAGACTTTACTATCCCCCACATATTCGACACATTCAAATTAATCTGAGTTGCAAACTCTTTAGGCTTATACCCCACAACAGCCAAAATAACATGATTGAAATGATCCCTAGGATGAACCCTCGAAACATATCCTAATTTCATCATATCCGCATTAGCCAAAATCGACTGTGCGGTCCATTTAGCCAACTTATTAGCATTGTTCTTCAATTCCGTAGCCAAAACCGCACCTCTCTGCGTCTCCAACTTCCTCCTCCATTCGACCCCCGAATATTTCGGATCAAACTCATTAAGCGCATTCAAAGTCAAAAACGACCTCGAATTATTAACCTCAACAACACTCTGCACCTCACACCTAGCAACCAAATACATATCATTATCCAACTTCCACCTCCTATACCTATACCCAACCGACGCAACCTCCTCACCCTCACTCGCAAACGGATTCCCCTCCTCAAAACTCACCTTCCCCCCATCCCTCATCAAAACCTGCTGCGAGAAATTCTGATTAACATACGCCGCCTCCACACTCAACGAATGCGCACTATTAATATCATCCTTCCCCTCTGGCAACGGCTCCTGCGAAGTCTCATGAACCGCCAACAAATCCAACTGCGATCCATCCCTCTTATCAAAAAACAACTTATTCCCCACCCTTTGCACAACAATATCCCACGAATAAACCGACCTAGGCGCACACATCAAAGTAGCCAAAATCGCGTCCGTAGCAAACACCGTCGCCTTATCCTCATTCGCAAACCTCCTAATAACCGGATCATCCGTAGTAGTAACCTTAAAGAAATTCCTATTCTTAAATCTCTCCAACCTCCTCTCATTCTTGGGACTAATCCTATCATAAGTCCTATCATAATACTCCAATCCCCCACACATTAACAAATCCTCCGCTTCCCCAACCGCAAAGGAAAGCTTCGAAAATGTACTAAACGGAATCTGATCAAGCATATTCCACTCAGGCTGAATTTCCACAGAACACTTAAACACCGCAGCCTCGCGTCTCGGGTTATTCCCCGACCTATTCAAATTAAACAACCTGTCTCGCCTGGCACGATCTCTCTCTGCTTCGCGCTTCTTAATCTCAACCTCTTCATCCTTGCGTTGAGGTAGTTGGTTACGGTTGTTATAATGTTGATTGAATCTCCACTTAGGGCCGAACTTAGGGCGGGGAGGGGGCTTGCCGTCGACGAGACGGAAAGTGTTGTCGTCGTCGCCGGGGAAAGAGTCGTCGCCGGTGAAATCGAAGGCGGAGTCGGCGGGATTGTTGTTATGACGGTTAGAGAGTTTGTTAGGGTTGTTGGGATTTGTGCGAGTGAAATCAGCAATGCGGCCGAGTTTGTCGGAGCGGGAGAAAGGAGCGAAGGGGATGTTGGGTTGGTGGTTAGGGAGGGAGGTTGAGGTGGAGTCGAGTGGGCCCCAGCCGTCGGGGTTGTAGGGAACGGCGGCGATTTCGAAGCCTGGCATTTTTTGAGTAAATGAAGATGGATGATGAAAGAGAGATGTAGAAATGAACCCTAATTGAGAAGAGAGAGGGGAGTGGGGAAGTAGTGTGATTGGGCTTCACAATGTAGTGGGCTTCACAAGTTGAGATGTCTTGGATTTAAAATGAATATATTTTTTGAAATTTTTTTACAAGTTTGTGATTTTGCAATTCAAATCGATCACAAATACAATTTCAAATTTAGTAATTCAAATTGTATGCGATCAAAAGTCATTTCAATTATTTTTTAGAAAAATGAAAAAGAATTACAAATCTTATTTTTACATATTTTTACTAAATAGTAAAATCTGATAGAAAATTTAATAGGTAAGTAGTTTTTTAGGTAATTTCTTAAATAAAAAAATATGCAAAGAATTAGAGGAAAAGTTTTTATTTGTGTTAGAACCATTTTCTCATAATCGTAAAGAAAGAAAGTTTTATATTTTATGAAAAGTTAGATAAAATGCTAAATAATTTAAAGATAGACTCAGTGTTCTAAAAATCGGCGATTAATCGTTAGACGGCGGATCACCGAACTGATTAAGCGAAAATTGGTCAATTAATCACTTTTTCAGAAAAACGGTCAAAAAATCGGCTAAATTAGTCAAAAATCGGGCTAATTATTTAAAAATAGTAAAAAATAGTTAAAATTAAAAAATTAAATAAATTAAAAGGTAGAAACTTGATTAAACAATATGAAAAAATATTATTTTTGTACATATAATTATAATTTTAGATGCCTAAATCATAAATTTTCTTTATTTTTTCTCTTAAATTGATCTCTAATTGAAAAGTTAAATCTTCAAAATTTATTTATTACAATTATATAAAATTTTAACATATTTGCATAAATATATGATAATAACATATGTTTAGTTGAAATAACGAAACAATTATATATATGAATATAATTGTATATAAAAAATATTATTAAATTTATTTCGATTAATGATCCGATTAATCATTCCAATTAATCCCTAATTATCCGATTAATCCTGTCTTCACCGATTAACTCCGATTCTCGCTTTTTACCATAGGCTATATAACTTAGGAAAAAAAGGGGAGGGGAGGGGAGGGGAGGGAGTTACAGGCAATCCATTCTATGAGAGTTGGATTTAAAAATTTGATGACACAAAACATTCACAACAGAGTGCACTAACATTTCTGGACCAACAAGTGCAGCTAGACAAATTTGAACTTCTAGTCTACTAGATTACAGCATTGGTTAATGCTTTGAATCAAACTCATACTTTTTTTTTGAGTAAAAAATAGATATTATTAGTAAGGCAATCATTCTCCAGAATGGAGTACAGACTTGAGAGAGAAACACTCTGGGAAAACACACGATCAGGGGTTGAACAAGCAAACCTAGCAATGAAGTGAGCTGCTTTTTGTTCGCTGGCCGTTGTACAAATTTAAAAGTAATATTTGATGAACAAGACAGTAACCTTCTGACATCATTCACAATGTTACCAGTGTAGGATAACATCTGACAACAACTCCTTATTGCTTCAAGTTTACCAGCAAGCAATCTCATTCTATTTCCAAGTTTATACTACCACGCCTTTTAGCCCAGCTTAAAGCCTCCTTTATAGCCATTGTTTCGCCCAGTTCTGGAGTCACATTTCCCTCCTTGCAGAATTGGTGTCCTGCTATCAGTTTGCCTTGATAATCTCCTACCACAAAACAATAGCAATATCGACCCTCTTCTTCAAAATTAGCTGCATCTACATTAATTTTGAGAGTGCTCATGGCTAGCTTTACCTCTACTTAATATGACCTTCATTTTGATATGGAATCTCTTGGCCTGTATCCCTTGTACACTGTGCTTTTACCCACTCCCCGAGTTCCTGGGCAGCTGCTGAAACTATATTGTCGATCGACGTGATTTTTTTTATTCCACACTATGTTATTCCTAGCTTTCCATATGTACCAACATAGCATTCCAATTTCCAACCATTTGATTAGCTGATCTGCTATTTAAAAACTCTGAAAATCAGCACAAGAAATTGTCATTCCCAGCCAGGAACATTTTCAGATTAGTCATCTCCCGACATTCTTTAGCAATAGGGCAATCAACCATTGCGTGATATACTATTTCTTCAGCCTTCTTACACATTGGGCAAAGAGTTGATGCATTCACATTCTTCATCCTCAGCAGAGCATTAGTAGGCAAACAGTTGGATGCTGCTCTCCATAATAAATTAAGAGCTTTTGGAGGAATTTTCAGATGCCATAATTTCAGCCAGAAGCCAGAATTATCATCAGGTCCCCGTCTTCTGATGTTGTTTAAGTTTGTTATAAGCACTTCTCACCGTGTAGCACCCCGATCTTTCAATGCTCCAATACCAGTGATCTTCGGAAAGAGGGATATTGCTACTAATCGAAGCAATATCTGTCGCATTAAAAAGATCATTTAGCACGTCCAGGTCGCAACTCCGAGGCTCCGTAATTTTCACAAGGCTACACACCTTATTATTGGCAAGCCCAGGATGATTAGAATTTAGAAGTCACATAAGGGGACTGAACATCTGGCAGCCATGGATCATTAATAATATCAACTTTGCGTCAGGAAACCACACATCTTCGTAAACCCATACAGAGGAGATATTGTGCCCCTAGTAAGCTGCGCCAAATGAAACTGAGGTTAGATCCCAACTGTGCTGTTAAGAAGGAACCATTTGGATAGTAGCGAGCCTTAAAAATTTTGCTTGCTAACGATGATTCGTTTACTACAAGCGACCACCCTTGTTTTCCTAACAGAGCAATGTTAACATCTCACAAATGACGAAAACCAAGCCCCCCATTTTTCTTACATCTGCACATTTTGTCCCTGCTCATCCACCTAATTCCCTTACCCTGATTTGATTTTGAGTTTTGACAGCCACCAAAATCGACTCATATAACCTTCAATTTCCCTGCACATCTCCAGAGGAAGCAAGAACAAGTTCATTGCATAATTAGGTACAGCTCGAACCACCCTTTTGATTAACACCTCTTTACCTGCCCGTGAAAGCCACTAGTTATCCCAGCTTTGAATTTTTTTTCTTGATACGATCTTTTAAATACCCCAGTACAGCAGATTTATTCCTTCCCATAGTACTCGGAAGACCCAAATAAAAACTACAATGCTCTGCTTCTTGAATCATACTTGATCGCACATAAATAGCGGTGATTAGTGATTTGCAAACAGAAAACCATACTTGTAGAAGGATTCACAAAAGAAGTAAAGACTGATATATGAGGCACAGGTGACATCGCTTGCAACACGATGCCCAATTTTTAAAAAGATTTACTATAATAGAAAAATTAGACAAATGTAGAAGTTACAAGGTATGTAGTAGTCTCTCATTGTTTAGCACAGCGGAACTATGGAGCACAAAAGTATAAATTTAAAACGGACGCTAATTACAAGAAGCCATACGTTTTATCAGCTAAACCCATGAAAATCCTAAGAGCAATGATGTAATCTTACTACTGTAGGGAAGAACAGATGAAACTCAGTTAGAATTGTAGGTCGAAAAGATCATTAAGTTTCTAACAAAATTCTATTTCTGTAGAATATTCAAAACCCTCCAAAACAGAATATTTTAGAAACCAGAATTCCATATATAATAGAACTTGTCCAGAATATAATAAATATAGAGATATAATATTCATATGAATGCATTCAAGTAAAATGGTAACTCACATCTGAATGCAAGTTAAATAAAAAATACAACAAATGTGCCTCAAAAAGAGGCCTTGTCCGTTACAATGCTATCTAGCAGATCATGATGATATTCATGTGAATTTCGCCTTGGGCACTGGTAAAGCATTCTGATGAACAGGGCCAGGCTTTTGCATTCGATGAAGAAGCCCCTTCTTAAGATCATGGCACATTGTGTTTTGCACAAGATTCAGGGTTCCATCGCGTGCAAGTGAAGATTCAAACTGCTCTAGTACTTTAACGACCTGCCAAAACTCCGGCCTCCTATCTGGGTGCAAGGACCAACATTGCTCAATCAAAGCTCTCATGGTAGAGGGGCAATCCTCAGGTATAACTGGTCTCAAGTTCTGAAAGATTGCAAATTTTAGTTTAAAATTTTGTAGAATATACTAAGTTGGAGATTCAATGTTGAAAATATATGCAGTAAAATTTATGGCATCTAAAGGAGATGAACTAAACATAACGAACAATAGAAAATACTAAAAAAGATCCCAAACATATTCTCAACTTTCATAATAAAGTACCAGATAAATGAGGATAATGCAATCTATTTAGTAGCATTAAATCTAATTAATAACCCTCTAATTCATTTTCACAAATATACAATTGTGAATAGTTGCAATATGCTGAAATATATGAATCAAAGGTGAATACATCTATATGAGAGAAGGAAATTAAGATCTCAATTTGCATGGAAGTGATGAATGTACAACACAGATATTGTACCTTGTTTAAAACAGCAAAAGCAGCTTGGCTGGGGGTCTTGTCCTTGTAAGGTATGGTTCCGCTTACCATCTCAAACAATATTAGTCCAAAGCTGTACATATCGACCTTCTTGCTGTAAGATTTGCGTTTGAGCATCTCAGGTGCCATCCAGCGAAAAGTGCCCGGGTCATCAATCAGGGAATCACAATTTGCCTCATCACAGGCTATTCCAAAATCAGCAATTTTCAGCTGAAAATCTTGATTAATAAGTATATTCTCAGGTTTGAGGTCCCTGTGAATTATGCCTTGCGAGTGGATAAATTCCATTCCGCGAGCAATATCTAAAGCCATTGAATTAATCTTTTGTAATGGGATAGGTTTCTGCTCAATCTTTCGCAGGTAGGCCCTCAAAGAACCATCCGAGAGATATTCTGTGATGACACAGAAGACTGGTTTCTTTCTGCATGCTGCTACAAACTGTGTTTCCGTAGACAGAGTAAAAGAAAATGTCAGAAGGGTTTGTAAATGAAACTTATGCTACCTGGTATTAGTGCACGTGCTAGTGTTAGACGTGTTAAGTATGGATACATTTTCAACTCATTGGAAGTTATGTACTAACAGATATGGAAACTTGTTTCAGACTAGATCAAAACTGAAACACTCTTGTCGATATAGTTTCAGTCTTTCAGACATACTATCAAGTAAAACAATTGTGAAAATTCAAAATTTTTAATAAATAATTTGAAAATTTAAGTAGCACTGAAAGGACATCTATAACTTACAACGAAGGAAAAGGAGGATCAGTGCACAATTGATGATACAGCTAGATAATTCTTTGCTTATATGGATTATAGCTTGTGCACTTTATGCATTTCCAGATTGATCAGTAAAGGCATGTAAAGAGGAGTTCTTACCTTTATGACATTTTGGTGGTGTAAACGAGACAAGAGGGTCACTTCTCTTGTAAATTGCTTCTCTAATTTAACTCCAAGATCTCCATTTTCATCATCGTCTGGTATCCTACTAATTTTTACAGCGACAGGTTCATCCCTATAAATCCCATGATACAATTGACTATATGCCCCATGATCAAATTTAAGCCCAAGAAATAGCTTAGACAGATCCACCTCCCATTCATCAGTTGATTCTAAAGCAGAGACGCGTCCCCCGGCATGACCAAAGTACTTTGTCCATTTTGTTTCCTTCCAGTTCTTTTTCATGTCATCAATTTTCATTGCAGAGAGGTGCCTTAATGCCCCAATATTAGTGTTTGACTTCGACACTGGAGCCCTCTTCTGACAATATTCTTTGTTCAACAACTTGGCCAGAACTCCCTTTTTAGCATCTCTTCTTACTGGTTGTGGAGTTGAGTATCTCTTACGGTCGGATTTAGCTTCTTTGAATGTCAGGGAAATGTTTGTTTGAGGTGTAGGTGATAGAGCCCTAAGCTTATTACTGCTAGAATTATGCTGAATCTGAGTAGCACCAGCACCTGATGGATGCAAAACAGAATCACTTTTAGGACATCGAGTAGGCAAATTGTTCTTATCAAAATTTTCTTCCTTAAAAGTTTCGGAAACTCTAGTATGAAGTATGGGAGATAGAGCTGCAACCTTGCCATTGCTAGGAGTTTGAAGAATCCCTGAAACAGAAGAACCTGATGGTTGTAAAATAGTACCAGCTCTAACTCTTAATTCGAAACCCGTATTTTGACCAGACTGAACAAAGGGAACTGAATCAACTCTTGAAGAACCAGACCGGTAGTAGATGGTATGAGAAAACTTTGTTCTCCGTAACCATGAATTCTCTTCCTCCATATTTATAGTCCCCCTAAAGTATCTCGAAAACCAACTTCTTCTCTCCTCCTCAGAAGGTCAAGAACTCCACCACATGATCAAAATCTTTAAATTCATCAAAAAAATTACTTCACCAAATATAGCCTTGCATAATACCTTCAAATCACCAAATAACACTTCAAATTATCAAATCAAAAACCACAATTTTACACTACTCAGAATGCTTAAATCAATTGCTCACAAACAATAAAACTCAATCATTTTACAATCAGGTTAATCTAATATCAACCAACACTGACCTGGAAAAGAACCCCTTTCTAGCCTCAATGTCAATAAACACCTTCCTTGAAAGCCTGGAATCCCATACATACAAGAACAATAAAAAACAGATCATTAACAATTAACTAAAATATCTCCTGATTAAACAATACTATTTACACACACACACACACACACAGTCATTTGAATTGTAAATAAAGCAAACCCCATGATCATAAACACCAGTAGTCTCAAAGAAAAGCAACAATTCAACTAAACAAATATATAAAAAAAACCCATCAAACAGATAAAAAAACTGAGCAAGCCCATCAAACAAAATGTAAAAAGAACAACTTAAGGTAAGGATCAAACCAGAAAAATAGTTCTTGTCTCTTCTTGCAAAGCACTCCTGTAAGAAATATGAAAATTTATAAATACATATATGAACAAATAGAGTAATATTACGAGAAGAAGAAGTTGATGTGAAAGCAAGACCGTAAATGATACGGGTCTGTACGTACGGAAGGGGGTCAGAAAGTCAAGATAGAAGAATATTATTATGATTGAATATTATTATGATTGAATATTATAACAAGAATGCAAGCTATCATTGTCAAGGACTAACACAAGTACGGTTTACAAAACAAATGTGACACAAAGTTGTGGAGTCCATTTTCTTACCCAGTTACCATTGACTTTTTGTCTGCGTTGTGATAGGAATATTGAAATTTATTTTATTTACATATAATCTTTTTACGGATTTTGTAAGAATTTTGGTCAAAGTCTTATGTTTAGATATTTTTTAAATTCAACCAATGAATCATCTCTGGTTCACGTGGGAAAAAAAATCCGGTTCCAAGATTTTAAGTTCGATTCTCGTTCACTTCTAAGATTTGTTAGAATATATATTTATTTGTAAGGTATATAAACCTAATTACTAAAAACAATTATATGTTGTTCACATATACGTCCCACGGTTCGGCGCATATCATTATAATTTTAATTCAGAATTACTTTTTTAAAATATATTTTAATTTTGGTTGTACTATAATTCAAATAGAATTAAATATCTTCATTTATTTTATTATCATCACGAAAATGATAAATATTCATGCCACCTATTCTATTCTATATCTAATACAACAACAAATGGGTTTAGCTAATCAATTTAATTTCTTTGGACCATTTTACCCTCATTTCTATTATATATTTTCAGGGTTATTTTGGTCTTTTAACATTAATATATTTAATACATATTATTAAATCATACAAAATTAATATACATGCATGCATGCATACATACATACATACATACACATATTAATACATACCTACACACATACATAAACACATATATACATACATACATGTATATATTTATGTGAATATATGATAATATTTCACTAAACAATTTTAATTTTTTGATTGCATACTCGTACATAAATACATACACATATACATTAACAAATAGATTTATATAAATGTATGATAATAGATGATCATATATGCTAATATATAACATTTGTCATTATACTATTGTTTAGATTTATAATAAATTTTTATGAACTAAATATTGTAAAAAAATATATTATTTGAGTAAAGTTTATATATTAAGCATGCATGTGAGTTGTAGTTATTTATATCTCTAATAAATCAAACTATATATAATCTCTGACATATTTTTAAGTATTTTATTTGCATGTCACAAATACGTTCAAATCAATACAAGATGATAATAATAATAATAATAATAATAATAATAATAATTATTATTATTATAAAAAAGATTTTTCATGTAAATAAGCGTAATACAAACTTGTACTAACTTTACTTGTCGTATAACTCATAAATTGCTACTCTAATACGCAAATATACTAAAATATTCCGAACAAGTCAATAGTTTACTCATATTTAGAATATGTCGGTGCATTGCACGGGCTAAAGAGCTAGTTTCAAATAAAAGTGCACATGATTAGTAATTTAATGATAATGATAATTAAGCACACAATAATAATTACAATAAAAAGTCTTTCAACCAACAAAGTATTTATGTAATATATGTATCATTCGTATTGCTACTTTCTCAGAAATTTTATGAAAATCGAATACCTATAAATGTGTCTCATGTTAAGTGCATTGTACTTGGATTCATTAGTGTGAAAAAAATAAAATTTGTTTAAACAGCTTTTTCATTTTCCTTTTGAAATACGTGATATAGTTCACTTAAACATTTGGATGAACGATAGTAGCGACCAATGAATGATCCTTTATATTGCATCTATATCAAATATCTTAAATATTTTTTGTGCTCTGTTATTCCCAAATAATATGATCGCAGGATTGTAGAAGGGGGTTGAATACAATCCTTTAAAAATTAACAATTCTTTGCAGACAAGAGATACTTAAGAACAGAAATTGAAATTGCAATAAACAAAAATACAAGAATTAAAAATTCAGGTGGATTGATTGTTCTACGTGAGAGATTTTTATTTGAAGAAATCTCTGTGATGTTTGGAACAAACACACAGCTGCAGTTACAATGTTTTTGCTTCAGAAATTTACAAGAGAATATTGATTAAGCTCTAGAAAACTAAAGACTGACTTCTTACTTACAAAAACATTGTTACACTTGGTTATATACTCCAAGTTTACAAGCCTAATTGAACTACATAAAATATTCAGTAGGTAAAGTCCAAAAGTTTGCTTTTCCACTCTAAGTCCAGTGGTCCTTGAAATGATTTGCCTTTTTGCTGAATATCCTTCTTCAACCATCTCTATTGACCAGATGAAAATACAATATTTCTTTTTCTTCAGGGTTTCCCAAAATGCTGGTTTCCATGCTCCTTTTTGTTCCATCAACCCATGTGACTTGTCAGAACTGTCCATATCACACTTTCAACTGCTAATTATTGTCCGTATCGGTTGATGTTGATTTGTCAAGCATCCGTTGAAAGTATCTTGGTTGCATCCGTTGAAGGTGTATTGGCTGCATCCGTCGAAGGCTGAATAGTATCTGTTGAAGTACATTTCATTTATGAGGCATCAAATATTTACAATTAGCCTTCATATCCTACATATCAATTGATAGTCAACATGACTTATTCAACCCTAACACTTATACTTTCAACTGCTATTAAAACTAAAGAAACATGTTACCGAGAGTCTTATTAATTGATAAGCTACCCTTCAACGGATACCGTATACACATTCTATCCGTTGAAGGCTACATAATTACTTATACAAATTTTACTGAGTTAATTTGGTTATCATCAAGAATCAACATAATTCCTAACAATCTCCCCCAATTTATGCTTGGTTGAAAATCAGACATAAATTCAGGGCTTGATGATAACAAAACACTCCTTGAGAATATACAGAAAGATGCAAAATTTGTATTGAGCTACAATATCATAAAGATGTGAAAAACTTGATATGTGAAGTACATTACAGAGAGAGTGCTCCTCTAGTCTGAGTAGTTTTAGTTCCTTTTCTTCTCTCTCTGGGAGGCTGAATCTTTGTCTTCCCTTGTATTGCATAGTTCGCCTCAATTTGTTGCTGAAGTTGTCTATAGAAGTTGTCTTCCTCAACAATTTTAGGGTCTAGCTTGGATTGCAACCATCTAAGGTACTTAGTGCTTGCTTTAGATAGTTGGTCCTCCAGTCTGAAAAACCTTCTACAACCATCTTCATCCTTGAATTCCATCATCCAAAAGGGTTGGTGATGAATTTTTTGTCCATTGTATGGGATCTTTAACTTCATAGGCAAACTCTCTGGTGAGTTCCAATTAGCCCTGATTTTCTCAATCTGTTTCATCACTAACCCCCTTTCAACTTGAGAGAATCCTCTTGTACTCTTAAAGCTTGAGAATACCTTGACCAAGGTTGGGTATCCTTCTCCTAGAATTCTTTGTAAAGGTCATGGTCTCTCCACTCCACCTTTGTAGACAAACATGAGTCTCTCAGGCAGATTCTTGTGTTTGTCAGTGCCTCTCACTTCAATGAGTTCATCCATAAAGAGATCCAAGTCTGAATATTCTTGAATATCAACTTTGTATAGATAATCATCCTTGTTCTCCATTGGCTTGACTATTTGAGGTACATAATGGAGTTTGATTGGTCCCTTAAGAACTTTCTTCCTTAGCTCCCTCTTCTTCTTCTTCTTTTCTGCTTCTAGTATAATCTTAGGGAATACCAAGTTGTCAAATTCTATAGGCTCATCTTTAAGCTCAACTGGAGTCCCATGGAATATAGTGTCTGATTGAGTTGCAGGTTGAATTATGTCTTCAAAGGTGATTGATTTAGCCTCTATTTTCTTCACAGCTTCTTGTTCTTCAGGGGAGACAAACCTATTTGATCTTCTTTTTTTCCTCTTGAATGGATTTGCTTTGGGCACTGTCTTTACCTTGTTCCTCTTTTTATGAGGAGGGGCAACTTCAGCCTCACTCTCCTCATTTTCTAACTCATTCCATAATTCCTTTGCCAGTCTTGCTTGCTTTTCAGGTGTAGATTCAAAGGAATCAGGATGATCTTCCCTCAGAAGTCTTGAGGTTTCTTCTTTCTTGGCTTCAGTGAATCTAGGATGGTTGTTTGTGATATGTAATGCTTTTCCATTCCTGTAGATTACTGTCATATATTCTTTAGCTTTCACATCAGAAGTCCCTTTAAACAGCTTAATCAATTTTCCCATCACCTTGTCTTCATCAGGCTTGGAGAATGGATAATCCAGTTCTAACTTGTTCTTGCCATGATGTTTAGGTGGAGAACCAGTCCTTCCACTTAGAATTGATTTAAACTCCATGAGATAAGAGGGTTCAGCATCAAAAAGCCTATCAGGGCAAATTATCTCTGGAGTGATCACTTTTAAAATTGTGGTATGAATGGGTGCTGGTTCTGAGGATACGGGCAATGAAGGTATTTGAGAAGTAGTCACAGCTTTGAAAATGGATTCTTTGATTAGTCTTTCAGTATTTAGAATCCTTTGAGTGATTGCTTCATTTGTCCTTTCAATCTCCTTTTGCCTTGCAACCATTTCTTCTTCACTCAAGCCAGAGAAATCAAAATCACTAGCCTTGACTAGAGGAAGAGACACCACCACCTTTTTGAGTTCAAACTCAATTGGATTTTCAATTATCCGAGGTGTTGGTAAAGATTGCTCCCCCACAGTAGATGTCACACTTAAGCTGGCAGGCTCCCCCTCAACTTGTAACATTGGTAGATTTGATGTGATTGCTGGTTTAGAGACCACTAGTGCATTCTCCCCTTTTTTGTTATCATAAAGGGTTTGAATAGTACCAGTAGCCTACAACAATTATTGTATGAGTTGAGTCTGCAATTTTTGATTGGCTAGAAAGGTGTCCATCTTCTGTTCCATTTGATCTACCCTTTTAGTAAGAGTCTCCACAGATTGAGAGAGAAGATCATCCTTTGTTAGGTCCAAAGTATCGTAGAAGGGGGGGTTGAATACGATACTCACAAATTATTCAATTTCGTTCGCGGATTAATCATTCAGTTCTATAACGAAATCAAATGCACCAAATCAAAACACGAGTCAGGGAATATATCGTTTTATAAATATAAACCGCGAAGGGTGCTACAAATCTAATCCATAGATTAGCTTCAATGAGTTCAGGTTAACGTAATCAATACAAACTTTAGAAATTAAGGCACTATTAATGTTCTCCAGAATATGTTCTTGAGCTCTCAATTTCTCCGAGTTAATATGATCAACTGCCAACCAACTGAAGAAGAACACTGTCTTCATTCTCTATCTATAGACTTTGTTTTTGAAAACTATCGAACCAAAATCAAAGTATTAATCTTGGCCGTCCAATTTTCAATCAACCATTCACAACAAATACTTTCCACCTGCTCCTTTGAATTGAAAACCATCGAATGTGTAAAAGTAATTTACCATTCGATAGTTTTTAATAAAAACTATCAAAATGTAAATTACTTTACATTTGATTTTCTTTTGACTTCTTGAATCATGTTCGATGGTTTTCTAAATAGAAAAACCATCGAACTCCTTTCTTGTCTTTGACTTTTAAGAAAAGATCCTGAGCTCCTGGGTGTTTAAGTTTTAGACTGTATCAATTCCTTCTGAGACGATAAAACAACATGATCTTATTAAGTGCCGTCAACTAGTGCAACTGGTCTGGTTCACAGATGGAAGATTGTGCTACCGCAAGTACTCCCATTGCTACAGCTACCAAACTTGATCCTGATCAAGGTACTGAGGTAGATGTAACTCACTACAGAGGAATGATTGGCTCTTTATTGTATCTTACTGCAAGTAGACCAGATATCATGTTTGCAACCTGTCTGTGTGCAAGATTTCAAGCAAAACCTAGGGAACCTCATCTGATTGCAGTTAAAAGAATTTTCAGATATCTTAAAGGCACTCCTTCTCTTGGTCTTTGGTATGCAAGGGAATCAGATTTTGATTTGTGTGGTTATTCAGATGCTGATTTTGCAGGATGCAAAATAGACAGGAAAAGTACTTCAGGAAGCTGTCAGTTTTTGGGTGGTAGACTAGTTTCATGGTTCAGTAAAAAGCAAAAATCTATCTCTACTTCAACAGCAGAAGCTGAGTACATTGCTGCAAGAAGCTGTTGTGCTCAGATAATGTGGATGAGAAATCAGTTGTTAGATTATGGCCTGTCATACTCAAAAATCCCTATTTTTTGTGATAACCAAAGTGCTATTGCAATGACAGGAAATCCAGTTCAACATTCTCTTACTAAACACATCAGTATTAGATATCATTTCATAAGAGAACGGGTTCTGGAAGGAACAATTGAACTTCACTTTGTTCCTACTGATCAACAATTAGCTGATATATTCACCAAGCCACTACCTGAAGCTACTTTCAATAAGTTGGTGAATGAACTTGGAATGATGAACTTTGAGAATTTTTGAGAAAAGCTACAGAGAAGAAATCCCGATGACTATCAAATCCCGATTGTCATTCAGAAAGGTATGTATTTTTGATCAAATCCTGATAGGACAAAATCCTGACAGGAAGTCAACTGGTCAATCCTGATGTACATGTCAGTATCTCATTGCTTAAATTGTGCCTGATTTTTCGTCAGTATCTGATGAGAAACGTTTGAGTTTTGGTTGGACAACTGTATGCGCGCGTGTGTCACACTGATAGATACACATAAAAAGCGGAGCAGTTATGTTTAATTACGCACGTAATTTGTCCACTAATCATTTTTGCACAAATCATAAGTTGCCACCTGTCATTGAGAGTAATATTTTGTTATAACAAAATACATTTGATTTGCTAAATGTCTGATTACTCTCTCTTCATCAGTTTTTCATCTTATTTCTCTCTCTGTGTTCAAGAACCCTAATTTCTAAATCTCAATTCTCAAGTTTTTGACACTGTTTTAATGGCGCCTTCATCATTCATAAACAAACAGACTGTGGTTAGTGGTGTTATGTTTGCCACTAATAATTTTGTAGCTATTCTAGTCGGTCTCACAGTCAGGCAGGCTTATACCATTACGCTCACGAGCAATCAAGAATTACCCAATGAGTTTCACATAATTCAGGATTTTCTAGATTCAAGCCCATTGAAGTTTGCTTTAACAGAACCTGCAAGTGTTTCTTTTAAGTCAGTTATGCAGGTGTGGAACTCAGTTACTTTTGACAAAGGGCATTCTGACTCAATCTTGATGAGTTTTGAATATGATGAGATTACTCACTATGTGACTCCTGCAATTGTGGAGGATGCACTGCATTTACCTGTTCTTGGTGATGCTGTTCTTGATAATGTTTCGGACTCTACTCTATTTGAGTTTGTTACAAAGTTGGGCTACAATGGTGAAGTAAAGAGATATGGCAATCTTTTCAGGACGAAGCTTAAGAAGGAATGGAATTTCTTCTTTGATACAATCAGTCGTTGTTTCCTGAACAAGACATCAAATTTTGATGCTCTTCCATCAGGATCTCTCAAAATTGGGTACTCTCTAATCCATTCTACAGTGTTTGATTATGGATCCTTTATCTTAAAAGCTTTAAGTGATAGGAAATCAGATAAGTTAGGTTATGTTTGTTTTCTTAGATTTTTACAGTTGATATTTAATCACTTATGTCCTAATGTTGTTTTTGAGGATGATGTAGTTCTACCAATCTGTAGAATTACTGAGAATAATATTAAGTCCTTAGTCAACTGTAATAACCCCAAATTTTGGACTTAGTTTAAAAAAAAATCGATGAATAGTAAATTTCTGAACCGAAAAAGATTTTCAGACCACCCTATGTACGAGTCGGGATAATGAACTTTCGAAGTCGTATTAGTGATCTACTTTGAAAATGAAGGAATGCAAAAGCTGTCAGAATCAGAAAAATAGCATTTTCTGTTTTCTCCGAAATTTCACCAATAACGGACGGATTAATCATTATTTGAAAATATTGGAGGATTTAAATTATCAATTCCATGGATATGGATTTAATAAAAGAATTAGTGATATCAAGAACGTTTACGGTAAACTACTTCGATAGAACACTTAAGAAATCCTTGCGAGCGTTCAACGAGATTAAGCGATTAAGCAAACGAATCATGGATTAAGGATTGAAATTATGACAAGATTAAATATCCTACATGATCATCAAGAGAATTATATCAAGTGGACTCAAGGATTTAAACAAAAAGGTAGCTAACCAAGGGTTAAGGAACTCTATAAAAAGAGATTGAGAATATTCGAAGAAACGCGAGAACATTTTCTAAGAACAAGGAATAAAGAGGGAATAGATAAGGGATTGTGCCACAGTGGAGTAATAAAATGCAACATATAAGCTGTAACGTATTGATTTTATTAAAAGGACACAAAGACGATCCAATTGGTGGAAGAAGAAAAACCAAAGTATCATGCTTGAAAGTCAACTATAACAAGGATGACCCTTTTGCATTTAACCAAAAAGTGGGAAGTGTTATGTAAAGCCAACACTTGGACCAATGAAGTGTTGACAACACAAAAGGTAGAAGATGCATCCAAAAAAATTAATACATATATACATGTATTAATTCATTTCACAACAACCAAACAAAACAAACAAATTCTGCCCAGCAGAAACCAAGCTCAAAGAAAAATTTATATCTCCACTTATATCCATCCTTAAATCACCAAATTTTAACCATAGCTTCTCCACTCCATGGGTAACATTCGTTAAAAATTTCATAGTCAACAAAGGAGTGTAGCCTAGCCAAATATCTTCCCCAAGTTGGAGAATCCAATCTGTCCAGTTTCTGTTCAGCGGAAAGATGGGGCTCAAAACCCTAGCTAGGAAGCTTTAAATTTGACTATCTATAACTCAAAAGAAATCTTATGAAGAGCACAAGGTCTGGTAAAAATCTTAGCACCAAACTCTTATTTTTCGATTTGTTATGGATTTTACAAGATGAGGATGAATAGTGATTTCAAGAACTAACTTCTTTGATCTTAAACTCTAGGCTTTCCAAGGATCACCCAAGGCTTGTTTAGAGGTTATAAGTGATTGTTAATGTCTCTCAAGCTCTAAGGAAGGTATAAAAAAAACCTCTACCCCTTTTTGTTTATATGAGTTTTATGGTTGAAATAATGATTAGAGTCGTTATTCGTGTTATCGTTAAGATCCGTGAATCTTATGTTCGATTTGAGGATGAGTGATTTTGTGAAGCTTGATTTAGTGTATGATAATGTTTAGGGGCTATTTTGGATGTGTTGATGAAGTATAATGGTTGTTGGTTTGGTTGGTTGATTGTTGATTGGTGGTTGTTTGAAGTGTTTAAAAACACGGGAATCGCGTATAAGCGCCGTTACCATGCCGAAATTTCCTTAGATAGTTTAGGCAGAAATCACGGTTACATTAAAAGACATGAACATGAAGTTTCTGACCATGAACATGTAGGCCTTGTTTCCTAGTTTGTTTTAGCGAAAGAATCGTATCGTTTCGATTTACGGTTTAGGAGAAACGTCCGTTTTAGTGAAAGCGGTTTCGCGTAACTAAGTAGTTCATTGCATGAACTTTGAGATAGTGATCAAACCCCTTAAGCGACTTATTGGAATGTGAAACTTTGTGTTAACATGATAGGTAAGTTTAGGAAGACCCTCGAAAAGATTTCGTGTTAAAAGGATTATATTTCAATTTTATAAAAATGCGTGAGCGAGCATGCTCGAGTAGAGGATCTTAAGGAGTTAACTTGAAAATGGACTTGTACTTGAGTTAGTATATACTTAGTATGGTGAAAGCGTTTAAGTTATTAATCTTGAACCTTGTGTTGATTCTAGATTACTGGACCAACCTGAGACTTACTGCTACTTCGGGATTTCCAGGCAAGTTTTCTCATTCCATGCTGTATTTTAAAGTACCATATTCTGATGTATGCATATAATAGATGCAAGTTTCCAAATCTATGCTTTGAAGTATTGACTATATAATACTGCTTTGGCCATGTATAACTGTTGGGATTTATGGGTGATAGCATAGGAAAAACTTAACTTTGTATATACTTAATTTTTTAATTAAGTAGAACATACTGTCACAGCCAAAGTATGTTCTTGTAATCAGTATGCAATGTTAGTTTAATTGTGTAATTTGGAAGAAGTTCACTTTCTGTGTTCAAGCCTCAAAGAACGCATATTAGATGACAGCATGAATAAAGGTTACTGTCATAAGCATTGACAGTAAGATTACAAGAAGACAGAATGTTGCAAGTCAAGACAGCATATTCACTCTGACAGCAACATTGGCGGAAGACTACGCGACAGCAACTTTAGCCCTCGACAGCAAGTTTGGAAACCTCGACAGCACACTATGCGGGGAACTCTTACTATCACCAAAAGAACATTCCTGTGATAGCAAGCTCTGCGGCAAAAGTAACTGTCTCGAGAAAGATCCTTGTTCTAGGTATCTTTCTCAGTCAAACCCCGTGACAGTTTCAATGTTCAAGAAACAGGCGTGTTGCAGTATCCCTAAGCTGCACCAAGTCCGCAAGACTACGACAGAAGCTTCAAGCACTGCAAACAAAAGCGAATCAATTCAAGAGCAAGGTCAAGTCTCTATTTGCTGAATTGTTTTAGCTAGAAATAGAATGAATCTAGGTTGCTTTCTTTGTAATGTATATCTGACATTGTTAGCAATTTAGGAAAGTCACATGGGTAGACACTTTGTAAGAAGCTGCCACTTGATAATGATAGCAGCTTCACAGACCCGTGTTGATAGTGATAGGATTAGTTTTATACTTAGACTATCAATTCATTCTAGGAATGTAACGAAGACAAGCAAGTGTCTTGAAGAAAAACCGAAGCTCAAGAATTCTCTCTTGAGGTTGTAGCAACACTTTGCAAAATAAATAAAACATTTATTTTGTGAATCCTGTCTTCTCGATTATACTGTTTGTGAATGCATACATATTATTGATAACATTAAATCTTAGTTTTGGTTGTTGAAACTGAGATTGAATTTTATCAGTATTGCATTCATCCCCCCCCTTCTGCAATACACGAGGACCAACAATAACATTGGACAGTTTTGCGATATATCTTATTTCTTGTTGAAATGGATTTGACCTTTGGATTATATAAAATCTTTTGAGTTAAGTAGTTATGAACCGGTTTACCTGGTAGCTCTAAATATAAGAGCATATTCATTGTTTTCGACTCTAGATCGGGAGTCGGTATTTTGAAATATGCAGATAGCCGTGGAAACCCGGAGGGATTCCATCGGCAGAATACTATATCTTTCAAGGAATGTTATTTGAGTATTATCTCAGTCGAGAAATACTATTTGAATACTATTTCTGTTATATATGATAATGGAAGACATAACTGTTTTCGAAAGTATATTGTGATACTTGCTTTATGATTTGATTAGGAAAGATTATTTTTCCGATAAAGATATCGGGTAACTGTTATTCGATAATTATCTATTTAATGAATATTATTTTGAATATTCATTTAATCATTATTTATTTAATGAATATTATTTTGAATATTCATTCGATGTTTATTTATTTAATGAATATTATTTTGAATATTCATTCGAGGTTTATTTATTTAATGAATATTATTTTGAATATTCATTCGAGGTTTATTTATTTAATGAATATTATTTTGAATATTCATTCGAGGTTTATTTATTTAATGAATATTAGTTTGAATATTCATTCGAGGTTTATTTATTTAATGAATATTATTTTTGAATATTCGTTTAAAGTTTATTTATTTAATAAATATTATTCGATTATTTATTAAATACTTTTAACACGTTTTAAAATAAGTAATATTATTTAAAGTTTATCCTCGACCTTCAATAATTACGAAGGATACTCTAAGCTGTATTATTAATTATTTTTAAATCAAAAAGAGGTTCCCAAACACTGTTTTTCCATTTAAATCTGTCTTTTAAGAGGATTTAAATGCTCGCTCAACTATCAAAAATATGGGAAACCTGATTTAAGTGACTACTACTCATTTTAAACTCTCAACTCAAAACTGTCAGGGGATATATATTTTCTCGGAGCAATTTAATTACTGCAAGTCAAATGTTGTGTTACCACCTCAACGATCGAGGGGTAAATTGTTGGAACAAGTCGATATCCATTAACAAGCATCGCTTGGGAAATATTGGAGAATCTTCCTTTCCAACCTAGATATAACTACTTAGTGGAGTCGTATCAACAAGTATTACACTTGGGGAAAGGAGGACGATCTTTACGTTTCAGAGTCATGGATTTCATCCGAACTAGGAGTGGTGTAAGTGGTCCAGTTGAGCCGACCCATCCAATTTATTGCCCCAAATGGGCCGGGAGATCCGGGAAGGCAGTAGACAATGTCAGGCTGTCGTGATTCTTCCATCTACATGTAGAGAACATATTTTTGTTGTACGACCTGCTACTGATCATAGTAAGGTTGGTACGACGGGCGCGGTAGCAACTCCGGTATTAGTTCATCATCCATTTTGGATAATTCTGCAACATGTATTGAAAGGGACTACGGATGACATCCTTGGTATAGGTTTACCAATCATGTTGGCAGGGGGTTCTGCAACATGTATTGAAAGGGACTAAGGATGACACTGTGGTACAGGTTTACCGATCATGTTGGCAGGGGTTGAAAAGTGTTCAAAAATGAAGTTACAATAAATCCTTGCAACTTCATCTTTTATTTTATGAGTTATGACTCTGATAAAACCTTACTCATATTATATATGCATAAGTGGATTTTGGGTTACGGAAACATTATATTAATTTTCCTCGTAACTTCATCTTTTATGTTATACTAGTCTCTTATCCGTTAAAGGCATAACATGTGGTTACACAGATATTTTCGAACTATATAGTGTTTTGAATCAATGAATAGGCTTTAAGCCTTGATTCCAATATTTGATATCTATTTTAAAAAGATATGTTTTGAGTATTGGTTTATCATACTGATACCAAGGATTTCCAAATGATTACGAAGAGTATATAAGTATGATTATAAGTCATACGGTGTTTTGAACGGTATACTATTTTGGGGTTAGACCCTAGTAGTGTTAAAAACTTTGATCCCATATGGATTATCTTCCAAAAAGGTTTAAAGATTTAAACTGGGGTAGATTTCTTGCTTAGCACTATTAGCTCATTCTTGCTTTATTAAATATTTCAGCATGAGGAAAACATTGCCGAATCCACCACGTGTTACGAGAGCAAGGGAATTGAGAGGCCACCTTGGAGTCAGTTGATGCAGGATGGATACTGTCGGTGTGAGCAGAATAGTTGCAGCTTGAATTAGTGAGAATTATTTTGAGTGGGTTTGTATTACTAAACCTTGTATAGAATTGTGAGGTCTATTATTGTAACTTCAGGTAGAGGTTGTAAATAATAGATGAGGTACTGGATAGTACATTTGGGTTGTAATAACAAATGCTGATAATTGTTGCTCATTTCCAAGGCTATAACTTGTGTGTGGGTGCGTAAGTGATTGGGGTCTTTGGAGTTGTATTATAAGAATGTTGTAAGTAATGCAGGTATTGTATCATTGATGGAGCGTGACAACCCAGATTCCTGACCCCGGATCTGGGGGTGTTACATCAACAGTGATAAGGCAAATGGTTTTCTTGGAAATGCTTTTATTCCTGATGAGGTTAGGTTTTTCTTACATCAGAAAATGCCTACTTGTTATGAATTACTTTCTCATGCTATGGGGCAAGGCCAATCACACCTTGTTCTTAACCCAAACATTCATCCCAAACAGTCTAAACAGTTAACAGCCACCTCTAATATCTCTCAAAAGACTTTAGTTGTAAAATCAAAGAAATCAGCTAGAACTGATGTGTCAGGAAGGCAATCAGGTTCAAAGGATTTTTCCTCTACACCACTCACTAAAAAGAAGTTACAAGGGGGTGTACAAGGGGTCCTGGTGAAGAAAGCTGCTAAGGGTGTTGAGGCTGTTTCTGTTAAAAGGAAGTTAGTGCTCAGGGATGAGACTGATTCAGAGGATGATTTACCTATATCCTCTATAATGAATGTGAATAAGGAAGTTGCTGATACTGCTGTTGAAGCTGTGGTACCATCATCAAAGCCACAGAAGAAAAGGAAATTATCTAAGGGCAGGTATCATATTCCTTTCGAAACGAAGCAAGATACTGATTTACAGGACACTTCTATTCTTAATGAGCAATCAAGTTCAGCTGCTCAAGCAAATCCTGATGTTAGTATTCCTGATGCTGCACCAAGTCAAGTGGTTACTATTTCAGACTCTCCAGCACATGACTCTCCAACAAAAAGACATGTTGATATTTCATGGGAGAAGTATGGTGCTGCTGCTTCCAATCTTGGGATTAAACATCCAATAGAAAAGCTAAGGAAAACAGGAGAGTTAGTGTTTTCTAGACAGAAGAAACTGAAGGGATCAAGCCCACAAGAACCTGGACCTCAAAGTGGTTCAACAGCTCTTACTGATGATCCAGCCACACAAGAACCACTCAATCAAAGTTTGGGTGAAGGCTTAGAAATTGGAATGGTCACACAAGAACCATCTTCTCAAAGTGAAGATGCAGGCCAAACTACAGTTTCTGAGAAATTTCCTGACAATGCTCAAGGGATTTCTGGTGCAGATGACGTTCAAAGATTGGTCGAAGACACTGTCAATGAGGGAAGCACACAAGAACCTCCAACTCAAAGTGTTGAAGAAGCTTCAGAACCTCATGCTACACAAGAACCATCAGTAACAAACACTGATGCAAGCTTATCTAATCCTGACGGTGTTGAACCTGATGCTAGTGGTGCTCCTGATGCTGAGCCAATTTTGATACAACCACTAAGATCACGACCAATGGACCATCCTATCACAGATTCACAGGATAAACTGAAAGGTATAGCTATTCCTGATCCTGATGTTACTCATGATGATGATTCTGATGATAGTGATGATGATAATAATGACGAGAAGGAACAGCTTGCCAGAGTTCTAAAATCTAGTCTTGGAACTAATTATGGTTCGTCAAGCACATTCATGACTGGCAAGGCTTCTACTGGAAAAGATCTCAGACAAGATTTTTCTGTTCCTTCTGAAATCAATACTGCTGAAAAGCTGAGAAGGCATCAATGGGAAAACGAATGGTATAGGTCTGATGAATCTGTCAGCTATCCATATGCCTTGGATCATGCGTATGATGCAGTGAAAATGATAGAGAATCCAGACTTGAAGAATCATCTGAAGGCTACAACTCTTTTATCTAAAAGCCTGAAACATGAGATTGATTCTATCAAAGCTGCAACTGAGTTGGCGAGGGAAGATATTTCTATGAGTTTTACAAAGGTGCCCACTGCTCTTCAACTAAGGATAGTGGAATCCCAAGTGAAATCTGTTCTTTCTGAACAAACCTCCATCAACAGAAGGATTGATTATCTTGATACAAAGGTAACTGACATTCAAACCTCTCTTGCCTTAATTTTGAATATATTGTCAAATACTGATGTCAAAAAGGGGGAGAAGGTAAGTCAGACAAAATGTACACCTGATCTAGTATTGAGAAATAATGATGATGATCATCATACTGGAAATGATGGTGGTGACAAAATTCTACAAGGAGAAACCTCTGATGCTGCTGTTATGAAGACAATTCAAACTTCTCAAAGTCAAACAACGCAGTCAACTCATGTTTCTGATTATGGAGTAAAGACAGTAAGAACATTGGTGCAATCTCAGATCCTGACGGAAGAACAAATCCTGACATCTGGTCATGGACAAACTCTTGCTACAATTCCTGAAGGTGATGAAGATGTGATTATTGATAATCCTGAAGATGCATCAAATCTATTCCAGAAGTTCACTACAAAAGATGGCAGAATTGTTACTCTATATCACACCGATAAAAGAGTTCAACAATTATTTGCAAAAAAAGCACTCTCTACAGCAAGTGAAGAATATCCTGATCTCTCACATGAAGAATTCTTAAGACAACAGAGAGAAATGATGGAAAGCTTTAATAACCCTGCTCCTGCTAGAGGAAGAGGAGGCAGAGGTAGGAGAGGTGCTAGAAGAGGTAGAAGAGGTTCTTCAACTCAAACAATGCCTAGACAGACAAGGTCTAGAGGTTTATTAATTGAAGAAATTCCTGAAGCTTCACAAAATCTAATAGATCCTGTTATCAAGGATATCACTGAGAAGGAAGACAAGGAATTTATTGAAGAAGAACCTGAATTGAGAAGAAAGCCAAGACAATTAATTCTCTACAATACAAATCAAATTGAAGATTCTAATCCTGATATTGTTTCTGACAATGTTCAAGATCCTGATGAATCTGAAAGTCTGCAATAAATTGATTTGTTAATCTTATCTACTGTGGTTAATTCTCACAACAAGGAAGTGGATGAAGAGAAAGAAGCCAGAAGAAGAACAAATAGAGATTTCAATCTCTATGTACAAAGGCTTAAACTCTCAAACAGAAGATTGTGGAGAAATCCAAGCAGACAAGAATCTTTACTAGAAAGAAGCTATGCTTTTTAAAAAGAGAAAGATAAGAAGTGGAAACACATAAGTACACTGAGATGTACCACGCCTATCAATTTTCAGAATGGAGGAATTATAACAAGTGCTTCAAGTGTTGTTGATTTATCTGATTTGGTTAGCTCAAAAGCACTCTGGCTACGAATGTTTTCAAATATGAAGCAATTGACTAGTAATTCAAGAGGAGGTATTGGACACAGGGATACTGAATATCTGAATATGTCATATGTTGATCCTTACTCCTTGACTAAAATTGGAGGTACTTTAACTTCTGAAAACCTGAACAATTTATTAGCTGTTGATATAGTTATAGATTGTCATGATGGTATTGAAAAGAAAGAAAAGCTTCTGTACTTCATGAAAGATGGTAGTGTGAAGATTCTATGCATTCAAGATCTGCTGATGAAAACTACACAGGAACTTAAATATGTTCATTATCTGTTAAGATGGAAGAATAAAGTGTGCAAAGAATGGAGTGACATGATCTTGTCAACAATAAGAAGAAGACTGGATGGAAATAGAAATTTCAATGGTAATTATACTCCCATGTAATTAAATCAAAGAGGTCAAGATGTGGAAATGCAAAGGGGCACTGCTGTTAAAGAAGTGACTTTTGGCATGACTCAACTTACTCTCAATCCTGATGGGAAGGAAATTGCTTATCTTTTGCTTGAAGAGCACAGTCTACAGAGAAGCTCCATTCAGAATCTCAGAGAAGCTAGCTACCAGATTAATGAGGAAGATGAAGAACTCAGAAATCTTAAGGAAAGACTGATTCAAATTCTTGAAGAAAAAGAAGAAAATTTGTTATCCAACTTCTTGAAGATGAATCTGTTCTATCAAAGAATTTAAACAGATAAGTTGCTGCTAATATTTGTACATTTTGTAAATATGTTTTTGACATCATTGAATCTTAGGAATCTATACTTTATTTCACAAAGTATGAGATTGGGGGAGATTGTTAGATCAGGATTCAATGATCATCAGGATCTAGACTTCAACTGATCAGGATTGCATGGTCGTCAGGATCAGAATGAATATCAGGACTGGGATCAGGATTGATCATCAGGACTGGAAGCTGATCAGGATTCCTACTTCGAGTTATATTTGGAGTCTAGTTAAATAAGGAAGATTATTCTGTCGGTTCCTGGTTTGTCGTAATGAAGCTATCAATTAAGGATAGGTTTCAATCTTTGTAATTGATTAGGACTTATCATTGATAGAGAAGCTGTGTAGTATATAAACACAGTTTTAGGTTTCGATTTATGTGACAGAAGTACAAGAACATAATCGATCTTATACACGAGTATCTTTGTAACCTAGCAGCTCTCAAGAACATCAGAATTTCTTGAGAGAGTTTGTAACAGTTTTATATCAGATTTAATAAAGCTGTTATCATTCTTTCATATTTGTGATTCATATCTTATTAAGTCGAGAATCTTATACAATTGTATTCAACCCCCCTTCTATAATTGTTTATTACTGGGCAACACAATATATAAATCAATTATTATAAGCAAGTTAACTAAATCAACCTTAGTAAAACAAAACTAAACGCCACTATGATTATATAATTAATGTCCTAAAATTCAAATCATTTTACCTTCGCGTTCATGAGACTGTTAATTGTTAATAAGTACAAGCACCTTATTAAGTCTAGGTGAATGAGAGACAATTTTTTGGAATATGATTAAGAAATTTACTTACTAATTATTGTTTATGTACATGGAGTGCTACGTACTATTTATGATTTAGATTATATTCTTTTTAAATGCAATTACTGGCTTGTATTAAAAGTTAACTTCATCAATCACAATGATAGGAAAAAAAGAGCACTAATGTTGGACATATATTTCTCTCATGTTATTCACCAGTTATGTATCCCTTATTTCAGACTATTATGATTACTAGCATTTTACCCGTGTTACGCACCGAAAACACACTCTTAAAATATTTTAAATCTTAAAATTTTTAAAATAATTAAAAATACATTATATAATAGAACTCATATTAAGTTTTTTCATATACGTTTACTGAATATACGCACGCATGTAAAAATAAGTTATGTTTAGGGATGGACATTCTCCCCGCTGCGCCGACCCTGATCCGATGCCCGCCCCGTACGGGATCGGGGACTGATTTCGGGGTCGGGGATAACACTCCCCGACCCCTAAGTGATCTGACACCCATCTTTAGTTATGTTATTGGTTGCTAAGAAAATAAATATTTATAATTAAAAATTAAATATTCAATGCATGAAATATTGATTGAACAAATATGTAAAATGCTACCATCATAACAAAATAGCATAAAATACGATATTAGAATTTGTTTGAAATGTACAAATTTTAAATTAATAAGAATGTTGAACGTCCTAACCCATTTTAGAATTATACTTCTTTTTAACTCCATCGTCATTGACGTGGATATGCTTTATTTGTTCCCGGTTTTGAATCTAGATTATCACAATAAAATTATCATTATTAGCTGAATCATGCACCTGATTCAAAAGAAACAAAATGGTTGAGTTATTAAGAATGAGAAAGACAAATTTGATGTTGGACAAATATCACAATTCATTATTTGAATTGAAAATTTTATGTTCACCACTTCAAAATTAATATTGTATGAGGTGATTTTAAATTCTTGTGAGGGCGTTGAAACTCTAGAATTTGAACTAATTTTACCACATTCTAGGTGAAGTATATTTTATTGATATGTACTAACTTTCAATCATTCAAAGATATAGTGAATGTCTGAATTTTTCCTGTATGATTTTCATTTGTCTAGGATACTGGTTTTCATTTTCTTCTTATGATGAAGGTTTTAAATTCATTAGAATAAATTTTAAACTTGCATTTAATCTGCTATACTTTTAGGATTTTATATATAGTACGTCATTACCTTTGACCACAAAGGTTCTCGTTAATATTTGATGATATTGACTGCACCACTTCACAATCTTTGAACTACTTCACTTCAATTAATAATATAGATGGGTACCCTAAACGTAATATAATTATATATAATTATGGTAAAGAGGATAAGAAGAAAACTATTTTCAAAGAAGAAGTAAATAAAGAAGAAGTAACGTACCGGTTTACTATCTGAACTTCAGAGATCCATTATATGCTTATATAGAATATATTATGTAACAGCCCCAAATCCGGGGTCAGGGATTTAGGGTTGTCACAATCCATGTACTCCTTGCCTTACCTGTAATACTCACACCATTCATAATTTACCTGCTCATGACCCCACAACATGTGTCTCTCTCTCACACACACACACACACAGGTTAGAGTCTCAGAAACGACACAATACAACAATTGCGGAATAAATAACTTTTATTACAATACCCAAATGTCTTTTGAATCTGTTACTGATACAATTTCTAAGTATTGTTACATTACCAACTTAGCCTTCTGATGCTCACAATCCTCTTATACCATTCATGTCTATACATGAGTTGAATACCAAAAGCTGTAGCCTGATTCGATTGGTTCGTACTACTCTCGGGATCACTGCTAGAAACTGTTTACGGAAACGCCTTGCGAGGTATGTGCCGACCCATTGGCATCCTGCTTCGCTGCTATATAATATATATAAAACAATAGCAAGAGTGAGCGATAGCTCAGCAAGGAAATGAAAGTATGGCATAATTCTGCCTTTAACTCAACCCAGAATAAAGCGAGTATAAGACAATAATTTGTCAAAATATCTCGATACTGAAATTATATCCTTATCGGAATGTATTCCCAAAAACAGTACCATTATGGTACTTCAAATATCATTTCCATAATATTTCTGCAAACTTTCGATATTCAAACTATGAACAAAGTTCTAGTATAAAAGATGAGGTTTCAAAGGAAACCAAATATAACCTTTCCAAAAGTATCTGCTATGTAAGCAGAATATCAACACATATTTTAAAAGATGAAGTTATAAGGTGATTCAGTATAAACAACTCCCTTACCATAACCCATGTTATGTAAGGTATCCACAGAGTCATAACTCATAAATAAAAGATGAAGTTGCATGAATTTATTGTCACTTCATTTTCAAACACTTTCGACCCCCTGCCAACATGATTGGTTTTTCATCCCAATACATGTTGCAGGAATATCCAAAATGGATGATGAACTAATACTGGAGTTGCTACCGCGCCCGCTGTGCCTAACCTTGCTATGATCAGTAGCAGGTCGCACCGCTCAAATATGTTTTCTACATGTAGATGGAAGAATCACGACGGCCTGACATTGTCTACCGCCTTCCAGTGACCTCCCGGCCCATTTGGGGCCATAAAAGTTGGATGGGTCAATCGCAACTGGACCACTTACACCACTCCTAGTTCAGATGAAATCCATGACTCTGAAACGTAAAGGTCATCCTCCTTTCCCCAAGTGTAACACTTGTTGATACGACTCCACTAAGTAGTTATATCTAGGTTGGAAAGGAAGATTCCCCAATATTTCCCAAGCTAGGCTTGTTAATGGATATCGACTTGTTCCAGGAATTTACCCCTCGATCGTTGAGGTGGTAACACAATATTTGACTTGCAGCAATTACATAGCTTTGAGAAAATATCTGTCCCCTGACAGTTTTGAGTTGAGAGTTTAAAAAGAGTAGCAGTCACTTAAATCAGGTTTCCCATATTTTTGATAGTTGAGCGAGCATTTAAATCCTCTTTAAAAGACAGATTTAAACGGGAAAACATTGTTTTGGGAACCTCTTTTTGATTGGAAAACACTTAATAACATTTATTAAACAAGTAAACCTTCAAATGAATATTCGCAAATAATATTCATCAAATAAACAATCCTCAAATGAATATTCAAAAATAATATTCATTAATAAATAATCCTCAAATGAATATTCAAAAATAATATTCATTAATAAATAATCCTCAAATGAATATTCAAAAATAATATTCATTAATAAATAATCCTCAAATGAATATTCAAAAATAATATTCATTAATAAATAATCCTCAAATGAATAATATTCATTAATAAATAATCCTCAAATGAATATTCAAAAATAATATTCATTAACAAATAATCCTCAAATGAATATTCAAAAATAATATTCATTAATAAATAATCCTCAAATGAATATTCAAAAATAATATTCATTAATAAATAATCCTCAAATGAATATTAAAAATAATATTTCTCAAATAAGTGAACCTCCAATGAATATTCGAAAATAATATCCTTTAAATAATTAAATCTCAAATGAATATTCAAAAGTAATATTCATTAATTAAATAAATCTCAAATGAATATAAACAATATTCTGTAAGTCGATAATCCTCAAATGTATATAAATAATATTCTGTAAGTCGATAATCCTCAAATGTATATAAATAATATTCCTTAAATAAAATAATTAACCCTCGAATAACAGTTACCCGATATCTTTATCGGAAAATAACCTTCGAATGAGGTAATATTCAAATAACATTCCTCAAATCATTTCCAGGTAATTAATACTTTCTAGAAATATAATTAATGTTTAATAATAGCAGTCCTCAAAATAATTAGTACACTGCCGCTGGAATCCCTCCGGGTTTCTACGGCTATCTCCATATCTCAAATACTGACTCCCGGTCTAGAGTCGAAAACAAGAAGTATGCTCTTATCTCTAGAGCTACAAGGTACACCGGTTTATAACTACTTTATCTCAAAACTCATATATAAACCAAAATCAAACTCTATATATAACATGTATCGCAAAATTGTATAACTCCACACATGGCAAAAGCAGTAATATATAATCAATGCTTCAAAGTATAGATTTATAAAACCTGCCACAATACTTGCAACAAAGATTTGGTATATAAATTGGGAATACACAAGTATTGAACATTGGAAAATATACCTACTCTGAATAATAGAGTAAGGTTTAGTAAACTTGCCTGATGCTCGAGAAGTGATAGGGGTTCGCGACGATGCCGGACAATCTAGACAAAGTCAAACGAAAACACACGGTAATTAATTCCCTCGATAAACCACTTATAACTCAATGCTTAAACACGTAAGCGAAACACAACCAAGGCATTACTAGCTCGTTATAGGCTCATACTAAGTCCATGTTTAGTTGACAATTACTTCAGTCGTAGGTTTAGTCCGAAATCGATCCTCCAATACAAGTTATACTTAACCATTTTCAACATTGGTTCCTAAGTCATGCTCTTAAAGGTTTTCACTTGCGCAACCTCGGCTAACACATTTTTATAAAATCGGAAAATAATCTTTTGGACTCGAAACCTTCGTACAAACCTTCGTAACTTCCCTTGACACTTCAATACAAAATTTCATATTTTAAAACAACTCTTAAGGGTCTCAAACATAGCCACAAAGTTGGTACATTTCTGCAATCTCATTCCTTGAACCACTTTCACTACAATGGTCATATCTCATAAACCGTAAATCGTAATGACATGATTCTTGCGCTCACATAAACTAGAAACAAAGCTCTACACACTCATGTTCATAACTGAACCAAAAGAGGCAGTTATGTTTTCTGATTCTAGGCAGTTTATAGAGTTACCGAAAATCGGGCATTACGACGGCTTAAAATCGAATAATCCTATTTTGTCACAACATAACCAAGCCACACCGGGCATACCATACATCTACAACCTCAACAAACAACCATCATACACCTCTACGATCAGTGGGGCGGCTCAAATCCAACACCCATCATTTTACACATTCAAACAAATCCAAATAATCACTAAATCACTTAATCATGATCTTAACTTTACATGAACATCAAAACCACTTTAAAACTCATATAAAACTCAAAGGGGCAGAGGTTTATACCTTCCTCCAAGCTTGCTTGCTGCTATATTCCTTATGTAACCTTAGATCCTTGCTTAATACAACCTTTGGAAGCCACAAACTCAATATCAAAAGTAACAAAGCAAAATACAAGTTACTATTCATCATCTTCTCCAACTGTTACTCACTGAAATCGAAGGGTAAATCACAGAGGTGAGGCGAGCGCTTACCATGGTTGCGTAGAGCTTCTCGAGAGCTTCGATTTGAGTGGTGGAACGCCAAAAACGGACCACGGAATCTCAAGTTATGATCATTTCTTTCTCTCCCATTTTTCTTTCTTCTTCTCTCCCGAAATTTCTCTTCCTTTTTCTTTTTCTTCTTATTTTGTTTAATTACTTGATATTTATCCAATGTGGTGAGTCATCACCCTTGGTCTCTTCTTGTCTTGACACTTGGCAAGCATGCATTGGCTTGGAATAAAGTAGCTTTTCTGGTTCGTTTAATTTCGTAGAACGCTCGCAAGGTTTCTCGAGGGTTCTATCGAGGTATTTTACCGAAATCGTTCTCGATACTTCTAATTCATTTATCAAATCCATATCCATAGAATTAATAATTTAAATCCTTAAATATCCTCAAATAATAATTATTTAGTCCGTTTTTGGTGAAATTTCGGAGAAAACGAAAAATACTATTTTTCCGATTCTGACAGCTTCTGCATTCTTTTATTTCCATCGTAGATCACTAATGCGACTTTGAAAGTTTATTATATCATCCTGCATATAGGGTGGTCTGAAAAACTTTTAAATGAAGAGTTACTATTCATCAGTGGTTTTTCTATAATCCTTTGGATCAAAATCCGTTCCAATATTCCTGATCTATTTTCTCTTTACTCTTTGCACTTAGAAAACGTTCTAGTGATTTCTCGGGCGTACGCTATCTTGTTTACGGAGTTGTCGGATGTATTCCAGATATTGATTTGGATGACATAAAAATACTTTCCTTCCCTGGAGTATTGTATTCTTATCTTCTAGATTGATTGTTCTTATTTATATGTTCAGTCCATTCTTACTATTCTCAAAATGTTTGAAAACCGAAATTCATATTCATTTCATAACTTGATTCTCAAAGTCATTGCCACTATCCATATTTACATCAACATATAATAAAAGTTTTAATTCTACCCAAAATCTGGGGTCTTACAGTCTCCCCTCCTTAAAAGGATTCCATCCCGGAATCACTCTGAAAACAAATGGGGATATCTTTCTAGCATCTCGCTCTCTAGCTCCCAAATTGATTCTTCCACATTATGATTCCTCCATACCACTCTGGCTAGTTTGATGACCTTGTTTCGGAGTACTTGTTCCTTTCGATCTATAATTTCCATTGGTTGCTCCACATAGGTCAAGTCTGGTTGTATGTCTACGTGCTCGTACTCTACATATGCCGGGCATCTATAGTATACTGACGTAGCATTGACACATGAACCCCGTTATGACCATTCTACAAGTTGGGGGGGGGGGGGTAAGGCTGGCTCGTAGGCCACCTTCCTGGCGCGTCTTAAATCTCAGATGGCCCAATGAATCTCGGGCTCACTTCCCTTTCTTTTCAAATCTCATTAATTCTTTCCATGGAGATACCTTTAGCATCACGAATCTCTAACCTCATATTCTCTATCTTGTTTGCACAGAAATACACCAGCATAAACTTGTTTGCCATTCATCAACTTGACATTTAGCTTATCAGTAGCAGTACTATCTCTATACTCGCGGGCTTAGTCCGCATACTTTCTCTGTCTGTCTTGGTTGTCACTAGCCGCTTGTTGGTGAAATCTTTTGTCTTTCTAGTTTGTTGGACTAACTTGGGTGTTGTGTAAAATCTCATCTTTTAATTCCCGATCATTCGGAATCCATCTCTGTCTCATTTTAAAGTAAGGGTATCGGCCACCACATTGGCCTTCCCCGGATGGTAGTGTATCTCACAGTCATAATCCTAGGTCAATTCTAGCCATTTCTCCATCTCATGCTATCTACTATCATGGGTAACTCAAAGCCAATTCATTACATTCCATAAAATTTGTGGGTGCATTAGTCAACCCAAAATAACTTCGCTGAAAACTCGAAGTGTCTATTCCTAGTACGAATCGCAGTCTTGGGCATATCCTCTGATTTAACTTCCAACTGGTGATACCCAGTTCTAAAATAAATTGGAAATACACAGCGTTCTTCCGCTGATCAAACAATCATTTACAAGGGTACCTATTCTCCATGTCAAACTCATACAACTCTCGAGGTTCGATATATAATCTTGTGCTAAAATCTTTCTCTCTTACAACAACACCGGGCTCTCCACGGTGGTACACTGGGTCTTATCATATCCTTATACAACAACTCTTGTAACTGAGTCACTAACTCTTTCATTCCCACTATACTCTGAATACTCGGTATTCATTCTCATGTCATCCCAATCGATATTTGGTAGCGCATTAAGATCTTGTAAAATCTCCCAAAACCATTGTAGTTTCCTCTATACTTGGTGCCTCTTTTCTTGGCGTCAACCATAAGAGCTAATTAAGCCTCGTATCTCTGGCGTAATAGTTTCTTAGTCTGAACTATATTCAAGAATCTCTGAATCTGTCTCCGTTCTTTATTTATTACTCTCTCTCCCTTACAATCAGTCTGGGCCCCATTGGGTGTCAACCAACCCATTCTTATTATAATATCCACTTTTCCCAACTTGAAAGGGATCAGGTCTATCAAAAGTGTCAACCTCATATTTCTAGTTCACAACCTGGATGTACCAGTCTTATGGGAAAATCCCTCGATTGGCTATTTCTACTTGTAATTATTCCCTCAGCGTCTCGGCCTTAAGGTTTAATCGTCATGCAACATCTTGATCTACAACAATGCATTAGCTCTGTCTAAACAGTGTAGAAAGGCACCTGCTATTTAAAGGTCCTGACAGTGGGCTGCTTGTTGGAGGTAGCCCTGGTTGAAACCTACTGGCTTTCTTTTATTCTGTGTTCACAAACTCCGGAAAAAACCTCCATAATTCGGGAAACTTGGCCTCATACTCGGTCACAGTCATGGTTTCTTGTTTTAACTCTTTAACTTTCATTTTCATCCGGGTCTCCATATATTTCCGGAAATTATTCCTGCTGCACCTCTCCCAAGTCACAATACCAGCTCCCTTTGACTCCATCGTCAGTACTTATCTTGCTAACCCAGAGGTAGTGTCCATTCGTAACAACTCCTCCAAAATCTCAATTCCCCTATAGGGCATCTATCTAACACCGTTGTCACTGGAGTTCACGGCACACCGCTATTTCTTTTACATATATCGATTGACACGCTTTCCATTATCATAATATCCTTGGGAGAATAAACCAATTTCATTGATATGTCACTAACATTCCATTCGTCTTAGGGATTCGCTCCTGACATAGGCGATTTCGTCGCGAATCTAATTCCTATCAGCGAATTTTGACTTATTTGACCTGGTTGGCCTCCCCTTGAAATTCAATAAGGATAACAAAAATTATGGGGCCTTGAAAAGACAGCTCCCATATCAAGGAAAACGTCACACACTGGTGATCATAAGGTTATGAGTTTTAAGGTAACCTTATGGGAGGTAAAAGAATTTACCGAGAGATCAACATGATCCTAAGAACTCAGCGTTGTGTGCCTCGATTGAGACATTACTAAAGGTAATTAGCCTTCTTGTATTTCACAACTTACAAGTGATGGCGTCCCATCAGACTTCTATCACATAGACATATAGTCCTTGTAGCCCCTATACGTATAGGGTTGTTCGTCTCAGTGGAAGTTGAAAAGTATGAAAGCAATTCGATATCAATTTAATGATTATCGTCTTTCGACAATATTTCTTAAAGGAACACCTTGGATTAAAATTGAACAGATTCCAAAGGTGCGGTTTCCAAAGAAAATACAAAGAAAAGAATAACCAAGAAGATACTGGTACTTAACAAGCAAGGGTTATTCATTATTTGAAGAAAAGTGGAAGCTTGAATATCATCATTTGACAGGGCTTTGAAAAACTTGAAAGTAGGCATCGTGACAGCCTCTAACACAATTGAAATTAAATATGATTTAACACAAGTGTTATAAAATAACTTCGAAGAGGGAATATACCCTTTATCAGAATTCTTTCTTGGAGAGAGGTCAAGATAGATCATAGGTTGGGAAGGTACCCCACATAATTTTCAAATGGGGAGGGTACTACCAAAGTCTCTACGGATGCCTTTTATGTCGGCTCCTCTTATGGATAATCGTTCAATTCCAAAGCTTTTCTTTTCCACGCACCCTAAGGTGTTCGATACTTACGTCATTGCCGACTTATAATAGTCGCTAAGAATTCAACCATCAACATTTGCAATCGCAGGGAGTTCTATTCGACTAGGCGCAACATCTCAAGTAAGCGTTCTGTTCTATAAGAAGACTTCGATACCGTTGTCGCCCATAGCAACGACGAATTCCATATGTCGACTGGGCGATACTCCGGAAGATCGTTAGAAACTACAAGCTTAAATTCGGTCTCTATTTCAATCATCCTTATACCCAATATTCCTTCTCCCATATCAATCCCGTGTGCTAAATAAGCTTAACACTTTTGGCACAATAGCCTTTTCATTTAAGTCAATCCCGGAATTTCTCAGTCCGTCTTGGTCCTTAAATACATTTCGCATTTACCGTTCAATCTCAACTTCACCATTTTATCTCTACAATCAATTGTAGCAATCAAGGTCTGTCCACCAGCCCATATAGCGGCCATCTTACCCAATCCATAGGGTTCGCTCTAGTTTCCACTCTCTTTGGTGACATCCTCTGGTAATCAGAAAGACAAGGTTTGCCAAAATTTGTTGAATTTCTTCCCAAAATCAGGGGAATTTGATCAATCTATTTACCTACTAGTAATGCTCGGATCTGATTTCCGACCTTTCGGTTCTATCCTCATCATTCCTTCCCGGTTTCCTGAGGGCGGTAAATCTCGTTCTCGATTCCGTCTTAGCGTGCTTGTCTTACCATAACATTTACATGGTACATATACCCAAAAATTCTCCTTGAGATAATAAAATCCCTCAATGATATAATAGACACTATTTCCCGTGGAATCGCTGGTCGTGGGGGTTTGAAATCTCATAGCCCAAAACAATTCCTTACATTATTCTAGGCAACTAAGTACCCTTAATCGTTCGTGAAAATCTGAACATCTTGGTTCTTACGTATGCCGCCTCCTTATGGGCAGCTATAACCGATCACGAGTAACAGGTTTTGTTCAAGTCGAATCAATCCACTGATACTGGCTATACTGCCTCTACCTCTTCTGCTTTGGAGACTCTACTCCATTTTCTTTGTCATATTTCATGATGAATCATAACGATCCTAAACTCTCGTATCGGCACTTATTTGACCTCTAAAGGTTCATCCGGTCCTATTATACGACCTCAAGTAACATACTACGTCTTTATCAATCAACACGTCCTCTACAAGATTCTTTCCTTGACCCACTATGGGGTCTTCCTCTAGGTCCTCCTATGGATCTCCCTTTATCGGGTCTCCGTCCATTTCAAGGAACGCATCATCAATTGCCTACTCGAAGGCCTCGGGATCTGGTATCTCGGAGTCCCATCCATCTATAACTCATACGAATCGAGGTGACTAACGATGAAGTCCTAAGTACGATTTCCCAAAAGAAGTCCCCTCTCGGGCTTCATCTTAAACAGCCAGGGTCATGTCCTCTAACCCGACTACGAACTCAATTTGAGCTCTAAATGTCCTTATCATTATTAAGGGTATTGTAAGACTCGATCTCCTATCGTTTCTGAGGACTGTAACCTAACGCTCTGATACCATCTCTGTAAAAGTCCCAAATCCGGGGTCAGGGATTTAGGGTTGTCACAATCCATGTACTCCTTGCCTTACCTGTAATACTCACACCATTCATAATTTACCTGCTCATGACCCCACAACATGTGTCTCACACACACACACACACACAGGTTAGAGTCTCAGAAACGACACAATACAACAATTGCGGAATAAATAACTTTTATTACAATACCCAAATGTCTTTTGAATCTGTTACTGATACAATTTCTAAGTATTGTTACATTACCAACTTAGCCTTCTGATGCTCACAATCCTCTTATACCATTCATGTCTATACATGAGTTGAATACCAAAAGCTGTAGCCTGATTCGATTGGTTCGTACTACTCTCGGGATCACTGCTAGAAACTGTTTACGGAAACGCCTTGCGAGGTATGTGCCGACCCATTGGCATCCTGCTTCGCTGCTATATAATATATATAAAACAATAGCAAGAGTGAGCGATAGCTCAGCAAGGAAATGAAAGTATGGCATAATTCTGCCTTTAACTCAACCCAGAATAAAGCGAGTATAAGACAATAATTTGTCAAAATATCTCGATACTGAAATTATATCCTTATCGGAATGTATTCCCAAAAACAGTACCATTATGGTACTTCAAATATCATTTCCATAATATTTCTGCAAACTTTCGATATTCAAACTATGAACAAAGTTCTAGTATAAAAGATGAGGTTTCAAAGGAAACCAAATATAACCTTTCCAAAAGTATCTGCTATGTAAGCAGAATATCAACACATATTTTAAAAGATGAAGTTATAATGTGATTCAGTATAAACAACTCCCTTACCATAACCCATGTTATGTAAGGTATCCACAGAGTCATAACTCATAAATAAAAGATGAAGTTGCATGAATTTATTGTCACTTCATTTTCAAACACTTTCGACCCCCTGCCAACATGATTGGTTTTTCATCCCAATACATGTTGCAGGAATATCCAAAATGGATGATGAACTAATACTGGAGTTGCTACCGCGCCCGCTGTGCCTAACCTTGCTATGATCAGTAGCAGGTCGCACCGCTCAAATATGTTTTCTACATGTAGATGGAAGAATCACGACGGCCTGACATTGTCTACCGCCTTCCAGTGACCTCCCGGCCCATTTGGGGCCATAAAAGTTGGATGGGTCAATCGCAACTGGACCACTTACACCACTCCTAGTTCAGATGAAATCCATGACTCTGAAACGTAAAGGTCATCCTCCTTTCCCCAAGTGTAACACTTGTTGATACGACTCCACTAAGTAGTTATATCTAGGTTGGAAAGGAAGATTCCCCAATATTTCCCAAGCTAGGCTTGTTAATGGATATCGACTTGTTCCAGGAATTTACCCCTCGATCGTTGAGGTGGTAACACAATATTTGACTTGCAGCAATTACATAGCTTTGAGAAAATATCTGTCCCCTGACAGTTTTGAGTTGAGAGTTTAAAAAGAGTAGCAGTCACTTAAATCAGGCTTCCAATATTTTTGATAATTGAGCGAGCATTTAAATCCTCTTTAAAAGACAGATTTAAACGGAAAAACATTGTTTTGGGAACCTCTTTTTGATTGGAAAACACTTAATAACATTTATTAAACAAGTAAACCTTCAAATGAATATTCGAAAATAATATTCATCAAATAAACAATCCTCGAATGAATATTTAGAAATAATATTCAGTAATAAATAATCCTCAAATGAATATTCAAAAATAATATTCATTAATAAATAATCCTCAAATGAATATTCAAAAATAATATTCATTAATAAATAATCCTCAAATGAATATTCAAAAATAATATTCATTAATAAATAATCCTCAAATGAATATTCAAAAATAATATTCATTAATAAATAATCCTCAAATGAATAATATTCATTAATAAATAATCCTCAAATGAATATTCAAAAATAATATTCATTAACAAATAATCCTCAAATGAATATTCAAAAATAATATTCATTAATAAATAATCCTCAAATGAATATTCAAAAATAATATTCATTAATAAATAATCCTCAAATGAATATTAAAAATAATATTTCTCAAATAAGTGAACCTCCAATGAATATTCGAAAATAATATCCTTTAAATAATTAAATCTCAAATGAATATTCAAAAGTAATATTCATTAATTAAATAAATCTCAAATGAATATAAACAATATTCTGTAAGTCGATAATCCTCAAATGTATATAAATAATATTCTGTAAGTCGATAATCCTCAAATGTATATAAATAATATTCCTTAAATAAAATAATTAACCCTCGAATAACAGTTACCCGATATCTTTATCGGAAAATAACCTTCGAATGAGGTAATATTCAAATAACATTCCTCAAATCATTTCCAGGTAATTAATACTTTCTAGAAATATAATTAATGTTTAATAATAGCAGTCCTCAAAATAATTAGTACACTGCCGCTGGAATCCCTCCGGGTTTCTACGGCTATCTCCATATCTCAAATACTGACTCCCAGTCTAGAGTCGAAAACAAGAAGTATGCTCTTATCTCTAGAGCTACAAGGTACACCGGTTTATAACTACTTTATCTCAAAACTCATATATAAACCAAAATCAAACTCTATATATAACATGTATCGCAAAATTGTATAACTCCACACATGGCAAAAGCAGTAATATATAATCAATACTTCAAAGTATAGATTTATAAAACCTGCCACAATACTTGCAACAAAGATTTGGTATATAAATTGGGAATACACAAGTATTGAACATTGGAAAATATACCTACTCTGAATAATAGAGTAAGGTTTAGTAAACTTGCCTGATGCTCGAGAAGTGATAGGGGTTCGCGACGATGCCGGACAATCTAGACAAAGTCAAACGAAAACACACGGTTAATTCCCTCGATAAACCACGTATAACTCAATGCTTAAACACGTAAGCGAAACACAACCAAGGCATTACTAGCTCGTTATAGGCTCATACTAAGTCCATGTTTAGTCGACAATTACTTCAGTCGTAGGTTTAGTCCGAAATCGATCCTCGAATACAAGTTATACTTAACCATTTTCAACATTGGTTCCTAAGTCATGCTCTTAAAGGTTTTCACTTGCGCAACCTCGGCTAACACATTTTTATAAAATCGGAAAATAATCTTTTGGACTCGAAACCTTCGTACAAACCTTCGTAACTTCCCTTGACACTTCAATACAAAATTTCATATTTTAAAACAACTCTTAAGGGTCTCAAACATAGCCACAAAGTTGGTACATTTCTGCAATCTCATTCCTTGAACCACTTTCACTACAATGGTCATATCTCATAAACCGTAAATCGTAATGACATGATTCTTGTGCTCACATAAACTAGAAACAAAGCTCTACACACTCATGTTCATAACTGAACCAAAAGAGGCAGTTATGTTTTCTGATTCTAGGCAGTTTATAGAGTTACCAAAAATCGGGCATTACGACGGCTTAAAATCGAATAATCCTATTTTGTCACAACATAACCAAGCCACACCGGGCATACCATACATCTACAACCTCAACAAACAACCATCATACACCTCTAAGATCAGTGGGGAGGCTCAAATCCAACACCCATCATTTTACACATTCAAACAAATCCAAATAATCACTAAATCACTTAATCATGATCTTAACTTTACATGAACATCAAAACCACTTTAAAACTCATATAAAACTCAAAGGGGCAGAGGTTTATACCTTCCTCCAAGCTTGATTGCTGATATATTCCTTATGTAACCTTAGATCCTTGCTTAATACAACCTTTGGAAGCCACAAACTCAATATCAAAAGCAACAAAGCAAAATACTAGTTACTATTCATCATCTTCTCCAACTGTTACTCACTGAAATCGAAGGGTAAATCACAGAGGTGAGGCGAGCGCTTACCATGGTTGCGTAGAGCTTCTCGAGAGCTTCGATTTGAGTGGTGGAACGCCAAAAACGGACCACGGAATCTCAAGTTATGATCATTTCTTTCTCTCCCATTTTTCTTTCTTCTTCTCTCCCGAAATTTCTCTTCCTTTTTCTTTTTCTTCTTATTTTGTTTAATTACTTGATATTTATCCAATGTGGTGAGTCATCACCCTTGGTCTCTTCTTGTCTTGACACTTGGCAAGCATGCATTGGCTTGGAATAAAGTAGCTTTTCTGGTTCGTTTAATTTCGTAGAACGCTCGCAAGGTTTCTCGAGGGTTCTATCGAGGTATTTTACCGAAATCGTTCTCGATACTTCTAATTCATTTATCAAATCCATATCCATAGAATTAATAATTTAAATCCTTAAATATCCTCAAATAATAATTATTTAGTCCGTTTTTGGTGAAATTTCGGAGAAAACGAAAAATGCTATTTTTCCGATTCTGACAGCTTCTGCATTCTTTTATTTCCATCGTAGATCACTAATGCGACTTTGAAAGTTTATTATATCGTCCCGCATATAGGGTGGTCTGAAAAACTTTTAAATGAAGAGTTACTATTCATCAGTGGTTTTTCTATAATCCTTTGGATCAAAATCCGTTCCAATATTCCTGATCTATTTTCTCTTTACTCTTTGCACTTAGAAAACGTTCTAGTGATTTCTCGGGCGTACGCTATCTTGTTTACGGAGTTGTCGGATGTATTCCAGATATTGATTTGGATGACATAAAAATACTTTCCTTCCCTGGAGTATTGTATTCTTATCTTCCATATTGATTGTTCTTATTTGTATGTTCAGTCCATTCTTACTATTCTCAAAATGTTTGAAAACCGAAATTCATATTCATTTCATAACTTGATTCTCAAAGTCATTGCCACTATCCATATTTACATCAACATATAATAAAAGTTTTAATTCTACCCAAAATCTGGGGTCTTACATATTATCAAGCTAATGTGAAGATATGTTTTATTGATAAATTAAAAGTACTTCAAAAGATGATGTATTCGTTCACGTACAATGTTAAAAGTTACTTATGAATTAAAATAATTTAAAATTTTATGTTATTAATCGAATTTAGATTACTAATATTATTTTAAAACGGCCTCGAAAACAATTTAGTTGACCCCACGTGTAATTTGTGTATGTTGCCCAGTAATTAACAATTGTAGAAGGGGGGGGGGGGGGTTAAATACAATTGTATAAGATTCTCGACTTTAATAAACAAAAATATGAATAATAACAACTTTATTAAATCTGGTATAAAACTGTTACAAAACTCTCTCAAGAAATCCTTATGTTCTTGAAAGCTGCTAGGTACAATGTTACTCGTGTGTGTGTGATTGTTTTAAAATCAAAACCTAAACTGTGTTTATATACTACACACAGTTGCTCTATCGATTACAGGATAAGACCAAATCAATTACAAACAATATTGATACATATCCTAACCGACAGCTGCATTCCTAATAAATAGGAACCGACAAATCATCTTTCCTTATTTTCCTGAACTCGATAGTTATATCTTGAAGTAACAATCCTGATCAGCTTTCAGTCCTGATGATAATACTGATCACAGTCCTGATACCAATCCTGATACTGACGCTCGTGCAATACTGATGACGTCAGCAATCCTGATCAGTAGTCCAGATCCTGACGATCATTGAATCCTGATCTAAAAATCTCCACCAATCTCATACTTTGTAAAATAAAGTATGGATTCCTAGATTCAATGATGCCAAAATATATATTTACAAAATGTACAAGAAATAACAGCAGCAACTTATCTTTTTAAAATTCTTTGATAGAACAGATTCATCTTCAAGAAGTCTGATAATAACTTTTCTTCTTTTTCTTCAAGAATTTGAATCAGTCTGTCCTTTAGATTTCTGAGCTCTTTATCTTCCTCATCAATTTGGTAGATAGCTGCTCTGAGATTCTGAATAGAACTTCTTTGTAGATTGTATTCTTCAACCAGGAGATAAGCAATTTCCTTCCCATCAGGATTAAGTGTCAATTGTTTCATACCAAAAGATATTTCTTTAACAGCACTGCCTCTTTGCATTTCAACTTCTTGATCTCTCAGATTTAAGTACATGGGAGTATAATCACCATTATAATTCCTTCCTTCATCAAATCTTCTCCTTATGGTTGACAGAATCATATCAGACCATTCCTTGCACACTCCATTCTTCCATTTGAGTAGATAATGAACATATTTCAGTTCCTTTGTAGTTTTAACTAGAAGCTCCTGAATGGATATCTTCTTAACACTTCCATCCTTCATGAAGTAAAGAAGCTTCTCTTTCTTTTCAGCACCATCATGACAATCTAAAACTATATCCACAACTTGTAAATTGTTCAGGTGTTCAGAAGTTAAGTTACCTCCAATTTCAGTCAGTGAGTGAGGATCAACATGTGGCATGTTCAGAAATTCAGCATCTCTGTGACCTATACCTCCTCTTGAATTGTGTGGCATTTGCTTTAAGCTCGAAAACATTTCTAACTAGAGTGCTCTAGATCTTTGTGAACCAGAAAAGTCTGCAATACTAGAAACATTTGTTACAGTACCACCTGACTGAAATATGATAGGTCTATCACACCTTACAGTGTCAATGTGCTTCTACATCTTATCATTCTCTTTTTTAAGAACATAGCTCTTCTCTAGCTAATGTTGTTGTATTCTTCCATTTCTCCACAACAACTTATTTGATTTGATCAGCCTTTGGTTATAGAGATTGAAATCTCTATTTGTTGTTCTTTTAATCTCTCTTCTTCTTGCTTCTTCTTCTTCATCAACTTCAAGATTATGAGAATCAACCACATTAGAAAGAATTAACAAACCAACCTCTTGTAGAATATCAGATTCATCAGGATCTTGAACAGTGTCAGGATTAGAATCTTCAATTTGAGCTGTATTACTGATGAGAGTTGATTGTCTTGGCCTTCTTCTTAATTATGGTTCATAATCTTCACCTACTCCTTCATCATGAATAGTAGTCCTGACAACCTGAGTATCAGGAACTATTGGTGTTTGAGTGTCAGCAGGAATTTCTTCAATTCTTAATCCTCTAGACCTTGTCTGTCTAGGCATTGACTGAGTTGATGAACTTCTACCTCTTCTAGCTCCTCTCCTACCTCTGCCTCCTCTTCCTCTAACAGGAGCAGGGTTATTAAAATTTTCCATGATCTCTTTTTGTTGTCTCAGAAATTCTTCATGAGAAAGATCAGGATATTCTTCAGTAGCAGTAGAGAGAGCCTTTCTTGCAAACAACTATTTAACTCTCTTATCAGTATGATAAAGAGTAACAACATCACCACCCTTAGTTTTGAACTTCTGGAATAGATTTGCAGCATCCTCAGGATTTTCAATAAGTACATCTTCATCACCTTCAGGAATTGTAGATAAGGTTTGTCCATGACCAGGCGTCGGGATTTGATCACTTGTCAGGATTTGCTCTTCCGTTAGGATCTGAGATTTCACTAAGGTCCTTACTGTTCTAACTCCAGAATCAGAAACATAAGTTGACTGCATGGATTGACTTTGAGTAGTTTGTCTTGTAGATTTCACCATAGCATCATCAGAGGTTTCTCCTTGTCTTACCATATCATCACCATCATTTCCAGTATGATCATCATCATTATTTTTTCTCAATACTAGATCAGGTGTACATTTTGTCTGACTCACCTTCTCCTCCTTTTTGGCATCAGGATTTGATAATAAATTTAAAATCAAAGAGAGAGAGGCTTGAATATCAGTTACCTTAGAATCCAAAGAGTCAATTCTGCTGTTGATAGTAGACTGTTCAGTGAATAAAGACTTGACATGAGAATCCACTACTCTGAGTTGAAGAGCAGTAGGTGCCTTTGACAAGCTTTAAGAAATATCAGTTCTCACCAAATTATTTGCAGCCTTCACACAATTAATCTCATCCTTGAGGCTCTTGCTTAACATAGTTGTAGCCTTCAAGTGATTCCTAATGTCTTCATTCTAAATAAGACTTGCAGCAAAAGAAACATATTGTAGAGCACATGGGTAGCTAACAGGATCAACAGATCTGTACCAATCATTATCCCATTCATGCCTTCTTAGCTGTTCAGCAGGATCAATAGCAGAAGGTCCAGAAAAATCTTGACCAGAAGCCTTGCCAGCCATGAATGTGCTTGAAGAACCAAAATTAGTTCCAAGACTAGATTTTATTGCAGTGGCAAGTTGATCCTTCTCAACATCATCATCATCAGCATCACTATCATCATCATCAGAATCATCAGAATGATTAGAATCAGGAACAACACCTTTGAGCTTATCCCGATGATCTGTGATAGAGTCTGTCATTGGTCTTGAGCTAAGTGGTTGTATCAGGATTGACTCAGCATCAGGAGCACCACTAGCGTCAGGAGCAACAATGTCAGGATTTGATATGCTTGCATTAGTATTTTCTACCAATGGTTCTTGTGTAGCTTGAGGTTCAGAAGCTGCTTCAACACTTTGAGTCAAAGGTTCTTGTGTGCTTCGCTCAGTGACAGTGTTCTCGACCAAAACATCCATTTCAGGAATACCAAAAATCCCTTGAGCATTGTCAGGAAATTCCTTAGAAACTGTAGCTGATTTGCCTGCAACCTCACTTTGAGAGGATGGTTCTTGTGGGGAAGGAATGCGAATGTCTGCATTCTCCCTTTGAGAAAATGGTTCTTGTGGGACCATTCCTTCAGCTGTGCCTTCACTCACACTTTGAGTAAGTGGTTCTTGTGTGGCAGGATCTTTAGTAGCTGCTGAACCACTTTGAGGTTCAGGTTCTTGTGGGCTAGATCCCTTCAGTTTCTTCTATCTCTTGAAAACTATCTCATCTGTCTTCCTTTTCTTTTGCAATGGAGGTATAAACCCAAGCTTGGAAGCAGTTTCAGCAACCTTCTCCCATGAAATTTCAATAATTCTTTTAGCTGGAGAGGCTGAAGAGTCTGAGATTAAGACAATCTTACTTGGTGCATCAGGAATACCAACGTCAGGATTAGCTTGAGCATCAGGAATTGATGACTCATCAGGATTTGAAGTAGCCTGAACATCAGTATTCTGCATCTTCAAAGGAATATGATACCTGCTTTTAATTAATTTCCTTTTCTTCTGTGGCTTAGCAGATGGTGCCACAGCTTCAACAACAATATCAACAACTTACTTGTTCATCTTAAACTTGGAGGATAGTGGCATAGCATCCACAGAATCAGAATCATCACCCAGAATCAAATTTCTTTTAACAGCAACTTCCTCAACCTTATCAACCTTCTTCACCAGGACCCCTTATACACCCCCTTGTTTCTTCTGTTTAGTGAGTGGTGTAGAGGAGAAATCCTTTGATCCTGATTGCCTTCCAGACACATCAGATCTAGATGACTTCTTTGTTTTTACAACTAAAGTCTTTTGAGAGACCTTAGAGGTGGTTGTAGAGTGTTTAGACTGTTTAGGTTGGATGCTTGGGTCAGGAACAAGGTGTGTTTGGCCTTGTCCCATAGCATCAGAAACTGATCCATATTGAGTAGGCATTTTCTCTTTCAAGATAAGCCTGACCTCATCAGGAATGTAGGCATTGCCTAGAAAACCATTTGCCTTATCACTGTTGACTAAGGAATTCACATTGTTATAAGTTGTAACGCCCTCCCAATCTGGGGTCATGATTGGGGGAGTCACTACAACCTCTATACTTATAAACCTGTGAATAATAATATAAACATGCAGACGCGACCCCAACTTTACCCTGGATCTTTAACAGGTATTGGTATGAAACAAGCATCAACTATATACTTCATTTTATTACATAGTAAAAGTCTCAAAAGTTATTACAACCATGTCTTAAAAAGTTCAACATTCCCTTATACAGAACACCTTCTACAAGTCTCCATCACCTGCCTGAGCTAGCATCCCAAAAATAACCCTATAGGAAGACTTCCTAGCTGTCTGAAAAGTGCATACCATCTTCTCGTTTAACTGTGGGTTAGAACAGGGAAAAGAATGAGCCAAATGCTCAGCAAGTAATAATATAACCAAATAGTTAACCACTGTGAAACAGTTTCCAATATCAATCTGTATGTCATGGGTATAGCAGAATCCATATCAAGGAATTATCAGAACAATGAAATGAATATATAATTTCAAAGGGGTAAACCAATTTCCTTATAAAGACATATGATTTCAAGAAAAACAATAAGTAATTTGGAGATTTTTCACAACGCACCGGACAATACGGGTGATCAGCCACGTAAAGTCCCCATACCGGACACACAGTCCCTCTGGTCCTTGTATTGGGTCCCATTAGGCACACATTGGCCTTTAGACTAGTCCATCCCTAGTCATTGTATTATAATTAAAAGTGCTGGACCGGCGTCACTCGGCCTCTTACGCCTCCAATCTTAGGAATCCGTGGAAACCATAAATTGGAATTTAAATGAATTTAAACTTTGAAATTTCCTTTCTTTTAAAACCTTCCTTATGAAAGAAATCCTTTTTAAATCAAAAGATAAGTATATGTATAGAGTCAAAGTGAAAGTTCATGTATCTTCAATTTTCAAGTAAGTGTGATTCATAGGTACAAGTTCAAATCTAATGCAATAGAATCTCAGGTTAAAAAGACATCAAAATGTGAGTATAATCAAAGGATAAGGTAAGATCTGAAGAAAAGTTCAAACAATATATGGTTCATATAACGTTGTGTTGTGTCTATAATGTTTGTATAGAAGTATCTTTTATGAATCGGGTAAGTCCAATTTGATCAATCTGGATTTCTATCAATGGGAAATCAAGAAGTAAATGTCATCAGGTACATTTTGGAAATGTATTAGAATGAGGGTTCAGATATATTCACTTTCAGGTATAAAAGGAATGCATAAGTAGAGGGTCAAATTCATGTTATAGAATCATAGGCTATCGGGTTTCAATAGATGGATATAAACAGGGTATAATGGTTTAAGGAAAGAAAACTGAACAAAGTATGGTATACAGAACCACATGGTATATGAACATAAATCAGGTTTATCAATGAACAGGATGTATTTTAGAATTAAAGGTATATAAACAAGATAGCAATTTATATCTGTCAAAATGAAAGAATGGAATTGAAATACGAAAGCAAGTTAGTATTACTTGCCTTAATAGCAAAAAGGGTAATGAGAAATCACTGGTTCTCCACCTTGGTCTTTCCTTTATTTATAGGCTCTACTTCTTTGGATTCTTAAGTAGCTTTTAGAACAAACCGTGCTCACTGAATTTCTGCCTTCGCCTTGCCTTTATTTCTATGTTCCACGTCTCGCAACTCTAGAAAAGAGTATTTACTATTTCAGAATGATCCTCTCAAAATTCTAATCCTTATTCTAAACTACCCCACGTTCCCTAAACGCGTAAACACATAATATTTATATCACTTATAATCTCTTATATGATAAGCACAAAACTCACATAAGCGCACATTGCCATTCAAGTTCACATAATATACTCCTTTAATACTACATATGTATATAATCTAACTTTCAAATCATACCACACTTGGTTATCCCTTTAAATCTACTTGACCAATGCTAACCATACCCTTAACACCTTTACAAACAATGTTTTCATCTCAAAAAGCTGAAAAAATCTGCTGCACATACTTTACTAAGACATTTTTCATAAATCCAAAAGTAATCAAACAAATACCATATTTGACTGGCTACTTACTGAATACTAATCCAACTTAGCATAAAAGTTTCAACTTCAGAACAATTCATTTAGATTAAAAACGAACTGGTTAAATTAGGTACTGAGGCACAGAAAATCCTGCTGCGCAACTTTACTAAAACATTTTTCAGAAATCCAAAAATACTCAAACAAATACCACATTTTACAGGCTACTTTCTGATTACTACTAAAACTCAGCATAAAACTTTCAACTTCAGAACAGTTTATTTAGACTAAAAACGAACAGGTTAAAGTATGAACTGAAGCACAGAAAAATCCCTGCTGCGCAACTTTTAGTAAAACATGCATAACTCTTTACTCGCTAACTATATCGATACATGGTTTGCACCTGAGCAAACTAGAATCCAACTAGAACAATTTCCTCTTAGACTTACTGTCTAAAACAGGTAGCAAACAATTGCAATTAACCAAAATAGAATAGACAGTTTCTGGGCATCTCAGCATTATGCACATAAACCTTTAATCACTAACATTCTTATTGCATAACCTATGATACAACTAATCAACCATTCTCAACTAATTAGGCTTCCACAACACTCACAAATCAGAACTCAGAACTTTAAGAAGAATTACTCAATTTATACATTAAAATCAATTAGCATCAACAATCACAAACACTACACTTCTAACCGACAAAAACCCCAAATCAAAACCTTCAACTTAAAATCAAATATCAAACATATATAATCCAAAATTCTCTAAACTTAACACAATAATTAACATGCAATCACTATAACATGAAATTATCAATTAATCATCAACACCAATACTTCAAACCAATTTTTATAAAAGGGGAAAATTGAAAATACACACATGCATTTCAATTCCTCAACATGCAATCAAAATTACATCTAAAAATAACTATCAATATAGAAATTTGGAATCAAGAACATCATCATCATCTCTGTCGGCTCGCCGGAGCTCATTACCGATGACGGCATGGTTCGGAGGTGCCCGGAATTCGGGTTTCCTTCAACAAACCTCACCCATTAGCAATTTAAAACAAGAAAATAATCACGGAATCATCACAAAGCAATATTTCGGTAATGAATTAAGATCAAATCACCAAAACCCCTTGCATGCAAAACTGATACACACACATATACACACGGCCACACACACATACATGTATACATTGTCATATATATATAGGGAGAGAAAAGAGAAGAGATGAAGATTTTTACTGAAAAGAAGAATGGCCGAGAGAGAAAATCAGAGAAGAGAGAGTCGAGCAAAGTAAATGGGGAAGAAGAACTGGTGACAAGGGTTTTATAACCCCAAGGGCAGTTTGGTAATTTCATAATTCAAAAATCTGATTTTTAATAAAAGAAAACCAATAAATTGCATTTCTAAAATCCGAAATAAAATGAAAATAATACCTAAAATCAAAATTTTATTTTTAAAATAGAGAATACGAATTTACAAGCTCACGCATATTTTAAAATATTTTTATGATCAAAACTGAATTAAATATGAATTTTCAAAGTTTAAATCACATAAATGACATTTAACTCATAAAATCAGTTTTAAATCCTTAAGGCCAAAAATAAATTCCTCCACTAATTTTAGAAAATAATAGAATATAAAAGAAAGGTTGTGAAAAAGATTTCACAATAAAATGAATCTCTGATGATTTTATAAAATTCCCGGAAGGTCAAAAAGAATTGATTTTTAATAAGAAATTCATATAAAATGCAATTAAAAGCATACACATATATTTTAATCCATACCATTCACCAATTAAACATCTAATTATCATATTTTCAAATATCCACCTTTCACACAATATTCACAGATCATAGATTTCAAATATTATTAAATATTAATACTGTACAAGCGTTTTTCTGAGTCGTTATAACCTTCCCCCTTAAAAAGATTCTGTCCCCAGAATCTAACCTTATGAAAATAGATGCGGATACTTTTCAAGCATCTCGCTCTCAAGTTCCCAAGTCGATTATCCAACTTTGGGATTCCTCCACAAAACCTTATCTAGCTTAACAGTCTTATTCCTTAGTTTCCTATCCATACGATCCTGAATTTCTACAGGTTGTTCTACATATGACAAATCTGGTTGTATCTCGATAGGCTCGTATTCGATCACGTGACTTGTATCAGGATTAAATCTCTTAAGCATCGATACATGAAAAACGTTATGAATGTGCTTCATGTGTGGTGGTAACGCTAACTCATATGCAACTTTTCCAATACGTCTCAGTATCTCAAACAGTCCTACATATCTCAGGCTAAGTTTCCCTTTCTTGCCAAATCTTGTAACTCCTTTCCATGGCGACACTTTTAGCAACCCTTGATCTCCTTCTTCAAATTTGAGATCCTTCCTGTCTTGGTCAGCGTACTTCCGTTGTCTATTTTGTGCCGTAACTAGTCTTTTTCGAATGATTTTAATCTTTTCCTTCGTTTGTTGTACTAGCTCGGGTCCCAAAACTTTTCGTTCTCCCACTTTTTTCCAATACACAGGTGACCTATATTTTCTTCCATACAATGCTTCATACTGGGGCATTCCAATACTTACGTGATAGTTGTCGCGGTAAAAGAATTCCACTAATGGTAAATGATCACCTCAATTGCTTTCAAAATCCATCGCACAAATTCTAAGTATATCTTCGATTATCTGGATAGTCTATTCACTATGACTATATGTCTAAGCACGATAAACGGTACACATATTTAACTTGGTTTCTGAGCATGTCAAAAACTTTCTTCCAAATCTTGAATTAAATTGAGGGTCTTGGTAAGATTCGATTGATACTTGGACCTCATGCTTTACTACTATCTCTTACAGATAAAACGAATTTATCCAATGAATGTTTCTCGTTGATGGAAAAAGGAAATGTACCAACTTGGCATCATGAGATGTTCCAATTTCAACTCGGGAATTTCTACTGGTTGTAATTATCCGCTAGGTCTTTGATGTTCAGTTTTAAATCTCTGACAGGTAAAACACTTAATCACTCATCTAGTAATATCTCTTTCATATATGTCCACCAAGATTTTCTTTTAAGCCTTGTTACATCTTCGTACTTCTGGGATGGATTGAATACTTCGAATTCACGTGCATCATTTAGTATTTCATTCTTTAACCATGTCACATTGGGTATCCAATTTCTAGAGAAAAACCTAAAAATTCCTTTATCATCCTTTTGACTCCTTCTACTTTCTCCTGTAAAGTTACTCATGTTATCGTTCATCACTTCTGCTTGACAGTTTTCTACTTTTCTCTAGCAGCTCAAGTTGAAAAGTCATTGTATATATGTTTATCATCTCCGTCGCTTGATCTGAAATACGAACCTCTATTCCTACTTTCTCAAATTCCTTGATCAGTCCTAACCATTTTCTCTACCTTATGTATACAGCTCCTTTTCGGTGAAAATATATTTCAAATGTTTATGATCCGAATAGATTTCATACTTTCCTTCATACAAGTAGGCCTCCAAATCAATGCGAAGACTATTATGGCTAGTTCTCGATCACGTGTCGGGTGTTTAAACTCGTGGTTCTTCAGTTGTCTAGAAACATACATAGTTATCTTATCATGTTAAATTAGTCTTGATTCTTAACACAAAGCTGTCATCTCAATTTTAGTTATTGATATTGTCCTAAGGTACATGAGTCATCATTTCCAGTAACAATGAATCTATTTTACCATTATGGCTCGACTAAAGAGTTCCGTTCCTCTAGCAATTTAAATATTTCCTTATCCATTTATCTTCTTCTTTAACTCTTGTTGGATGCTTTCCAGTAAGCTTGGTTAATGGTGTGGCTATCTCGGTACAATCCTTGACAAACCTTCGATAATCTCCATCCAATCTCATAAAACTTCTAACTTCTGTAGGTGTCTTAGGCCTTACTCAATTCATTACCGTTTCAACCTTAGCTGGATCCACTTGGATTCCTTCTCTACTAACTACCTGTCCTAGTAATTGTAATTCTTTCAACCAAAACTCGCACTTAGAAAACTTTGCACACAATCTCTATTTTCTTAAAATTTCTAGGGTTATTCTCAAATGATCTGTATGCTCTTCTTCCATCTTTGAATACCTTAAGATGTCATTTATGACAACAATCTCAAACTTATCCAAATATTTCTTAAAAATCCTATTCATCGTGTTCATAAAAGTGGCAGTTGTATTCATCAAACCGAACTCCATCACTACGAACTCGTAGTGTCCATATATATCAGGTTCAGAACGTCGTCTAAGGAATATTTTCGGGTTTTATTTTTTTTTATTTTTTTTAAATGACGGTAACCAAATCATAAATAAATTTTGAAAAGCACACTGTGTTCTTTAACTAGTCTGATCATCAATCCTTGACAATGGGTATTTGTTCTTAATGGTCAACTTGGCGCACCCCATGGGAATACACTAGACCTTATAACTCCCTTTTTCCTAAGATCTTGCAATTTAATTGCTAACTCTTTCATTTCTACTTATGCCATTCTCTACGGAGCCGTCGAAACTGGTTTTGCCCCGGGTGCTAAGTCTTCAACAAATCTATTTCCCTGGCGGGAGGTAAACCTAAAAGATTGTCAAGTAATACAATTCGAAATTCGTTAGCTACTTGAATCTTCTCTATCCAAGGTGTTTCTTTCCTAACATTTACCTCGTATGACGATAAGCTTTACAACCTTGACACAATAATCTTTTACCTTTGATAGGTAGATACCTCTTCGTCTGCTTCCGGCCTCGGATAACAACTTTTACATTATCTAGGGCTCGAAATTTCCATTTTCTTCATATTCTGTTAACCAATCCATTCTTAGAGTTTACATCAGATTTCTATTATATCAATCTCACAGTGAGGACAAGCTAGATTAATCGATATATGCTCCTGAGTAGCTATTCATGTAGTCAAAACTTTACTTAACAGTTGCGTTTTACAGTCCGACTTACGAGCAAATTCTCTGAAAATAAAATACTTTGTGGCTTCGAATCCGTTAACACTTTGGCACTTATGTAGCTAATATGAAACGTATCCGCAACCACATCCTTGTTCTTTACTGTATCACTCATGGTTATATTGAGGATTCTTGTCCTTGGTTACTTAGTGTGTAATGGTCATGTTACCCTTAACATATTGCTTACTGGGTCTAGTGCTTGTAATCTCTTAAGGAATGTCATACCTTCCTACACTTGTTACACGTAACTCTTGCCTTCGGTTTATGGCTCTCATTGGCGTAGTGTCCTGTCTGAGTACACTTGTAACGTACCATATTGATCTTATTACAAACTCCCAGTTGCTTCTTTCCACAAGTTCTACATTCTGGTATCGGAGGTTTCGGAGGTCTTGGTTAATCCATATTTTATGGACGGTGTTAGATCAGAATTCAATGATCGTCAGAAGCTAGACTCAACTGATCAGGATTGCTGACGTCATCAGTATTGCATGGTCATCAGTATTTGATCAAGCGTCAGTATCTTATTGATCATCAGGATTCCTACTCAGACTATGATCAGGATTGATCATCAGAACTTGAAGCTGATCAGGATTCCTACTTCGAGTTATATTTGGAGTCTAGATAAACATGGAAGCTTATTCTATTTGTTCCTGGTTTGTAGAATGTAGCTATCGATTAAGGATAGGTTTCTATCTTTGTTATTGATTAGGACTTATCTTGTTATTGATAGAGAAGCTGTGTGCACTATATAAACACAGTCTTGGTTTCGATTTATGTATTCATTAGAGAGAGAACATAATCGAATAGAAGCTCTCGAGAACATAGAATTTCTTGAGAGAGTTTTTGTAAACTAGCAGCTCTCAAGAACATCAGAATTTCTTGAGAGAGTTTGTAACAGTTTTATATCAGATTTAATAAAGCTGTTATCTTTATTTTCATATTTGTGATATATACATTAAGAAGTCGATTATCTTAATCTATTGTATTCGACCCCCCTTCTACAATAGATTATTACTGGGCAACAATTGGTATCAGAGCCAAACTGATTTAATTCTGAATCAGATACGATCTAAAGATGTCGACAACCAAGTATGAAAGCATGAAGATTCCCATCTTAAAGATATCAGAATATCCTACATGGAGGGTAAAGATGCTGATGTACCTGGAGGCTATGGATCCTGACTACGTGGACAGGATTCGTGATGGACCATATATACCAACAAAGTTCGTAGAACGAACAGATACAGTACCAGAACATTATGTGGTCAAAGCTAAAGCTGAATGGACTCCAGAAGAAAAAGCTCATGTACTCAGGGAACCAAAGATAAAGAATATCTTGCATAATAGCCTTGATGCTGTCATGTCAAACAGAGTGATTGCATGCAAGTCTTCAAAAGAAATCTGGGATACTTTGGAAACTCAGTGCCAGGGATCTGCATCTGTTAAGAAAAACAGAAGGGCTCTTTTGATTCAAGAATATGAACAATTCGATGCAAGACCTGAAGAAAGCCTGACTGATCTATATGATAGATTTCTGACACTATTGAACAGCTTATCCTTAGTTGACAAAGTATATGAAACTGAAGATTCAAACACCAAATTTCTTAGAGCTTTACCTGAAGAATGGGATACTCAGACCTCAATCATTAGACACCAGTATGATCTGAACATTGTGTCTCTTGATGAGATCTATGGGATGCTAAGAACTCATGATCTTGAAGTTCAACAGAGAAAGAACAAGAAAAGCAGCAAGGCAAAGTCAATTGCTTTGAATGTAGAAGCAAAATCAAAAGGGAAAGCTATGGAGGTCTCTAGAAGGAAAGCAAGAGTAGCTGAATCAGATCCTGACGACTCTTCATCAGATACTGATGGCAATCCTGATGCCAATACTGGTGATGAATCTTCTGATTCAGACATGGAGGAGATGGTTGCTATGATTGTCAGAAACTTCAGAAGGATGAAGTTCAGGAAGAATAGAAGATAAGGCAACTTTCAGAAAAAGACCTTCAATGCAGACAAAGACAAGTATATCAAAAAGGACAGCAATGGTAGCAAATTTGACAAGTCAAAGGTTAGATGCTACAAGTGTAATGGTATGGGTCACTTTGCTTCTGAATGCAACAAGACAAAGGCACTCATCACATCAAGCAAGGATTGGATGGACTCTTCCTCAGAATCTGATACTGAGGTAGTCAACTATGCGTTAATGGCCAATGCTGATGTAACTGCTGCTCCTGATGATAAGGTACTAAATACTATCTTTGATTTTGATACTGATAATGCTTCTGAGTTAAGACGTTTTCTAAAGTCATTACATATTAGCTTTAGAAGTCAAACTGCTGAGAATACTAGAATCTTATCTGAGATGTCTGACCTTAGAAAGAGGAATGAGATATTAGAAGCTGAATTTTCTCGTATGCAAGAAGTACAAAAAGAATGTGATAATGCTAAACACATGCACTTAGAGATGACATCTAAATGTACTTCCCTTGAAAAAGAACTTGAATATGCTAATGAGAAAATCAGAACCTGGACAGACTTTGGTAGGAAATTTCATGAGATTAATACCTCTAAGAATTGGAAAGAGTGTCTAGGATATAAGTCAGATGAAGATAAGAAATTAGCAGAGAAAATTGTCATTGATGAGACAGTCAGTCCAAAGACCTATAGACATGTTATAGACTCAACCAAATCTAAGATTACTCCTGTTAATTTTGTTTTTGGTAAGGATTCCAATTCTACTTTTGAAAAGGGATCTTCTTCTACTCAAGGAATTAAAATTATAAAGTCTAAACCTGTCATGAACAAAGTCACTAAGAATGTAGGTCTATTGTCTCAGAAACAGCTTAAAGATAAAATCTGTGAGGTTACAGATAAGAAAAAGGGAGCTACTGTTAAGAGAAACAGGAATGGTAAAATTGGGATCAATAAAGAAAATGGTTATAAGTATATCCCAAATGCACCTAGAAAGAGTTGTTTTAATTGTGGTAACTCTAATCATCTTGCTATTGATTGTAAAAAGAGTAAGAAGAAAATTGCTGAAATTCCTAAGTCTGATGTTAGGAATAAATCAGTATTTTACAAACCACAAAATTCCTGTTTTCATTGTGGTAGTCTATGGCATTCTATTTATACATGTAAAGAGTATCATGATTTGTACTATAACTTTTATGATCCATTGCCTAAGTTTGAAAGTAGTACAAAGTCTGATAGAACTGAAAATGTCATAGTGAAGCATGCTTTTGTTAATACTGATACTGACAAAGCAAATCCTGATGGAGTAAATCCTGTCAGGACTGCTAAAGTCAAAAAGTCTTCTGCTGTTAAATTTAATAAAATGCATGAACAAGGAATCCAACAAGTGTGGGTTCCTAAACATTCTGACTAGTGTTTTACTATTCTGATGCAGGGTAAAATGAAAAATGTGTTAGTCATGGATAGTGGATGTTCTGTGCACATGACTGGAAACAAAGCCCTGTTATCAGAATATGAGGAAAAAGCTGGCCCAACTGTGTCTTATGGAGATGGCAACATTGGACAAACCTTGGGATATGGCAATATAATCATTGGAAATGTCATCATTGAAAAAGTAGCTCTAGTGAAGGGACTAAAACACAACTTGTTGAGTATTAGTCAAATCACTGACAGAGGTTATCATGGCAATTTCTATTCCACACATTGTGAAGTAGTCAGTAAAGCAACAGGGAAGATAGCACTAACTGGCTACAGGCATGGTAACATATATGAAGCCAACATTCTCTCAGATACTGATGGCTCCCCTACATGTTTCATCAGTAAAGCTTCAGTAGATGAAAGTTGGAATTGGCACAAGAAGCTTTCTCATCTCAACTTCAGCAACATCAATGAGTTGGTTAAGAAAGAGTTAGTAAGAGGATTACCTAATGTCTTATATACACCTGATGGACTCTGTGATGCATGCCAAAAAGCAAAACAAAGAAGGACATCATTCCAGAGTAAATCAGTATCCTCTATTGAAGAACCATATCACATGCTACATCTTGATCTGTTTGGTCCAGTCAACATCATGTCCATCAGTAAGAAAAGGTACACTCTTGTAATTGTTGATGAATATTCTAGATTCACCTGGGTGTATTTTCTGCATAGAAAAGATGAAACTCCTGAAGTTCTGTTGGATCATGTGAGGATGATTGAGACAACCACAAAGTACAAAGTCAAGATTCTGAGAAGTGATAATGGTACTGAATTTAAGAATTCAAAGATGGAAGAGTTCTTCAAATACAAAGGAATCATTCAACAATTCTCTGCTCCTGGCACACCTCAGCAAAATGGAGTAGTAGAAAGGAAGAATAGAACTCTTATTGAAGCTGGCAGAACTATGTTGGAAGAAGCTAAATTACCTACATATTTCTGGGCAGAAGCAGTCAACACAGCATGCTATACACAAAATCTCACATTGATAAACAGGCATGGTGTCACTCCTTATCAGTCACTCAAGGAGAAGAAACCAAGTCTGAAGCATTTGCATGTGTTTGGCTGTAAATGTTTTGTTCTCAGAACTCATCCTGAACAGCTAGGGAAATTTGAAACAAAGGCTGATGAAGGAATATTCATAGGTTATCCTACATCAAGAGCCTTCAGAGTTTTTAATTTGAGAACAAGAACTGTCATGGAGTCAATTCATGTATCTTTTGATGATAAGAAGATAACTGGAATCATTGAAGACTCGCATGATAGATTGTTATTTGAAAATGAAGCTTCCAAGGAACCTGAAGAAATTGAATCAGATCCTGTCAATTCATCAGATACTGATGGGTCACCAAATCCTGATGACTCACCAGGTACTGATGGTGCTAGTACTGATGATGCAAACAACAGTGATACAACTAGTAGTGCTAATGTTGAGGGGGATCAACGGCATTCAACTACAAGTTCAGAGTCAACTCAATCATCAGGACAGAATTCTTCAGATACTGATTCAAGTGAAGATCCTGATAACACATCAGGAGGGCATAACAATAATTCAGGGAGAGCTTCAAATCAATCAAATTCTTTCAATCAAGATAACACCAATCCAGGGGGAGCATCTACTTCAAGAAACAATTTGACACCAGCTAGGAAATGGACAAAAGATCATTCTCCTGATTTGATTATTGGAGATCCTGATGCAGGTGTTCAAACAAGAAGTGCAACTCAGAATGAATGTTTATATAATAACTTTCTATCCAAGGAGGAGCCTAAGAAAGTTGAAGATGCACTTAAAGATGCTGATTGGGTTACTGCAATGCAAGAAGAACTGAATGAATTTGAAAGGAATGAAGTCTGGAAACTGGTACCAAGACCAAAGAATAGATCAATTGTTGGTACAAAGTGGATTTTCAAGAACAAGACTGATTCTGATGGAGTCATTATCAGAAATAAAGCTAGACTAGTTGCAAAGGGGTATTCCCAACAAGAGGGAATTGACTATGATGAAACTTTTGCTCCTGTTGCAAGACTAGAAGCCATCAGGATATTTCTTGCTTATGCAGCACATAAGAAATTCAAGGTTTTCCAGATGGATGTTAAAAGTGCTTTCTTAAATGGTGAACTGGAGGAAGAAGTTTATGTTGAACAACCTCCTGGTTTCATTGATCCTACATATCCAGATCATGTCTACAGACTGGATAAGGCACTTTATGGACTAAAGCAAGCTCCAAGAGCATGGTATGCAACCTTAGCTCAATTCTTACTGGAAAGTGGATTCAAAAGAGGTGCAATTGATAAAACTCTATTTTATTTGAATCATGGTAAGGAGTTGCTGTTAGTTCAGATTTATGTTGATGATATCATTTTTGGGTCAACAAACAATAAGCTTTGTGAAAAGTTTTCCAAGCTTATGCAGTCAAGATGTCAAATGAGCATGATGGGAGAAATGAGTTACTTTCTGGGTCTTCAAGTTAAACAGACTGATGAAGGGATTTTTATTAATCAGTCTAAATACACAAGGAATTTACTGACAAGGTTTAACATGCAAGACAGTACTCCTGCTTCAACTCCCATAGCTACAGCTACCAAACTTGATCTTGATCAAGGTGAAGAGGTAGATGTAACTCACTACAGAGGAATGATTGGCTCTTTATTGTATCTCACTGCCAGTAGACCAGATATCATGTTTGCAACCTGTCTATGTGCAAGATTTCAAGCAAAACCTAGAGAACCACATCTGATTGCAGTCAAAAGAATTTTCAGATATCTCAAAGGCACTTCTTCACTTGGCCTTTGGTACTCAAGGGAATCAGATTTTGGGTTGTGTGGTTATTCAGATGCTGATTTTGCAGGATGCAAAATAGACAGGAAAAGTACTTCAGGAAGTTGTCAGTTTTTGGGTGGAAGACTAGTTTCATGGTTCAGTAAAAAGCAGAAATCTATTTCCACTTCAACTGCAGAAGCTGAGTACATTGCTGCAGGAAGTTGTTGTGCTCAGATAATGTGGATGAGAAATCAGTTGTTAGATTATGGCCTGTCATACTCAAAAATCCCTATTTATTGTGATAACCAAAGTGCTATTGTAATGACAGGAAATCCAGTTCAGCATTCTCTTAGTAAACACATCAGTATCAGATATCACTTTATAAGAGAACAGGTTCTGGAAGGAACAATTGAACTTCACTTTGTTCCTACTGATCAACAACTAGCTGATATATTCACCAAGCCACTACCTGAAGCTATTTTCAATAAATTGGTGAATGAACTTGGAATGATGAATTTTGAGAATTTCTGAGGAAAAGCTACAGAGAGGAAATCCTGATAACTGTCAAATTCTGATGGTTATTCAGAAAGGTATGTATCTTTGATCAAATCCTGATAGGACTCAATCCTGACAGGAAATCAATTGGTCAAATCCTGATGTTCAGATATTGAAGCTGGTATGAAAACCAGAGGTTCTATGCTAATTTGTCATTAACACTCCTGGTAAACTCTGGACAATTAGATTATTACTTAGTCTTTGATTAAGTTTTCAGTCTTAATTATCAATTTGAATTTCATTATTATCAGAGTTTATTATTTATCATCTCTATATCACTATGAGTGTTACTAACAAATTTTGCAGGCAAGTACAGGAAGAAAACAATTGAGAAAATGGACAAATTTCATTAATACTTGAAGATTCATTACACATGAAAAATGGAAATTACATATTTGTTTTCCTAGTCTATTTTCTACTCAGGAACTCGTGCTTTACAGATAAGCATGAACACGTGCCCTGCAAATTAGCATGAATGCTCCTGAGCAGCTTCACAGTCCATCAGGATTGGAAGATTTCTATGTCCATCCTTAAAAGACAAGAAGAGGAACTGATGCACTTGAAGGCGGATCGTCATCGTGATCACCGGGATGCTTCCTTGCCTCCACCGTGCATGAAGCACTTGCATCAAGCACTTTCTTTCTTCTCCTCTCTCGCTCTTCAACGAGATCCTCATCCTCTTCATCATCCTCATCGTCTTCATCCTCTTCATAGATGAGATTCTCAAGAGGATTCCAGTCAGGATTGGCTTGCACAAAGTCGTGCCACACCACATCAACCATAGCGTTTATAAACGCTTCATATTCCTGAGGGTCAGGAACTGGTTGTGGCTCCATCTCAGCAAGAGCCTCCTCCATCTCCTGCCAAATCAAGTCAAGCCCTTCATCAGGTATGTTGTTTTGATTGTTGGCAGCCATTGAAAAACGAAGAAGGTGAAAGGTTTTCGTAAGTTTTTCTCTGGAAAGGGTTTGTGCTTTTAATATATAAATGATGTTATGCTTAACAGTTCTCTTTTATAGAGAATGTGTATTAAGGGTGCAGGTCATCTCTACAATCTCAAGGAGACGGTTCGGTTTTCCATAAATATTTTTGCCTCGTTTGCTGGTAAGCGTGTTTTAATTCTATGACCATTAATTTGGTTATTTTTCTTAAACCAAAACGCTATTCAGGATTGTTAAAATAAATTTTGTTTTCTTAAATAAAATTTTATTTTAATCTTATTGAATATTTTTTTTCAATCCTGATATGGCAAAATATTTTGTGCGGAAATGCTTTTATTCCTGATGAGGTTAGGTTTTTCTTACATCAGAAAATGCCTACTTGTTATGGACTACTTTCTAATGCTATGGGGCAAGGTCCAACCCACCTTGTTCCTGACACAAGCATGCAACCTAAACAGTCTAAACAGTTAACAACCACCTCTACTGTCTCTCAAAAGACTTTAGTTGTAAAATCAAAGAAATCAGCTAGAACTGATGTGTCTGGAAGGCAATCAGGTTCAAAGGATTTTTCCTCTACACCACTCACTAAAAAGAAGATACAAGGGGGTGTACAAGGGGTCCTGGTGAAGAAAGCTGATAAGGTTGTTAAGAATGTTCCTGTGACAAGGAAGTTAAGGTTGATTGATGAAAGTGATTCAGAGGATGACTTACCTATATCCTCTGTGATGAATGTGAACAAGGAAGTTGCTGATACTGCTACTAAAGCTGTGGTACCTTTATCAAAACCACAAAAGACAAGGAAATTATCAAAGAGCAGGTATCATATTCCTTTGACAGTGCAAATGAAGGATACTGATATTCAGACATCAAATCCTGATGAGTCATCTACTCCTGATGCTCTAGCAAATCCTGATGTTAGTATTCCTGATGCAACAACAAAAGTTGTCTCTCTATCAGACTCTCCAGCCTCTCCATCTCAGATTAGAGAAATTTCTTGGGAGAAGGTTTCTACAACTGCTTCCTTGGTTGGTCCTACACCTACATCAAAGAAAAAGAGGAATGCAGAAGAGTTAGTCTATCAGAGACAGAAGAAGCTGAAAGGATCAAGCCCACAAGAACCTGAATTTCAGAGTAATTCAGCAGCTACTGTTGATCCTGCCACACAAGAACCACTCAATCAAAGTTTGGGTGAAGGCTTAGCTAGTGGAATGGTCACACAAGAACCATTTTCTCAAAGGGAGAATGAAGACATCAACATTCCAGCTACACAAGAACCATCTTCTCAAAGTGAAGATGCAGGCAAAGCTACAGCTTCTGTTGAAAGATTGGTCGAGAACATTGTCAATGAGGGAAGCACACAAGAACCTTTAACTCAAAGTGTTGAAGAAGCTTCTGAACCTCAAGCTCCACAAGAACCATTGGTAGCAAATACTGATGCACGCATATCAAATCCTGACGATGTTCATCCTGACGCTAGTGGTGCTCCTGATAATGGACCTATTTTGATACAGCCACTTCGTTCAAGACCAATGGATCATCCTATCTCAGAACCATAGGATAAACTGAAAGGTATTGCTATTCCTGATCCTGATATTACTCATGATACTGCTGATGATACTTCTGATGATAGTGATGATGATAATGAGAATCGAAAAGAGAAGGAACAGCTTGCTACAACACTCAAAATTAGTCTTGGAACTAATTTTGGTTCATCAAGTACATATATGGCTAGCAATGCTTCCACTGGGAAAGATCAGAGACAAGATTTTTCTACTCCTTCCTTTGATCCTGCAGAGGCATTTAGACAGAATGAATGGAACAATTCATGGCACCAATCTGATGAATCTATCAGTTTTTCTTCTGCTATTGAACATGCCTATAATGCAGTGAAATCTATAGAGAATCAAGACTTGAAGAATCATCTGAAGGCTACTACTCTGTTATCCAAAAGCCTGAAAAGTGAGATTGATTCTATCAAGGGCTCAACTGAAAAAGTGAGGACTGATATCTTTCATAATTTTACAAAGGTGCCTACTACTTTACAACTAAGGGTAGTGGAATCCCAAGTGAAATCTGTTGTTTCAGAACAAACCTCAATCAATCAAAGAATTGATTCTCTGGATACTAAGGTAACTGAAATTCAAGCCTCTCTTTCCTTAATTTTGTAATTATTGTCAAATCATGATGTCAAAAAGGGGGAGAAGGTTATTCAGACAAAATGTACACCTGAAATGTACACCTGATCTAGTATTAAGAAATAATGATGATGATACTGGAGATGATGGTGGTGACAAAGTGATACAAGGAGAAACCTCTGATGCTGTTGTTATGAAGACAATCCAAACTTCTCAAAGTCAAACAACGCAGTCAACTCATGTTTCTGATTCTGGAGTTAAGACAGTAAGAACATTGGTGCAATCTCAGATCCTGACGAAAGATCAAATCCTGACACCTGGTCATGGACACATTCTTGCTACAATTCCTGAAGGTGATGAAGATGTAATTATTGATAATCCTGAAGATGCATCAAATTTATTCCAGAAGTTTTCTACAAAAGATGGCAGAATTGTTACTCTATATCACACTGATAAAAGAGTTCAACAATTATATGCAAGAAAAGCACTCTCTACAGCAAGTGAAGAATATCCAGATCTCTCACATGAAGAATTCTTGAGACTACAAAGAGAGACAATGGAAAGCTATACTGCTCCTGCTAGAGGTAGAGGAAGCAGAGGTAGGAGAGGTGCTAGAAGAAGTAAAAGAGGTTCTTCAACTCAAACAGTACCTAGACAGACAAGGTCTAGAGGGTTAAGAATTGAAGAAATTCCTGAAGCTTCACAAAATCTAACAGATCCTGTTATCAAGGATATCATGGAGAAAGAAGACAAGGAATTTGTTGAAGAAGAACCTGAATTGAGAAGAAAAACAAGTAAATCAACTCTCAGCAATACAAATCAAATTGAAGATTCTAATCCTGACAATATTCAAGATCCTGACGAATCAGAAATTCTGCAAGAGGTTGATTTGATAATCTTATCTACTGTTGTTGATTGTCACAACAAAGAAGTAGATGAAGAAGAAGAAACCAGAAGAAGAGATATTACAAAAAGAACATATGAAGATTTCAATCTCTATCTACAAAGGCTTAAAGTTTCAAATGAAAGACAATGGAGAAATACAAGCAGGCAAGAATCTTTACTTGAAAGAAGCTACACTCATGAAAAGGAGAAAGACAAGAAGTGGGAACACATAAGTACACTGAAGTGTGATACACCTATCAATTTTCAGACTGGTGGAATTATTACAAGTGCTTCAAGTGTTGTTGATTTATCTGATATGGCTAGATCAAAAACACTCTGGTTAAAGATGTTTTCGAATCTGAAGCAAATGTCAAGTTACACAAGAGGAGGTATTGGACACATGGATGCTGAATTTCTAAACATGACTTATGTTGATCCTTACTTCTTAACTGAAATTGGAGGTACTTTAACTTCTGAAAATCTGAACAATTTATTAGCTGTTGATATAGTTATAGATTGTCATGATGGTTTTGAAAAGAAAGAAAAGCTTCTGTACTTCATGAAAGATGGTAGTGTGAAGATTCTATCTATTCAAGATCTGCTGATGAAAACTACACAGGAACTGAAATATGTTCACTATCTGTTAAGATGGAAGAACCAAGTGTACAAAGTATGGGCTGACATGATTTTGTCAACTATAAGAAGAAGACTGGATGGAAACAGTAATTTCGATGGTAATTATATTCCCATGTACTTAAATCAAAGAGGTCAGGATGTGGAAATGCAAAGAGGTACTGCTGTTAAAGAAGTAACTTTTGGTATGACCCAACTTACTCTCAATCCTGATGGGAAGGAAATTGCTTATCTTTTGCTTGAAGAGCACAGTCTACAGAAAAGCTCCATACAGAATCTCAGAGCAGCTATCTACCAGATTAATGAGGAAGATGAAGAACTCAGAAATCTTAAGGAAAGACTGATTCAAATTCTTGAAGAAAAAGAAGAAAGTTTATTATCCAACTTCTTGAAGATGAATCTGTTCTATCAAAAAGCTTAAACAGATAAGTTGTTTCTGAAGATACTCGTACATTTTGATACATGTTTTTGACATCATTGAATATTTGGAATCTATACTTTATTTCACAAAGTATGAGATTGGGGGAGATTGTTAGATCAGAATTCAATGATCGTCAGAAGCTAGACTCAACTGATCAGGATTGCTGACGTCATCAGTATTGCATGGTCATCAGTATTTGATCAAGCGTCAGTATCTTATTGATCATCAGGATTCCTACTCAGACTATGATCAGGATTGATCATCAGAACTTGAAGCTGATCAGGATTCCTACTTCGAGTTATATTTGGAGTCTAGATAAACATGGAAGCTTATTCTATTTGTTCCTGGTTTGTAGAATGTAGCTATCGATTAAGGATAGGCTTCTATCTTTGTTATTGATTAGGACTTATCTTGTTATTGATAGAGAAGCTGTGTGCACTATATAAACACAGTCTTGGTTTCGATTTATGTATTCATTAGAGAGAGAACATAATCGAATAGAAGCTCTCGAGAACATAGAATTTCTTGAGAGAGTTTTTGTAAACTAGCAGCTCTCAAGAACATCAGAATTTCTTGAGAGAGTTTGTAACAGTTTTATATCAGATTTAACAAAGCTGTTATCTTTCTTTTCATATTTGTGATATATACATTAAGAAGTCGATTATCTTAATCTATTGTATTCAACCCCCCTTCTACAATAGATTATTACTGGGCAACAGACGGTTCCCTTGCTTAACATTTCCAGTTTCCGGTCTATCAAATCCAACATTCCTATTTGACTGAAACTCAGGCCTTATATTGAAATGGTTCTAAAAGTTCCCTATTTGTTGGTTTCCTTTCGGTGTCTCTGGCTTCCCTTTTTCGCTTCTTCTGTTTGTGATCAATCACTTTCACTTTTGATTCTCATAGCCTTCCATACCACAACTGTATAAATAGTCAAGTCAATTACAATCACTTTAATCCTAATCCACGACCTCATTTCCCCTGTTGGAGTCTCTTAGCTCTCTTCTCATCAATATTCACATATTCGGACATAAACCTGGCCAGATATATAAATTTTGGTTCAAACCATGTTACGCTCAAGTTATCATGCTTTGGTTCTAAAATTTATGTCCAACATTTGGTCTCAAGACGTTCAAAACCTTGTAATGTTTTAACTACTATATCCAAAGTGAAATATAGGATAAACATGTGTTTATATATACTTTTCTGACAAGTAGAATAACAGTCTTTCATCAACAATAATCAACTCCTTTTTAGTATATCCAATATCACTTTACTTCATACTTCAACCTAATTAGTATTGGTATATCCTTGTTACCTTCTCCTTATCTATACCATACTCTCGGTAATAATAAACCTTGACATCGTGTTGTAAGTCTAATAAGCAATCTGACTCGACATCCAATCCCTTCTTTTAAAACAATTTCCCATTTTTGATCAAAACAGTTTCCCGTCAATATAAGTACAGCTTGACACTCAGAATACCGTCATTCGCCTTTGTAATTTCAAATCACCGATATGGATATATGACAAGTATGTTTAGTAAGAATTTCTGGTAAAAAGAATCAAACTAAGAGATCAAAATGATCATCGAACTTTATTAGGTTGCATTTGTCAATTTAAACAACAAGGTACAGAAGGTGGCCAACCTTTAGTACTTCCATGACAAACACACCACTGGTGGCGTCCCACCGGACTTCTATCACACAGATAGAAAGTACCTGAATCCCCTATATATATAGGGTTGTTCATCCCAGTTACAACAATGATGATCAAAAATTTAAGAGGAACATATGAAAGGTTTAAGAGTTTCAAAAGTTTCTATTATATATATATATAATATTGGATCAATTAGCCTCTGAACAATAGATGTATTTCGTAAAGAATAAAATTATAGAAATGAAAAATTGAATCTTTTAAAAAGGTAAAATGAATAAAATCAATGGCTAGTTATGAACCGACTTATCCTTACATCGAACGTATGGAGATAATCATGCCTTGTCTCATGTAGATGGTCCTTAGGGGAGTTAATTTCTAGTTTGAGGTTATAGGTATGTCCCGCCAGTAAATCAACTGTATGAAATCTTGAATAAAGAAGGAATCTACACTTAGGCCACTTCTCTGGATGAATGTCTCCATCGCGGGGGAAAAATCGTTATTATATCGTAAAGAATCTATCTAAGTGTTTCTAGACGTTATCTTGGGGATTCTACTCTCGCTCAACTCTAACCACACTTGATACGACACCTGGCGTGGTGTTTCCTATAGCTTCCGCGGTGCAGCCGAAGTTGCAGATGAAATTCTGTAAAGTACATAAGGATCTACAAGTGATGTCTTCCAAACTGGTAGTCTGATTCTCTGATTGATTCCTCCAGCTTCGAATTAGTTTCCTCGTCCGTAACCCGATCTTCAGATGGTTCCAGCGTATACTCGCTCGATATGTCAGAATACTATATAACATGAAAGTGCGTAACTTAAGCTAATATTTCTGTAGAAAATTCGGCATGACCTATTCGTAAAATGGACTATGCCCTGTTTTAAAAAATATCTCAAATACTAACTCAATCATCCACATATAATCCATAATTCATTTCAATATTCCATCCATCTCCAACCCCTTCATTTGACATATAAGAAATAAATCTACCTTGACTTGCAGCTATACTATCAGAAAAGAAATATACCCAAAGGGTAATGTAAATCTCCACTTGGCCGGGTGTATACACTGATACTGACGGATATGGGGTTGGAAAAGGAATCTCAGATGAAGGGAAATCTCTCGAAATAGCCTTTATCTGTAAAAACACAATAATAAACCAAGAAGATACTTAAACGGTAAAGGGTTATCTTAATTCTACTAATGCTCATCCAAAAAGTAACCTGCATCTACAAATCCTATCTTACCTAATAAGCTTAAGTCCTACTTCTCACCTTATATTCCCTTATTATTGTTACACCTAATCCTGGCTTGTTTCAGTGACCAAAAACTGACCGCTCTGATACCAACCTGTAACGCCCTCCCAATCTGGGGTCATGATTGGGGGAGTCACTACAACCTCTATACTTATAAACCTGTGAATAATAATATAAACATGCAGACGCGACCCCAACTTTACCCTGGATCTTTAACAAGTATTGGTATGAAACAAGCATCAACTATCTACTTCATTTTATTACATAGTAAAAGTCTCAAAAGTTATTACAACCATGTCTTAAAAAGTTCAACATTCCCTTATACAAAACACCTTCTACAAGTCTCCATCACTTGCCTGAGCTAGCATCCCAAAAATAACCGTATAGGAAGACTTCCTAGCTGTCTGAAAAGTGCATACCATCTTCTCGTTTAACTGTGGGTTAGAACAGGGAAAAGAATGAGCCAAATGCTCAGCAAGTAATAATATAACCAAATAGTTAACCACTGTGAAACAGTTTCCAATATCAATCTGTATGTCATGGGTATAGCAGAATCCATATCAAGGAATTATCAGAACAATGAAATGAATATACAATTTCAAAGGGGTAAACCAATTTCCTTATAAAGACATATGATTTCAAGAAAAACAATAAGTAATTTGGAGATTTTTCACAACGCACCGGACAATACGGGTGATCAGTCACGTAAAGTCCCCATACCGGACACACAGTCCCTCTGGTCCTTGTATTGGGTCCCATTAGGCACACATTGGCCTTTAGACTAGTCCATCCCTAGTCATTGTATTATAATTAAAAGTGCTGGACCGGCGTCACTCGGCCTCTTACGCCTCCAATCTTAGGAATCCGTGGAAACCATAAATCGGAATTTAAATGAATTTAAACTTTGAAATTTCCTTTCTTTTAAAACCTTCCTTATGAAAGAATTCCTTTTTAAATCAAAAGATAAGTATATGTATAGAGTCAAAGTGAAAGTTCATGTATCTTCAATTTTCAAGTAAGTGAGATTCATATGTACAAGTTCAAATCTAATGCAATAGAATCTCAGGTTAAAAAGACATCTAAATGTGAGTATAATCAAAGGATAAGGGTAAGATCTGAAGAAAAGTTCAAACAAGATATGGTTCATATAACGTTCTGTTGTGTCTATAATGTTTGTATAGAAGTATCTTTTGTGAATCGGGTAAGTCCAATTTGATCAATCTGGATTTCTATCAATGGGAAATCAAGAAGTAAATGTCATCAGGTACATTTTGGAAATGTATTAGAATGAGGGTTCAAATATATTCACTTTCAGGTATAAAAGGAATGCATAAGTAGAGGGTCAAATTCATGTTATAGAATCATAAGCTATCAGGTTTCAATAGATGGATATAAACAGGGTATAATGGTTTAAGGAAAGAAAACTGAACAAAGTATGGTATACAGAACCACATGGTATATGAACATAAATCAGGTTTATCAATGAACAAGATGTATTTTAGAATTAAAGGTATATAAACAAGATAGCAATTTATATCTGTCAAAATGAAAGAATGGAATCGAAATACGAAAACAAGTTAGTATTACTTTCCTTAATAGCAAAAAGGGTAATGAGAAATCACTGGTTCTCCACCTTGGTCTTTCCTTTATTTATAGGCTCTACTTCTTTGGATTCTTAAGTAGCTTTTAGAACAAACTGTACTCACTGAATTTCTGCCTTCGCCTTGCCTTTATTTCTATGTTCCACGTCTCGCAACTCTAGAAAAGAGTATTTACTATTTCAGAATGATCCTCTCAAAATTCTAATCCTTATTCTAAACTACCCCACGTTCCCTAAACGCGTAAACACATAATATTTATTTCACTTATAATCTCTTATATGATAAGCACAAAACTCACATAAGCGCACATTGCCATTCAAGTTCACATAATATACCCCAAGGGCGTTTTGGTAATTTCATAATTCAAAAATCTGATTTTTAATAAAAGAAAACCAATAAATTGCATTTCTAAAATCCGAAATAAAATGAAAATAATACCTAAAATCAAAATTTTATTTTGAAAACAGAGAATACGAATTTACAAGCTCACCCATATTTTTAAAATATTTTTATGATCAAAATTAAATTAAATATGAATTTTCAAAGTTTAAATCACATAAATGACATTTAACTCATAAAATCAATTTTAAATCCTTAAGGCCAAAACTAAATTCCTCCACTAATTTTAGAAAATAATAGAATATAAAAGAAAGGTTGTGAAAAAGATTTCACAATAAAATGAATCTCTGATGATTTTATAAAATTCCCAGAAGGTCAAAAAGAATTGATTTTTAATAAGAAATTCATATAAAATAGCAATTAAAAGCATACACATATATTGTAATCCATACCATTCACCAAGTAAACATCTAATTATCACATTTTCAAATATCCACCTTTCACACAATATTCACAGATCATAGATCTCAAATATTATTAAATATTAATACTGTACAAGCGTTTTTCTGAGTCGTTATATCAGTAATCCTACAAATGGGTAGAACTACATCCTCTTCAAAAATAACATTAGGACATAAGTGATTGAAAATCAACTGGAAAAATCTAAGAACATAGACAGAACCTAACTTATCTGCTTTCCTATCACTTAAAGCTTTCAAAACAAATGACCCATAAATAAAAATAGTAGAGTAAATAAGAGAGTACCCTATCTTGAGAGATCCTGATGGCAGAGCATCAAAATTTGATGTTTTGTTCAGGAAACATCTGCTTATGGTGTCAAAGTAAAAATTCCATTCTCGTTTAAGCTTTGTCCTAAAGAGGCTGCCATACCTCTTTACCTCGCCATTGTAGTCCAGCTTGGTAACAAACTCAAAGAGAATAGAGTCTGTAACAGTATCAGGAACATTGTCACCCAGAATCGGCAAATGAAGTGCCTCTTCAACAACATCAGGGGTAAAATGATATGTAACACCATTGAATTCAAAGTTCATCAGTATTGTTCCTGATGGTCCTTTACCAAAAACAACCGTGCTCCATACCTGCATCACTGACTTAAAAGAAATACTCGCAGGTTCTGTAAGAGCATACTTCAATGGGCTTGAAGTAAGAAAATCCTAAATAATGTGAAACTCAGTGGGCAAGTCCTGATGGTCTAAAACCGCCACAAAATTGTTAGTGGCAAAAGTAACACCACTAATTACTGTTTGTTTGTTCATGAATGATGAAGACGCCATTGATAAAGTATAGAAAGTTGAGAATTGAGATTTAGAAATTAGGGTTCGTAAGCACAAAGAGAGAATGAAGATGAAAAACTGATGATGTGAGAGAGTAATTAGCAAATTAGAAAAAAAATTGTATTTTGTTAAAACAAAATATTACTCTCAATGACAAGTGGCAAAATATGACTCGTGCACAAATAATTAGTGGACCAGATTACGTGCGTAATTAAGCATAACTGCATCGCTTTTTATGTGTGTCTATGTGTATGTATCTTGTTAGGCCGAATACACAATATATATAATCAAATAGATGTATTAGAATAACAATAAGAACACTGTTTATGAACAATAAACTGAATGGAATTAAAAACTCCTCTCTCAGTGATGTAAAATATCACAGAGAGCTGCTAGGTTACAAGAATGATAATTCACGTATTCGCTTTCCTTTTAGGGTTAACCTATCTGTGTTTATATAGTACACAGCTACATACAATTCTAATTGATATTCCTATAAATCAGCTATACAATTAATATCAATCTAGAATTGCTTCTGTCTTCTGTTCCGTTTCCTTAGCCATCTCGATATCTATTTGCTTCTTTCCATCTTCAAAGAATATCGCTTCTAGAATCTTCATTGACTTCACCGACAGCTAAGTAAACTCTGACCATCAGACTTTAACAAACTCTGACTGGTCCTCCAGCTAAACTCTGACTAGTCCTCCAGCTAAACTCTGATAGTTTCCTGGTACTTTAAACACTGATAAACAAACATCAGCAATTATATCTAACAATCTCCCCCAACTTGTTCATACTAAAATGTACAAGTTAACAGATAATTGATGATGTCAAAACATCTAACAAATGCAGTGTTTATAAAATCACAGAGTTTATATTTAACTTAGAACAGAAAACTTTAAAAACTTACAGACTCCATTTACTTAATTTCTTCAATATCAGGTACAGTCCTGATGTAGTCCATAAGTAGTCTTATCTCAGCTCTCTCTAGCTCAACTATCATTATCTTCTTTAGCTCTTTCAACTCTGGATCACTCTCTCAAGTTTGGTAGATAACAACCCTTAGAGCATAGATACTGTTCTTCCTCATATCATTTCCTAGATTTATTATGAAGGATTTATCTGATTCCAGATTAAATTCCAACACTTTTATACCAAGATCTGTTCTGAGTCTTGCACTGTTCCTTTGCATCTCAACAAGCTTTCCATTGTAATCTCTGTACTTCGGTATGTAAGCACTAGCAGTCTTTAGGCCACAAAGAGCTCTAGCTTTCACCATTCTGCTTCTTAATACCTCAGATGCTTGATCAGTTCTTTGATTCTTTACTTTCAGTATATACAGTACATACTCTAGCTCTTCTTTCAGCTTTAATTCAATATCAGCTTCACCAACTCTGTATACACTGCCATAAGCCTTGAAGTATAACAAAAAATCCTTCTTCAATCCTTTATGGTGTATTAACTGAACCGACTCTAAAGCATCAAGATTTTCTTGAGTCACACCAACACCTGGTTCAGCTAATGAAGTTTGATCCACAGGACTATTATTCACTCCCTTCTCTCTATGAGATCCAAGTCCAGATTTATCTCTTGATTCTTTTCCCATGATAGTTCTGCTTTGGAGAATATTTACATTTGCTGGAATCAGAGAGTGTTGAACAGTGATTGGTTTAGCAAAAGTCCTTTGGAGTTCAGAAGAGAGTTTAGTCTGTACAACTTGAGTAGTATCAGTGGTTGTCACAGCTTCCATTGTTTGAACAACTTGAGCATTGTCAGAGGTTGTTTGAGTTTTCTTCATTTTCTGATGTTCTTCCACAAGCTTTCCTTTGCCTTTATCAAGCTTAGTTTCTTCAGCCCTCTTTGCTTGTTGTAAACTCTATTGAGAGTCTACATTTTCTTTAATGATAATTCCTTTTTCTTTAGGCCTTGAAACCTTCACAACTTTCTTTACCTTCCCAGACTTTAGATTCTTTTCATGCTCTTCAGCTAGCATTAATTCTTCAGCTTGAATATCTTCTATGGTTGCATCAACACCATGTTCTTCTAGAAACAGCTGAGCTGCAATCTCTTCATCAGTGTTTGGTTGAGAAGTAAGCAACAAGCTTCTAGATCTTAAAGAAGATTGAGCAACAGTGTTTATCCTCTCAGAGTTTGTAGCAGCAGAGTTTGATCTTAGCTTTCCTTGCTGTAGAGTAGATTTAGATTTGAACTCTTTTCCTTTTGCACCACCATCAGTAGAATCATCCTGTCTACTCAGAGTTTGAGACTTCTTGCATTTGTCTTTAAGTACTCTCTCCCCCTTTTTGACATCATCTGGAATCAATACTGATGTGAGCAATTCAAGTGAAGCAGCAATGGAATCAAGCTTGTCAGACATTACAGTCTGACTGTCTTCAACTTTGGTCAGTCTGTTCTTGAGAACTTCTTGATCTTTGACCAGAGTAAGCAGCATAGATTTATCTTGTTTGAGAGACATATCTCTAACAACCACATCATTTCTCAACCCAGTAACTGACTTCTGAGTTTCATCAAAGCGATTGTGAAGAGACTTGACTTGAACAATTGTTGCCTTTAGATGTGTAAGAAGTTCTGGATTTGTAATTGATGCAGCAGATTTTGTTACAAAGTCAGCAGCCCTTTGATCAGTGAATATGCAATCTCTGTTTGACCACTTTGAAAAGTACATATTCTGAAAGTGAAGTTCAGTGGCATGCTGAGTTGAACCTCCAACATCAGTTTCCTTTAGATTTGGTTGAGCAAAAAGTCTTTGAGAAGATGAATCAGCTTGATCATCAGACTTTGCATCAGACTCAGCACTTGAAGAAAGTAAACTATTCTCAACAAATGTTTCTGGAGCATCTTCATTTGAGAGCTTCTCAGAGTTTATATTTTCTTGAACATTTTCTTCTTGTACAGCCTCAGCAACAGGCTCTGCAGTAGCTTCAATAACAATCTCTGCATTTGCTTCAAAATTATTTTCTGCAGTTTCTTCAAGATCAGTTTTTGCAGCTACAGCCTTTGCTGTCTGATCAACTTCTTCACCTTTTTCAAGTACCTGGTGATTAACAGAGAGAATCTCCGTATGAGTAGCTAAGGACTCATCAAGTATGACTATAGGTTGATCAGCTGCCACATCCTCTGTTTCATTAATACTACCACACTCTTCTAGAGTTGCAGAGGGATGTGCTTCAACATTGTCTTCAATATCCAACTCCAATATGGGTTCAAGAAAATCATCATTAATAGCATCATTATCATCAGTGTTTGCTCTAGCTTCTTCAGGCACAGTAGCATTTGCAGAATGATCTTCAATCACAATCTCTGGAGCTGCAGCAGTTGTAGACTCAGGAATTAATCCATCAAAAAGATATGCAACAACCAGCTTCCTTTTCTTGGTATGGATAGACTCATTTGCATCAGAATCCCTATCCTCAGTAGAAGTGGGTCTATTTGCTCTTCTCTTTTTCCTTGATGTACCAACAGAGGTTGGTAAATCATTAGCAACTAAAGGTGTAGCAGCCTTGAAAGCTCTATGATTAGTCCTACCCCCCAGTTTTTGGTTTTTGAGATGTAGATGGAAGAGGTTCAGACTCTGGTTGAGGTTGTAAAAACTGTTGAACTAAAGAAGGAAGTAGCAATTCACCAACATTGCCTTTCTTGATATCCTTATTAGTTAAATCAGAAAATATTCTTTTATGCAATCTAAACGAGGGAATTACATCACCCTCAGCAATCTCAACCCCATCAACACAAAAAGAAAAGATTAACTGACAGAACCGAGCAAAGTAGACTACACTCCTATTCTCTGTCATCTTTTCACCTATGTTATTTAAAACAAGTCTTGCAAAATCAAAATTGTTACCATACAAAAGAGAATACCCGATTTGCAGACTGTCGATTGGAATTGCATCCCAATTGGTACACTTTTTCCCGAACGCTCTTGTAATGCGGTCGAAGAAGAAACTCCATTCCTTCCTCAAGAACGGTCGCTTCAGGTTACCTGTCCTTGCCAAAGACCCAGAGTAACCAATCTCCCTCATCATTCGCTGAAGCTCAGAGTCACCAACAGATATGGTGTAAGCATTAAAGTCTTCAAACCCAAGAGCATCTCTAACAGTGGTTGGAGTGACCACATACTCTTGTTCATCAAACTCGAAGATTATAGAAGGAGTTCCAGCCTCTCATCCATCATCATAAATACCAGTTTCCCAGAATGCTTTAATTTGAAGGCCAGAAAGCTTTACTGGTTCCACAAGAGCTTGTCCAATATCTGATTGAGCGAGGAAATTCTGAAACAAGTGAAACGCCTCCGGTGCGTTCACAGTAGATAGGGGTGCTGCATAATTGTTAGGGACAAAATCGAGACCAACTGATTGAAACATAGTAGTTTCCATTAGAAAGATTGGAAATAGATCAGAGTTTATGCTTAGAGAAAGTGTTTGAGAATGTGATGCAGAAAAGTGTTTGTGAATATGCTTATGTGAAAGAGTCCTGTGAATAGAGTAAGTCTGTAAAAATTTGAACCGTGGTGTGTATAACTATTAAATATGAATTAAAACTGAAGAGTTTTAATCATTAAGATACACAGCAGGCTTACTCGTGAGATGTGTTAGTGGGACAGTTGTCACATATGCATTAACTGACAACACTAATCGTGGTAGTTTCCAACACGCATGCGCAGTAAAAACAGCCACTAATTACTGCTAGTGAATAGACACTTTTCATCATTTCCAAAACGCAACAAACCGTTATCAGTCATACTCTCTATTTTCAAAAATAATGTTACCCAAAAATTATGAAATGTCTGAAACACCTTTATTTATTTTAATCATCAGAAATTAAAAATAAATTACCTCTGCGTAGAGTACACATTTCATCAGTGTTTATCAATTCTCCTCCTTCATTAATAATCTCTTTTCTCAAAATGCACAGTTGTGATTATTTGTGTGTGTATAGCAGAGTTTACTGAATATAAATATTGAGAGCATCTCAAAGTGCATAAAATCCACAAAATAAATCAGTAAAAACTGGTTGCCCAAACTCTCATATGGAAAACAAAATCTGATGTCATCTAAACTCTGTACCTTTATTTGTACTTATTTATTTTCACCCCCTTTCGATTTTTTTTTCTCTAGTAATCAGTGGTTGGCACTAGTCACCAAAAATTTCAAATTTTAGCCCTTATTTCATACAATAAGTTCCTGGATCGTCCTAGGCACAACATGATCTCAAAGGAATTTGTGCATATTTTTGCATCTTTTGCTTGAGGGTGAAGTAGCAGTAACTATTAATAAGAGTTTAGACTGACACCATTTAACATATTACTTTATGAGAGAAAGTGCAAACAGCTAATACAGACTCAGTGTATAGGATCAATAAACTAAGAGATGCTATAAATATAGAGACAATATCATGCTGTGTTAATTTTCTGCACACATTTGAGATCAGATCATATATAACTTAGAAGGATTCATGATTACTTACTGAGAATCATGCTTCATACTATTTTCTTCATCGGTGATTATGTTTCAGCCAATACCATAATCAGAGTTTAACATCAGAGTTTAACCATCAGAGTATGCTTCCAGAGTTTATCAACATGATTTGCATGACAGTTAACATATGCGTAGAAACATGAGCAACATATCACAAAAGAGTTAATTTTGAGTCTAACCAGTATCTCTAGTCGAAACCAGAGATCATTCCTAGTTCATTCACCAGTCTTGTAAATGTAGCTTCACTCAAAGGCTTAGTGAAGATATCTGCAAGCTGTTGTTCTGTAGACACAAAATGAAGCTCAATATCTCCTTCCTCTACATGTTCCCTGATAAAGTGATACCTTATGCTGATGTGCTTGGTCATGGAATGTTGTACTGGATTACCTGTCATAGCAATAACACTTTGATTATCACAGAAAATAGGTATTTTAGAGTACCTTAACCCATAATCCAGCAATTGATTCTTCATCCACAGAATCTGTGCACAACAGCTACCAGCAGCAATATACTCTTCTTCTGTTGTGGATGTGGAAATTGATTTCTGTTTCTTGCTGTACCAAGAAACCAGTCTGTCACCTAGAAATTGACAGCTTCCACTAGTGCTCTTTCTGTCAATTTTATAGCCTGCAAAATCTGCATCAGAGTAACCAATTAACTTAAACTCTGATTCTCTAGGAAACGACAAACCAAAGGTTATGGTTCCTTTGAGATATTTGAAAATCCTCTTCACAGCTGTAAGATGAGGCTCTCCGGGATCTGCTTGAAATATTGCACAAAGACAGGTTGCATACATAATATCTGGTCTACTTGCAGTGAGATAAAGAAGAGACCCTATCATGCCTCTGTAGTTTGTCATATCTACTGAAGCTCCTGTGTCTTTATCTAGCTTTGTTGCAGTTGCCATAGGAGTTGTTGCAGATGAACTATCAAGCATACCAAATTTCTTGAGAAGATTTCTGGTATATTTTGCTTGATTGATAAAAATCCCATCATCTGTTTGCTTTACCTGCAAGCCTAGAAAATAACTAAGCTCTCCCATCATGCTCATTTGGTACCTGGACTGCATAAGCTTGGCAAATTTCTTACAGAGTTTATCATTAGTAGACCCAAAAATTATGTCATCCACATAAATTTGAACTAAAAGCAAATCATTACCAGAATTGAAATAGAACAAGGTTTTATCAATTGTACCTCTAGTGAACCCACTTTCTAAAAGAAATTGAGCCAGAGTTTCATACCATGCTCTAGGTGCCTGCTTTAGTCCATAAAGTGCTTTGTCAAGCCTGTAGACATAATCTGGATACTTGGGATCCACAAACCCTGGTGGTTGTTCAACAAACACTTCTTCTTCAAGTTTCCCATTGAGAAAAGCACTCTTCTCATCCATCTGAAAGACTTTAAACTTCTTGTGAGCAGCATATGCTAGAAAAATTCTTATGGCTTCCAATCTTGCAACTGGAGCAAAGGTTTCATCATAATCAATTCCTTCCTGTTGTGAATATCCTTTTGCCACAAGTCTAGCCTTGTTCCTTGTAATTACTCCCTCACTGTCAGTCTTGTTTCTGAAGACCTACTTTGTACCAACAACAGACCTGTTCTTGGGTCTTGGTACAAGTGTCCATACTTCATTTCTTTCAAACTCATTCAATTCTTCCTGCATTGCTGTTATCCAATTAGCATCTTGAAGAGCTTCATTCACTTTCTTAGGTTCTTTTTGAGATATGAATGCATGAAACAGACATTCATTTGCTGTGGCACTTCTTGTTTTCACACTTGCATCTGATTTCCGATTATCAGATCAGGTGTATGAGCCTGAATCCACCTTCTTGCTATAGGTAAGTGGCTTCTTTCATCATTATTGGATTCTCCCCCTTGATCCATGCTTTCCTGATTTTCTTGTTGACCATCTGCATTCTCTGAGGCTCCCCCTGAATTGGACTGCTCAGTGTTTGAACTTTCAGAGTTTTTGTTAGATTCTTCAGCTGACTCACTTTCAGAATGTGAGTCATCATTTTGAGATGTTACTGAAGTATCTTGATGCTCCCCCTCAACTGGTTCTCTATTCTGTTCTGTCTGAGAAACTTCCTTAGTATTTACCAATAGAGGTTCAAAGTATGCTTCGTCAGAGTTTGTTGGATTTGCTTCGTCAGAGTTTATATCATCAGAGTTTAGATCTTCATTTTCAAATCGTAGTTGATCATGATTTTCTTCATCTTCAATTCCAGTTATTTTCTTGTCATCAAATGACACATGTATAGATTCCATGATCACTTTAGTTCTCAGATTAAAAACTCTGAATGCTTTAGTTGACAATGGATATCCAACAAAAATTCCTTCATCAGCTTTTAAATCAAACTTGGTCAACTGTTCAGGATGAGTTTTCAACACAAAGCATTTGCACCCAAAAATATGAAAATATTTCAGGTTTGGTTTCTTATTCTTCACCATCTCATATGGTGTTTTCCCATGCATGTTGATCAGTGTAGCATTTTGAGTAAAACAAGCAGTTTGAACAGCTTCTGCCCAGAAATAAGTTGGCAATCTTGCTTCATCAAGCATTGTTCTGGCAGCTTCAATTAAAGTTCTGGAAGCTTCAATTAAAGTTCTGTTCTTCCTTTCTACTACACCATTTTGCTGTGGAGTCCCTGGTGCAGAAAATTCTTGCTTCACTCATCTTTCTTTGCAAAATTCTTCCATTGTTGCATTTCTGAATTCAGTACCATTATCACTCCTGATAATTTTCACTTTATACTGTGATCCTTTGTCCAGTAGCTTCACATGTTCCATCAGAATTAAGGCAGTTTCATCCTTCTTTGCTAGAAAGTACACCCAAGTGTATCTAGTATACTCATCAACAATGACTAGAGCATATTTCTTTCTGCCTAGAGACATTACATTTACTGGACCAAATAGATCAACATGAAGAAGATGATAAGGATCCACAACTGAAGATTCAGATTTACTCTTGAAAGATGACTTCCTTTGCTTGGCCTTTTGACAAGAATCACACAGACCATCTAAGCTGAGTATAGACTTTGGAAGTCCCCTTACAAGATCTTTTCGAATTAGCTCATTGATGTTGTTCAAGTTTAGATGAGAGAGCTTCTTATGCCATTTCCAACTCTCTCCATTAGACATTTTTGCAGACAGACACACAGCTTTTCCTTCAGAGTTTGTTACCAAACTTGCTTCATAGATATTATTCCGTCTGTGTCCAACTAGAACAACTTTCCCTGTAGATTTGCTGATAACCTCACAGTATTCAGACTGAAAATCTACATGATAACCTCTGTCACAGATTTGACTCACAGATAGCAAGTCATGCTTGAGTCCTGGAACTAGAGATACATTTGTGATGATGACACTTCCAAGATTGATATTGACATATCCCAGAGTACGTCCTATGTTGCCATCTCCATAGGAAACTTTTGGGCCAGCTTTCTCCTCATAATCTGATAGCAGGGCTTTATTTCCAGTCATGTGCCCTGAACATCCATTGTCCAAGACTAGGGTGCTTTCCCTTATGCCCTGCAATCACAAACAATTACAAAGAGTTAGATCTAAGGATCCAGACTTGCTTGGATCCTTTGGCTTTCTTAACATTGTTAGCTTTTGCAGCGGAATTCTTATCAACAGAGTTTAAGCTAACAGTATCAGAGTTTACACTTGCAGAATCAACTTTAACCCATTTCAAATTTGGCTTCCACTCATAATAGTTGTGATAAATGGCATGATAATTCTTGCAAGTATAAATAGAATGCCAAGTACTCCCATAGTAAGTGCATAAAGTCTGTGGTCTAACCCTAACATAATCATTCTTAACTCCAGACTTGGAGGGTAAAGAATTTATATCTTTGTTTTTCCTGCAGATACTTGCAAGATGGTTAGTACTACCACAATTATGACATGTTTTTCTAGGAGCATCAGTGATAGGCAAATGATTATTGCTATTATTAATGCCTACCTTTCCATTTCTATTCTTCCTGGACACTTTCTGTTTCTCAACAGACTTTACCTCTTTGAGCTTATACTTGAATTGTTTCTCTGTCATTAAACCAACATTAACCTGTTTAACACAAGTTTTTACTGGTTCTCTTTTAACCGTTTCTTTTTCAAGTACAGAGTTTAGCTTACTGGATTCAGGAACAAATTTCATAGGTTGAAGATGTGTTCTTACTTTAACCTTATCTTTAAACCTAAGTTCATCTTTCTCACAGTAACCTAACCCTACTGAGTCTGTTTGAAACACCTGATGTGTGTCCTGACTAGAGTTTGTCCAGGTTTTAATTACCTTTCTTTCTTTTTACAAATCAGATTCTAATTGCCTAAATTTCTTAAGCAACTCCTGTTCAACATAAACAGCATCATCTTTTTCCTTTTGAACTTGTTGCATGTTAACAAGTTCTTCTTCAAGAAATTTATTTCTCTCTTTAAGCTTAAGATTCTCAGATTTAATTCTCTCATTTTCTAAAGTCTGATCCCTATAACTAACATGTATGCTTTTAAGATAAATTCTCAATTCAGATATATTATCAATATCATAAGCATAAGTTGTTAGAGGTACCTTGTTTTCAGATGAATCAGATTCATCTTGGACAGTTGCCATGAGAGCATAGTTAACATCCTCATCTGAATCTGAAGTGTCTGCCCAGTCTTTTCCTTAAGTGATGAGTGCTTTTTCAGATTTTCCTTTCTTGCACTCTGGAGCATAGTGACCCATCTCTTTACACTTGTAGCACTGGATTTCAGACTTGTCTTTCTTCCCAGATTTGATATCCCTTCTTTCAGACTTTCTGAAATTCTTCCTTTCAGAGTTTGAATCTCTCTTTGAGAATCTCTTTCCTTTCTTGAAGTTCGTGAAACCCATCTTCTTGAAAGTCTTCACCATCAAAGCAGCCATTTGCATCATTTGTTCTTCATCATCCTCGGATTCAGAAGATTCATCAGTGTTTGAGTCATCATCAGAGTTTGATGACTCACTTTCAGATTTTATGACCAAAGCCTTTCCCTTAGCTTTCTTCTTTGATGTTTCTTTCTTAAGAGGTTTTCCTTCAACTTTGAGTGCAACAGATTTTGTCTTCTTTCCAGATCTTTTGTTTCTTTGCTCTATCTCAAGTTCATTAGTTTTAAGCAAACCATAGATTTCATCGAGATCTGTTTCTGCAAGATCATAATTATCTCTTATTGTCGTTGCCTTCAAATCCCATCTTTCAGGTAGAGATAGAAGGAATTTGAGATTCGACTCTTCAAGTTCATATTCTTTATCAACAAGAGATAAATCATTCAACAGTTTACAGAATCTGTCATATGTCTCAGTCAAAGTTTCATCAGGTCTCGAATCAAAGTGTTCATACTCCTGTGTAAGAATAGTCTTCCTGTTCTTCTTTATAGCACTTGTTCCTTGACATCTGACTTCTAAAGCATCCCAAATTTCTTTGGCAGTTTTGCAACCAATAACTCTGTTAGACATAACATTATCTAAAGCACTATGGAGAAGATGTCTAACCTTTGCATCCTTTGCAATTGATGAGATGTCTTCAGGAGTCAAATCTTTCTTTTCTTTTGGAACGCTCTTTTGTTCTTGACCAGCAACAACTGGAGACAGTTTTGTTGGCATATGAGGACCATCATTGATTCTATCAAGATATTCTGGATCCGTGGCTTCCAGAAACATGGTCATCTTCACCTTCCATATTGGATACTCCACTGGTCTGAGAATTGGAACCCTAATCGTCTCATATCGACTCACAGAAGTTGGTTGAACCTTCTCAGATTTAGATTCTGCTTGACTATTTTCAGCCATGATTATAACTTGTGTTTGGATCAAAAACTGTATATATTAAACAGCCTTGGCTCTGATACCAATTGTTAGGCCGAATACACAATATATATAATCAAATAGATGTATGAGAATAACAATAAGAACACTGTTTATGAACAATAAACTGAATGGAATTAAAAACTCCTCTCTCAGTGATGTAAAGTATCACAGAGAGCTGCTAGGTTACAAGAATGATAATTCACGTATTCGCTTTCCTTTTAGGGTTAACCTATCTGTGTTTATATAGTACACAGCTACATACAATTCTAATTGATATTCCTATAAATAAGCTATACAATTAATATCAATCTAGAATTGCTTCTGTCTTCTGTTCCGTTTCCTTAGCCATCTCGATATCTCTTTGCTTCTTTCCATCTTCAAAGAATATCGCTTCTAGAATCTTCATTGACTTCACCGACAGCTAAGTAAACTCTGACCATCAGACTTTAACAAACTCTGACTGGTCCTCCAGCTAAACTCTGACTAGTCCTCCAGCTAAACTCTGATAGTTTCCTGGTACTTTAAACACTGATAAACAAACATCAGCAATTATATCTAACATATCTATCAGTGTAACACATGCGCGCATACAGTTGTCCAACTAAAACTCAAACGTTTCTCATCAATTACTGACGAAAAATTAGGCACAAATTAAGCAAAATAAAATGTTGACCTGTCCATCAGGATTGACCAATTGACTTCATGTCAGGATTATGTCCTATCAAGATTCGATCAAAATTACATACCTATCTGAGTGACCATCAGGATTTGATAGTCATCAGGACTTCTTCTCTGTAGCTTTTCTCAGAAATTCTCAATGTTCATCATTCCAAGTTCATTCACCAACTTGTTGAAAGTAGCTCCAAGCAGTGGCTTGGTGAATATATCAGCTAGTTGTTGATCTGTAGGAACAAAGTAAAGTTCAATTGTTCCTTCCAGTACTTGTTCTCTTATAAAATGGTATATAATACTTATGTGTTTAGTAAGAGAATGCTGAACTGGATTGTCTGTCATTGCAATAGCACTTTGGTTGTCACAATAAATAGGGATTTTGGAGTATGACAGACCATAATCTAACAACTAATTTCTCATCCACATTATCTGAGCACAGCAACTTCCTGCAGCAATGTTCTCAGCTTCTTCTGTTGATGTAGAGATAGACTTTTGCTTTTTACTGAACCAAGAAACTAGTCTACCACCCAAAAACTGACAACTTCCTGAAGTACTTTTTATGTCTATCTTGCACCCTACAAAATCAGCATCTTACACTACGCCATAAGTGCTCATATGCAATGCTTTTTTAATGTGGTTGTAGACCAAAAAAGCGTTGCATTCGGCTTGGTTTTCAAAAATGCAACACAAAACGGGCGTTGCATCCGCGGGCGTGGCATTTGATATGTAATACAACGCTTTTTGCCATCTACCGCAACACCAAGAAAGCATTGCATTACAACTATAATGCAACACTACTAGCATATAAATCCAACATCAATTACCGTTGCCATACACATGAACCGAAGCCTGGCTTCCAGGTCACCATAGTGGGTCCCACTAACATGCCACGTCAGCAAGGAGCCCATTGACATGCCACGTCAGCAAAGTGACCCACATGTCATGTCAGCTGCGGGACCCACATGCTGTAATGCAACGCTTTGTAATACATTGTTAAACACTAATATTATATTTAAGGCAACACTAACTTTATTGATGGAACACCATTATATTCTGTAATGCAACACTAAAAAGGGAAAAATACAACACTTTATTTAAAATTTCTGCAATACCAATTTTGTACATAAATACCTAAAGATCCAAAGTGCCAACACCAAGCACATACGATCAACTAATACTTCAACAAATACTTACAAAGTACTAAAATCATGGACATACGACAAAGCCTAACTTCAAAAGTACCAAACAACCAAGTTTAAATACTAGTGCCAATTACATAATTAAATTGCTAAGTAGCGCCGCCTTGAGTCACTGTTGTCTTGATCACTTGATACGGTAGCAAAAGAGCCTACTGAGATTAGCTTCAAGTTTTTTAACAAACATGTAACATGAGAAGCTATGTCGAAGGTGGCCCATGTTGGTTCATCAAACCTTCTACACAACTGAAAAAATCCATGATATAATAACAAGAAAGAAGCAAACCAAAAAAAAAATCTTTAATAAGATATCCACAAATTTGATATTTCTTTAGTATGAGCAGTATGGTGACCTGAAAGGAAAATGTGAACTGTGAAGATCAAGTCAAGAGACTCGCCTCGTTTTACACAGTGTATCCCACAACCAGAATTAACGTTGGCAAACAAATCATCCAACCAGAATTAACGTTAGCAAACAGATCATCAAGTCATAGAAGGAAACACGCAACAAGATAGTTGTCACTTCAAACGATTTAGTTCTTGTTGACTGTCAAACGATATCAAAAGACATATTTTTCTAATGTAGGACAACTTTGTTTTTATTGCTCAATTAGTTGGTATACTTTAGACAACTACACAACTTTTTTAGTGCTACTGTTGTGATTAATATCATCATTGTAAAACCATTAAAACAAAATATAAGTAGTACTCAAGTGGTTCAAGGAGAAAACAGAACAAACATTACAAAATTCACACAGTATTAACATACCATTCTGGTTCCATTATAAGTGTAAAGAAATAACATCTACACTTTCATATACAAGGACAGCACTTCATGGCACTAGAGCTCAATATATCATTGCTTTGAGGTTTAAATTTTATACCACTCTGGAGGTGTATCTTTTCTGCAACACATAGAGGATTAGAGATATGGCGCATTGAAAATTTTAAACCAGTACTTCTGTCAGAGTCCTATCATACCTCAAGAAGGTGGAGTTGCATCTGGATTTAAACATGCTGAAGCTGAAGAACATAAAACCCGAAATGCTCCAGCTATACAAAACCCATCAGAACCCTAATTTTTCAAATGAATAGCATATAACATCAACCAGAAAATTATAGAACATCAAAACACACAGAAAATAAGACAACTGATTGTCAACTGAACTGGCATAAGCCTCATAACAATATAAAAAAGTTGACCGAGGACCAACTACGCCTCACTATAAAACCACTACCCGCAATGTAATACAAAAGCTTACCACTACCGCCTGTCAAGCAATCAAGTCTGTTACAACTCAATTGCTCAACACCTCCACTATCCTCACAAGTGAGGCTAGAGTACTGCAATGGAAGACCATATGTAATCATTACTAAATTTGCTAATAAGTTCTGAAGATAATATAAAAGACACATAACAGAGATAAATTCCTACTTGGAAGTCCAGAAAAATTTCAATTCACTTGGCACCCTTCTTTGCTGTTGCCTTGGTAACCTTGGCACCAGTTGCTTCCTTCTTGTCAACAGCCTTAATGACACCAACTGCAACAGTCTGTCTCATATCACGAACAACAAACCTTCCAAGAGGTGGGTACTCAACAAAAGTCTCCACCACCATGGGCTTGGTTGGAAGCATCTTAACCATCCCAACATCACCATTCTTCAAGAACTTAGGCTCCTTCTCTAGCTCCTTACCAGATCGCCTGTCAATCTTGGTCAAAATCTCAGCAAATTTGACAGCAATGTGGGATGTATGGCAATCAACGACTGGAGCATATCCATTACCAATCTGTCCAGGGTGGTTCATGATGATGACCTGAGATGTGAAGCTGGCAGCTCCCTTGGCAGGATCATCCTTAGAGTTCGAGGCCACATTACCACGCTTGAGATCCTTCACAGCAACATTCTTGACATTGAAGCCAATATTGTCACCAGGAAGTGCCTCTACAAGAGACTCAGCACTGTAAATAACAGAGCAAATGTTCACCTTATTACAGCAACAAATCATTTGCTTGACACCAAGGGTGAAAGCAAGCAGAGCATGTTCACGAGTCTGACCATCCTTGGAAATACCAGCTTCAAAACCACCAGTGGTTGAGTCAATGATGAGAACAACACAATCAGCCTGAGATGTCCCAGTAATCATATTCTTATTTTCTGTGTGTTTTTAGAAGACCTCATCGGATTTTTCCGAATTTTCAGAGCCGGTGGTGCAGGGTAGATAGAATCATCAGAACCCATGTCTTATTTCTCACGAATATCCTCCAAAAGAGAATACAAAACCCATCAGAACCCTAATTTGACTCAATAATTAGTCAAATATAAAACCTCAAATTGAAAGTCCTAAACTAAAATCCAAATGGGTTAGATTATGAATACCTAAATGAAAGCCCTAGAATGAAATCCCCTAATTGAATAACCTGCAAAATCAAAAAGAAAATGAGTTCGAAGTAGATAATCAAATACAAAGAAAAGAGTTTTAATTACCGAATAGAGCTTGTAATTATGGATGACAGTATTTGATTAAATGTGTCTAGAAGGAGTACACTGCTGTCTATAGAGAGAGATTGTGTGTAGAGAAAATGAGAGGATAATGTGTTTGTGGGGGAAATCAAGAGTACTTTGGGGGCAAAGTTTGCGTATGAATTATTTGGTAAGGGGGGTGGGGGGAAATAAACCGCCTAAATTTTTTGCCTCTGTCAAATCTAAAATATTCACCCTCATGAACCTAACGTGCTTGTCTTTTTTTTTTTAAGTGTAAATTTAATTTCTAATTTTAAATCATGATAGTTTTAAAGAAAAATATATAAACATTTTGATGTTTATAATATAATATATATCAAAAGTTTAAAATAATTGCAATATATAATATATTATATATCAAATTTTAAAAGATTTTAATTTTCTAATTTTAAATTATAAGAGTTTTAAAGAAAAACATAAACATTTCGATGTTTATAATATATAAACATTTATATATATATATATATATATATATATATATATATATATATCAAAAATCTAAAATGGTTGCAATTTATAATATATTATATATCAAATTTTATATTTTACAGAAAAATATATTAAATTTTAAAATAAGAAATATATTAAAATTTAAATGTCATTGTATATATTGTGATAAAATGTCCAACTTTTATAATTCTAAAATTTTTGCCTCGTAACTAGTGTTGCTGGCGTGGTGTGATGTCCTGTATCTTTTTTCTTTTTTCTGAAACTATAAATTTATTTTTTCTAATCTTATTTATTTATTTTTTCTAAATACTAATCTTAAATTTATGTAGCATTAAGAAAATTAAAAACATGAAAGATACTTAGATAAAATATATGTGAAAATAGTTTTAATAAATAATATATTTTATGTTAAATTTTAAAATACGAAATATATCAAATTTTAGTTTCATTGTGTATATTTTGATAACACACTAAATTTTTATAATTTTAAAAATAATAAAGTATAATGCAACGTTTTTAAATGGTGTTCGACGTCGCAACACTAGAATTCTCATTGCAACGGTGCATTCAGGTCTAATGCAATGCTTTTCTAGATATGTTGCAGAAGACCAAAAAAAGTATAGCTAATGCAATGCTTTGGTAGCAACGCTCACAAAAAGCATTGCATATGAGCACTTATGGCGTAGTGTTAGTAACCACACAAACCAAAATCTGATTCACTGGCATACCAAAGGCCAAGTGAAGGAGTGCCTTTGAGATATCTGAAAATTCTTTTGACTGCAATCAGATGAGGTTCCCTGGGATTTGCTTGAAATCTTGCACAAAGACTGGTTGCATACATGATATATGGTCTACTTGTAGTGAGATACAACAGTGAGCCAATCATTCCCCTGTAGTGAGTTACATCTACCTCGGTACCTTGATCAGGATCAAGTTTTGTAGCTGTAGCTATGAGAGTACTTGCAGTAGCACTATCTTGCATGTTAAACCTTTTTAATAAATTCCTTGTATACTTTGACTGATTGATAAAAATGCCATCATCAGTCTGTTTAACTTGAAGACCAAGAAAGTAACTCATTTCTCCCATCATGCTCATTTGATATCTTGACTGAATAAGCTTTGAAAACTTCTCACATAGCTTATTGTTTGTTGACCCAAAAATGATATCATCAACATAAATCTGAACTAAAAGAAAATCCTAACCATGATTCAAATAAAACATAGTTTTATCAATAGTACCTCTTTTCAATCCACTTTCCAGTACGAATTGAGCTAAGGTTGCATACCATGCTCTTGGAGCTTGCTTTAGTCCATAAAGTGCCTTATCCAATATGTAGACATGATTTGGATATTTTGGATCAATGAAACCAGGAGGTTGTTCAACATAAACTTCTTCCTCCAGTTCATCATTTAAGAAAGCACTTTTCACATCCATCTGGAAAACCTTGAATTTTTTGTGGGCTGCATATGCCAGAAAGATCCTGATGGCTTCTAGTCTTGCAACAGGAGCAAAAGTTTCATCATAGTCAATTCCTTCTTGTTGAGAATACCCCTTTGCAACTAGCCTTGCGTTATTCCTGATAATTACTCCATCAGAATCTGTCTTGTTATTAAATATCCACTTTGTACCAACAATTGACCTGTTCTTTGGTCTTGGCACCAGTTTCCAGACTTCATTTCTTTCAAATTCATTCAATTCTTCTTGCATTGCAGTAACCCAATCAACATCCTTAAGTGCATCTTCAACTTTCTTAGGTTCCTCCTTGGATAGAAAGTTATGATAGAGACATTCATTTGCAGTTGCACTTCTTGTTTTAACACCTGCATCAGGATCCTCTCAACATTTGCACTGCTAGTAGTGTCACCATTATTTGCATCATCAGTATTGGCACCATCAGTATTGGGTGCATCATCAGTATTTGATGTGTCACCAGGATTTGGTGACCCATCAGTATCTGATGGAGTGTCAGTATCTGATTCTTGTTCTTCAAGTTCCTTGGTAGCTTCATTTGCAAAGATCAAACTATCATGAGAGTCTTCATCAATTCCTGTTATCTTCTTATCATCAAAAGATACATGAATTGACTCCATGACAGTCCTTGTTCTCAAGTTGAAAACTCTAAATGCTCTAGAGGCTGGATAGCCAATAAATATTCCCTCATCAGCCTTAGATTCAAATTTCCCTAGATGTTCAGGATGAGTTCTGAGAACAAAACATTTACAGCCAAACACATGCAGATGCTTCAAACTAGGTTTCTTCTCCTTGAGCATTTGATAGGGAGTTACACCATGTATGTTTATCAGTGTGAGATTTTGAGTATAGCATGCTCTATTGACCGCTTCTGCCCAGAAATATGTAGGCAATTTAGCTTCTGCCAACATAGTTCTGCCAGCTTCAATAAGAGTTCTATTTTTCCTTTCAACTACTCCATTTTGCTGGGGTGTGCCAGGAGCAGAGAATTGTTGAATTATTCCTTTGTATTTGCAGAACTCTTCCATTACTGAATTCTTGAATTCAGTGCCATTATCACTCCTCAGAATCTTGACTTTATACTTTCCTTTCTAAGTGTTTGAAGGAGTGGTGTCCATCTCACTTTGAGAAATGGGTTCTTGTGGACCACTAGATGGGGGCTCATCCATGATTGGAGATGGATGATCAAAACCTGAATGTTCTTCATCTTGACTTTAAGCTGTGGTCCATTGTCTGCTTTTTACTGTTGTTCAACCTTTGTAACCTGTACATTTGCTGTCACAAATCTGAAACCTCTGTCACTTTAATAAATCCACTTCTTTGAAGACTTCACCGAGGCTTGATCAAATAAATGAACTTCTTTCAATGTAGTATTTCTTCAAGTCTGTAGGATGCCTTTAATCTGTATTCTTCTGACAGATATGATCTTCTGAGATTCCTGTGACTGTGACAATTGAATTATTACTTACTTATTACAAACTTGTTTAAGTTGAGTTGAATCCTCGATGTAAACAAATAGGCCTAAACATATGCCTTTCAATCTCCCCCTATTTGTTTGTTAGAGAATAACAAGCAAATACCTAGAGGATAACTCAACTAACTAAACAAGTAAAAATAAGACTTTAAAAGTTAAGTAAATAATAACACAAAGTTCTGGATTTCATTAAACATTTTCCAGATTCAAACAGTAAAGATAAATACAAGATAGATGTTCCTCTAGACTGAACATGTGTTTACATTGATCCTATTTTGATTTACCTATGCTCTATACATTTAACATTTACAGAACAAAGCTTCTTCAAATTTCTTCATCCAGCATCTCTCCTTCTTCAAGAGCTTCAAGCAAATCCTTGTCCAGAACACGATCAGATTCAGAAGTAATGCCACTTGGTCTGACAGGTTGAGTTGTAACTTTCTTCAGCCTATTCTTCATTTGATGATATCTCTTGATATTGGCAATGCAATAGTCTTGAATCAAATCAGCAACTTTTATCTTTTCTTGTGTAGCAAACCCTGTTGTCCTCAACATGTTTTCCAGATAGACAAGATGCTTGGCAGGATAATCTTTCAAAGAGATGGGATCCACACTACAAGTTTGAAGTGCCCTTCCTTTATAAAATTTGACTTCATATGGCACATCCACAACTTGAGGACTACCTTTCATGACAAACTCTCTAAGCTGATCATGCAACAGCTCACATAGAGGTGAAGACCTTTTAATCTTTGTCATGAAAACCCAAAGCTCAGAGAGAGTTCTACTTTCCAGAAGATTGAGAGAAACTATGAAAGTTCCCTCATTATGAGTGTAGATGTAGATCTTCAACTCCTCTCTGACTCTGTCATATCAAGTAGTAATTCTTGAAATCTCCACATGAAGAGCTTTCATATAGATTGAGTTGTCTGGATTGACCTTTCTGTACCTTTCCAACATGCTAAAGAAATTTCCATCATTGTCTGACCCTGTCGGATGTGAGAACATCTCTCTAGATCTATCCCATTCTTCTCCAAGCTTCAACCTCACATATAACTTCCTGTCCTTGACCTTTATATCATGAAGCCGTTGCTTTTCTTGATGTTCAGCTTTTTGGATAACTAGATGCTTTGAGATGATGTCAGACACTTTAGCATTCTCCTCCTCTCTTCTCTTCAGATCAGCTTTCTGTCTTAACAGCTCAGCTTCAAAGGCAGGATCCACCTCAGGTTCATCTTCCCAGTCAGCAAAGTCAGCCTCTCCTTCAACCTCCACTTCACCAAACATATCTTCAGGGGTTTCTTTAGATTCAATATTGTCCAACTCTTCCTTTTCATCTTGATAGTAGACATCATCAGAAAAAGTTAACTTTTGCTTCCCTTTGTCCTTTCCAGAACCTTGAGCTTCTCCTCCTTGATCTCTCACTTCTTCTCCTCTTCCTTGTATCTCCTTCTCCTTCTCCTTATTCTCCCCCTTAGTTGAGTAATCCTCTATAGATTTAACTTTATCAGTCTTAGGATCCTCCTTCCTACTTCTTCCTTCTCCTTCTCCATCCTTGCCATCATTGTCCTCTTCATCATCATCACCCTCAAAGAATTTCTTCTGTTCAGCATTGGGTTGATGTGAGTTCTTGATCATGTTGTAAAGATGCTTCATGCCTTCATTCAGATGTTGCATCCCTCCTTCAATCCTTCCAAACCTCTCATCATTGAACCACTGATTTTCATCAACAGTCTCCTGAATGTAGTGCACCCGAGTTGAAATGGAAGCAATCTGCTTGACACTCTCTGTTATCTCAGCATTTGAAGTTATAATCTCAGAGATGTCTGAAGCCACTAACACCTGGGACTCCTGAATAGCATTCATCTTGGGGAGTAGAGTAGTCTTCAATCCTTCAATTTCATCCTTGATAGTACCCAGCTGATTAGTTACAGAGGTGGAAGAAGAAGACCGTTCAACCACTTGTGCCTTGAGAATATCTTTTTCAGCCTGGGTTTCTTGAAGTTGTTTATGTAGACCAGCTATTTGAGCCAATAAAGAAGCAGTGTATGTGTCATTGTGTGCACTCATCTCAATTTCTCTCGATGGTGTTTCACTCTGCTCACGTGCTTGTGTATCGCTCTGTGTTTGTCTCTCAGATCTTACCACTAGCTGTCTATCCATATTTGGAGTTGATGTACCTGCAGGAAAAATCACCCTAGCCCCTTCTAGAGAGGTCAGTGGTGGTGTAATGGGAGTTCGCAATTCCCAATCCCTAATGAAATCCAAATTTGATTGAATTTGAAACTGAATTGCTTCAGTGTTGGATTCACTAGGTTGCCTTCCACTTTCTCCAGTATAAACTACGAGTGGAAAATCCCTTAAGGGAGCCAGAGATGTTCCCTCTGGGAGGGGAGAAAATGATTCTATTTGAGTTGGCGAAGAATCAGATTTTCCCTCAGATGCCTGTGAAGGCACTTCTACCATTACAATGGTAGGCACTGTCTCATATCCTAAGTGCTCTCCTAGCAAAGTGTCCTGAGTTGCATCTAAAGTTATGTTTTCTCCCATTGCGAGTAACATGAGTGTGCTTGACTCGGTACAAGATGCCATGGCCCTATGGTGAACTTCAATAGATTCACCCTGTTGAGAGGATGTCTCCAGAGACTGTGTATTGGCCATTTCAAAATCCATATCCTGTTGGGAGGATACAGACGGGCTTACAGATTTCTCCCTATATGTTCTTCTTTTCTTTGGTGGTGGAGATAGAGCTGCAGGATCACTCATTGTTTCTTCATCACTACTATTTCTGTTTCTGGTATATAGATTTGGTTCAGGTTGATTTGGATATGACTCAGTGTTTGGCTCTATGACCGGGGATAGAGTTTGTGGTTCTACAAACTCTTGGTCAGCCCTATCAACCTCTTGGGTTTTGGAAACAGTGCCAGAAGAACCATGGATAGAAGTCCTTACCTATGGTTGTATGACTTCTTCAGTTCCAGCTGATGTAACTATTCTTTGCTCGGGAACTGGTGGTTCAAATGATGGTAGGTTGATGAAGTTTGTCATGTACTTGGATATGAGAACTGGAACATTGCTATACCTGGAGGATGTTTGTAATCTTTGATAGAACTTTCTGTCAGTGGTCGGAGATATGAAAAAGTGATCATTCCTGAACAGTTCTTGATGCTCATTAGAAAGTAATGAATTAAGGACAAGTGATAGAAAACGAGGATAATAACATTTAATCTTTCTACCACTGTCAAATTCCTTTCTAGCATTAAACACCCTCCTAACAACAATTTGCCATAGAAGGTGGCCATAATTGAGTCTTTTGTTGAAGACAATTGCATAACCAATAACTTGTAACATATAAGGAATATTCTGAAAGTTATTTTTCGTGCAATTGCCAAAGACCTTAGCCAAAGTATCAAAAAATATATCCCATTCACAGACAAGATTCCCCTTGATCAATTTAGCCATATTTAGGGGACCTTGATAGTGAATACTGATGAAAAACCTAGTTAAGTCTTCTTCAGTGGGGAGTCTGTCAAAATTATCCCAAGGAAACTACAAGGCATTACAAAATGTTTCCTCGGTAATAATGTACTGTGTGTCCTGAATATTGAATGAGATAGTTGAGAAATCATCAGAGACAACAACAGTAGAACAAAGTAAATATAAAGGATCAACTTTCAAGTCAACATTTGAACATATAGCATAATTAACACATGAATGTTGATTAAGAAAGGAGATCCAAGGCCTAAAACGTTCAAGTGAACATTTCAGGGGATCAAAATAGCCATGGTAATTAGTAAGAACAATCTCAAATTGCTGGGCCATTTTAACACAAATTAATAGAGTTAATTTTATATTAATTCTAATTTAGGGAATAAATTCCAAGAATTAAGAATTATATCAGAAATTAATTAAATCAATTTATGTCGATCCAAAATAAATAAAATAAAAACTTGGACAAAAGTTCTTTACTTTAGAGAATAAAGAACCAAACTAGAGAGAAAAGAAACTTTGTAAAAACAAGAGTTTGTGAGGAATGAGAAGAAATGACAATCTGTTTAGTATTTATAGGCAACCCTTAGAATAGCCTGGGATGACTACCGGGTAGTCATACCGATAGTCATTCCAATATTAAACTGAGAATGACTAAGAATATTAACAGAAAATCAGAAAAATTAATCAAAAAAAATACATACTATTGGAATGACTATCGGGATGACTATGGGATAGTCATACCGATAGTCATTCTAGTACAAAAATCAAAGTACTGAAATAAAAAATGAAAAAATATTCTAAGTTTAAATTAAAATTTAATAACCCTAAATGACTACTGGAATGACTATGTTAGATAGTCATTCCGATAGTCATGCTAGTACAAAAGCATAAAATCACAGTAAACTAAGTCGAAACGCACAAACTGTTAACAAAAATTAGCAGAAAAACAGAAAAAAAATAACAGAATTATCTAGAAAATGCACAACTATTCTGAAAATTGCAAATTAAATGAAATAAAAATAAAAATAAAATAACACAACCTAATATTCACAGATCAAACATTAAATTGCAGAATAAAGGATTAAGCAATATAATATTTTCAGAAAATGCAATAATTAAGCAGAAAATTATGCAAACATAAAAAATTGCAGAATATTATAGAAATTCAACAAAAATAACTTAAATGATTCTAAAAAAATAAATTTTCAATAAAAATACATTTTTCCACTTAAAAAATATGAGAAAAATATTTTTAAAGAAAATAAATTATTCAGAATATTTAAATTAACAAGCTTTACACAATAAACATGGATTGGCAATATTTAACATCTAATATCAACAAGAGAAAATGATTTAGATAAGAACAAACCTACCAGAGACATTGTCAATCACTAAGACTGTTCAACATACCCAATTTACCAACTAACCTGGTAAATGTGGATTCATCAATAGATTTAGTGAATATATCTGCAGTCTGTTCTTCTGTGGGTACAAAGTGTAACTCCACAGTTCCATTCATAACATGCTCTCTGATAAAATGATACCTGATATCAATGTGCTTCGTTCTCGAGTGTTGAACAGGGTTGTTGGAGATTGCTATGGCACTTGTATTATCACATAAAATAGGGATCTTGTCTAATGCAAAGCCATAGTCCTTTAATTGATTCCTTATCCATAAGATTTGAGCACAGCAGCTTCCAGCAGCAATATATTCAACTTCTGCTGTTGAATTGGAAACTGTTTGTTGTTTCTTGCTATACCAGGAAATCAATCTACCTCCTAGGAGTTGAAAACTCCCAGAGGTACTCTTTCTATCAACAACACTACCTGCATAATCAGAATCTGTATATCCAACAAGATTAAAACCAGAATCTTTAAGGTACCAGATACCTAAATTGGGTGTACCCTTAAGATATCTCAAGATTCTTTTAACAGCAACGAGATGTAAATCTCTAGGGCCCGCTTGGAACCTTGCACACAAGCATGTAGCATACATAATATCTGGTCTACTAGCAGTAAGATAGAGTAAGGAGCCAATCATACCTCTGTAGCTTGTAACATCTACCTTGATAGAGTTATCACAAGCTCCAAGTTTGACTACTATTGAAGATGGAGTCCTTGCTGATGCTGAATCCTCCATGTGATACTTCTTGAGGAGTATTTTGAGATACTTGGATTGACAAATAAATATTCCATTTGACCTTTGACTTACTTGTAATCCAGGAAAGAACTTCAGCTCACCCATCAAACTCATTTCAAACTTACTCTGCATTAGCTTAGCAGATCTCTTACAGAGATTATCATTAGTAGACCCAAATATGATGTCATCCACAGAGACTTGGACTAATATAATATCACTTTTGTGTTTCTTTGAAAAAAGAGTTTTGTCTATGATACCTCTAACAAAACCATTTTCTAAAAGAAAACCAGAGAGAGTGTCATACCATTTTCTTGGGGCTTGTTTGAGACCATAGATAGCCTTGAAGAGAAAGTACACAAAGTCCAGCAGCTCCTGATTTTCAAAGCCAGGGGGCTGTTCCACATACACTTCTTCATCCAGCTCACAATTCAGGAAGGCACTCTTAACATCCATTTGATAGACTTTAAAATTGGAATAAGCTGCAAATGCTAAGAACATCCTGATGGCCTCAAGTCTAGCCACTAGTGCATAGGTTTCATCATAATCAATGCCTTCAGCTTGTGAATACCCTTGAGCAACCAGTCTTGCCTTGTTCCTTGTAACAATGCTATCCTCATCTAGCTTGTTTCTGTATACCCATCTTGTACCAACTACTTTCTTGTTCTTTGGTCTGGGTACCAGCTTCTAGACTTGCTGTTGTTCAAATTGATTGAGTTCATATTGCATAGCAATCACCCAATCTGGATCTGTCAGTGCTTCCTCAGTCTTCTTTGGCTCCATTTCAGATAGAAACCCTGAATAATGACATTCATTCTGAGTAGCACTTCTAGTTCTAACTCCAACACCTGGATCACCAATGATCAGCTCAAAGAGATGAGCTCTATTCCATACAGTCAATCTTGGAAGATTTGATCTTGATGATTCGCCTTGAAATTCATTGTGGTGTTGTGACTGACTAGTAGATCCTTCATTTCCTCCCCCTGAGTTGTTGCTTGATTGCCTTGATGATTCTTCTCCAGTGTTGGTGGTATCTCCATTGTTGCCAATGTTTCCACCACCACCACCAGGATTATTATCATCATTGTTATTGTCATTACCAGCAACATTCTCAGGTGGGGCTTCATCATCTGAATCTGAGTCTGGAAAGTTATCAAACTTCAGTTTCTCAGATGAGTCTTCTGTTTGGATACTAGGGAGCTTAGTGTCATCAAATGTTACATTGACACTTTCTTTCACATGGTCACCATCAATCAAGTACACTCTGTATGCTCTTCTTGAATAACCAATAAAAATAGCTTCTTCAAATTTCTTCATCCATCATCTCTCCTTCTTCAAGAGCTTCAAGCAAATCCTTGTCCAGAACACGATCAGATTCAGAAGTAATGCCACTTGGTCTGACAGGTTGAGTTGTAACTTTCTTCAGCCTATTCTTCATTTGATGATATCTCTTGATATTGCCATCATTGTCCTCTTCATCATCATCACCCTCAAAGAATTTCTTCTGTTCAGCATTGGCTTGATGTGAGTTCTTGATCATGTTGTAAAGATGCTTCATGCCTTCATTCATATGTTGCATCCCTCCTTCAATCCTTGCAAACCTCTCATCATTGAACCACTGATTTTCATCAACAGTCTCCTAAATGTAGTCCACCCGAGTTGAAATGGAAGCAATCTGCTTGACACTCACTGTTATCTCAGCATTTGAAGTTATAATCTCAGAGATGTCTGAAGCCACTAACACCTGGGACTCCTGAATAACATTCATCTTGGGGAGTAGAGTAGTCTTCAATCCTTCAATTTCATCCTTTATAGTACCCAGATGATTAGTTACAGAGGTGGAAGAAGAAGACCGTTCAACCACTTGTGCCTTGAGAATATCTTTTTCAGCCCGGGTTTCTTGAAGTTGTTTCTGTAGACCAGCTATTTGAGCCAATAAAGAAGCAGTGTATGTGTCATTGTGTGCACTCATCTCAATTTCTCTAGATGCTGTTTCACTCTGCTCACGTGCTTGTGTATCGCTCTGTGTTTGTCTCTCAGTTCTTACCACTAGCTGTCTATCCAAATTAGGAATTGATGTACCTGCAGGAAAAATCACCCTAGCCCCTTCTAGAGAGGTCAGTGGTGGTGCAATGGGAGTTCGCAATTCCCAATCCCTAATGAAATCCAAATTTGATTGAATTTGAAACTGAATTGCTTCAGTGTTGGATTCACTAGGTTGCCTTCCACTTTCTCCAGTATAAACTGCGAGTGGAAAATACCTTAAGGGAGCCAGAGATGTTCCCTCTGGGAGGGGAGAAAATGTTTCTATTTGAGTTGGCGAAGAATCAAATTTTCCCTCAGATGCCTGTGAAGGAACTTCTACTGTTACAATGGTAGGAACTGTCTTATATCCTAAGTGCTCTCCTAGCAAAGTGTCCTGAGTTGCATCTAAAGATATGTTTTCTCCCATTGTGAGTAACGGGAGTGTGCTTGACTCGGTACAAGATGCCATGGCCCTATGGCGAACTTCAATAGATTCACCCTGTTGAGAGGATGTCTCCAGAGACTGTGTATTGGCCATTTCAAAATCCATATCCTGTTGGGAGGATACAGACGGGCTTACAGATATCTCCCTATATGTTCTTCTTTTCTTTGGAGGTGGAGATAGAGCTGCGGGTTCACTCATTGTTTCTTCATCACTACTACTTCTGTTTCTGGTATTTAGATTTTGTTCAGGTTGATTTGGATATGACTCAGTGTTTGGCTCTATGACCGGGGATAGAGTTTGTGGTTCTACAAACTCTTGGTCAGCCCTATCAACCTCTTGGGTTTCAGAAACAGTACTAGAAGAACCAGGGATAGAAGTCATTACCTGATGTGGAGTGACATCCTCAGTTCCAGCCAATGTAACTATCCTTTGCTCGGGAACTGGTGGTTCAAATGATGGTAGGTTGATGAAGTTTGTCATTTAGTTGGATATGAGAACTGGAACATTGCTATACCTGAAGGATGTTTGCAATCTTTGATAGAAGTTTCTGTCAGTGGTCGGAGAAATGAAAAAGCGACCATTCCTGAACAGTTCTTGATGCTCATTAGAAAGTAAAGAATTAAGGACAAGTGATAGAAAACGAGGATAATAACATTTAATCTTTCTACCACTGTCAAATTCCTTTCTAGCATTAAACACCCTCCTAACAATAATTTCCCATAAAAGGTGGTCATAATTAAGTCTTTTGTTGAAGACAATTGCATAACCAATAACTTGTAACAGATAAGGAATATTCTGAAAGTTATTTTTCATGCAATTGCCAAAGACCTTAGCCAAAGTATCAAAAAATAGATCCCATTCACACACAAGATTCCCCTTGATCAATTTAGCCATGTTTAGGGGACCTTGATAGTGAATACTAATGAAAAACCTAGTTAATTCATCTTCAGTGGGGAGTCTGTCAAAATTATCCCGAGGAAACTACAAGGCATTACAAAATGTTTCCTCAGTAATTGTGTACTGTTTGTCCTAAATATTGAATGAGATAGTTGAGAAATCATCAGAGACAACAGCAGTAGAACAAAGTAAATATAAAGGATCAACTTTCAAATCAACATTAGAACATATAGCATAATTAACACAAGAATGTTGATTAAGGAAAGAAATCCAAGGCCTAAAACGTTCAAGTGAACATTTCAGGGGATCAAAATAGCCATGGTAATTAGCAAGAACAATCTCAAATTTCTGGGTCATTTTAACAAAAATTAATAGAGTTAATTTTAGATTAATTCTAATTTAGGGAATAAATTCCAAGAAATAAGAATTATATCAGAAATTAATTAAATCAATATATGTCGATCCAAAATAAATAATAAAAAAAATGACAGCAGTTCTTTACTTTAGAGAACAAAGAACCAAATTAGAGAGAAAAGAAACTTTGTAAAAACAAGAGTTTGTGAGGAATGAACAAAAAAAATGCTAAGTACGGTTAGTATTTATAGACAGTCTTAATAAGCCTGGAATGACTACTGGGTAGTCATATCGATAGTCATTCCAGTATAAAACTGAAAAAGACTAAGAATATCAACAGTTAATTAGAAAAATAAAATGAATAATTAAAATACTATTGGAATGACTACCGGGATGACTATGGGATAGTCATACCGATAGTCATTCCAGTACAAAATATTTACACTGCAATAAAAACTAAAAAAACTATTCTAATTCAAACTAAACTCTAATAATCCTAGAATGACTACTGGAATGACTATGTTAGATAGTCATTCCGATAGTCATGATAGTACAACTTAGAACAGAATTACAAATAACTTAATTAAAAACAAAAACATGTTAGCAAAAATAACAGAATAAATTGAGTAAAAATACAAACCTGTTCAGAATAAAATTACACACTAAAATATTCACAGATTAAATATAAAATTCAGAATAACAACTAAGCAAAAGAATATTTTCAGAAAATGAATTAAATTTACAGAAAATGCAATATAAAACAGAAAATTATGTACAAACACAAGAAAATTGCAGAATATTGTAGAAATGCAATAAAAATATATAAACCTGCAGAAAAATTCAAACAACAATATTTACAATCTGAAAATAACTTAAATGATTCTAAATAAATAAATTTTCAATAAAAATACATTTCTCCACTTAAAAAATATGAGAAAAATATTTTTAAAGAAAATAAATTATTCAGAATATTTAAATTAACAAGCTTTACTCTGTATACAAGAATAGATAAACTTTAACATTAAATAATCAGCAAGAGAAAATGATTTTAGAAAAGAACAAACAAGACAGAGATATTGTTAATCACTAAGACTGTTCAACATACCCAATTTACCTGCCAACCTGGTAAATGTGGATTTGTCAACAGATTTAGTGAATATATCTGCAGTCTGTTCTTTTATGGGTACAAATTGTAACTCCACAGTTCCATTCATGACATGCTCTCTGATAAAATGATACCTGATATCAATGTGCTTCGTTCTCGAGTGCTGAACATGGTTGTTGGAGATTGCTATGGCACTTGTATTATCACATAAGATAGGAATTTTGTCTAATGCAAAGCCATAGTCCTTCAATTGATTCCTTATACATAAGATCTGAGCACAGCAGCTTCCAGCAGAAATATATTCAGCTTCTACTATTGAATTGGAAACTGTTTATTGTTTCTTGCTATACCAGGAAATCAATCTACCTCCTAGGAATTGACAACTCCCAGAGGTACTCTTTCTATCAACAACACTACCTGCATAATCAGAATCTGTATATCCAACAAGATTAAAACTAGAATCTTTAGGGTACCAGATACCTAAATTAGGTGTACCCTTAAGATATCTCAAGATTCTTTTAACAGCAACAAGATGTAAATCTCTAGGGTCCGCTTGGAACCTTGCACACAAGCATGTAGCATACATAATATCTGGTCTACTTGCAGTAAGATAGAGTAAGGAGCCAATCATACCTCTGTAGCTTGTAACATCTACCTTGATAGAATTGTCAGAAGCTACAAGTTTGATTGTTGTTGAAGATGGAGTCCTTGCTGATGCTGAATCCTCCATGTGATACTTCTTGAGGAGTTCTTTGAGATAATTGGATTGACAAATAAATATACCATTTGACCTTTGACTTACTTGCAATCCAAGAAAGAACTTCAGCTCACCCATCATACTCATTTCAAACTTACTCTACATTAGCTTAGCAAATCTCTTACAGAGATCATCATTAGTAGACCCAAATTTGATGTCATCCACATAGACTTGGACTAATATCATATAACTTTTGTGTTTCTTTGAAAAAAGAGTTTTGTCTATGATACCTCTAACAAAACCATTTTTTAAAAGAAAACCAGAGAGAGTGTCATACCATTTTCTTGGGGCTTGTTTGAGACCATAGATAGCCTTGAAGAGAAAGTACACAAAATCCAGCAACTCCTGATTTTCAAAGCCAGGGTGCTGTTCCACATACACTTCTTCATCAAGCTCACCATTCAGGAATGCACTCTTAACATCCATTTGATAGACTTTAAAATTGGAATAAGCTGCAAATGCTAAGAACATCCTGATGGCCTCAAGTCTAGCCACTAGTGCATAGGTTTCATCATAATCAATGCCTTCAGCTTGTGAATACCCTTGAGCAACCAGTCTTGCCTTGTTCCTTGTAACAATGCCATCCTCATCCAGCTTGTTTCTGTATACCCATCTTGTACCAACTACTTTCTTGTTCTTTGGTCTGGGTACCAGCTTCCAGACTTGCTGTTGTTCAAATTGATTGAGTTCATCTTGCATAGCAATCACCCAATCTGGATCAGTCAGTGCTTCCTCAGTCTTCTTTGGCTCCATTTCAGATAGAAACCCTGAATAATGACATTCATTCTGAGTAGCACTTCTAGTTCTAACTCCAACACCTGGATCACCAATGATCAGCTCAAAGGGATGAGCTCTATTCCATACAATCTGTCTTGGAAGATTTGATCTTGATGATTCGCCTTGAAATTCATTGTGGTGTTGTGACTGACTAGTAGATCCTTCATTTCCTCCCCCTGAATTGTTGCTTGATTGCCTTGATGATTCTTCTCCAGTGTTGGTGGTATCTCCATTATTACCAATGTTTCCACCACCACCACTAGGATTATTATCATCATTGTTATTGTCATTTCCAGCAACATTCTCAGGTGGGGCTTCATCATCTGAATCTGAGTCTAGCAAGTTATCAAACTTCAGTTCTTCTGATGAATCTTCAGTTTGGATACTAGGGAGCTTAGTGTCATCAAATGTAACATTGACACTTTCCTTCACATGGTGACCATCAATCAATTACACTCTGAATGCTCTTCTTGAATAACCAATAAAAATAGCTTCTTGTGCCTTGGCCTCAAACTTGCCACGTTTCACATTGTCATCCTTAAGCATAAAGCAGTTTGCTCCAAATACATGAAAGTATTTGAGAGTTGGTTTCTTGTTGTTCATGATCTCATACGGAGTCTTCATTAAGTCCTTGTTGATTAAAGTTCGATTCTGAGTATAACAAGTTGTATTCACTGCTTCAGCCCAAAATTACATTGGAAGTCTTGATTCACTTAACATAGTCCTAGCAGCTTCAATCAATGTACGATTCTTCCTTTCCACCACTCCATTCTGTTGAGGAGTTCTAGGGGCAGAATACTGTCTTGTTATTCCTTTATCTGCACAAAAGTCATTTAGAACTGTATTCTTGAATTCAGTTCCATTATTTGACCTTATAGTTCTAACAGGGAATCTCGAATCCAGCTCAATCAACTTTATATGATCAATCACCATCTGTGGGGTCTCATCCTTGGAATGTAGGAATAAAACCCAAGTATATTTGGAATAGTCATCAACAATCACAAGTGCATACTGTTTCTTTGACATGGACATCACACTAACTGGACCAAACAAATCCATGTGTAGTAGCTGATGTGGTTCAGTTATAGATGATGTGTCAGTGCCCTTGTGAGAAGCTTTCTTTGACTTTCCTTGCTGACATGCCTCACACAGTCCTTCCTGTGTAAATTCCATCTGAGGCAAACCTCTAACCAATTCCCTCTTGACTAAAGAGTTCATGGTTTTGAAGTTAAGGTGAGACATTTTCTTGTGCCATAGCCAACTCTCATCTGATGAAGCTTTAGCATAAAAACAAGTAACTTCATCTTTGGATCCAGAGTGTAGATCATCTATGAACAAATCACCTTTCCTTACTCCTTGAAGAGCAGGCTTTCCATTCTTCTTGTGAAGGATCTGACATCTATCTTTCTCAAAGGAAACAACATATCCTCGATCACAGAAATGACTGATGCTGAGAAGATTGAACTTCAGACCTTCCACAATAGATACATCTTGAATGATAACATTTCCAAACTTCAAACAGCCATATCCTCTGGTAATACCTTTGCTGTTATCTCCAAAGGTAACTCCTGGGCCAACTTTCTCTACCACATTTGATAGCAGGGCTCTATCTCTGGTCATATGCCTTGAACAACCACTGTCCAGAACCCACATAACACGGTTTACCTGTTTCACACCCTGCAATATCAAATTGATTAGTCCTTCCTCGGAGCCCAAACTTGATTGGGTCCGGCATACTTAAAGAACCGTCCTTTGTCAGGCAAAACAACATTTTTAACTTTAACTACATAGACCTCTTTCACAAAAGAGCGTTTCCATTTATAGCCAGCCTTAACACATTTCTGAGTAGGCTTAGGGATAAATGGATCCACTCTAGTCTTCGGAGGACTAGTAGTATTAGATCTAACATGCTTCTTATTATTAACATGTTCACGTGGAGCAGTCTTATTATCAGATACATGCTTACTATTAAAATAAGCATACATTACATTGAAAGCACAAGACATGCAATTAACCACACCACATGCTTTATGAGAAAGATTAAAAGCAGGCATGTCAGTTTTACAGTTGTTTTGATCCACCTTATGAATGTCTTCATTGTAGAAACAACTTTGACTAGTTTGTCAGACTTACACTTTTTGGACTGAGCAAGTTCAAAAGCACGATCCTCCATACATATCTCCTCTTCAATGGTGATAGAGTATTCATTTAGAGGTCCCGCTTGAGACTCTCTGAAAGGCATAGGTATAGGCCTATTTGTAAACACCGAGGATTCTACTCAACTTTAATTTAGATGTAATAAGTAAATAATAAAAATCAAATATCACAGGAATCTCAGAAGATTATATCTGTCAAAGAATGAAGATTAAAGTCATCTATAGTCTTGAAGTGATTCTACATTGAAAGAAGATCAATTTGTTGATCAGGCCTTAGTGAAGTATTCAAGCTCAGTGGATTTATTAAAGTGACAGAGATTTCAAGTGGTGACATCAAAAGATACTGGTTACAGAGTTCTTGAATGAGAAGGAAGTGAATCACTGCTTAAAGTCAAACAGATAAAGAACATACATTGTCGTTAGTCACTCATGAACCAGACAGTACATTGAGTGTCAACGTACACTACACCATAAGTGCTCATAGGCAACGCTTTCTATGAGTGTTGCACGTGAATATTGGGGTTTCAGCATGCAACACATTGGATGGTGTTGCATTTAATCTAATATTTTTAATAATTTTTTAATAATTATAAAATAAAGTTGAATACATTTTCAAGAAAAATACATTACATCACTACACCATAGATTGGATATCGCAACCAAATTTTAGAAAAATGATCAAAAAACGTTGCTATTGATAATTATTTTAAGAGAATTTTATACAATTTAAGACGTACCATAATGCTTTTTAAAAGTGTTGCAACTGAACTGAAAAAAATGCAAATTTTGGTAGCTATCGCAATGATTTTAGATATTGGTTGCTACAGATTCAAATTTTGGGCCAAAAAGTATGGCGGGCTTTCAAAATAAGAAGCGGGCTTTCAAAACTTTTTACCCGGGTTGAATAAAAAAAATAGTAAAAATACACATAAATATGAAATAATTCACCCAACACCAGTCAAACACGCCAAAACTCAAAACGTACACACTGGAAGAAAAATCAAAGAAAAATGAACCTCAAATTGATTCCCCCGAACTTAAGCTTGAAGACTCAAGATCGAAGATTCAAGCTCGAAGCCGAAACCTTGAATCTCGAAGTTAGAAGATAAATTATTTTCCCCAAACTCAAGCTCGAAAATACTGGTATCGTTTAAATCTTCAAATTAATTTTCTATCAAAAACTTTGTTTGGGGGTTTTTCATTAGAATGTTTACACTTACTTTATGTTATTTCTATTTGTATATATAATTGTTAATTATGTGTGTACTGTGTTTTTCTGTTTCAATTAGGGTTTATACGACTTCCCTCTTCTTATTATCTTGTTCATATTTATTGTTAATTTATGGTTTATATAATTGCTAACTATGTAATCAAGAAATTAAGGATAAAAACACGCAAATCGAGAAATTAAGGAGAAAAGAAAACAAAGAGTATGTGGGTTGAGCTGCTATGTGGTCTTGTAATATACAAGATTATATTTTCCGATCAAAGATTTAATCTTTTTGCACTCATCAATTGTTTTTTCTACTCATTTTATGTTCTTGATTACTATTTCACCGAATTTTACTTGAATTTTTAGATTGTATTAATGGGCACCAACTATTTGATTAATTGTCTGTGAGAGTGTGAGAGGTTGTGGTTTGTATGTGTGAGTGAAATTTGGAACTTGTTTATTAAATGTAGGCTTGAGAAGCTTTATGAGGGAAAGACTTATGTTGGCCTTAAAATTCGGATACTGATTCAGGTACTCAAACGAATGTCGATTTAGTTTTTGTTACTAAGAGGTAATGCGATTTTGGATGTTTTATGGAATTGGTTGTGATGTGTTGTGTTGAGTTGTATAAGGTTTGATGGTTTGTTGTTTTATGATTGTGTGTGACTTGTAGGGAGGGGGTTGTGGTTTCGATTAAGAGATTCAAAGAGTTTGTGGAAATATTAAGATTTGGGTTGCTATCTGAGGTACGGATTTTATGTCTTTTCAGTGTTACTTTATAGCTTATCTTGTTAAGTGAATTACGGGTGCTTATCTGTAATTTTGGATTTGACTTTGCCACTTTAAATGGCTGCAGACTTGCTGGGAAAACGCTCTTGAAAATGATGAAACGTTGGCCTAATATAATTTCAAACTGTGTTCTAACCCTTACCGAGAACTTGCGGAACCCCAAGGCACCAGAATATGTTGTCTTAGGTTCTTGTGCAGTCCTTGGCACACAAACCATTCTGAAGCGTCTGACAACGGTAGGCATCTTGCACACGATTCATAGCTGAAATAATTTAGTGTTTGTTGTTGATACATCTTCTACTGTTATCCAAATTTAGGATCCAAAGGCATTTTCTTCCTTTCTTCTTGGAATTCTTTCAAGGTAAACGTTACATCATGTAGCTATGTAACTGGATTCACTCAGATTATTTCACAAACTTAGTAGTGACAACACCATTGTGCCTATACTTTATCTTACTTTGGTTTTGCTTGTAGTTCTCATCATGAATCACTGAAAGCTCAGAAAGCACAGAAAGCAATTACTGAGGTATGATATCTTATCAAATTTTAAATGATAATTTTCTCTTACTGCTTAGACGTGTATAATTTTGTTTTTGTTGATAAAGGAGAATCTATCTCTCTAGTATTAGGTGTCCCACGCTTGTCAATGGTCGTAACTGAAGACAATGAAATATTGCCTAATTTGCCACATAGTAAGGAGCTACACTTGCATCTGTTTAGTGCCATTAATATCTCCTAGAAGTTTTTGGTACCATGTTCTGAACTTATGAATTAAATAATTTTTATTACGCACTATCATAATTTCAGGTTGTTCAGAGAAAACGCTTCCATGACTCTGTGAAGACAAATGATGTTGGTTTAACTTTTGCTAGTATGGCAATGACCTCGGCAGCTGATGGCCCTGCTGATGGGACTAATTTGAGCGGTGGGTGAAATCAGATTGGTACCTGATCAATCAACAATGGTACTCCATTGACTCAAGATTGGTGAAATCAGATTGGACGACAATGGTACTCCATTGACTCAAGGTGGCACAACTTCGTAGGGATTATATTCTGTAACTTTTAGTAGTAGTATAACTTGGTTATTTCGAACTTTTGAAGTTTGAATTGGCGTACGTTGAAGTTAGAATTAGTGCATGTGCTTGGTTTTAGTACATGTTGGTAAGAATTTGTAAAACATCAGTATTTTTGCTAGCTACATCCTTGGCCAGTTATTGGTTTGGACCTTCAGTTTTTTGTTGGCTTGGTTGGACAGGATGGATTTATGTATAAACAAAGCAGCTATTTCGAAATTTTTATAAAAAACTGTTTCATTTGACTCTATTTGTGTTGCAGTATCATAGACATTTGATGTTGCAATAAAAAAAATGGTGTTGCATTTAAAAGGATTGATGTTGCTTAAACAAAAAAAAGTAGTGTTGCAATAGACTACACTAGTGTTGCATTACACAGTGGTCCCCATTGCTGACGTGGCACCATGTGGGCTCCATTGTTGACGTGGCACCTTGGTGGGCCCACGCTGACGTGGCACCTTGGTGGGCCCCAGCTGACGTGGCACCATGGTTGGCCCCACTGCTGAAGTGGCTTCAAATCTTATGCAACACCATGTGGTGTTGCCTTTATGTGCTTTTGGTGTTGCAATATAGGCCTTACGCAATACTTTTGTGGCGTTGCAATAGCTAGTAAAAGCGTTGCGTTAGGGGTCTTACGCAACGTTAGTATTGGCAACGCTGCCATGGTGTTGCCTTTTACCTTAGGCAACACTATTCAAGCCTTATGCAACACTAAAGAGGGGGTTGCGTATGCTCACTTATGGTGTAGTGGTACTATTATGTTTATTCTTTATCTAAGTTTTAAGTGATTCTGAAATTAATTGAGAAGTCAAATAATTCTATTTATTCTCTTATAAATAATTAATACTATTAAGTAAATTATTTATTAAATTAATTCTGTAAAGAATTAATTTAATACATAATTTATTTAGTTGATTATTTAAATTAGAATAAAAATGAACTAGGAAGACTTAGGTTTGAACTAGGAAGACTCAGTTTATTGATCTAGGAAGACTCACAAGTGAGTCTTCCCGATTGTCTTCCTAGGCCAAACCCTAGTCTTCCTGATTGTCTTCCCTTTGCATTTCTTGTCTTCCCGAAAGTTTTCCAAGTGTAAATTGATAGTCTTTCTGCAAGTCTTCCTAATACAAATATCTACAAGTGTTTGCACGTGGAGATTAAAGATGTTGTCAAGTGTTTTAGTATATAAGACAGAAGACAATTCAAGTGAAGACATTACTTTACAACACATTCAACAGAAAGAAAAGACACAGAGCATCAACATTACATTCAACTGTCTTCTTCATTTTCTGAACTGTCCGAGCATTCAATTCTTCAAGTGAATTAATTCTTGACTTGATCTTAACATTAAATTCATAAGGATCATTTCACTTTTACTTCTTTGACTTTCTAGCGGATCATAATCCCTAGATTTTATATCGAACTACTTTTTAGTATTCGATCCTTTTTATTACAAAAATAGATAAATTCATGTCGAATTTAATCTAGGTTTGTTTTATTAAGAACCCTTGTAATCAGTGATCAAATTGTAACACTCGTCAAGTTTAATATAAGTTATATTTAACTTGAATATTGTTTCAGTTTTATTCCGCATTAATTTGTTCTAAATTGTTAAATCTTTAAAAGGACAAATTCGATTAAACGGTATAGTTTGTATTCAACCCCCCTTCTACAAACTTATCAGGACCTAACAATTGGCATCAGAGCCTTTTGATTGATATACTAATCAAAGATCCAATTGTTTTGAGATTTTTTCTTATACTCTGAAATTTTCATTATTCATTTTAAATCTCAAAAATGTCTACTACACAAAAAGTTGGTACTGTCAAAATCCCCATGTTCAGCAAGGAGCATTATCCTATGTGGAAGAAGAAAATGCTCTTGTTTCTTCAAGTTCCTAATTTTAAATATCTGGGAGTGCTGAAGAACGGTCCCAAAATCCCTATGATTGTTGAGGGAGAGCAGATAGAGAATGATGGGGTTACTAGAGCTGCTAGGATGTACCCCAATGACCCCAAGGACTACACTCCTGATGAGAAAGAGGACTCTACACTGGATGCCTGTCTATAGTTGATACTGGTTGATTGTCTGGATCCTATCATGCATAATCATGTCCTAAACTGTGCTACTGCCAAACACATTTGGGACACAATAGAGATAATCAATGAGGGGACAGAGGAAGTTAGAGAGAATAAGCTGAAAATTCTCACCTCTTCATATGAGCATTTCAGATCAAACCCTGGTGAAGGTATCTCTGAGGTTTGTGAGAGATACAACAAATTAATCAATGATCTGAAACTGGAAGTGAAGGTTGTTCAACCTTCCAGTTCTAACTTGGATGTTATTTATGCTGAATTTGGTTTAACATCCATCGATCAATCTGGTGGTGACTTCTACTCTTTGGAAGAACTTGATCAGCTGGAGGATGGTGATTTTTCCATGATAGTCAGGAAGTTTGGGAAGTTCAGATTCAGAAGGAATCCGAATCTTAAGTTCAAGCCCAGGTTTCAGAGAGGTGGATCTTCCTCTTCAAGTAGCACAAGGGGTGGCTACAAAACTGGAACTGTGGAAAGAAGCACAATCAGGTGCTACAATTGCAATGAGTTGGGTCACTTTGCTACAGAATGTAAAAAACCAAAGCAAGTGAGAAGGAACTCATTCGATTCTAGCAAGAAGAATAAGATTGGGAAATCATATGTTACTGAGGGAAAGACTTGGGATGATACTGATAGTGATGAAGAAGCAGGTGAAATTGGAAACCTTGCTTTAATGGCTAATGAGGCAAGCACATCATCAACATACATGTCAGAGGTAAAGTTTACTGATACTGAAATAATCTATCATCTTAGTACTACTATTTCATGTGCACGTAGAGAAAATGATAGAATAATTCTTTTGAACACAACCCTTGAAAAGGAGATAAAAGAATTAAAACTTGTGCATGTTAATCAGGATGAACTAACTGAGAAAATAGCATTTCTTGAGAATAGGGTTAAATGTTATATTCAATTGGAAACCATTCTTAAGGGTCAGATCAGTGAACTTAAAGTCAAGGCTAATGCTTACTATAACTCTTGTAAGACTGCTAAAGAAATCATCAATAAACAAAGTATTGATCATACAACAGGAATAGGGTATGACTATAATGAGTCTATTGGTGAATTAAGCATAAATACCCCTAATAGAGTCAGTGCTGAAGAAAGGGGTATACCATATGTGCTTAAGGGGATTGAAACACCCTTCTTTAGGGAGTCCCAAGGAGAGCCTTTGAATGAATACTTTATCATCATTAAAGAGGAGATACGTTTAGAGGATCTTGCTTCTGATCTTGATAAGTCCAACAAGTGTGTGTCTAACAAACCAGTCAAAGTTGTTTCAGCAACGAAGACTAAGTCAGACATCCATAAAGTGGATTAAAACAACTGTAGAACCAACATGCTTGCTGTTAATCTTTCTCATAAAGCATGTGGTGTGGTTAATTGCATGTCTTGTGATTTCAATGTTATGTATGCTTATTTTAATAGTAAGCATGTATCTGATAATAAGACTGCTCCACATCAACATATTAATAATAATAAGAAGCATGTTAGATCTAAGACTACTAGTCCTCCAAAGACTAGAGTGGATCCATTTATCCTTAAGCCTACTCAGAAATGTGTTAAGGCTGGCTATAAATGGAAAAACTCTTTTGTGAAAGAGGTTTATGTAGTTAAGGTTAAAAATGTTGTTTTGCCTGACAAAGGCCAGTTCGTTAAGTATGCCGGACCCAATCAAGTTTGGGTTCCGAAGAAGGTCTAATCAATTTGATACTGCAGGGTGTGGAACATGTAAACCGTGTTATGTGGGTTCTTGACAGTGGCTGTTCAAGGCATATGACCGGAGATAGAGCCCTGCTATCAAATGTGGTTGAGAAAGCCGGGCCAGGAGTTACCTTTGGAGATAACATCAAGGGTATTACCAGAGGATATGGCTGTTTGAAGTTTCGAAATGTTATCATTCAAGATGTATCTATTGTGGAAGGTCTGAAGTTCAATCTTCTCAGCATCAGTCATTTTTGTGACAGAGGATATATTGTTTCCTTTGAGAAAGATAGATGTCAGATCCTTCACAAGAAAAATAGAAAGCCTGCTCTTCAAGGAGTAAGGAAAGGTGACTTGTTCATAGCTGATCTGCACTCTGGATCCAAAGATGAAGTAACTTGTTTTTATGCTAAAGCTTCATCAGATGAAAGTTGGCTATGGCACAAGAAGATGTCTCACCTTAACTTCAAAACCATGAACTCTTTAGTCATGAGGGAATTGGTTAGAGGTTTTCCTCAGATGGAATTTACACAGGAAGGACTATGTGAGGCTTGTCAGAAAGGAAAGTCAAAGAAAGCTTCTCACAAGGGCACTGACACATCATCAATAACTGAACCACTTCACCTACTGCACATGGATTTGTTTGGTCCAGTTAGTGTGATGTCCATGTCAAAGAAACAGTATGCACTTGTGATTGTTGATGAATATTCCAAATATACTTGGGTTTTATTCCTACATTCCAAGGATGAGACCCCACAGATGGTGATTGATCATATAAATTTGATTGAGCTGGATTCGAGATTCCCTGTTAGAGCTATAAGGTCAGATAATGGAACTGAATTCAAGAATGCGGTCCTAAATGACTTTTGTGCAGATAAAGGGATAAAAAGAGAGTATTCTGCCCCTAGAACTCCTCAACAGAATGGAGTGGTGGAAAGGAAGAATCGTACATTGATTGAAGCTGCTAGGACAATGTTAAGTGAATCAAGACTTCCAATGTACTTTTGGGCTGAAGCTGTGAACACTGCTTGTTATACTCAAAATCGAACTTTAATCAACAAGGACTTAATGAAAACTCCTTATGAGATCATGTACAATAGAAAACCATATATCAAATACTTTCATATATTTGGTGCAAAATGCTTTGTGCTTAAGGATGACAATGTGACACGTGGCAAGTTTGAGGCCAAGGCACAAGAAGCTATCTTTGTTGGTTATTCCAGAAGATCTTACAGGGTTTATTTGATTGAGAGTCACCAAGTGAAGGAAAGTGTCAATGTTACATTTGATGACACAAAACTCCCTAATATCCAAACAGGAGATTCATCTGAGAAACTGAAGTTTGATAACTTGCCAGACTCAGAATCAGATGATGAAGCCCCACCTAAGAATGTTGCTGGTAATGACAATGATAATGATGATAATAATCCTGGTGATGGTGGTGGAAACATTGGTAACAATGGAGATACCACCAATACTGGAGAAGAATCATCAAGGCAATCAAGCAACAACTCAGGGGGAGGAAATGAAGGATCTACTAGTCAGTCACAACACCACAATGAATTTCAAGGCGAATCATCAATATCAAATCTTCCAAGACAGATTGTATGGAATAGAGCTCATCCCTTTGAGCTGATCATTGGTGATCCAGGTGTTGGAGTTAGAACTAGAAGTGCTACTCAGAATGAATGTCATTATTCAGGGTTTCTATCTGAAATGGAGCCAAAGAAGACTAAGGAAGCACTGACTGATCCAGATTGGGTGATTGCTATGCAATATGAACTCAATCAATTTGAACAACAGCAAGTCTGGAAGCTGGTACCCAGACCAAAGAACAAGAAAGTAGTTGGTACAAGATGGGTATACAGAAACAAGCTAGATGAGGATGGCATTGTTACAAGGAACAAGGCAAGACTGGTTGCTCAAGGATATTCACAAGATGAAGGCATTGATTATGATGAAACCTATGCACCAGTGGCTAGACTTGAGGCCATCAGGATGTTTTTAGCATTTGCAGCTTACGCCAATTTTAAAGTCTATCAAATGGATATTAAGAGTGAATTCCTGAATGGTGAGCTAGATGAAGAAGTGTATGTGGAACAGCCCCCTGGCTTTGAAAATCAGGAGCTGCTGGACTTTGTGTACTTTCTCTTCAAGGCTATCTATGGTCTCAAACAAGCCCCAAGAAAATGGTATGACACTCTCTCTGGTTTTCTTTTAGAAAATGGTTTTGTTAGAGGTATCATAGACAAAACTCTTTTTTCAAAGAAACCCAAAAGTGATATGATATTAGACCAATTCTATGTGGATGACATCATATTTGGGTCTACTAATGATAATCTCTGTAAGAGATTTGCTAAGTTAATGCAGAGTAAGTTTGAAATGAGTACGATGGGTGAGCTGAAGTTCTTTCTTGGGTTGCAAGTAAGTCGAAGGTTAAATGGAATATTTATTTGTCAATCCAAGTATCTCAAAGAACTCCTCAAGAAGTATCACATAGAGGATTCAGCATCAGCAAGAACTCCATCTTCAGCAGCAGTCAAACTGGGAGCTTGTGATAACTCTATCAAGGTAGAAATTACAAGCTACAGAGGTATGATTGGCTCCTTACTCTATGCAGGTAGTGTTGTGGATAGAAAGAGTACCTCTGGGAGTTGTCAATTCCTAGGAGGTAGATTTATTTCCTGGTATAGCAAGAAACAGCAAACAGTATCCAACTCAACAGCAAAAGCTGAATATATTGATGCTGGAAGCTGCTGTGCTCAGATCTTATGGATAAGGAATCAATTGAAGGACTATTGCTTTGCATTAGACAAAATTCCCATTTTGTGTGATAATACAAGTGCCATAGCAATCTCCAACAACCTTGTGCAGCACTCGAGAACGAAGCACATTGATATCAGGTATCATTTTATCAGAGAGCATGTCATGAATGGAACTGTGGAGTTACACTTTGTACCCACACAAGAACAGACTGTAGATATATTCACTAAATCTGTTGACGAATCCACATTTATCAAGTTAGTTGGTAAATTGGGTATGTTAAACAGTCTTAGTGATTAACAATATCTATGTCATGTTTGTTCTTTCAAAAATTCATTTTCTCTTGTCATTTAAATGATATTTATTGCCAATTCTCATTTAATATTACATGCTTGTAAATTTAAATATTTCTGAATATTTTATTTTCTTTAAAAATATTTTTCTCATATTTTTTAAGTGGAGAAATGTATTTTTATTGGAAATATATTTATTTAGAATTATTTAGGTGTTTTTCAGATTGTAAATATTGTGGTTTAAATAATTCTGCAAGTTTATATGAATTTTATGCACTTCCATATTTTTCTGCATATTTTTCTAGGATTTATGGAATTTTCTGTGAATTTTTCTAGACTTTTATAAATTTTTTCATGCATTTTTATTAGTTTTCTGCATTTTTCTGTAAATATTTTAATTAAATTCTAAGTTTTCCTAAGTCTTCCCAGTTTTATACTAGGAAGACTACCGGGAAGACAAGGAATATTTCATTTTGTTTTTCATTTTTTTCCTTTTATTTTTAAGTCTTTTCCTAAGTCTTCCCAGTTTTTGAACTAGGAAGACTATCGGGAAGACTTACAGTTTATTTATTTTATTTTCGTTTTATTATTTAGAAGACAATCCGGTTTGTACTAGGAAGACTACCGGGAAGACTATTCTAAGTCTTCACGATTGTCTTCCCAAGTCTTTTTCCTTAAAAACGTTTGGATAGTCTTCTAAAGTCAGTTTAACAGGTTTTTTTTATATATATATACATACATTTACACGCACTTCTTCTTTAACATTACCTTATCAGTTTTTGAATTCCTTCCTTTCGAATTCTCTCAAGCTTTTCCAGAATCATTGATCACCATTATTCTTTGCTCAAGTTTTAACTTAGCAATACACTCATTCACTTCTTTCGAATATTAACACTATAAGTCGAAACTCTGCCCAGTTTCTTACTTTTCTTTTCGATTTTTGAGTGTTAAACTTTTAATTGTTTTGTTTGATTGTGTTCTTGATTAAGGGAAAGTTCTGTGTGTTGAACTGTGTGTTGAAGTGTGTGTGATTTTAGATCATTTGCCCAGTTCTTTGTGATTTTGAAAAGTTTTAAGTTCGAATTTTAGGATTAAAATTTTAATTTTGGTTAATTTTAATAGAATTGTGATTTTTTGGATTTTAAGTAATTTTAATTAATTCTAAAAATCCCTAAAATACTAATTTTATTTTAAGTTAATTAAAATTTCTTGTTTTATAAAAATGGATCCTAATTTTGAACTTGTCTTAAATAACTATGTTGGGTATTTTGATCCGTCTAAATGTAAGGTGGAACGTTTTAAACCTTGGATTCAATTTTTAAATAGCGAAACTTGTGTCAGTCAAGCTATTTGTGCCTCTGCACTTCTTAAAATTGATCCTTTGAGGTTTTTATGTTCAAGTGCTGTTATTGTTGGAGATTCAAAATCGTTTACGTTCAATATTTTAAACCAGCAATATACAGTCACTTTTGAGTAATTTTGTGATGTGTTATAGTTTCCAAAGGACAGGTTTGATCCCTTACGCACTGATGATGAGTTATCACAGTTCTTTGTGAATATTCATTATCAGGGTCCCTTACAAATGGTTAAATTGTCTAAGAGTTTTCTTGTAAGGGAATGGGATTTGTTCTTTGATACAATAGAAAGAGTATTTGGTAATTGCACAAAAACAAATTTTCATGGCATTACCAGTCTTTATCAATATATTGCTTATGCTATTGTATTTGGTCGTAGATTAAATTTTGCTGAAATTCTGTGGAACTTAATGCTTAACAGGCTTGCTCACTCTAGGAGAGATTCTGATAATCTTGTGAAAGTGAAGTGTTGGTACCCTCGTTTTCTCACTCTTATCATTAATCATCTTCTCACTGCTGAGCAGGTAGAGCTGTTTAGGGAAACCAGATTTGAAACCTCTCCAACCACAGATACTAAATTCTACACCAGGCTTGATGTCTCATCCAAATTCCTCAACATACATGTTCTTGTTTCACCATTGATGAGTCAATCCATTAATCTTCCTATCTTTGGTGAACAAGTTCCTGAGCCACATCCAGTTCCACTACAGGTAGTTATTCCTAACCCTGGATCTTCTTCTGGTACAATAATTGAAACCCAAGTGGTTGTTAGGGCTGACCCAGAGGTTGTAGAACCACAATCTCTGACCCAGGTCATAGAGACAAACTGAGAGTCAAACACTACTGACAAACAACTTGAGCCAAATGTTCAATCCAGTTCAAGAAGAGTTAGTGAAATAGCTGCAATGAGTGTTCCCACAGCTCTGTCTCCACCCTTAAAGAAAAAAAAACCTATAGGGAGGCATCTGTAAGCCCATCTGTATCCTCTCAACAGTATATGGACATAGATATGGCCACTGAACAGTCTCTGGAGACATCCTCTCAACAGGATGAATCTATTGAAATTCGCCATCGGGCCATGGCATCCTGTACTGAGTCAAGCACTCTCCCATTACTCACAATGGGAGAAGATATCCAAATAGATTATACTCAGGACACTATGCAAGGAGAGCACTTTACTTTTGATTTTGAAACAGTGCCTACCATAGTTACGGTAGAAGTGCCTTCACAGGCATCAGAGGGAAAATCTGATTCTCCGCCACCAATAATAGAATCATTTTCTCCCCTCCCAGAGGGAACATCTCTGGCTCCCCTAAGGGATTTCTCACTCGCAGTTTATACTGGTGAAAGTGAAAGGCAACCAGGTGAGTCTGTCACTGAAGCAATTCAGTTTACAATGTCAAATATTTTGACAGACTCAACCAGGGATTGGGATTTGCGAACTCCCATTGCACCACTGACCTCTCTTGAAGGGGCTAGGGTGATTTCTTATGCAGGTACATCTTCTGAAAATCTAGACAGACAGTTAGTTGTGAGAGATGAGAGTCAAACATATAGTGATACACAAGCACGTGAGTTGAGTGAAACACCACTGAGAGAAATTGAAGTGAGTGCACACACTGAAACAAACACTGCTTTGTTGTTGACACAGCTAGCTGCTCTACAGAAACAGTTACTAGAAACCCAGGCTGAAAATAACCTTCTCAAAGCACAAGTGGTTGAACAATCTTCCACCTCTGTATCTAATCAGCTGGGTACTGTGAAGGATGATCTGCAAGGTTTGAAGAATACTCTGCTCCCGAAGTTGAATGCCATCCAACAATCTCAAGTACTAGTGGCTTCAGACATTTCTGATTTAACAACGTCAAATGCTCATATTTCAGAAAGTGTCAAGGAGATTGCTGCCATTTCTACCAAGGTGGACTTTATTCTGCAAACAGCTGATGAAAATCAAACGTTTAATGAATAAAGGATTTCAAGGATAGAAGAAGGAATGGAGCATCTAAATGAAGGAATGAATCACTTGTACAATATGATAAAGAACTCACATCAACCTACAACACAACAAAGAACATTCTTTGAAGGAGGTGATGATGGTGATGAGGATGATGCTAATGAAGGAGGAGATGGAGGAGAGATAAGAAGAACATCTGAGGTGAATCCTAGGGCTTCCAAAGCTCAAACTGTAGAGGATTCCTCAACTAAGGGGGAGAAGAAAGGAGAAAGAGAAGCTAGAGGAGCTTCTGGAGTTGGAAAAGATAAAGGGAAAGGTAAACAATCATTGGAGAATACTGTCTTTGATGATGCCTACTACTACCATGGTGAATAGGATGACTTCCAATTTGACACATCTGGTGATCTGGAGAAGACCATACCTGAAGAAGATTTTGGTGAGGAGGAGGTTGAAGAGGCAGCCAACTTTGATGATTGGGAAGATGAAGCTGATTTATACACAGCTGACCCTTTGTTTCAAAAGGAGTTGAAGAAGCAACAAGAATAATTAATGAGAAAGGAAGATGAAAATGCCAAGGTCTCCGACATCATATCTCAGAAGCTAAAGATTCAAAAGGCTGAACATGAAGACAAACAACGTCTTCATAGTATTCATGTCAAAGAAAGGAGATTGGATGTCAGGATGAAGCAAGGAAGCAAGTGGGACAAGGCAAGGGAGATGTTTGATATCCCTTAGAGAGGCACAAACAATGATGCTACTTTTCTGAAGTTTCTTAAGAAGATCAGAACTGTTAATCCAGACAACTCATTATACATGAAGGCATTGAAGGAAGATATCCTAAGGCTTACATCTGCATTTGATCAAGTGAGGCAAGAACTGTATATCTATGTGTCTAGTGCTCTTGAAGGGTCATTCACCATTTCTCTTGACCTCCTACAAAGAAGATCTCTCTCTGAATTGTGGATTCTTATGAGTAAGGTAAAGAGATCTTCATGCTTGAATGAGTTTCTATATGATCGGCTGAGAGATTCTGTAATGAAGGCCAGCCCTCAATTTGTACACTTTCCTTATGAAGTCAAAATCTACAGAGGTACAACTTTAGAGACTGTGAGGCTGGATCCTGATTCCTTGAAGCTACAGACTGCAATGCAACTGGTGAAGTTGGAGAGTCTTCTGAGAACTTCTAGGTTTACTACTGTAGAGAAGTCTGAAGTTGCTGATATGATTTCAGACTACTCCACGGAGAAAGTTCCAAGGTATGCTCAGATGAAGAACAGATTGAAGAAGATCACCACTCAACCAGTAATGCCAAGTGGTGTGGTTTCTGAAAGTGATGGTTTCCTTGACAAAGATCTTCTAGTCACCTTGCAAGAAGCTGAAGAAGGTGAAATTAGAGACTAAGACATGATAGAGTTAGCTCAAATTTGTAAATGTTATATGTTTAGAGCTAGGTAAATCAAGATAGGAAAATGTATCATTTGTTCAGTCTAGAGGAACAACTATCTTGTATTTATCTTTATTGTTTGAATCTGGAAATTGTTATATTTCATCCAAAACTTTTTACTATTTGCTTGGCTCTTAAAAGTCTTATCTTTTCTTGTTTTAGTTGAGTTATCCTCTAGAGGTATTTGGTTGTTATTGTCTAACAAACAAATAGGGGAGATTGAAAGGCATATGTATAGGCCTATTTGTAAACACTGAGGATTCTAATCAACTTTAATTCAGATGTAATAAGTAAATAATAAAAATCAAATGTCACAGGAATCTCAGAAGATTATATCTGTCAAAGAATGAAGATTAAAGTCATCTATAGTCTTGAAGTGATTCTATATTGAAAGAAGATCAATTTGTTGATCAAGCCTCAGTGAAGTATTCAAGCTCAGTGGATTTATTAAAGTGACAGATATTTCAAGTGGTGACAGCAAAAGATACTGGTTACAGAGTTCTTGAATGAGAAGGAAGTGAATCACTACTTAAATTCAAACAGATAAAGAACAGACATTGTCGTTAGTCACTCATGAACCAGACAGTACATTGAGTGTCAACGTACTATTATGTTTATTCTTTATCTAAGTTTTAAGTGATTCTGAAATTAATTGAGAAGTCAACTAATTCTATTTACTCTCTTATAAATAATTAATACTATTAAGTAAATTATTTATTAAATTAATTCTGTAAAGAATTAATTTAATACATAATTTATTTAGTTGATTATATAAATTAGAATAAAAATGAACTAGGAAGACTTAGGTTTGAACTAGGAAGACTCAGTTTATTGATCTAGGAAGACTCACAAGTGAGTCTTACCGATTGTCTTCCTAGGCCAAACCCTAGTCTTCCTGATTGCCTTCCCTTTGTATTTCTTGTCTTCCCGAAAGTCTTCCAAGTGTAAATTGATAGTCTTTCTGCAAGTCTTCCTAATACAAATATCTACAAGTGTTTGCACGTGGAGATTAAAGATGTTGTCAAGTGTTTTAGTATATAAGACAGAAGACAATTCAAGTGAAGACATTACTTTACAACACATTCAACAGAAAGAAAAGACACAGAGCATTAACATTACATTCAACTGTCTTCTTCATTTTCTGAACTGTCCGAGCATTCAATTCTTCAAGTGAATTAATTCTTGACTTGATCTTAACATTAAATTCATAAGGATCATTTCACTTGTACTTCTTTGACTTTCTAGCAGATCATAATCCCTAGATTTTATATCGAACTACTTTTTAGTATTCGATCCTTTTTATTACAAAAATAGATAAATTCATGTCGAATTTATTCTAGGTTCGTTTTATTAAGAACCCTTGTAATCAGTGATCAAATTGTAACACTCGTCAAGTTTAATATAAGTTATATTTAACTTGAATATTGTTTCAGTTTTATTCCGCATTAATTTGTTCTAAATTGTTAAATCTTTAAAAGGACAAATTCGATTAAACGGTATAGTTTGTATTCAACCCCCCTTCTACAAACTTATCAGGACCTAACAATTGGCATCAGAGCCTTTTGATTGATATACTAATCAAAGATCCAATTGTTTTGAGATTTTTTCTTATACTCTGAAATTTTCATTATTCATTTTAAATCTCAAAAATGTCTACTACACAAAAAGTTGGTACTGTCAAAATCCCCATGTTCAGCAAGGAGCATTATCCTATGTGGAAGAAGAAAATGCTCCTGTTTCTTCGAGTTGCTAATGTTAAATATCTGGGAGTGCTGAAGAATGTTCCCAAAATCCCTATGATTGTTAAGGGAGAGCAGATAGAGAATGATGGGGTTACTAGAGCTGCTAGGATGTACCCCAATGACCCCAAGGACTACACTCCTGATGAGAAAAAGGACTCTACACTGGATGCCTGTCTACAGTTGATACTGGTTGATTGTCTGGATCCTATCATGCATAATCATGTCCTAAACTGTGCTACTGCCAAACACATTTGGGACACAATAGAGATAATCAATGAGGGGAGAGAGGAAGTTAGAGAGAATAAGCTGAAAATTCTCACCTCTTCATATGAGCATTTCAGATCAAAACCTGGTGAAGGTATCTCTGAGGTTTTTGAGAGATACAACAAATTAATCAATGATCTGAAACTGGAAGTGAAGGTTGTTCAACCTTCCAGTTCTAACTTGGATGTTATTTATGCTGAATTTGGTTTAACATCCATTGATCAATCTGGTGGTGACTACTACTCTTTGGAAGAACTTGGTAAGCTGGAGGATGGTGATTTGGCCATGATAGTCAGGAAGTTTGGGAAGTTCAGATTCAGAAGGAATCCGAATCTTAAGTTCAAGCCCAGGTTTCAGAGAGGTGGATCTTCCTCTTCAAGTAGCACAAGGGGTGGCTACAAAACTGGAACTGTGGAAAGAAGCACAATCAGGTGCTACAATTGCAATGAGTTGGGTCACTTTGCTACAGAATGTAAAAAACCAAAGCAAGTGAGAAGGAACTCATTCGATTCTAGCAAGAAGAATAAGATTGGGAAATCATATGTTGCTGAGGGAAAGACTTGGGATGATACTGATAGTGATGAAGAAGCAGGTGAAATTGGAAACCTTGCTTTACTGGCTAATGAGGCAAGCACATCATCAACATACATGTCAGAGGTAAAGTTTAATGATACTGAAATAATCTATCATCTTAGTACTACTGTTTCATGTGCACGTAGAGAAAATGATAGAATAATTCTTTTGAACACAGCCCTTGAAAAGGAGATAAAAGAATTAAAACTTGTGCATGTTAATCAGGATGAACTAACTGAGAAAATAGCATTTCTTGAGAATAGGGTTAAATGTTATATTCAACTGGAAACCATTCTTAAGGGTCAGATCAGTGAACTTAAAGTCAAGGCTAATGCTTACTATAACTCTTGTAAGACTGCTAAAGAAATCATCAATAAACAAAGTATTGATCATACAACAGGAATAGGGTATGACTATAATGAGTCTATTGGTGAATTAAGCATAAATACCCCTAATAGAGTCTATTGGTGAATTAAGCATAAATACCCCTAATAGGGTATCGACATGAATTTATCTATTTTTGTAATAAAAAGATATAACAATAATTGATAATTTGAGATACGTTCTAGGGATAAAAATCCGCTAAATAGTCAAAGCAGTACAAGTAAATGAATTCTAGTGGTTTAGATTTAACACAATGATTTTCTAGAATTAATTCACTGAAGAAAATGATCCTGCAGTTCTTGGCTTGTTCTTGACAGAAATGTTCTGATGATAATATAATGTTGAGTACTTTTCTGTCTTGATCACCTTTTTGGTTTAGTACTAACCCACTTGATAAAACTGCACGTTCTGTTTACTTTTTGCTTTCTGGAATGACTATCCAAAAATGCATTGGATGACTATCAAATGGCTTAGCATGACTATGATAATTTAGGATAATTAAATTAGAATTAACTAAAATAAACTTGGATGACTACCGGGATGACTACCGGTATGACTATCCTGGATATTCATTCCAGTTCATTTTAATTAATTAATTCAAATTTAATTCAAATTCAAATTCTAAATTAATTCTAATAATTAATTTATTTCATAAATTAATTCTGATAAATTAATTTATTCAATAAATTAATTACTTAATTTATTTGCTAAATTAATTCTAATGAATTAATTTAATGAATAAATTAATAACTAATTTAAAATAGAATTTAAATTCTCATAGAATAGCAAAACCAATTCTTGAACCACTTGAACTGCTGAAGAATATCCATTGTCTGAGGTTGTCATTTGATGCACTGTCTGGTTCATAAATGACTAACTTCAATGTATGTTCTTCATCTTGACTTTAAGCTGTGGTCCATTGTCTGCTTTTGACTGTTGTTCAACCTTTGTAACCTGTACATTTGCTGTCACAAATTTGAAACCTCTGTCACTTTAATAAATCTACTTCTTTGAAGACTTCACTGAGGCTTGATCAAATAAATGAACTTCTTTCAATGTAGTATTTCTTCAAGTTTGTAGGATGACTTTAATCTGTATTCTTCTGACAGATATGATCTTCTGAGATTCCTGTGACTGTGACAATTGAATTATTACTTACTTATTACAAACTTGTTTAAGTTGAGTTGAATCCTCGATGTAAACAAATAGGCCTAAACATATGCCTTTCACTTCATGTCCATTTCACCAGAAGGGTACCACTTTGTTGTTCCCTCTTCAAGAATGGGTCCAGAATACCCAATTTTCAAGAAGAGCTTCTTGAGGGTCTCATCACTAGCAAGCTCGGTGTAGGTATTTCCTGGTTTTAGCACAATTCCCAAAGCTGCATTGATGCCTTGAACATTGAGAGTGTAACTGTGCTCCTTGATTTTGAACTGAATGGTTGTGTTGTCACCATTTCCGTGAGCAACAGCTGTCTCCCAGAAATTTTCAATCCTGTCTAGGTCAAGAACAGGAGTTGAGGTAATTGCATACCCAAGATATGACTTATTCAGAAAAGAAACAAGCCCTTTGAAATCTTCACCAGCATCACTAGGAGAGTAGATGAAAGCAAAGTTGGTCTGAGAAATTGATTGTTTGGGGGCCATTTTTGTTGATTGAGAGTAGAAAGAAAGTAAGAAGATGAATTGCTTGGATATAGGAGAAAGAGTGTTGTGTTCACTTTTTGGGTGCAGTTGTATAACTGAAGAATAAAGAGGGAAGTTCAAGCGTTCAACTAAAAGAGTGGAAAAGTAAAATCGTGTCTTAACCCAGTAATCAATCACATGGGTTACTGGCTTAATCCTCTCTCCTCGTGGAGGATGATTGTACAATTTTAACGGTCCACTGCTCTTGACAGTAACCTGTGCGCTTAAAACAACCGTGTCAGTAACTTTGGTGTGATGACAGTAGGTTTTGCTTGACATAAACATTTTGCGCAAAACTTATTGTCATCGTTAAGTTCTTAAATGACAGTATCTCTTACAAATCTTGACAGAAAGTTGTTTACTGCTGTCGAGAAACTAACTGTCGATCATACCGTGACAGCTACTTTTCTTGATGACAGCAACCTTTGCGGGAAAACAATAACTGTCGAGACTTTGCATTGGAACTGTTTTATTAAACAATTTAACTAAAGAGACACCAAAAGAACATATGCAATATGATTACAGATTCATCATTCATGCACATTAGTTCGATCAATTAACTAACATAGACACATAGCAAGCAATAAGGAACTTTCAGAAGGAAATTGACAAAATTTTATTAATAAGCAACATGAGGGTTAAACTTCTACAATTGAAAAATACAATTATTCATCAAATATTTTCTTAATCAATTCTAGAAAATTTGCCCTAGCCTCTTCTTCTGTGGTTCCTTCTTCCTTAAGGAGTCTTGGTATTCCTTCTCTTGTTCTTGCCACTTAGCCTCTTCACCGGCTTTGGCAGCTAGTTCTTTCTCCCTTTCCTCATCAAGGAGGTCCTCCATCTCATCAAACAGAGCTTAGATTGCTTCCTTATATGGAGACTCAGGGCTAATCTTAGGCATGTATTCGATTCCTACTTTGTTTTCCATTTTACCTTTTTCTGAATGATTCACTAATATGACCTAAGGTTCATTTTATAGGCATACTAATTAAAGGGAGGTAAATGGTCAACAGTTCAGAGTACCCATACAACTACCACATATTGCAATTAAGAGTGATGTCTACCACTTATCCAACAATCAAAGCAAAAATGACCAATCAGTGAAATTCTTTGACCAATTTCAACAATAAAAACCATGCAAGTTAATGACATACAACGTCTAACTATCAAGTTTAAGACTGGCACAAAATTCAATTTAACACAGTCAAAGCAAACATGTTGTCAAAAACAGATAGAGACTTAAGTAGACAGTAACTTCTCATGATAGCAACTTGTGAGGGTTACTGTCACAAACTTCATTTGAACATGAAAATGTAAAAGCTAGTAAGTTAACATACCAGATTTAGCATTCCCAATTCACTTACCAACCTGTTAAAGGTTGCTTCATCCAGTGGTTTTGTGAAGATGTCTGCAAGTTGCTTTTCTGTTAAGACATAGATTAACTTCACAGTTCCTCTTTCAACATGCTCTCTTATGAAATGATGTCTAATATCAATGTGCTTTGTTCTAGAGTGTTGAACAGGATTGTCTGAGATGGCTATGACACTAGTGTTGTCACAGTAGATAGGGATATTGTTTAACACTAGACCATAATCCAAAAATTGATTCTTCATCCACAGAATTTGTGCACAGCAACTTCCAGCTGCAATGTATTTAGCTTCTGCAGTAGATGTAGACACTGAATGCTGCTTCTTACTAAACCATGACACCAATCTTCCACCAAGAAATTGACAGCTTCCTGTTGTACTCTTTCTGTCAATCCTACACCCAGCATAGTCTGAATCAGAGTACCCCACTAGCTCAAATCCAGTATTTTTAGGATACCAAAGGCCTAGATTAGGAGTGCCCTTTAGATATCTAAAAATTCTTTTGATGGCTAACAAGTGTGACTTCTTTGGATCAGCTTGAAACCTTGCACAGAGACATGTAGCAAACATTATGTCAGGTCTGCTAGCAGTTAGGTAGAGAAGAGATCCAACCATGCCTTTGTAAGCACTAGAGTCCACTTTCTTCCCTTTGGAGTCTAGATCCAAACTGGTTGCTGTAGAGATGGGAGTCTTTGCAGGTGATGAATCTTCTAGATTAAACTTCTTGAGAAGTTCCTTGACATACTTTGCTTGACAAATGAAGATTCCATCATCTTTCTGAAGAACTTGTAAACCAAGGAAGAATGACAGTTCTCCCATCATACTCATCTCATACTTATTTCTCATTAGAGATGAAAACTTCTCACACAGCTTCTCATTTGATGAACCAAAGATGATATCATCAACATAAATTTGAACCAGAATGATGTCTTTGCCATGATGCTTGTAGAATAGAGTCTTATCTACTACACCTCTTGTAAACTGGTTTTCCAATAGAAAGGCAGAGGGGGTATCATACCAGGCTCTTGGAGCTTGTTTCAATCCATAAAGTGCTTTGAACAGCTTGTACACAAAATCATACAATTCAGCATCTTCAAAACCTGGTGGCTGCTCAACATACACTTCTTCCTCCAACTCTCCATTTAGGAAAGCACTTTTGACATCCATTTGGAACACCTTGAAGTTACAGTGTACAGCAAAGGCTAGAAAAATCCTAATAGCTTCAAGTCTGGAAACAGGTGCAAATGTCTCATCATAATCTATTCCTTCCTATTGATAGTAACCTTTAGCTACTAGCGTTGCATTGTTTCTTGTCACATTCCCATTTTCATCCAATTTGTTTCTGAACACCCACTTTGTCTCAATAACTGATTTTCCCTTTGGTCTTGGAACCAATTTCCACATTGTTCCTTTCAAACTGGTTGAGTTCCTCTTGCATAGTAATCACCCAATCAGAATCCAACAATGCTTCATCAATAGCTTTTGGCTCCACTTGAGACAGGAAGCAGGAAAACATGTTGTCAGCAGAAACATTGTTCCTGGTTCTTACCCCAGAAGAAGGATCTTGTTAGGAATATGTTGTTCTTGATGATAATTGTAAAACACTTAGTAGATTTTGTATTAAGTCTATTTTGTAACTGTCAACGGAATGGTATGCTTTGCAGCTTCCGTTGACAGGTAGCTCATCAACGAAATGAGTAATGTAGCAATTGCACTGTACAATACTTCACAGTTTGATATGCATTTTGTTGTAGGTATTAGATAGGTTCTCTAAGTCATGTTGACTAAGTACTAGATAGGCAAGATAGGTTGGTTAATTGTAAATATATTATGCCTTGTAATTTTGCCTAAGTGAAGACATGTCAACGGAATGAAGATTACTCTATCAACGGAATGAAGATTACTCATCAACGGAATGAAGATTACTCATCAACGAAATGAAGAATAAAGCTATCAACGAAACACATCTTCCTGCTATCAACGAATCATTATCACTTTTCTGAATAGTTGACAAAGTGACAGTGACAGTTTTCTGACAGATCAAAAGGAAATGTAGAAGTGTACTTTGCATTGGAAGCCATCAAAATGGTCACTGGAAATAAGGAAACATTCCAATTCCCAATTAGGTTCTTGAGTGGGATCATAATAAGCATGAAGACAAAAGCCAAGATCTCCAAGGACCAATGGACAAAAGGGATGAAAAGCAAGCTACTGGAGGTTACCTTTAGATTAATTTAGAGTAGCCAAAAATAGCATTGTAAACTTCGGTTATATAACCAAGTGTAGCAGTTCATTTTTACATAAGCGAGTGAGATAAAAATAGTTTGTATTAGCTTCTTTAAAAGAGCACTCTCACTCCATATCAGGAACTGAGCAGCTGTGATACTTATTGTAACACAGATTATTTCCGAAATAAAATCATCTCAGTTGGATCCTCAAAACATCCAACTGAAATTTTATATTTGTTTGTGTTTTTATTTTCAGTATTGTTTTATTTTGAAAGTTGTTTTAAGTTTAGGAAATATCTAGAATTGTATTCAACCCCCCCCCCCCCTTCTACAATTCTGTTAGGTCATTTGGGATTAACAGATCTCTTATAATTAGGTCATTTGTGTGATCCTTGTTCCACCTTGTGGTTCTAGGCAAGCTTCTTGTTTGATCTGAAATAGTAGCCTCAGTTTGGGGAACTAAGTCTTCACCAGGGCAATTGTCTCCACCATTTTCTTCAATATCTCCAGAGTCACCATCATTTTGAATATTCCCTGAAATAGTCTGTGACTGAGCTGGAGTTTGATTAGCATCATTTTTAATGACAACATCTTTTTCAAGATCAACAGTTTGAGTGAGTGTGGGTTCTTCATCAACAATTTCTTCTTCCTCCAAGTATCCTTGATTCTCAAATCTAAGAATCTGCATTTGACCATCCTCATACAGTCCAGGAAACTTGGTTTCATCAAATGTGACATTTACACTTTCATCTATGATCCTGTGTTCCAAGAGATAGACTCTATAAACAGTCCTTTCTAGAGCATACCCCATGAAAATACCTTCATAAGCTTTGTTGTCAAATTTCCCTTTCTTTTCATGGTTGTCTTTCATCATTTAGCAAATAGTAAGGAGTGTTCCCATGAGTCTTGTTAATCAAGGTTCTGTTCTGTGTATAACAAGCTATGTTAATAGCTTCTGCCCAGAAGTATGTAGGTAACTTTACATCATAAAGCATAGTCCTAGCAGCTTCAATGAGAGTTCTGTTCTTCCTCTCTACAACTCAATTCTGATGTGGTGTCCTTGCAGCAGAGAATTGTTGCACAATTCCTTCATCCTTGCAAAAATTACCAAGTGTGGCATTTCTGAACTTAGTACCATTGTCACTTCTCAGAATTTGAACCTTGGCATTTGGAGTTCTGTCAAGAAATTTTAAGTGATCAATGATGACTTGAGCAGCTTCATCTTTTGATTCTAGATACTTCACCCAAGTATACCTAGAATAATCATCCACCATAACTAATGCATATCTCTTCTTGGCTAAGGATGGAACATTTACTGGTCGAAAGAGATCCATGTGAATTAGTTTGAGTGGTTCTATGTTGGTGTTGACTTGCTTTGACCTATGCACAGCTCTCCTCAATTTTCCCATTTGACAGTCCTTACACAGTCCTTCTTGATAGAATTCATGTTGAGGTAGTCCTCTTACTAGTTCCTTCTTCATCAGCATATTCATTGTTTTGAAGTTTAGGTGAGAGAGTTTCCTGTGCCAAAGCATGCTGTCACCAACAGTAGCTTTACTGTAGAAATAGTCAATCTTGTCCTTCTTTGTTGAACTCAGATCAGCAACAAGTAGGCTTCATTTCCTTACCCCTTTTAGAGAGAGGCTTCCATCCTTCTTGTGATAGATATTGCATACCATCATGTCAAAATCAACCTTAAATCCTCTGTCACTGAATTGGCTGACACTAAGCAAGAAGTGTGCTTCAATCCATCAACAAGTGCAATATCATTAATGACAACATTCCCAATTTCCAAACAGCCATATCCCACTGTGTAACCTTTGCTGTTGTCTCCAAAGGTTATGATTGGGCCAACTTTCTCCACAAATTGTGATAGCAGGGCTTTATCACCAGTCATGTACCTTGAGCAGCCACTGTCAATGATCCACATGACCTGCTTCTTATTCTTTCCCTGCAAAACAAATTGTATTTAAGAGGCATATGGTACCCAATCCTTGTTGGGTCCTTCTAATTCAGTATCGCAAGAGTATTCATCATTTTCAACTTTAACAATCACATTAGGAATCTTCTGTTGGACTCCTTTCTTCACCCACTCGGCTTTAGAATTAGACTTGATCTTCTTCTTAGTGGATGTAGCCTTCTTACTGTTTCTAGTAGGCTCAGAAGTCTCAATAGTTTGCATATAGAGACATTGTTCAGTAGATGAAATACGCAGATTGAAACAAGTACTCATGGCAGTTATTTTACAAGTCATGCAGTCAGTGTTGTTGCAAACTACCATAGATCTATGCATAATGGGGGTTCTATGTAAGTTACCATCTATCTTGGTCACATTGTTTTTGACCTCCTTTAGTTTCTTACAAACATGAGTTAAGTGATGTGAAGAGCCACAGTTATTGCATAGTTTTCTGGGAGCACTACTAACATTAGCATTGCCATTTCCTAACTTACCATTCCTGTTTTTAGACTTGTAGGTAACTGTGTCAATAGGATGTTCTGAAGTTGTTGTCGAGCTCTCCTTGACAGTACCTTTTACACCTTATGTCTTGACAGTAGGTTTGGAAGTTACTGTCTTTGAAGCTCTCTTGACAGTATCTTTGGAAGTTTCTGTCTTGCCATTACTGAGAAACATCTTTAGAACATTCTGTCTGATTGTTTGGGAAAGTTACTGTTTTGGGGATTTTGACAGTATCTTTTCCTCCAACTGTTGTACTGTCAACAGACTCATCCTCATCATTAAGTTGTTGTTTGATGAGCATGGCTTCCTCATCAAACTCAAGTTCAGAAAGTTTAAAAATAGGTTTGTTGATCTTCTTGAGGACATGAGGTTTGACAGAAACATCAGTTGAACAATCTTGATTCACAATTTCCTTACCAGGTCTTCTACCATACTCAAAACATATCCCTACTTTTTGATCCTTTATGTGTTTCTCATGATAATCCTGAAGTTGTTTAGAAGAGTTTCTATAGGCCTTGATCTTGAATTCATTTTCACTAATTTCATTCCTTAGAAACTTTTCTATTTCTTTAGCACAGACTAATTCATTTTTAAGTTTAGCATTCTCCTGTGCTAGAGACTCTATTCGACTGGTCTTTAACAAAAGCATGTTGTAAAGCATAATGTAACATAAGATGTAACAAAGATAACTACAACACAACAAAGAACAAGACATACAATAATATTAACAGAAGCACAGGAATCCAGAATCAAAGAAGAAAAGGTAAACTCAAAAAATCAAAATATGTTATGTATTCTTGAAGTCCGTAAACAGGTCACGGAAGGAAGTTCATGAAAATGTTCAAGCCTCAGTGACAAATAAAGAAACAAGACTTTCAAGACTATAGAAGTATGTGAATGATTTAGAGTCAGTACCACAGGGTTCCAGTGATTTATTTGAAGCAACCAGAACGACAAAGGACTTATCAGCAGCATTGAATTGAAGACATAGAAGAATTGATCAAGTGTTTTTCATCTGTGAACCAGACCAGTTGCACTAGTTGTCAGCTCTTAAAAGATCAAGTTGTTTTATCGTCTCAGAAGAAATTGATTTAGTCTAAATCTAAACACCCTGAAACTCAAAAGGTTTTTCAAAAGATCGAGTACAAAAGAAATAGTTCGATGGTTTTTTCTTAATGAAAACCATCGAATTTGATTAAGAAAATCTATCAGAAAACCATTAATAAGTCATTTGTCATTCGATAGTTTTTATTTAAAAACTATCGAAAGGAAAATTACTTTAATTATTCGATGGTTTTTAAAATGGAGGAGCAGGTGAAAAGGTTGTTTGTTTTGTCAGGTCGATGAAGAATGAACGGCCAAGATTATTTAATTAATTTGGTTCGATAGTTTTTCAATTAAGTCTACAATTAATAGAGGAAAGAAGTAGTGTCTTCTTCAGCAGAGAGGATTTAACATAGAAGCATTTACAAAGAGAGAGTTTGAGCTAGAGAAAATTCAGAGAAATTAATAGTGCTCAGAATTCTATCATTGTATTGATTTTGTGTAACCTTGAAATCATTGAAGCTAATCTATGGATTAGAATTGTAGCAACCCTCGAGGTTTATATTTATAAAATGATATATTCCCCGACTCGTGTTTTGATTTGGTGCATTTGATTTCGTATTAGAACTGAATGATTTATCCGCGAACGAAATTGAATAATTTGTTAGTATCGTATTCAACCCCCCCCCCCCTTCTATGATACTTTGGACCTAAAAATTGGTATCAAAGCTATTTGATTGACGTACAAATCAGATCCGGTGAATGAGACCAAAATCAAACAAGGCTTGAAAATTCGAAGCAAATTTTTTAACTTTCAAAATTTTTCATTTGATTGGAATTTCTTGAATTTTAAACAATTTGAAATTTTCAGAAACCATGAGTGCTCCAAAGACAACTGCTGGTATTAAAGTTCCCCCGTTTACAAGAGATGATTTCGGTTTGTGGAAGATGAAAATGATGTTATTTATCAAGGCATCTAATCCGTTGTATATTGGAATTTTAGAGAACAGACCTTTTGTACCAATGAAATCAGTAGGTGAAACCACAACACCTGAAGGTACTAGAGTTCCTCAAAGTCATATCCCAAAGGAACTATCTGAGTACACAGACACCGATAAGGAACTGATTCGATTGGATACAGGTTTGATGCTGATATTGACAGACTCTGCAGACAAGGAAATGAGCTATCAGATAATGAGTTGTACAAGCGGGAAACATATGTGGGATACCATAAACTTAATAATGGAAGGAACTGAAGACGTGCAGGAAAACAGATTGGACATCCTGACTTCTTAGTATGAATCATTTAGGTCTCTTCCTGGAGAAAGTATAACTCATGTCTTTGAGAAGTATACTAAGCTGCTTAATGAATTATCCATGAAAGGGAAGCCCTATCCACTGAGAGAAACAAACAGGAACTTCATGATGACACTGCCCCATCATGTAGAACACAAGTCCTCATCCATAAGGGAAAGAATAGATTTTACTAAGATGTCATTAGAGATGATCTATGGCAAGCTTAAGACTTCTGAGATGGAGCAGGAACAAAGAGTGATAATCTACGGACTAGGGACAGTGGGCAACAAGCACAATGCACTTGTGAGATCAGCAGCACTTGTAGTGGATGAACCAACAACTTCTGGTATTCAGGTTCAAACCCCTAGAGCTGGAAAAGAGGTGATTATAGAAGCTAAAATGGATTCTATGAATCTGGGTGTTGATGAAAGTGATTACTACACCCTAGAAGAGCTTGAGCAAATGGAAGACAAAACCATGGCATACTTAGCTGCAAAGTTTAGCCACATTTGTTTCAAGAGAAACCCTAAGTACAAGTTCAAGGGCTCAACCAACAGATTCCAGAAGAGCAAGTATTCACCAGGCACTGGCTTTAAGGGAGGCTACAAGACTGACATGATTGATAGAAGCAAATCAAGATGCTACAACTGCAATGAGTTAGGGCATTTCGCCACTAAATGTCGGAAGCCTCGTCAAGCAAGAGACAAGAAAGATGTCTATGAGAAGAAAGATTCTTATGATGAGTTGAAGAAAGAGAATGCTAAGCTGAAACAACAACTGGAAACCTTATCTGGAAAGCAGAAAGGAAAAGCTTATATTGCAGAGGAAAAGCTTATGAGTATGTAAATCTTGCCCTAATGGCTGACTCTTTAGAGGAATCACCACAATCATCCCAGGTACCTATCTTAACAACAATTGACATGTCTAATTTTGAGTACAAGAAAACTGTGCAAGATCTTAGTGTAGAATTGTTTAACGTACACACAAGCATGCTAGCATCATAAATGGAAAATGCTAAGTTAGTTCTTAAGATTAAAAATCTAGAATCTAAGAATGAAGAACTAATGCTTGTAGCTGTCACATTAGAAGATCTTAAACAGAAAAATGAGTACTTAGAGATCAAGGTCAAGTGTAATGATGAGATAGAGACAATCCTCAGGAAGCAGATTTCAGATTTAGATTTGAAACTGAATGCATATAAGAACTCCGCCCTAATTGCTAAGGAAATAATTGATACTCAGACCTTAGGGAATAAAACTGCTATAGGATTTGACTACAGCAAGAAAACTGGAAAGAAGATTGTGGAATTTCTTGTGACATCTTCAGCTGTCAAGAAGAATACTCCACATGTTCTTAAAAATGTAGATTGTCCAGTTTTTTTTAAGCCGTTTCCAGCACTTTTCAATGAGGATGATCGAATCATTAGACAAGAATTGCTTGAGGAGGATATGTTGAAGGAAATAGAGATAAAGACTAAGTTGCCTAGGAAGTTAGTAAAAACTTAATTACCTAAAACTGATGTAGGTGACATAGTTAGCAAGGCTAAAAAGAACAGGAATGGGAAAAAGAATATTGTTAATCAGAATATTGTTTCATCTTCTCCCATTGCATCTAGGAAGTTGTGCACTAATTATAATTTTGATGGACACCTTACACATGCATGTAAAAAGGTTAAAGTAGAAACTGCTGATACTTCTGCAATGCATAACATGTCTGACATGCCTGATCTTCATGAACCCTATGGAAAGAAAGAGTGTTTGCTATGTACATACAACATCATGCATGCTTATTTTAAGTTGGTGAATGCATCTGGTAGCAATATCACTGATAATGTTGAATCCACAGATAATATGAAAATCAAACATGATAAGACTAAATTGAATGTTACTCCTGTTAAAGTATCTAAACCTTCAGGAGCCAAACAATTTTGTGTACCAAAGTCCGATTAATCAATCTGTGATTGCAGGGTAAGGTTAAAAGCTCAAAGGTCGTGTGGATTCTGGATAGTGGCTGTTCTAAACACATGACATGTGAAGAGTCCCTGCTTACAGAGGTGGTTAAGAAGACCGGCCCGATTGTAACCTTTGGAGATGACAACAAAGGATTCACTACGGGATATGGTAAACTGAGAATTGGGAATGTCATCATTGAAAACATCTCTCTTGTTGAAGGATTGAAGCACAATCTTCTAAGTATCAGTCAATGCTGTGATAAAGGATACAATGTGGATTTCAGAAAGGACAAGTGCTTGGTCACAAACAAGAAGGATGAGAAGCTTGCTCTACTGGGAGTGAGAAAAGGAAATTTGTTTATAGCTGACTTAAGTTCTACCAGTGAAGGAGAAGTTACATGTTTCTACAGTAAGGCATCTTCAGAACAAAGTTGGCTATGGCATAAGAAGCTCTCACACTTGAACTTCAAAACTATGAACTCTTTGGTAAAGAGAGAGTTGGTGAGAGGGTTGCCCCTGATGGAATTTTATCAGGAGGGACTATGTGAAGCATGTGAAAAAGGGAAGTCTAAGAAGGCATCACACAGAAGCAGAGAAATGACAAGCATTGCTGAACCTCTTCAGCTGATTCATATGGACTTATTTGGTCCAGTCAATGTTATGTCACTTTCAAGGAAAAGATATGCATTAGTGATGGTGGATGACTACTCCAAGTACACGTGGGTGTTATTCTTACATTCAAAGGATGAAGCAACACAACTTATCATTGATCACATCAAAAAGATAGAAGTGGAAGCTAAGCTACCTGTGCGGACAATCAGATCAGACAATGGAACTAAATTCAAGAATGCAGTTCTTAATGATTTCTGCTCAGAGAAAGGAATATCTAGACAGTATTCAGCACAAAGAACTCCTCAACAGAATGGAGTAGTGGAAAGGAAGAACAGAACCTTGGTTGAAGCAGCAAGGATAATGTTAAATGAATCAAAACTTCCCACTTACTTTTGGGCTGATGCAGTGAATACAGCTTGCTACACTCAGAATCGAACACTGATCAACAAAGATCATGAAAAGACTCTGTATGAGTTAATGGCCAACAAGAAATCAACACTGAAGTACTTTCATGTGTTTGGTGCAAAGTGCTTTGTACTTAAAGATGGAGAACATCTAGGCAAGTTTGATGCCAAAGCAGATGAAGGCATTTTTATGGGCTATTCTCTGGAATCTAAGGCTTACAGGGTGTATGTGATTGAAGATAATAAGATGTTGGAAATCCTGAATGTAACATTTGATGACACCAAAAGACCAAGCCTGCAAACTAGAGAGAACTCTGAATCCTTGGTATTTGAAAATCTATCAGGAGATCTCTCTGACATTGAAGAAGAACTTGAAGTTGTTACAATTATTAATAATAATGATAATGATAATGATAATGATTCTGGACCAAGTGGTGATAGTGGTGGAAATACTCAAACTACTACTGGATCCACTAGTCAATCAACAGGGTCAACAGATCATACTGGCAACAACTCAGGGGGAGCAGGAGAAGGATCAACTAGTCACACTCCACAACATTTTGAACATGGAGAATCATCAAGATCGCATCTGCCAAGACAAAGGGTATGTAATAGAGATCATCCCTTTCACTTGATCATTGGTGATCCAGACACAGGAGTGAGAACTATAAGGACATCACAAAATAAATGTCACTATTCTAGGTTTCTTTCAGAAACAGAACCTAAGAAAGTTGAAGATGCCCTAGATGATCCAGATTGGGTGATTGCAATGCAAGATGAACTCAATCAGTTTGAAAGGCAGAAAGTTTGGAAGCTGGTACCCAGGCCTAAAGGAAAATCTGTTATAGGAACAAGATGGGTATTCAGAAATAAATTGGATGAAGATGGCATTGTAACGAGAAAAAAAGCTAGACTGGTTGCTAAAGGTTACTCTCAAGAAGAGGGTATAGATTATGATGAAACCTATGCACCGGTAGCAAGACTTGAGGCCATCAGAATGTTTTTGGCATTCGCAACACATTCCAATTACAAAGTATATCAAATGGATGTGAAGAGTACTTTTCTGAATGGGGAGTTAGAAGAAGAAATATATGTGGAACAACCTCCAGGGTTTGAGGATTCAAAACTGGCAGACTTTGTGTACTTTCTATTCAAAGCTCTCTATGGACTCAAACAAGCTCCAAGGACATGGTATGACACTCTCTCTGAATTTTTTACTTGAAAATAACTTTACAAGAGGTGTCGTAGACAAAACTCTCTTTTACAAACAGTACAAAAATGATTTGATATTGGTGCAAGTATATGTTGATGACATAATATTTGGTTCTACTAATGATGATCTATACAAGAGATTTGCTAAGTTAATGCAGAGTCGATATAAAATGAGCATGATGGGTGAATTGTCATTCTTTCTTGGACTGCAAGTGTATCAAAGGCTAGATGGAATATTTATTTGCCAGTCCAAGTACATTAAAGATCTTCTGAAGAAGTATCAAATGGAAGACTCATTTACAGCAAAGACTCCAATGCCAACTGCCACTAAGCTTGATAAGGATGAAACTGGTAAGAAAGTTGACATCACAGGCTACAGAGGTATGATAGGCTCCTTACTATATCTCACTCCAAGTAGACCAGACTCATCTAATAGTTGTTAAGCAAATATTTAGATATCTTAAGGGAACCCCAAATCTTGGAATTTGGTACCCTAAAGATACAGGATTTGATCTTATTGGATATACAGACTCAGATTTTTCAGGTTGTAAGATTGATCGGAAGAGTACTTCAGGAAGCTGTCAGTTTCTTGGAAGAAGGTTAGTTTCTTAGTACAGCAAGAAGCAGCTGCTGGTAGCTTCTGTGCTCAAATCTTGTGGACGAGGAACCAACTCCGTGACTATGGACTTTTGTTGACAAAGATTCCAATATTTTATGACAACACAAGTGCCATAACAATCTCCAACAACCCAGTGCAACACTCGAGGACAAAGCACATCGACATCAGGTATCATTTTATTCGAGAGCATGTCATGAATGGAACTGTGGAGTTACATTTTGTACCCACAGAGGAACAAATTGCAGACATCTTCACTAAACCTCTTGATGAATCCACTTTTTCTAAGTTGGTTGGTGAACTTGGGATGTTAAATCTTTCTAATTGTTTTTTATTAGAAGTCAATAACTGCAAGAAAGTCCTAGTGAATACATGAGTTTAAAATTTTCCATATCCTTAGGACTCGTGAATTTATTTTTTGGAGCAATTCTCGTAGTTAGGATTATTGTACTAATTTTATGTCATATTTATGGATGATATATCTTCTGGCATTTAATTGGTTATTAATTCTAAAATTATTTAGGTGTTAATATTTGTTCTAAATATTTAAGCATCTATCTAATTCGAATTAATTTACTTTGTTTTAAACAATGTAGATTAATGCAGCATAATTTATTGGATTTTAATTGGTTAATATCATTTAATGATATTTAGTCAATTTTATTCTAATAAAATTGTGGATTTTCTGTTAGCTTTGATTTTGGTAAATTTGTAAAAGTTTATACAGATTCTAAGTTGACTGAAAACCAAAAAGTTTGATTTTTAAAACATAACAGGTTTTAGAAATTGGACAGGAAGCAAAAAATCTCGAATTTAGGAAATTCGATAGTTTTTCTAAGTACTAGAAGAAATCTATCGAAAGCAATTTTCGATTGTTTTTGGAAAAGGAAAAGAAAACTATCGAAGACAATTCTCGATAGATTTTGAAATTCAGTTGAAAAAATATCGAATGGAATTTATTTCTTGAAATATTTAAATTCTCGATAGTTTTTTCATAAAAGACATCTTCGATAGTTTTTGTTTTACACAGAAACAGCCTTCGATAGTTTTTCAGAAAAACGTTTTAAATTCCTATTTTCAAACACTTCGATAGTTTTTCAAAAACTATCGAAGTGAAGTGAAAAACTATCGAAGTGAAGTTGACATTTTTGCCCCTCTGAGAAAACTATCGGTAGTTATTTAAAAAACTATCGAACTGTGATTTTACAAAAATGCCCTTACAGTACATGGTGTATAAAACGTCCCCTTAGTTTTTTTTGTTCATTATTCCAAGAATAGAGTTTTATATACTTACAGAATAGATACAAACACAAAAACATCTTCATCGATAGTTTCTTCAAGCTTTAATCAATTAAAAGTGACAAAAACAATCATTTACCACAGTGATTTCATTTTTACAGTGAACCTACTGTGTGTTACTGATTAGGTTGAGTTTTTTTATCTAAGTTTTCAATGGAAACTATCGAATGTGTATGTGGATCTAAATCTTATTGTTAACTGTATTCATACTAAGAAATCGATTGTAAACAATTGATTTCTAAGTTTAAGTCTTAATTCAAAAGGTTAACAGTAAGAGTTCTTGATTTGTGTTTGGTTCGAGTTTGTCATTTAAGAAAAAGGGCTATTTTGTTTAAGGTGATTAATTAGAAATAATTAATTGAAAATTAGTTTTGGTTTAATTTAAATTTTCTGGAAATTTGAAAAATAATGGCCAGAGAATTTATCGTAACTAAGACTAATCATGTCTCGTATCAGAATGTGCAATCCATTACGAACTTACAGTTTCGTGCATGGACACAATTTCTGAACACACGTTCTTTAGTGGCTTATGCACTGAGTACTCATGCGGTCCTTTGTATTGATCAATTGACTACATTGTACACGACAGCCACTTACACATCAGAGAATAATATAAGTTCTTTCAGTTTTGTTGTGCCAGGGGGCAGAACAATAAGGGTGACGGAACATGATGTTAATAGAGTTTTACATTTTCCAATAGAAAACCTTGTTCCTGATCCCAATACTGAAGAAATACATGCTTTCTTCACTCTCATTAGAAGTCAACAACCAAACTTCTTTGTGGGAGAGTTCCTAAAGCATTACCTGACCAAGCCATGGAATTTCTTCTTTCACACTTTAATCCATGTTTTTACTGCTAAGCTTACAAATTTGCATGGCATTCCACTGTTTCTTAATAAAATAGGGTTTGCCATTGCTAACAATAGGCATATAAACATTGGAAAGCTTGTCATTGATCAGATAATTCTATGCATGGGACCACTGGATGAAAGAACAGGCATAGATGATGTGCTTTGTTTCTATCCTAGGTTCCTACAGCTAATTCTGAATGATGTGTTAACAGCTGAAGAACGAGAGATTTTTGATGGCGAGGAGACCATGGAGTGCATGAAGATGAAGAGCAATACTATAACAACTCTGATAAAGAAGAATCATCTTCTAGGGGTGCCTACTGTTCTAACTGATTATCTAAGAACGGTACCCCTACCGCTTCTACCCCCAGGGGAACAGTTAAACGAAGGTAATATTCCTGAACTTGTTGTGGCTCCACAACCTCAACCAATGGATGTTGATCCAGAGCCCTCAGTGGCCATTCCTGACCAAGAGATTGCAAACCCACAATTTCTAACCACGGTCAGAGAGCCTTTGGACGAGCCAAATGAAAACATAAACGAACCTCCTTCCCCTACTATACCTAACATTCAGACATCCTTGAGTGTAGAGGGAGATAGTGCCTTAGCAGCACCACATAAGGAGATACGCCCTTCAACAACAGCTCTGCCTTCCTCTAAAAGGAGAAGAATAGAAAACGAGGCAACTGTTGAAACTTCATTTCAAACTTCCAAAGAGCCCTTCACAGATTTTTCTGATGTTGATTGGGCTACACTAACCAAAGCTATATCTGAACCTATAGCTCAATCAAGCAAGGATGAATTGACGGAAGCAACTGGTGTTCCGACCATATTACGGTCAGGATCACTGGTTGAAGGTTCTAAGAACCAAGAGTCTTCACAAACGTCGAGAGAAGGTTTTGACCTAAATGCACAATTTCAAGGGTCATTATCTAGTCCCCAGATGGAACATATCTGGATCATGCGGGTAAAGGGTCTGACGTAGGTGCAGATCGGCAACTCAGTGACAATGAATCAATTTTAATTAAGGAGTTAACCGAGGAAAAGTCTTCACAGACTTTAGAGGGAGTTTCAGGATCTCTGCTGTTAATAGAGCCTGATTCTAGCCTCCTAGAGATTCAAACTCTAGATCCTTCAAAGGATACATCATCTACGGATGATTAGAAACTTGGTATATCCAAGGACGGGGACTTGCGAAGCCCCATTGCACCACCGGTGACCTCCTTAAGGATGGCTACGGTGAATTCTAATGCAGGTACAACTAGCACAAAGGGAATGAGTGAAACAAAAACACATACACCTGGCCTGAGTGGGAAATGAAAGATGAGTGAAACACCAACAGAAACGTTGAGTGAACACCCAGAGCCAAATGTGAGGAGTGACACCCAAACCCTTACAAACATTGATGATTTGCTATTGCCTACAGACAGAGAACTACATGTACAATCCACTCTCAAGGAGATGACAGTTCATGATCGTGAAGGAAATCCATTATTCAAAGTCCCTTTGCGGCCTTCCTTTGACCAAGGGATCTCCTCCAGTCAAGATGATGCTTCTTGAACTACTATTCAACAGAAGATTGACTTGGCTGCAGCTGATTCCAGAAGAACATACAGGGTCTTAGGCAGTGCATCTGGCACTATAACAGGTACTAAACAAGCAGTGGACTCCCTGAAGAAGGAAGCAATAGAGGAACTGGTTGACTTGAGAGCAGACGTCAAGGAACTTAAAGATGGTTTTATGAATCAAGTGCATGCCCTACAACAAGGACAAGAAGCTTTAAATGAAGACGTTCTGGTTATCCGGGATGGTCAAGCAAGGGTCAAGGATGCAATGAATACACTGTCAAGAGTGGAGTCTCGTCTCAACAAAAGATTGGATAAAATCGAGCAGACTACCAACTCAAGACTGAGTGATATTGACCAGAAGATAGCTTCTATACAGGAAATAAACAAGGACATTGCTCTATTCATGGAGAACCGGAGTGACGGAGTAGAGTCGATCTGGAATATGTTGAGAAACCAACAACCTGGTCCTTCAACAACCCATTATGCTGAGGATAACTTCGTGGAGGATTCCTCAACTAAGGGGGAGAAAGAAGGATGGGGGAAATGGGAAACTAATGAGAAGATCATAACCACTATTCCAGTGAGACAATACTGGATTGAAGACATTGTAGAGAAAGATGTTGAAGAGGGATTTGAATTCATGCACGAGCAACAACCACTGGAAGAGCATGAACCATATTATCCAGATCCAATTGAACATCCTATCTTGGATGATGATATGGAAGAAGCAAATCCTCTTACAACTGAACAAGAAGCTGCCTTGAAGAGATTGAAAGCTGAGAAAGCAGAAAGAGATGCCAGGCAGGCTGAGAAGGAAACTTACCAAGCAGTTCTGAGGAGTGAAAAGATGAAGAGATTCAAGATGTATAATGAATCAAGGAAGAAGAAGATGATTGATTTGGCACAGAAACAAGGAAAAGATTGGGAAATAGCTTACAACACTTTTTGCGGAGTTGAAGACGGTTTAGAAGTCAACGACAATGCTGAGGTGGAAGTTATCATTCAAGATATAAAGAGTGCAAATCAGGAGGATCAGACTTACTTCACTGCATTGAGAAACTCTCTTATCTTTCTGAAAGCTGGGGTTAAAGCAAATGGTGCCTGGAACATACAGATCAATTTCATTGAGAAAGGTACATTTGTGATTTCTATTAAGTTTTTCGAATAGAGAACGTATACAGAACTGTAGGTGATGCTCATCAAGATCCAAAGAACCACAAGGCTAAATGAACTGCTCCGTGAGAATGTTAAGGAAATCTTGATGAAGGTCAGTCCAGAGATTACTGAAGACCCTCCTATGGTTAGATTCATGACGAATGACTTGTTCAGAATCTGCTATCTTACGGAGGACAAACTGAGAGATTATCCAAATAATTATCTAATATCAGTTGAGAAGTATCTTAGATCCACTGGATTCACATCAACGGAGAAGGACAAAGCAGCAGACACTCTAAGAAGATATCTAATGGAGAATGTTCCCTACTATAGGAAGAGAGTGGAGAAAGGATTGGAATGCATACCAGACTACCAAACATGCCAAAGCTAAACAGGAAAGATGTTAACATTGCATGGTTGTGGGCTGGAGTGGGACAAGAGGTTGAATACATTGGAAGACACATCAAAGGAGCAATCCTTAAAGCTGGAGAACCACTGCACTATCCATCTGTGATTGATTATCAAGCTGCAAACTCCAATCCAGCGATTGAAGAAGGTGAGATTGAGATGGACTGAAGACTTGAAGCAAAGAACAAAAGAACTATCAGCTCAGACTAGAGGAGCAACTTCATTGTATAAAGTTTTAATGTTTCTTATCCAGAATGCATTTAATATTATTAAGATGTCTTACTTTAATTAGTTTCATGTTTCCTTAGTTAGTTGAGTTATCCTCGAGGTATTTGCTTGTCGAACTCTAACAATCAAATATGGGGAGATTGTAAAGCATAATGTAACATAAGATGTAACAGAGATAACTACAACACAACAAAGGACAAGACAGACAATAATATTAACAGAAGCACAGGAATCCAGAATCAAAGAAGAAAAGGTAAACTCAAAAAATCAAAATATGGTATGTATTCTTGAAGTCCGTAAACAGGTCACGGAAAGAAGTTCGTGAAAATGTTCAAGCCTCAGTGACAAATAAAGAAACAAGACTTTCAAGACTATAGAAGTATGTGAATGATTTAGAGTCAGTACCACAGGGTTCCAGTGATTTATTTGAAGCAACCAGAACGACAAATGACTTATCAGCAGCATTGAATTGAAGACATAGAAGAATTGATCAAGTGTTTTTCATCTGTGAACCAGACCAGTTGCACCAGTTGTCAACTCTTAAAAGATCAAGTTGTTTTATCGTCTCAGAAGAAATTGATTTAGTCTAAATCTAAACACCCTGAAACTCAAAAGGTTTTTCAAAAGATCAAGTACAAAAGAAATAGTTCGATGGTTTTTCCTTAATGAAAACCATCGAATGTGATTTAAAAAATCTATCAGAAAACCATTAATAAGTAATTTGTCATTCGATAGTTTTTATTTAAGAAGAGAGAGTTTGAGCCAGAGAAAATTCAGAGAAATTAATAGTGCTCAGAATTCTATCATTGTATTGATTTTGTGTAACCTTGAACTCATTGAAGCTAATCTACGGATTAGAATTGTAGCACCCCTCGAGGTTTATATTTATGAAACGATATATTCCCCGACTCGTGTTTTGATTTGGTGCATTTGATTTCGTATTAGAACTGAATGATTTATCCGCGAACGAAATTGAATAATTTGTGAGTATCGTATTCAACCCCCCCCCCCCCCCCTTCTACGATACTTTGGACCTAACACATGTCATTCTCAGAAGTGAGTGTTTTATTTAGTTTAGTTAACCTAGCAATTTCTTCATTAGCTGCAATTAAACTAGTATTAACATTAAACATTTCTGCACTCAACTCCTCGACAGTTTGTTTGTATTCTTCTTTAGACATTTCAAGTAAGACAAGTGAGGGTACCTGACTTGGAGAGCTAGAGGAAACCTCATCAGACTTAGTCATGAGAGCTAGATTCACATATTCCTCTTCCTCTTCATCATCGGTATCATCCTAGCATTTTCCCTCAGCCACGTAGGCTTTTCCCTGTCCTTTCTTGAAGTGTCCACTTGACCCTTTATCCATCCTTTGATTCTGCTTTGGTCTTCTGCACTCAATAGCAAAATGACCAAGCTCATTGCAGTTGTAACACCTAAACTTGGATCTATCCACCATCCCTGTTTTGTAACCACCTCTTGTGGCACCACCTTCAACCTTGGAGGAATTCCCTTTGCTGAACCTTGATGTCTGACCTTGGGACTTATATGGCTTGTTTCTCTTGAACCTTATGTTTTTGAACTTCTTATCCATGTAAGCCATAGTTGGATTACCCATCTTTTCCATTTCATCTATTGAATAGAAGTCTTCATCTTCAACATCTGTTAGTTGTAGCACTACCTTCTCATCATGATCCACAACCTCTTCAATCTTAAGTGTAGGTACTTGAGCAGGTTGGGTGATTTGGATTCCTTCACTAGGTTGAGTTATTCTTGGCACATGAGCTACAAGAGCACTAGACATATTTGCCATCTTTCCTCTTGATCCAGCTTGTATGGCTCTTTTCTGGAAAAATTCAAGCTCATATGATTTAAGCACACCATATAATGTTTCAAGGGAAACATTATTTAGATTTCTTCCTTCTCTTATTGTTGCCCAGTAATAAACAATTGTAGAAGGGGGTTGAATACAATTGTATAAGATTCTCGACTTATCAAAGTATATATCACAGATATGAAAGAATAATAACAGCTTTATTAATTCTGATATAAAACTGTTACAAACTCTCTCAAGAAATTCTGATGTTCTTGAGAGCTTCTAGGTTACAAAGATACTCGTGTATGATCAATTATGTTCGCTCTTCATAAATCGAAACCTAAACTGTGTTTATATACTACACAGCTTCTCTATCAATTACATGATAAGTTCTAATCAATTACAAAGATTGAAACCTATCCTAAATTGATAGCTTCATTACTATAAATAAGGAACCGACAAAATAAGCTTCCTTATTTAACTAGACTCGAAATAGAAATCCTGATCAGCTTCCAGTTCTGATGATCAATCCTGATCCCAGTCCTGATGTAGATATCCTGATGACAATCCTGATGTTGACGCTTGATCGAATACTGATGACCATGCTATACTGATGACGTCAGCAATCCTGATCAGTTGAGTCTGGATCCTGACGATCATTGAATCCTGATCTAACAATCTCCCCCAATCTCATACTTTGTGAATTAAAGTATAGATTCCTAGATTCAATGATGTCAAAAACATATTTACAAAATGTACAAATATTTACAGCAGCAACTTATCTGTTTAAATTCTTTGATAGAACAGATTCATCTTCAAGAAGTTGGATAACAAATTTTCTTCTTTTTCTTCAAGAATTTGAATCAGTCTTTCCTTAAGATTTCTGAGTTCTTCATCTTCCTCATTAATCTGGTAGATAGCTGCTCTGAGATTTTGTATGGAGCTTCTCTGAAGACTGTGCTCTTCAAGCAAAAGATAAGCAATTTCCTTCCCATCAGGATTGAGAGTAAGTTGAGTCATGCCAAAAGTCACTTCTTTAACAGCAGTGCCCCTTTGCATTTCCACATCTTGACCTCTTTGATTTAAGTACATGGGAGTATAATTACCATTGAAATTTCTGTTTCCATCTAGTCTTCTTCTAATTGTTACCAAGATCATGTCACTCCACACTTTGCACACTTCATTCTTCCATCTTAACAGATAATGAACATATTTCAGTTCCTTTGTAGTTTTCACCAACAAGTCTTGAATGGATAGAATCTTCACAGAACCATCTCTCATAAAATACAGAAGCTTTTCTTTTTTTTCAGAACCATCATGACAATCTATTACTATATCAACAGATAATAAATTGTTCAGGTTTTCAGAAGTTAAAATACCTCCAATTTCAGTCAAGGCATAAGGATCAACATGAGGTGTATTCATATATTCACCATCCCTGTGTCCAAGACCTCCTCTTGAATTGTTTGCCATTTGCCTCAGATTTGAGAACATTTGAAACCAGAGTGTTTTTTATCTAACTGACTCAGAAAAATCAGCAACACTTGAGGTACTTGTGATAATTCTCCCAGACTAAAAATTGATAGGTCTATCACACCTAAGTGTGTCAATGTGTTTCCATTTCTTATCTTTTTCCTTCTCATAAGCATAGCTTCTTTCTAGTTGAGGTTCTTGTCTGCTTGGATTTCTCCACAACCTTCTGTTTGAGAGTTTAAGCCTTTGTACATAGAGATTGAAATCTTTATTTGTTGTTCTTGTGATTTCTCTTCTTCTGGCTTCTTCTTCTTCATATACTTCCTTGTTGTGAGAATCCACCATAGTAGAAAGTATTAACAGATCAACCTCTTGTAGAATATCAGATTCATCAGGATCTTGAACTGTGTCAGGAACAGTATCAGGATTAGAATCTTCAATTTGATTTGTATTACTGAGAGTTGATTTTCTTGTTTTTCTTCTCAATTCTAGTTCTTCAACATTTCCATCATCACCAAAAGTAGACCTGTCAGGAACTACTAGAGTTTGAGTAGGTTCAGGAATGTCTTCAATCCTTAATCCTCTAGACCTTGTTTGTCTAGGCATAATTGGAATTGATGAGCTTCTTCTACCTCTTTGAGCACTTCTTCTACCTCTGCCTCCTCTACCTCTAGCAAGAGCAGAATTCTTGAAACTCTCCATCATTTCTCTTTGAGAATTTAAGAACTCTTCATGAGAGAGATCAGGATATTCTTCAGTAGCAGTAGATAGTGCCTTTCTAGCAAATAACTATTGTACCCTCTTATCAGTATGATAAAGAGTCACAACATCACCTTTCTTTGTTTTGAACTTCTGGAATAGGTTAGCAACATCTTCAGGATTTTCAATGATTACATCCTCATCACCCTCAGGAATTGTAGAAAGTGTATGTCCATGACCAGGCGTCAGGATTTGATCAATCATCAGGATTTGATCACCTGTCAGGATTTGTTCTTCCGTCAGGATCTGAGATTGTACCAATGTTCTCACTGTCACTACTAGAAAAACTGCATTAGACATCGGCTAAAAACCGATGTCTATAGAAAAAGAGAAGCGATGTCTTTGCATGTGTAGAGAAAGGTAGGGGTATTAGACATCGGTTTTTAGCCGATGTCTATGTTAATATTTAACATCGGTTTTTTAATAAGCAACATATGTCTATGTTCCTTTTTAACATTGGTTTCTTAATAAGGAACTGATGTCTATGTTCCCTTTTACATCGGTTTCTATTCTTTAGACATTAGTGTTCTGATGTTACTTGTGATATTTTACATCGATTTTTTGAGAAAGTGATGTAAGTTCTGTATTTTTTTAATACATGGATGCCCTGTTTGACATGGCCAAAAACCAAAACGAAATGACCAAAATCAAAAAACCAAAACCAAATATCGAAATCAAAAGGCCAATATACTAAAACCATATATAAAATTCAATAGGCCAACTACATTATCCAATTTATATCGACACTAACTACATAATCTAAACCATCCAAATCTCAAAACTACATTCATATAGGCACATTTCCTAGTTTTTCAAGCACATTTCCTAGTTTTTGAAAACCTTGGTAATTCTTTCCTTGTGTTGCTTGCCTTGGAGCCTTTTTTAGATCTTCACAATAGGTCCCCAAGTGCTGCAACTTCTATTTTAGCTCGCCAAATGAAGATCCCATTTTAGAAACTTCTGTTAATGTTGCATCTCTAGTTGTGGTGTGGCTTTCCTTACGCTAGCAATGTGCCAAGACAAAGCCATATTCCCTCATTCTTCTTCCCTTTGATTTCACTTTTAACTACTTAGAACAACAATAACCCTGCAATAAAGAGAGATAGATGACAAGTAATTATATATATCAATGACCACTTTAGAGAAAATTAATTGTAAGAGAGTCCTTGAGGAACTTGGCCAAAGTGGTCAATAATCACATTATAGATGATTCCAAGCATATGTATAAAAGAATTCTAAAACACTGACTCTGAAATAGTAAAATGGAACCACTAACAAGTAAAAAAGCACTTACTGCAAGACTGTCATTCTCATCCTTTAAACTCTCAATAAATAGTGGATAACTCGCCCTGAACGGGGCACCCGCCCCGTTAAACTGGGGAATGGACAGTGACAGGTAATTTGTCAAGTTTACCAAAGAAAGTACGTATGTCAAGTTTACCCTTAATGGTTCCTGATTCATACAGAGGGGTTGAAACAAAAAAACAGGAAGAACTTCCACATTTATAAGCAAATTTGTCTAGAAATCAACAAGTCATGCACAAATCATTCTAAGGCAAAAAGTCAGAGGCAAATATATATTAGAGACAACAAAGGACTGATGAAAGTTTGTTCTCCTGTTTACCAAAATATACCAGATGAGATAAGAGGCACAAGAAAGAATGTGGAAGATTATTTAACTTTGCCAATCTTCCTAGTGCAAAGGCTGACATTTCTTTTAGCTGAGCATCTTGCGACTGAAGCATCTCAATCAGTGGGCCAACAGCACCTCTTTGAACAATGTGTACCTGCACAATATATGATTTATATTATACAACATATATATTGCTTTAAATAAGGTGCAGAGAATTGAAACAGAATTTAGTGCAATAATAGATATTAACAGTACTGTTGGGGTAAAACTTTATAAATTCTCCATAGCGACTTTGAAAATTGTGGTTAAAGCCAAGTATGTCTACCTTGTAGTCTGTGTCAGTGGCGGCAAATTGCCCAAGGAGCAAAGCAGCTTCTCTTTGACTCTCTGAACACTGGGAATTGTAATCACAGTAATTAGGATTTAGAAAATATAGATGTAGGTAGGTGCAAACTACAAATTAGAAGTTCTAAAAATGAAATACAAACATTACTAGCTAGAGAAGAAATAGTAAAACCAAAAATTACATAAAGCCATTAGTACCAAATTACACAAAAGAAATTTGTTTTTCCTGTGAAGCCAATGTCACAGCGAAATTTTTTAAGCTGAACACTTGTACATTACGACCGTCCAAGTACCCAAAAGTTAGATCAGCTTCTATTTAGGGTAACAAGCTTTAACACAGACAGAGAAACCTGCTCATGCCTGGAGGAGTTCCTCGTATCATGCTAAACATCTATCTACAAGATATTTAATGAAGGGGAGAGGTAATTTAAATCAACTTATGCCATACAGATTGTGGATTTAATAGGAAATTGTAGTATTTTAAAGGGAATTTACTAACCTGAAGCACCATACCTTCAGTTCCACATTAGTACGCAAATGCAATGGAATAGAAAACTCAGGGTCTTTAATAATCGTGCTCCATTTCCCAATTCCATGTTTAGCTATTCCAGCTTTTAGAGCAGCTTCCTCTTCTACTGTCCACTTTTGCTTTGGAGCACCCATCAATTCCCAATATCACTATAAATTTCAGAACGAGAAAAAGAATCAGATAATGCTTCTTACAGCATATCTGCAAATCGAAAGACATAAGCTATGTATTTAAATAGAAATCACTTAGACAATTATTATATTGAAATTTCTAGCACTAATGAAGTAATAATTAAAATTCTTTATCGTTACTCTGCATCTAGTTTTTCTAGTAGTACTTGTACATATATTTAGGAACCAAATTAATATAGAAAATCATTCAAAAATATCAATAGATATTAATATAAGTGATGATTAAGTATCACACTTATAAGGTATTAAAACCTGAATAGCAAATATTTAACACCTGAAGCCATGAATCATTAACAGCAAGTTGTGAAAAAATCCAGATATGAAAGCATCTCCGGTTGTTGTGGTACTCTTCCACTGAACTCCTGTACAGTGAATAAACACACTGAAATACACAGCTATTCCAAGGACAGTGATCATTACCACTACAAACCTATTGTTTCCGATACATAGTACAGCACCAAATACCTTTTGCACTTATGAAATCGTTATAAAAACGCAAGTTTATATAATACAATGGAGAAACAAATCAATATTGTTTATATGAAGGAGCTCATAGCATAGAAATGGAATTTAAAAAACTAATTTATCCTTAATGCACAATATTAATACATTGTATATTGAGCTTCAGTTTGTGCAGTACGAACAACCTTTGTGTAATATATAGTAGTTACTCACTTCCAGCTGTTTCAAACTTTAAACTAGGGAAAAATGAAAGACTGCTATATCTGAGTTCTTTCAAGTGCTTGAACAAGTCTACATATGCAGAAACTAAACAACAGTGCACCATTACGTCCATTCCTTGATGGATCCATTTCCTGAACAGATCAATCCTTACATCAAACTACTTAATATAACAATCAAAAAAAGCAAATACAATAAAATACCATATGCATATGCACCTAGTCGATAATAAGTACAGACGCATATGCACCTAGTCGAGCAAATACAATTAAAAAAAGCAAATATAATAAAATACCATAAAAAAAGATTCGAGCAAAGTACCTAATCGACCAAATCAAGCAAACTACGAACTAGTAATCCAAGCTCCAAGCTACGCTCCAAATCTATTAAACAAATCGAACAATTACGTTAATTCAAATCGAATGAATAGAGATAGAATATTGAATAAATATGCTTCAAATCGAACTAATATTGAAAGGGGGTTGAACAAATATTGAATAAATTGAAAGGGGATGGATAGAATCGAACAATTTGAGTGGGGTTAGGGTTAATTTGAGCTAATTGAAGCTTTTAGTTGAAAAGAGAGGGTTAGGGTTCTTGAAGAAAAGAGGTGCAGAGCGGGGGGGGGGGGGGGGGTTGGTTTTTATGTTTTTGATTTTCATAAACGTAACAGGGGTTTAGTATTTTTTTTTTTATTAGGAATGTATGTTTTTTATTTTCAAATTTTTTTAGTATAAGATAGGGGGAGGTGAATTTTGTTAAAGGGGAAAATGAAAAGGGAGAAGCGCGGATTTATTTTTAAAAAAATGGAGTTTTACACATCGTTTATACAAGTAAGTAATGTGTAGATTATTATTAGACATCGGTTTTGATTTTTTCGATGTAAGAAAGACTTTTAACATCGGTGGCTTTCCAAACTGATGTCTAAAGTGTGATGTCTAATCTAGTTTTTCTAGTAGTGTGTCCTTACTCCAGAATCAGAAACATGAGTTGACTGCGTTGTTTGACTTTGAGAAGTTTGAATAGTCTTCATAACAGCAGCATCAGAGGTTTCTCCTTGTAGAACTTTGTCACCACCATCATTTCCAGTATCATCATTATTCCTTAATACTAGATCAGGTGTACATTTTGTAGAACTTACCTTCTCCCCCTTTTTGACATCAGCATTTGACAATATATTCAAAATTAAGGCAAGAGAGGTTTGAATATCAGTTACCTTAGAATCAAGTGAATCAATTCTGCTGTTGATGGAGGTTTGTTCAGTAATGACTGACTTGACTTGGGATTCCACTATTCTTAGTTGAAGAGCAGTAGGCACCTTTGTGAAGTTTTGAGAAATGTCAGTCCTTACTAATTCTGTAGCAGCCTTGACAGAATCAATTTCATGTTTGAGGCCTTTTGATAAAAGAGTAGTTGCCTTCAAATGATTCTTCAAATCTTAATTCTCAATTAATTTCACTGCATCATAGGCATGATCCAAAGCATATGAATAACTAACAGACTCAGAAGATCTGTACCATGAATTGTTCCATTCATATTGTCTAAGTGCCTCAGCAGGAGAAATTTCAGAAGGAACAGAAAAATCTTGTCTGAGATCTTTTCCAGTAGAAGCCTTGCCAACCATGAATGTGCTTGATGAACCAAAGTTGGTTCCAAGACTAGATTTAATAACTCTGGCAAGCTGATCCTTCTCTTCATTATTATCATCATCACTATCATCACTATCATCAGCATCAGAATCAAGAGTAACATCAGGATCAGGAATTGCAATACCTTTTAGCTTATCCTGGGATGCTGTGATAGAATCTGTCATTGGTCTTGAGCTTAGTGGCTGTATCAGGATTGGCTTATCAGTAGCACCACTAGCGTCAGGAGCAACACCGTCAGGATGAGATAAGCTTGCATCAGGATTTGATACTGATGGTTCTTGTGTAGCATGAGGTTCTGAAGCTGTTTTAACACTTTGAGTTAAAGGTTCTTGTGTACTTCCCTCATTGACAGTGTCCTCGACCATTCTTTCATTTTCACCAGAAATCCCTTGAGCATTGTCAGGAAATTCCTCAGAAGTTGTAGCTTTGCCTGCATCTTTAGATGGTTCTTGTGTGGCTGGAATAAAAATGTTTGCATTCTCCCTTTGAGAAAATGGTTCTTGTGGGACTATTCCAATAGCTAAGCCATCACTCAAACTTTGATTGAGTGGCTCTTGTGTGGCAGGATCTTCAGTAGCTGCTGAATCACATTAAGATTCAGGTTCTTGTGAGCTTGATCCTTTCAGCTTCTTCTGTCTCTGAAAGACCTTTCCCTCTGTTTTCCTTTTCTTCTCCAATGGATGAGATTGGAAGCAGCAGCACCATACTTCTCCCATGAAATATCAACATGTCTTGTAGTGGGAGAGGATTTGGCTGGAGAGTCTGAAATAGAGACAACTTTTGTTGGAGTGACATCAGGAGTAGCAAAGTCAGGATTAGCTTGAGCATCGGGATTTGACTGCTCATCAGGAATTGATAGATCCTGACCATCAGTAGTCTGTGTCTCCAAAGGAATATGATACCTGCTTTTAGATAATTTCCTTTTCTTCTGTGGCTTAGATGATGGTGCCACAGCTTCAATAGCAGTATCAGCAACTTCCTTGATTATCTTAAATTTAGAAGAGATTGTCATATCATCCTCAGAATCAGTTTCATCTCTTAAAATCAACTTTTTTTACGTGAACATCCTCAACTCCCTTGACAAGAACAGTCTTTGCATCCTTCTTCACCAGGACCCTTTGTACACCCCCTTGTTTCTTCTTTTTGGTGAGTGGTGTAGAGGAAAAATCATTTGATCCTGATTGTCTTCTAGAAAAAAAATGAATTAAGATTGAAAATTAAAACTTAATACTTAATCACAGACTAAGTATAAATTTTATTTTCCAGAGAATACCAGCAATGTTGTTGTCAATATGTCTTTGTACTTCTGATTTTCACATCAGTTTCTCCTTTGACATAAAGTTATAGACATTCATTTTGAGTTGCACTTCTTGTCTAAACACCTGCATCAGGATCTCCAATTATCAAATCAGGAGTATGACTTGCAGTCCATTTCCTGGCTGATTGTAAGTCATTTCTTGATGTAGATGCTCCCCCTGGATTGGTGTTATCTTGAATAGAAGAATTTGTTTCATTAAAAGCTCCCCCTGAATTGTTACTATCTCCTCCTGATGGATTATCAGGATTGTCACTTGAATCAGTATCTGAAGAATTTTGTCCTGATGATTGAGTAGACTCAGAATTTGTAGCAGTTTGTTGTTGCTCCCCCTCAACATTTGCACTACTAGATGAATCATCATTTTTTGCATCATCAGTATTAGCACCATCAGGAATTGGTGTGTCATCAGGATTTGATGGATCATCAGGATTTGGTGACCCATCAGTATCTGATGAATTGACAGGATCTGATTCATTTTCTTCAGGTTCCTTGGTAGCTTCATTTTCAAAAACCAATCTATCATGTGAGTCTTCATTCAATCCAATTATCTTCTTATCATCAAAAGATACGTGTATTGACTCCATGACAGTTCTTGTTCTCAAGTTAAAAACTCTAAAGGCTCTTGATACAGGATAGCCTATGAAAATTCCTTCAGCAGCCTTAGTTTCAAACTTTCCTAGCTGTTCAGGATGAGTTCTGAGAACAACACATTTACAGCCAAACACATGCAGATGCTTCAAACTTGGTTTCTTCTCCTTGAGAGATTGATAAGGAGTAACACCATGTCTGTTTATCAAAGTGAGATTTTGAGTATAACATGTTGTATTGACTGCTTCTTCCCAGAAATATGTAGGTAATTTAGCTTCTTCCAACATAGTTCTGCCAGCTTCAATAAGAGTTATATTTTTCCTTTCAACTACTCCATTTTGCTGAGGTGTGCCAGGAACAGAGAATTGTTGAATAATTCCTTTGTATTTGCAGAACTCTTCCATCTTTGAATTCTTGAATTCAGTACCATTATCACTCCTCAGTATCTTGACTTTGTACTTTGTGGTTGTCTCAATCATTCTCAAATGATCCAACAGTATTTCAGGAGTTTCATCTTTTCTGTGCAGAAAATACACCCAGGTGAATCTAGAATATTCATCAACAATTACAAGAGTGTACCTTTTCTTACTTATGGACATAATGTTGACTGGTCCAAATAGATCAAGATGCAGCATGTGATATGGTTCTTCAATAGAGGATTCTGATTTACTCTGGAATGATGTCCTTCTTTGTTTAGCCTTTTGACAAGCATCACAGAGTCCATCAGGAGTATACAAAGCTTTAGGTAATCCTCTCACTAAATCTTTCTTAACCAACTCATTGATATTGCTGAAGTTGAGATGAGAAAGCTTCTTGTGCCAATTCCAACTTTCATCTATTGATGTTTTACTGATTAGACATGTAGGGGAGCCATCAGTATTTGAGAGAATGTTGGCTTCATAAATGTTACCATGCATGTAGCCAGTCAGTGCAATCTTTCCTGTTTCTTTGCTGACTACTTCATAATGTGTGGAATAGAAATTGACATGATAACCTATGTCAGTGATTTGACTAATACTCAACAGGTTGTGTTTTAGTCCCTTCACTAGAGCTAATTTTTCAATGATGACATTTCCAATGATTATATTGCCATATCCCAAAGTTTGTCCAATGTTGCCATCTCCATAAGACACATTTGGGCCAGCTTTTTCCTCATATTCTGATAACAGGGTCTTGTTTCCAGTCATGTGCACAGAACATCCACTATCCATGACTAACACATTTTTCTTTTTACCCTACAATCAGAATGTTAAAACACTAGTTAGAATGTTTAGGAACCCACACTTGTTGGGTTCCTTTTCCATGCAATATATTAATTTTAGCAGCAGAAGTCTTTCTGACTTTAGCAGTCCTGACAGGATTAACTCCATCAGGATTTGCTCTGTCAGTATCAGTATTAACAAAAGCATGCTTCACATTGACATTCTCAATTTTACCAGACTTTGTACTTCTATTAAACTTAGGCAATGGATCATAAAAGTTATAGTACAAGTCATGGTATTCTGCACAAGTATAAATTGAATGCCATATACTACCACAATGAAAACAGGACTTCTGTGGTTTATAAAATACTGATCTACTCCTGACATCAGAAATAGAAATTTCAGTAATTTTCTTTAAACTCTTTTTGCAATCAATAGCAAGATGAGTAGAGTTACCACAGTTAAAACAACATTTTCTAGGTGCATTTGGGACATATTTATAACCATTTTCTTTATTAATCCCAATTTTACCATTCCTGTTTCTTTTGACAATTGGTTCCTTCTTTTTATCTGTAACTTCACAGATCTTATCATTGAGTTACAGATCTTATCTGTAACTTTTGACACAGATAATTATTTTTGAAAAGAAATGAAAAGGATAGATAGGGTTTTAGGGTGAAAATTTAAAACGACGCAGTTTAAGTGAAGACACAGATAATTATTTTTGATGATGAAAATATTATTTACATAGGTGTATGTGTGAAAATATAATTAATAATTTACTAGATAAAAACTGATATTTATTATTTTATTTGATTACACTAAAATATTTAGGATTATTCTTGTATGAAAAATTATTTGAGGACATTTATTTATTTATTTCAAAAAACAATCTATTTAACTATTTAAAAAAATAATTGATTATTTTTAGATATTCTATTTAACTACTGCTTATTTTAAATGAAAATATTCAATTATATTAAAGAACAAAATTTTATAACATTTTTAAATATTCCATTAGGTTATTTTAACTATTTTTAAAATTATATTCTATTGTTTTTGACTGAAAAATATATTTTACTGTTATATTTTTACTTGTCAAAACTACCAGAAGTGTGACAGGTTTATGTCGCAAGCTGGTTACTTACGACAGATTTATGTCGCAAGTTGATTACTTGCGACGGATTGTTGTCACAAGGAGGGAAGTTGCGACAGATTGCGGTCATAAATTTATTCTGTTTTCCAGAATGTGTGTCATTGTAACTCTATCCAACAATGGTAAACCTGTCATGTTCATGCAGTTTCCAACAATTTAAAAATTAATAACTAACAATAATATTTGGTTCATAAACATTAAAATGCATAATGAATTCACAAATTAATGAAACATTACATTTAGTTCACAAAATAGTAAAACTAACAAATCAACTTAGATATCATCATAACCATCATCTTCGCTTCCACTCTCTTCACTTTCATTCTCTTCACTTTCATCATTGTCTTCGGGTTCTTCTTCATCATATGACTCCACTATTGGTAGATTTTCATATTGACTAAAATCAACAAATAGGTTGATCGGGGGAAGCTCCACCGGCCTATCCTCTAGCGGTTCTTCTTCAAGAACATTTTCATTGTAGGCATTAGTAGTCTCATCTAGTGGACGACTTCTTGTTACAACAACTGTGTGCATTTTACTCTTCAAATTCTTCACAATAGGTACATAATAGACTTGTGTCGCTTGACTTGATAAGACAAAAACATCATTTCCTCTTAGCTTAGATGTCATGTCTATTTTAACAATTTTATTTTTGTCAACTTTTACGCCCCTTCTATTATCAAACCAATGACACTTGAATAACACCACTTTGTTCACCTCGTTGTAAATAAGTACAATAATATCTTCCAAACGTCCATAATAGTCATTAACAGTGTCATCATAACAGCTTCCCTTTACAAGAACTCCCATATGTGTCTTTGTGCATTTGAATCTATAACCATTCACATCACATCCTCTATAAGAGATCACATAAGGTGATGGAACTCTTATCAAGTACTTGAAGCGTTTATAATTGTCACGATCTCCACGTACCTAAAATGCCATAATTTATCAAACATATATCTCACTACATATGTCAAACTATGAAGGCATTGAGTAAAAAATCAACTTACCTTGTTAAGCATCCACTTTTTGAACTGTGTGTCAAGTAGTGTATTCATTTGATCAAGAGTGATAAGTGGATCTTGTGCTCTCATTTCCGCTTCAAAGTCTCTGAAAATGTAAAAGAATGTTTGAAAGCAAGATTCAATAAAGTGGTAAAATCAATTCATATCAATATATCAAGTGTTTGAATTCTTACAATCGATATGGTGCTACTTCTGGCATGTTGAAGAACACGTAATTTTCTGCAATTTGAAGCAAATTTTCATCTAAGAAGTAACCCTTGGATGCACCAAAAAGTCTTGTTGGATAAGTAAATGCCTCAAGCTTTCTTGGATCACGCAAGCTACCATCTACCTGATAACGGCCTACCCTGTTGTGCACTGTCTGAAAAGAGGACTCAAAATACAAGGAACAGAAATTTACAAGTTCTTCCTCGGCATAACGTTCAACAATAGAACCTTCAACTTGTGCCTTGTTTTTCACTTTTACTTTCATCCGATGCATCTGCCTTTCAACCCAATACATCCATCGATATGGGACAGGACCACCAAGTCTACACTCCTCTGCAAGATGAAGGATAACGTGCTCCATCGGATCAAAGAGGGCTCCTGGAAATATATTTTCAAAACGACCCATGATATTGATAATATTTCTTTCCATGATCACCAAATCATCAACAACCAATGTTGTTGAGCATATTGCTTTGAAGTAACTAGAGAGTTGACAAAGGGCATCATGCACATCATCAGGTAAAAGGCCACGAAAAGCAGAAGGCAACAACTTTTGCATAAAAACATGGCAATCATGCGTCTTCATCCCACTTAACTTCTTCTTTTCCAACTTGCTACATCTTGCAATATTTGAAGCACAACCGTCTGGCATCTTTTGACTGCTAATCCATGTATAAACCATAAGTTGCTGCTCTCGAGAGAGTGTGTATGGTGCCTTGGGTTTTGAAGTGCCTCGCATCCATAACTCTTCTCTAATGCCAAATGCTTTGAAATCTGCTCTTGCATTATTAGTATCCTTGGATTTTTTTGGTGCCCATCACTGTGTGAAAGAAATTATCAAACACATTCTTTTCAGTATGCATGACATCAATGCAATGACGCAGACGTAGAGAGTCCCAATATGGAAGCTCAAAGAAAATGGAGAAATGTGTAAAATTATGAGTCACACCAAATCCTTGCGCCCTAGACTTTGCAGATCCTTTCCCATGTGGTGGAAAATATATTCTTACACATTTATTACGAACTTGCCACCCTATTTGTCGTGTCTGATTATGGCCCGGTCTTCTAAATTTTTTTACCGTGCCCCAGAAACTGCACTTTCGACTGTGAGGAAGTTGTGAGGCCCTGACACTTCCCATACAAACTGGACAAGCTAGCTTGCCTTTGGTTGACCAACCGCTCAACATTGCCAACGCCGGAAAGTCATTGATTGTCCACAACAAGGCTGCTCTCAGAATGAAGTTGTTCTTTGTAAAAGCATCATAAGTTTCTACACCAACACTCCACAACTGTCTCAACTCATCAATAAGTGGTCTCAAGTAGACATTGATGTCTCTCGTGGGGCTTTTATCCCCAGGTATGAGTAGTGACATGTACATGTATGCATCCTTAATGCACATAGAAGGTGGGAGATTGTACACAACCATAATAACAGGCCATACTGAATAATTCCTGGCAGACTTGTTGCTATAAGGAGAGAATCCATCAGTAGCAAGTCCAAGTCTAATATTTCGAATGTCATGTGAAAAATCTGGATAATTCATGTTAAACTGTTTCCACTCTTCCCCGTCCGCCGGGTGCGTCATAATCCCCTCGATCATCTCTCTAGTCTTGTGCCACCTCATACTCTCAGCAGTGCGAGATGACATGTACAACCGCTGTAATCGCGATGTAAGCGGAAAATATCTCAAAATCTTCCTTGGAATGCATCGTTTATTGCCCTCTTTTGCCAGTTTATAGCGACTCGTGCCACAAATACTGCACTCTTGTCTATCACTGTCATCACCATAAAACAACATGCAATCATTCTCACATGCATGAATTTTTTCATATCCCAAATTTAAGTCTTTCATCATCTTCTTGATCTCCCGGTAACTCGGAGGTAAATTGTGATTTTCTGGCAACACATCCCCAATAAGACCTAATAACTCATTGAATCCCCTCTCACTACATCCATGGGTACTCTTGAAATGCAACAATTTGCTCACAAATGACAACTTTGTATGATTGGTGTTCCCGGGATATAATGGAACCTCTGCATCATTTCCCAAACCAAAAAATCTAGGAGTTTCATGGTTTGGATCCCTTTCACCAAATCCGCCCGCATCCCTCAACATCTCATAAGGATCAAATACATCATGATCATCATCATCATCAATTTCATCTCTTGAGCCACTAGAATGCGAACCTTCATCACTTTCGCTAGAATACAAATCTTCATCACCTTCACCGTGAGAATCCCAATATGTGTAATTTGGAAGAAATCCATTCGACACAATATCAAATCTAACTTCATCAAGACTTTTTAAAGTAGAATTACAACAAGTACAACATGGACATCTAATCCTCCCATCCGCTTCCTTGCAATTACGCTCGGCAAAACTAATAAATTCATTAATTCCATTTCAAAAATCTTGACTAAGACCATTTACACCTCTTTGATTAGGACGACTTATCCAACTACGATTAGAAGACATCTACAATTACATATAACATATCATCAATCACACAAATATATACATACAAATATACTAAATAATTGAGAAAATTGAAATAAAATGTGCAATAAAAAGAAACTAAATTAAACAAACATGTAATTAAAGTAATTACTTACCTTGATGAATGAAATCAAGTAGAATGATGCATTTGTTGAAATTTTTGAGCTCCAAAATGTGAAAAATTGGAGGAGAGAATGTGAGGGGTGCGTTGAAGTAAAGAAATGAAAGTCTACTGCCTCTTTCGGCATAACTGCTTTAATTTGCGACAGAATATATACATTTCGTCGCAAGGTGTATTAAAATAATATTTTCTCCCCAGCTTATTAATTGCAGGCCGTTGGGTATTGAAGGTGTACAGGTAAGCTTGCGACCGAATCTGTCGCAAGGTATAACTATCGACGGAATACATAGGAATCCGTCACAAAGTAATTAACGACGGATAGTCTGTCGTAAAGTACTTTATGACGAACATTACATTCCGTCCCAAGTTCAAATTTATGACAGAATATTTAATATTTCTGTCACAAGGTATCTTAGCGGGAAAATTAACCCACCTAAAAACTAGAAGCGGGAAAGTAAAATATTAAATTATTACCTGTGCGGGAAAAATAATAATAAAATATTAAAATTGCGACGAAAATATTCGATCACAAAGTATCTTGCGACGGAATGTATTATTTATGTCGCAATTTGAACTTGTGACTGAAACTTACTAAAATTCTGTCACAATTGCCCGTTCCTCTTGTAGTGTGGTGGACAAGCATAGATGAGTCCGTGAACAAAGTCTTATGGGCCTGAGAATAATTATTGTCTTTATCATCTTTAATCAAGAAAATACAAGCCTTCAACTCTTGTTTCTATGCTGCTTGATTTTGAACATGGTCCTGAGAAGGCGAACACAACTGACCCATTCTTATTTGGTTGAAAACCTCCAATCCATGCTTGAATGGTTCCAATCTGAGACTTTTTCCATGCTCCATTAAAAAACCTACCAAATCTGATGTAGCCGTCCAAAACTACAAAAGATTCTTCCTTTTGCATGATTTATGTAGTTTGAAATATTGACTTGGCCACAAATTACAGATGCCTTCATGTTTAGCAGGAGCTAATCCTGTTGTTTTACTCCAATAATATGCCCTATGCTTTATTAAGAACTCTAAACTACCAAAACTGATTTTTATCTTCTTAAAAACAAGATCATTTATGACTATCCAAATGGTCCAAAGTAAGGCAGACTAGAAGATAACACCGGAAAAATTAAAATCCTTAAAGACTATGAACTTGAAGCATTTCTCTAACTCAAATGACTGTAAAGATTTTAGATTAATTTCAAGCCAATTACTGAGGATATCCCATGCACGACGAGCTAAGTAACATTTCTAGAATAAATGATCAAAATCCTCTATCTCATTGTTATACCACCCAAAAATATCACTAACCATAACTCCCTTCTTTTAAGAGAACTTAAAGTAGGGATAATCATGTGTCTATATTTCCATATAAAATACTTGACCTTGGGAGGTACTTTCTGCTTCCGGATTAAATTCCAAGTTCCTGGAGTATCAATTGACTGAAAGAATCTATGTAGCAATCACTAGACTGAAAACACCCCTTCATAACTTCCCAACACCTGATATCTTGACCAATGACCAGATTTACATTGTTAACTAGCATACTAAAATTTTAAAGGTCGTTTAAGTGATGATCATCAAACGTGCTGCTCCAGAAACACCTTGAAAAATGATCTGTCTTTCTCCATAGTAAAATCATATCCTTTACACAAATATATTTAGTAACACTAATTAGGTGCAATGTTGGAAAAAGCTCCATAATTATACCTTCATTGCACCATTGATCTTCCCAAGAATTTGACTCCGCCATCACGAAAGACCCAGCTGAAGTTTCTCTTGTCAAGCAAGTTACCGAAGCCAAAAGTTTTAACTTTCATAATGCTTAACAGAATGGGAGAAAGGTAACCTTCCATCAACTATTGTAAGCAATATCATTGTATTTACCTTCTACCACAACTTATGTTTTTCTTGGTGAAATTTGCACCACCACTTTTCCAGTAAGGACAGATTCTTAAGATGCAAAAAGGAAAACCCGAGGGCCCCTTTGTCCTTAGGAGAACAAATGAGGTTTCAATTAATTGAGTGCAATTTACTCCTTTGAAACCAAGTCTTCTTTTACTTCACCCCGGAAAATCGCCTTCGTATCAAGTCAATCTCCTTCAGAATAGTTGTAGGAACTCTAGAAAAACTCATCCAATAAACTGGAAAATTATTCAAAGCTGCCTTTATAAAAAATGAACGTCCTTGCTTGTTAAGAAATCTACATTTCTACCCTGCAAGCTTGGTTCTGACCTTCGTGACAATAGGATACCAAAATTTCTTATATTTAGGGGAGCTGCCAATATTAACGCCTAAGTAAGTGAATGGACATACACCAATGTTGTAACCAATAATTGTCATTCTTTGGTTTTACTAACATCCTTTCTCCTATTCAAAATGTAACTCTTTGTAAAATTAATTTTTAATCCATAGAGCAACTTATACAACTTCAGAACAATCTTGATACCTTTACAAGAGTGATGTGTGTTCCTTAAAAAAAAAAAGAATCGAGCCATCCGCGAATTACAAATGAGTGAACGAAGGACCAGAACCTAACTTAATACCTTGAATTATTCCTAAATCCTCTTCCTTTGAGATCAAGAGATGCACTATTTCACCTATTATGTTAAAAATCTTGGGGGATAGAGGATGCCCATGCCGTAAACCTCAGCTAGTACTGAATTCACTCGTTGGACTACCATTTATAAGAATAGATTATCTAGTAGAGTGAAGCAAACACTTAATCCAACACCACCATTTAGAATAAACACCTAATGATTCCATCGTATGCAACAAAAAATTCCAACTTATTGAACCAAACGCCTTTTCAAAGTCGAGCTTCAATATAAGACCATTCGCTTTATTTTTCTGAATGATATGATTAACTTCACCCATAATTAAAACTCCATCTGAAATGCGTCGACCTTTCAAAAATGTTGTTTGTTCTTCTGTATAAATGAGTCTAAAACCCTCCTAAGTCTATTAGATAGAACTTTAAGAAAACAATTTAGCGAGAAATTAATAAGACTTATAAGGCGAAAGTCAGTAGTAAGCTTAGGTCATACACTTTGGAATTAAAACAATGAAAGAGAAATTCAAACCCTACGGGAGAGAACTATTATTATAGAACTGTAAAACCATGTCTAGTATGTCCTCGTGCATGATATTCCAAAACTTCTTTATGAAAGCTAAATTAATCCCGTTCAGACCTGGTGCCTTGTTTGGGTCCATTTCTTGAATCGATGCATAAAGTTCTTGTAAACTAAACTCACTTTCTAAAGATTCAAATTTAGGTCCGGACAATTTCCTCTGAATAATATTGCCTAAAGAGATTACCCCTAACGGACTCAATTTGTTAAAAAAAAATGAGTACAAATGGGGAAAAAGCCTTCTTTATTGAATTTGGGCTTGATGTCCATTTACCATTCCAAAAGACACCATGAATATGATTTTTTCTTTGTTTGTGCTTCACAAAATTATTGAAAAATTTCATGTTGGCATCTCCTTTATGAATTCCTGAGCTCCTTCTCAATAGCATTTCCATTGTAGGCTTATATCTGATTTTGATCACACAGAAACAATTTTTATAAGAACTCTTTATTTTTTTCTTCATAATTTCCTCGGGTAATATAGTTCAAAGACTTAACAAAATTCCTTCAAATTCTAAATTTAGCATGAATACTCAAGACTGGACATTTTAACTCCTTCCACTTATTAGAAATTAGTGTTAGGAGAGTAATATCTTGCAACCAAACATTGAAAACACGAAATGCTTTTTGAACCCAATTTTGTGAACCTGCACTCAGAAGAAGAGGGGAGTGGCCCGATGATTTTCTAATTTTACCTTTAAGCTTCCAGTCTGCAAGTTTGAACCATTAATTTACTGCATTTTCCGGCCGGACCAAACCAAGTATATTTGAAATTACTTGGAGGGATATTGTTGCCCAGTAATAATCTATTGTAGAAGGGGGGTTGAATACAATAGTATAAGATAATCGACTTCTTAATGTATATATCACAAATATGAAAGAAAGATAACAGCTTTATTAAATCTGATATAAAACTGTTACAAACTCTCTCAAGAAATTCTGATGTTCTTGAGAGCTGCTAGCTTACAAAAACTCTCTCAAGAAATTCTATGTTTTTAAGAGCTTCTATCTTGATTCGCTTCTCTTCTATGTTGTACATAAATCGAAACCAAGACTGTGTTTATATACTACACAGCTTCTCTATCAATGATAAGTCCTAATCAATTACAAAGATTGAAACCTATCTATAATTGATAGCTACATACTACAAACCAGGAACCGACAGAATAAACTTCCATGTTTAACTAGACTCCAAATATAACTCGAAGTAGGAATCCTGATCAGCTTCCAGTCCTGATATGCATTCTGATCCTGACGACCATGCAATCCTGATGACGTCAGCAATCCTGATCAGTTGAGTCTAGCTCCTGACGATCATTGAATTATGATCTAACAATCTCCCCCAATCTCATACTTTGTGAAATAAAGTATAGATTCCTAAGATTCAATGATGTCAAAAATATATATACAAAATGTACAGAATCTGCAGCAACAACTTATCTGTTTAAATTCTTTGATAGAACAGATTCATCTTCAAGAAGTTGGATAACAAATTTTCTTCTTTTTCTTCAAGAATTTGAATCAGTCTTTCCTTAAGATTTCTGAGTTCTTCATCTTCCTCATTAATCTGGTAGATAGCTGCTCTGAGATTCAATATGGAGTTTCTCTGAAGACTATGCTCTTCAAGGAAAAGATAAGCAATTTCCTTCCCATCAGGATTGAGAGAAAGATGAGTCATGCCAAAATTTACTTCTTTAACAGCAGTTCCCCTTTGCATTTCCACATCTTGACCTCTTTGATTTAAGTACATGGGAGTATAATTACCATTGAAATTACTGTTTCCATCCAGTCTTCTTCTTATTGTTGACAAAATCATGTCACTCCATTCTTTGCATATTTGATTTTTCGATCTTAAAAGATAATGAACATATTTCAGTTCCTGTGTAGTTTTCATCAGCAGATCTTGAATAGATAAACTCTTCACACTACCATCTTTCATGAAGTACAGAAGCTTTTCTTTCTTGTCAAAACCATCATGACAATCTATAACTATATCAACAGCTAGTAAATTGTTCAGGTTTTCAGAAGTTAAAGTACCTCCAATTTCAGTTAAGGAGTAAGGATCAACATATGACATATTCAGATATTCAGCATCCCTGTGTCCAATACCTCCTCTTGAATTACTTGTCAATTGCTTCAGATTTGAAAACATCTTTAACCAGAGTGTTTTTGATCTAACCATCCCAGATAAATCAACAACACTTGAAGCGCTTGTAATAATTCCTCCAGACTGAAAATTGATAAGTGTATCACAACTTAATGTGCTAATATGTTTCCACTTCTTATCCTTTTCCTTTTCAAAGGCATAGCTTCTTTCTAGTGAAGACTCTTGTCTGCTTGGGTTCCTCCACACTCTTCTGTTTGAGAGTTTAAGCCTTTGTACATAGAGATTGAAATCTCTATTTGTTGATCTTGTAATTTCTCTTCTTCTGGCTTCTTCTTCTTCATCTACTTCCTTGTTGTGAGAATCAACCACAGTAGATAAAATTATCAAGTCAATCTCTTGCAGAATTTCAGAATCATCAGGATCTTGAATATTATCAGGAACAACATCAGGATTAGATTCTTCAATTTGATTTGTATTGCAAAGATTTGATTTTCTTGATTTTCTTCTCAATTCAGGTTCTTCTTCAATATTTCCATCATCACCAAAAGTAGATCTGTCAGGAACTACTAGAGTTTGAATAGGTTCAGGAATTTCTTCAATTCTTAACCCTCGAGACCTTGTCTGTCTAGGTATAGTTTGAGTTGAAGAACCTCTTCTACTTCTTCTAGCTCCTCTTCTACCTCTGCCTCCTCTACCTCTAGCAGGAGCAGGGTTATTAAAGCTTTCCATCATTTCTCTCTGTTGTATTAAGAATTCTTCATGTAAGAGATCAGGATATTCTTCACTTGCTGTAGAGAGTGCTTTTCTTGCATAAAATTGTTGAACTCTTTTATCAGTGTGATATAGAGTAACAATTCTGCCATCTTTTGTAGAAAACTTCTAGAAAAATTTGATGCATCTTCAGGATTATCAATAATCACATCTTCATCACCTTCAGGAATTGTAGCAAGAATATGTCCATGACCAGGTGTCAGGATTTGTTCTTCCGTCAGGATCTGAGATTGCACCAACGTTCTTACTGTCTTAACTCCAGAATCAGAAACATGAGTTGACTGCGTTGTTTGACTTTGTGAAGTTTGAATTGTAGACTTCATAACAGCAGCATCAGAGGTTTCTCCTTGTATCACTTTGTCACAAGCATCATCTCCAGTATCATCATCATTATTCCTTAATACTAGATCAGGTGTGCATTTTGTCTGACTAACCTTCTCCCCCCTTTTTGACATCAGGATTTGACAATAAATTCAAAATTAAGGAAAGAGAGGCTTGAATGTCAGTTACCTTAGTATCCAGAGAATCAATCCGTCTGTTGATAGAGGTTTGTTCAGAAATAACAGATTTCACGTGGGATTCTACTACCCTTAGCTGAAAAGCAGTAGGCACCTTTGTAAAATTTTGAGAAATATCATTCCTCACCAACTCAGTTGAGTTCTTGATAGAATCAATCTCACTTTTTAGACTTTTGGATAACAAAGTTGTAGCCTTCAGATGATTCTTCAAGTCTTGATTCTCTATAGATTTCACTGCATCATAGGCATGTTCCAAAGCAGAAGAATAACTTACAGATTCAACAGATCTGTGCCATGAATTGTTCCATTCATTCTGTCTAAGTGCCTCAGCAGGATTAAAGGAAGGAATAGAAAAATCTTGTCTCTGATCTTTCCCAGTGGAAGCTTTGCCAGCCATATATGTACTTGATGAGCCAAAATTAGTTCCAAGACTAATTTTGAGTGCTGTAGCAAGCTGTTCCTTCTCTTTTTGATTTTCATCATCATCACTATCATCAGAGTCATTATCATCAGTACTATGAGTATCATCAGGATCAGGAATAGCTATACCTTTCATTTTATCCTGTGAATCTGTGATAGGATGATCCATTGGTCTTGAACGAAGTGGCTGTATCAGGATAGGTTCAACATCAGGAGCACCACTAGCGTCAGGATGAACACCGTCAGGATTTAATATGCTTGCATCAGTATTTGCTACCAATGGTTCTTGTGGAGCTTGAGGTTCAGAAGCTTCTTCAACACTTTGAGTCAAAGGTTCTTGTGTGCTTCCCTCTTTGACAGTGTCCTCGACCAATCTTTGAACTTCATCTGCACCAGAAATCCCTTAAGCATTGTCAGGAAATTTCTCAGAAACTGTAGCTTGGCCTGCATCTTCACTTTGAGAAGATGGTTCTTGTGTAGCTGGAATGTCGATGTCTTCATTCTCCCTTTGAGAAAATGGTTCTTGTGGGACCATTCCACGAGCTAAGCCTTCACTCAAACTTTGATTGAGTGGTTCTTGTGTGGCTGGATCATCAGAAAGAGCTGCTAAACCACTTTGAGGTTCAGGTTCTTGTGGGCTTGATCCTTTCAGTTTCTTCTGTCTCTGATAGACTAACTCTTCTGCCTTCCTTAGCTTTTCCATTGGATGTTTTATCCCAAGATTGGAAGCAGCAGCACCATACTTCTCCCATGAAATATCAACATGTCTTTTTGTTGGAGAGTCCTGTGCTGGAGAGTCTGAAATATTAACCACTTGACTTGGTGCAACATCAGGAATACTAACATCAGGATTTGCTTGAGCAGTTGAAACGGATTGCTCATTCAGAATAGAAGTGTCCTGTACATCAGTCTCCTGCTTCTTTTCTAAAGGAATATGATACCTGCTTTTTGATAACTTCCTTTTCTTCTGTGGTGTAGACAATGGAACCACAGCTACAGTAGCAGTATCAGCAACTTCGTTATTCACATTCATCACAAAGGATATAGGTAAGTCATCCTCTGAATCAGTCTCATCCCTGAGAACTAATTTTCTTTTAACAGAAACAGCCTCACCTCTCTTTGCAGCTTTCTTCACCAGGACCCCTTGTACACCCCCTTGTAACTTCTTTTTAGTGATAGGTGTAGAGGAAAAGTCCTTTGAACCTGATTGCCTTCCTGACACATCAGTTCTAGCTGACTTCTTTGCTTTTACAACTAAAGTCTTTTGAGAGACATTAGAGGTGGCAGTTCACTGTTTAGACTTGGGTTAGGAACAAGGTGTGATTGGCCTTGCCCCGTGGCATTAGAAATTAAACCATAACGAGTAGGCATTTTCCTATGTAAGAAAAACCTAACCTCATCAGGAATAAAAGCATTTCCTATGAAACCATTTGCCTTATCAGGATTGAAAAAAAAATATTTAAAATGAAGTAAAATAAAATTTTATTTTAAGAAAACAAAATTTATTTTGATAATCCTGATAAGTGCTGTTTTTATTTTTTTTAAATGATTACAAAAACAAATAGCATAATACCCATGTAACCACTCTTACCAATTACCGAGGCAAAGTAATTATGAGAAACTGAACAGTCGCCTCGATAAACAAAAATGACCTGCAGTCTTAACACACATTCTCTATAAAATAGAACTGTTAAGCATAAACATCATATATCTATTAAAACACAAACCCTCTCCAGAGAAAAACTTACGAAACCTTTCACATTCTTTGTCTCTCAATGGCTGCCAACCATCAAAACAACATACCTGAAGAAGAGCTTGACTTGATTTGGCAAGAGATGGATGAGGCTCTTGCTGAGATGGAGCCACAACCAGTTCCTGATCCTCAGGAACATGAAGCGTTTATAAACGCAATGTTTGATGTGGTTTGGCACAACTTCCTGCAGGCCAATCCGGACTGGAATCCGCTTGATAACCTCATCTATGAAGAGGATGAGGATGATGAAGAGGATGAGGATGAAGAGCTCATCCGAGAGCTTGAGAAAAGAAAGAAGAGAATCCGTGATGCTTGTATGTCATGCAAGTTGGAGGCACGGAAGCGTCCCGGTGGTCACGGTGACGATCCGCCTTCAAGTAAATCAGCTCCTCTTCTTGTCTCTTAAGGATGGAACAAGAGAAGCCCTAGATGGATCAAACCCTGGTTATGATCCATCAGGAGTGTTCATGCTTATTTGCAGGGCACGTGTTCCTGAGAAGAAAAGTAGACTAGGAAAAGAATATGTAATTTCCATTTTCATTTGTAAAGAATCTTCAAGATTTAATGAAAAATATCAATTTGCTCAATTGTTCTTGTCCTTCTTACTTTTCCTGCAAAATTTGTTAGTAACACTGCATTTGATATATAAAATGACGAATATAAAACTCCGATAAAAATATAATTGAAATTGAGAATTAAGACTTAAAACTTAATCAAAGACTAAGTAAAAATCTTATTTTCCAGAGTTTACCAGGAGTGTTGTTGACAAATTGTCTTAGAACTTCTGGTTTTCATACCAGCTTCAAAATCTGAGCATCAGGATTTGACCAATTGACTTCCTGTCAGGATTGCATCCTATCAGGATTTGATCAACAAAAACATACCTTTCTGAATAACCATCAGGATTTGACAGTTATCAGGATTTCCTCTCTGTAGCTTTCCTCAGAAATTCTCAAAGTTCATCATTCCAAGTTCATTCACCAATTTATTGAAAGTAGCTTCAGGTAGTGGCTTGGTGAATATATCAGCTAGTTGTTGATCAGTAGGAACAAAGTGAAGTTCAATTGTTCCTTCCAGAACTTGTTCTCTTATGAAGTGATATCGAATACTGATGTGTTTAGTAAGAGAATGTTGAACTGGATTTCCTGTCATTGCAATAGCACTTTGGTTATCACAATAAATAGGGATTTTTGAGTATGACATGCCATAATCTAACAACTGATTTCTCATCCACATTATCTGAGCACAACAACTTCCTGCAGCAATGTACTCAGCTTCTGCGTTGAACTGGAAATGGATTTTTGCTTTTTACTGAACCATGACACTAGTCTTCCACCCAAAAACTGACAGCTTCCTGAAGTACTTTTCCTGTCTATTTTGCATCCTGCAAAATCAGCATCTGAATAACCACACAACCCAAAATCTGATTCCCTTGCATACCAAAGGCCAAGTGAAGAAGTGCCTTTGAGATATCTGAAAATTCTTTTGACTGCAATCAGATGGGGTTCTCTAGGTTTTGCTTGAAATCTTTCACACAGACAGGTTGCAAACATGATATCTGGTCTACTTGCAGTGAGATACAATAAAGAGCCAATCATTCCTTTGTAGTGAGTTACATCTACCTCAGCACCTTGATCAGGATCAAGTTTGGTAGCTGTAGCTATGGGAGTTGTAGCAGGAGAACTATCTTGCATGTTAAACCTTGTCAATAAATTCCTTGTATATTTAGACTGATTGATAAAAATCCCTTCATCAGTCTGTTTAACTTGAAGACCAAGAAAGTAACTCATTTCTCCCATCATGCTCATTTGACATCTTGACTGCATAAGCTTGGAAAACTTTTCACAAAGCTTATTGTTTGTTGACCCAAAAATGATATCATCAACATAAATCTGAACTAACAACAAGTCCTTACCATGATTCAAATAAAACAGAGTTTTATCAATAGCACCTCTTTTGAATCCACTTTCCAGTAAGAATAGAGCTAAAGTTTCATACCATGCTCTTGGAGCTTGCTTTAGTCCATAAAGTGCCTTATCCAATCTGTAGACATGATCTGGATAGTTAGGATCAATGAAACCAGGAGGTTGCTCAACATAGACTTCTTCCTCCAGTTCTCCATTTAAGAAAGCACTTTTAACATCCATCTGGAAAACCTTGAATTTCTTATGTGCTGCATAGGCAAGAAATATCCCGATGGCTTCTAATCTTGCAACAGGAGCAAAAGTTTCATCATAATCAATTCCCTCTTGTTGAGAATACCCCTTTGCAACTAGTCTTGCTTTGTTTCTGATTATCACTCCATCAGAATCAGTCTTGTTCTTGAAAATCCACTTTGTACCAACAATTGATCTGTTCTTTGGTCTTGGTACCAGTTTCCAGACTTCATTTCTTTCAAATTCATTCAGTTCCTCTTGCATTGCAGTAACCCAATCAGCATCTTTAAGTGCATCTTCAACTTTCTTTGGCTCCTCCTTGGATAGAAAGTTATTGTATAGACATTCATTCTGAGTTGCACTTCTTGTTTGAACACCTGCATCAGGATCCCCAATGATCAAATCAGGAGTATGACTTGCAGTCCATTTCCTTGCTGGTGTTAAATTGTTTCTTGAAGTAGATGCTCTCCCTGGATTGGTGTTATCTTGATTTGAAGAACTTGCTTGTCTTGAAGCTCCCCCTGAATAATTGCTATTTCCTCCTGATAATTTATCAGGATCATCACTTGAATCAGTATCTGAAGAATTCTGTCCCGATGATTGTGTTGACTCTGAACTTGTAGTAGAATGATGTTGCTCCCCCTCAACATTAGCACTACTAGAAGTATTACTATTGATTGCATCATCAATATTTGCACCATCAGCATCTGGTGTGTCATCAGGATTTGGTGACCCATCAGGATCTGATGTATGGACAGGATCTGATTCTCTTTCTTCAGGTTCCTTGGTAGCTTCATTTTCAAAAATCAATCTATCATGAGAGTCTTCATTGATTCCAGCTATCTTCTTGTCATCAAAAGATACATGAATTGACTCCATGACAGTCCTTGTCCTCAAATTAAAAACTTTGAAGGCTCTTGATGCAGGATAGCCTATGAAAATTCCTTCATCAGCCTTTGTTTCAAATTTCCCTAGATGTTCAGGATGAGTTCTGAGAACAAAACATTTACAGCCAAACACATGCAGATGCTTCAGACTTGGTTTCTTTTCCTTGAGTGACTGATAAGGAGTAACACCATGTCTGTTTATTAATGTGAGATTTTGAGTGTAGCATGCTGTGTTGACTGCTTCTGCCCAGAAATATGTAGGTAATTTTGCTTCTTCCAACATAGTTCTGCCAGCTTCAATATGAGTTCTAATTTTCCTTTCAACTACTCCATTTTGCTGAGGTGTGCCAGGAGCAGAGAATTGTTGAATGATTCCTTTGTATTTGCAGAACTCTTCCATCTTTGAATTCTTAAATTCAGTACCATTATCACTTCTCAGTATCTTGACTTTGAACTTTGTGGTTGTCTCAATCATTCTTACATGATCCAACAAAACTTCAGGAGTCTCATCTTTTCTGTGCAGAAAATACACCCAGGTGAATCTAGAATATTCATCAACAATTACAAGAGTGTACCTTTTCTTACTGATGGACATGATGTTGACAGGACCAAATAGATCAAGATGTAGCATGTGATATGGTTCTTCAATAGAGGATTCTGATTTACTCTGGAATGATGTCCTTCATTGTTTTGCTTTCTGACATGCATCACAGAGTCCATCAGGAGTATATAACACTTTTGGTAATCCTCTCACTAAATCTTTCTTAACCAACTCATTGATATTGCTGAAGTTGAGATGAGAAAGCTTCTTATGCCAATTCCAACTTTCATCTACTGAAGCTTTACTGATCAGACAGGTAGGGGAGTCATCAGTATTTGATTGAATGTTGGCTTCATATATGTTACCATGCCTGTAGCCAGTCAGTGTTGTCTTTCCTGTTTCTTTACTGACTACTTCACAATGTGTGGAATAGAAGTTGACATGATAACCTCTGTCAGTGATTTGACTAATACTCAACAGGTTGTGTTTTAGTCCCTTCACTAGAGCTACTTTTTCAATGATGACATTTCCAATGATTATATTGCCATATCCCAAGGTTTGTCCAATGTTGCCATCTCCATAAGACACAGTTGGGCCAGCTTTTTCCTCATATTCTGATAACAGGGCTTTGTTTCCAGCCATGTGCACAGAGCATCCACTATCCATGACTAACACATTTTTCTTTTTACCCTGCAATCAGAATAGAAACACACTAGTTAGAACATTTAGGAACCCATACTTGTTGGGTTCCTTTTCCATGCAATTTATTAAATTTCACAGTAGAAGACTTTCTGACTTTAGCAGTCCTGACAGGATTTACTCCATCAGGATTTACTTTGTCAGTATCAGTATTAACAAAAGCATGTTCCAACTTGACATTCTTAATGCTACCAGAGTTTGCACTATTTTTATTAACTTTAGGCATTGGATCATAAAAGTTATAGTACAACTCATGATAATCTTTACAAGTATAAATAGAATGCCATATACTACCACAATGAAAACAGGACTTCTGTGGTTTATAAAATACTGATCTATTCCTAACATCAGACTTAGGAATATCAGTAATCTTCTTCTTACTCTTCTTACAATCAATAGCAAGATGATTAGAGTTACCACAGTTAAAACAACACTTTCTAGGTGCATTTGGGATATATTTGTAACCATTCTCTTTGTTGATCCCAACTTTACCATTCCTGTTTCTCTTAACAGTAGATTCCTTTTTCTTATCTGTCACCTCACAGATTTTATCCTTAAGCTGTTTCTGAGACAATAGACCTACATTCTTAATGACTTTATTCAAGACAGGTTTAGACTTTATGATTTTAATTCCTTGTGTAGAAGTAGATCCCTTTTCAAAAGTAGAATTGGAATCCTTACCAAAAACAAAATTAACAGGAGTAATCTTAGATTTGGTTGTATCTATAACATGTCTATAGGTCTTTGGACTGACTGTCTCATCAATGACAATTTTCTCTTTCAATTTCTTATCCTCATCTGACTTATATCCTAGACACTCTTTCCAATTCTTAGAGGTATTAATCTCATGAAATTTCCTACCAGAGTCTGTCCAGGTTCTAATTTTCTCATTAGCATTTTCAAGTTCCTTTTCAAGAGCAGTACATTTGGATTTCATCTCTACATACATGTGATTCACATTATCACATTCTTTTTGTACTTCTTGCATACGAGAAAATTCAGCTTCTAATATATCATTTCTTTTTCTAAGTTCAGACATCTCAGATAAGATCCTAGTATTTTCAGCAGTTTGACTTCTAAAGCTAATATGTAATGACTTTAGAAAACGTCTTAACTCAGAAGCATTATCAGTATCAAAATCAAAGATAGTATTTAGTACCTTATTATCAGGAGCAGCAGTTACATCAGCATTGGCCATTAGAGCATAGTTGACCACCTCAGTATCAGATTCTGAGGAAGAGTCCATCCAATCCTTGCTTGATGTGATAAGTGCCTTCGCCTTCTTGCACTCAGAAGCAAAGTGACCCATACCATTGCACTTGTAGCATCTAACCTTTGACTTGTCAAATTTGCTACCCTTGCTGTCCTTTTTGATATACTTATCTTTGTTTGAATTGAAATCCTTTTTCTGAAAGTTGCCTTGTCTTCTATTCTTCCTGAACTTCATCCTTCTGAAGTTTCTGACAATCATAGCAACCATCTCTTCCATGTCTGAGTCAGAAGAATCATCATCAGTATTGGCATCAGCATTGCCATCAGTATCTGATGAAGAGTCATCAGGATCTGACTCAACTATACTTGTTTTACTTCTAGAGACCTCCATAACTTTTCATTTTGATTTAGCCTCTGCTTTCAAAGCAATTGATTTTGCCTTGCTGTTTTTCTTGTTCTTTCTCTGTTGAACTTCAAGATCATGAGTTCTTAGCATCCCATAGACTTCATCAAGAGACACAGTGTTAAGATCATACTGATGTCTAATGATCGATGTCTGAGTGTCCCATTCTTCAGGTAAAGCTCTTAGAAACTTGGTGTTTGAATCTTCAGTTTCATATTCCTTGTCAACTAAAGATAAACTGTTCAATAGTGTCAGAAATCTATCATATAGATCAGTTAGGCTCTCATCGGGTCTTGCATCAAATTGTTCATATTCTTGAATCAAAAGAGCCCTTCTGTTTTTCTTGACAGATGCAGATCCCTGGCACTGAGTTTCCAAAGTATCCCAGATTTGTTTTGAAGACTTGCATGCAATCACTCTGTTTGACATGACAGCATCAAGACTACTATGTAAGATATTCTTTATCTTTGGTTCCCTGAGTACATGAGCTTTTTCTTCTGGAGTCCATTCACTTTTAGCCTTGACCACATAATGTTCAGGTACTGTATCTATTCGTTCTACAATTCGTGTAGGAATATATGGTCCATCACGAATCCTGTCCAAATAGTCAGGATCCATAGCCTCCAGGTACATCAGCATCTTTACCCTCCATGTTGGATATTCTGATTTCTTCAAGATGGGAATCTTCATGCTTTCATACTTGGTTGTCGACATCTTTAGATCGTATCTGATTCAGAATTAAATCAGTTTGCTCTGATACCAATTGTTGCCCAGTAATAATCTATTGTAGAAGGGGGGTTGAATACAATAGTATAAGATAATCGACTTCTTAATGTATATATCACAAATATGAAAGAAAGATAACAGCTTTATTAAATCTGATATAAAACTGTTACAAACTCTCTCAAGAAATTCTGATGTTCTTGAGAGCTGCTAGCTTACAAAAACTCTCTCAAGAAATTCTATGTTATTAAGAGCTTCTATCTTGATTCGCTTCTCTTCTATGTTGTACATAAATCGAAACCAAGACTGTGTTTATATACTACACAGCTTCTCTATCAATGATAAGTCCTAATCAATTACAAAGATTGAAACCTATCTATAATTGATAGCTACATACTACAAACCAGGAACCGACAGAATAAACTTCCATGTTTAACTAGACTCCAAATATAACTCGAAGTAGGAATCCTGATCAGCTTCTAGTCCTGATGATCAATCCTGATCCCAGTCCTGATATGCATTCTGATCCTAACGACCATGCAATCCTGATGACGTCAGCAATCCTGATCAGTTGAGTCTAGCTCCTGACGATCATTGAATTCTGATCTAACAGATATCCCCTGGATCATTATTCTTGATAAATCTCAAAACATTCACTGAATCTGATCTACTGTACACACAATTCAGCCTCTCTTCATTACTAAGAACACAATTAGAATCCCTTACAATGCTAAAAGGTTCATCAACAAACTTAGTGAGAATAACACTTAGTTGATCCCAAACTTGATTTTTACCATTTATCTCTTGTGGTTCGCATATGTTGATACAAGGGAGATTCTCAATGGTACACTTGCAGATTTGGCTTTTCTAAATGGTACATAAAATAAAATTGACTTACAAATGGTACCCGTGTACAAATCTACAATTCTTTGTCATACCCCTCCCGTCACTCAACCGTTAATCAAACATTTAATCACCCTATATTAACCTTAAAAAATATTAAAAATATTCTTAACAATCATTATTGATCTGAATTATCCTCAAAATAAAAATGGAAATTATTCTAAAACAGAAAACAAATATCTACTTACATTATTGGAGTCGGGTTAGTCCAAATAAGAATAGGGGAAATTGGGAATTATAGTATTAACCTCAATTAGGGTTTAACACGAAGTAAACAAAGAGTCTACAATCGAGTGAATCTTCTCAATCTTCCATTCATCTTCAATTTAGGTATGTATTCTCCATCTTCTATTTCACTTTCCTTAGTCGTATACATATGTATGTATATGTGTGTGGCTATATACCTTATCTTCATCTTTTACCATATATATGCATGTATGTATGTATGCCTGAATGACTATAAATGGATATTTTGGATGATTTATGCCGTCTTTTTTTGCTTTTTTTTCACTTGTTATCATGCAGTTGTTACATTATGCATGCATGTATGTATATATGCCTGAATGACTATGAATGGATATTTTGGATGATTTATGCCGTCTTTTTTTTGCTTTTTTTTCACTTGTTATCAAGCAGTTGTTACATTATCTTCAAAGATAGTCATTTGACTTTTTATACAATTTATGCGGTGATTAAACGTTTGATTAACTTTTAAAAAAATATGCTGATGCATTATCTTCAGAGATGGTCATTTGTCTTTTTATACAATTTATGGGGTGATTAAACGTTTGATTAACTTTTAAAAAAATATGCTGACGTGTGATTTACCTTATTGTTTTAGACACTAATGTTAGTATGTATATTATGAAATTAATATAAATTGTATCAAGATTACCATATAAAATTTTCAATTTTTTTATATAGAATATTCAATTTAGTTTGGTTTATCCATCACCCCAATTTCATACTTAACCAGTGTTATAAAAGTCGACGATTAATTATGATTAATCACCAATAATCGCTAGACAGTGGGCCACCGAACTGATTTAGCGAAAATCGGTAAAAAAAAATATTTAAAGACCGTCAAAAATTGGTTAAAACAGTCAAAATCAGTCAAAAATCGTATTAACCGGTCAAAAATTGGGATAATTATTAAAAATGATTTACAATTAAAAAAATTAAAAAGGTAGAAACTTGATTAAAAATTAAGAAAAAACATTGTTTTACATAAAGATATAATTTTAAATGCCTAATCATAAATTATCTTAATTTTTTCTCTCGGATTGATCTCTAAATCAAAAGTTAGATCTTGAAAATTTTATTTATTACGATTATACAATATTTTTAATATAATTTCATAAATATGTAATAATTATATATATTTAGTTGAAATAACAAAACTATTATATATAAAATGTAATTGTATATAAAATTATTAAAAATTTATTCCGATTAATCTTTGATTGTCCAATTAATCGTTGAACGGTGCTTTTTACAACACTGTACTTAACATATATGTTTTTAAACTTTGAACAACAGTGAAAGGCATATGTTTAGGCCTATTTGTTTACATCGAGGATTCAACTCAACTTAAACAAGTTTGTAATAAGTAAGTAATAATTCAATTGTCACAGTCACAGGAATCTCAGAAGATCATATCTGTCAGAAGAATACAGATTAAAGTCATCCTACAGACTTGAAGAAATACTACATTGAAAGAAGTTCATTTATTTGATCAAGCCTCAATGAAGTCTTCAAAGAAGTGGATTTATTAAAGTGACAGAGGTTTCAGATTTGTGATAGCAAATGTACAGGTTACAAAGGTTGAACAACAGTCAAAAGCAGACAATGGACCACAGCTTAAAGTCAAGATGAAGAACAGACATTGAAGTTAGTCATTTATGAACCAGACAGTGCATCAAATGACAACCTCAGACAATGGATATTCTTCAGCAGTTAAAGTGGTTCAAGAATTGGTTTTGCTATTCTATGAGAATTTAAATTCTATTTTAAATTAGTTATTAATTAATTTATTAAATTAATTTATTAGAATTAATTTAGCAAATAAATTAAGTAATTAATTTATTGAATAAATTAATTTATCAGAATTAATTTATGAAATAAATTAATTATTAGAATTAATTTAGAATTTGAATTTGAATTAAATTAGAATTAATTAGTTAAAATGAACTGGAATGACTACCCAGGATAGTCATACTGGTAGTCATCCCGGTAGTCATCCAAGGTTATTTTTAATTAATTCTAATATAATTATCCTAAATTATCATAGTCATACAAGGCCATTTTGATAGTCATCCAAGGCATTTTTGGATAGTCATTCCAATATATTTGGATAGTCATTCCAGAAAGTAAAAAGCTAAACAAAACGTGCAGATTACTTTTTAAAAATGATTACTACTAAAGAAAAAGATCAAGACAGAAAGAGATCATCATCAACATTACATCAAAAGAAACTTTCTGTCAAGAACTTGTACTGCTTTGACTATCTAGTGGATTTTTATCCCTAGAACGTATCTCAAATTATCAATTATTGTTATATCTTTTTATTACAAAAATAGATAAATTCATGTCGAATTTATTCTAGATTTGTTTTAATTAGTTTGAGATTCAATCTTGTAATCAGTACCTCATTTGTAACACCTTTCAAGTTTAATATAAGTTATATTTAACTTGAATACTGTTTCATTTAATTCCGCCATAATTTGTTCTTAAATTGTTTTATTCTAAAACGGACAAATTCGATTAAACGGTATAGTTTGTATTCAACCCCCCTTCTCCAAACTTATCAGGACCTAACAATTGGCATCAGAGCCTTTTGATTAATATACAAATCAAAGATCCAATTGTTTTGAGATTTTTTCTTAAACTCTGAAATTTTTAATTCTTCAAAAATGTCTACAACTCAGAAAGTTGGTGTTGTCAAAATCCCCATGTTCAGCAAGGATCATTATCCTATGTGGAAGAAGGAAATGCTCATGTTTCTTCAAGTTGCTAATGTTAAATATCTGGGATTGCTGAAGAATGGTCCTAAAATCCCTATGATTGTTGAGGGATAGCAGATAGAGAATGATGTGGTTACTAGAGCTGCTAGGATGTACCCCAAGGACCCCCAAGGACTACACTCCTGATGAGAAAGAGGATTCTACACTGGATGCCTGTCTACAGTTGATACTAGTTGATTGTATGGATCCTATCATGCATAATCATGTCCTAAATTGTGCTACTGCCAAACACATTTGGGATACAATAGATATAATCAATGAGGGGACAGAGGAAGTTAGAGAGAATAAGCTGGAAATTCTCACCTCTTCATATGAGCATTTCATATCAAACCCTGGTGAAGGTATCTCTGAGGTTTTTGAGAGATACAACAAATTAATCAATGATCTGAACCTCAATGGGAAGCACTACACTATCAAGGAGATTAACAAGAAGTTCCTCCTGACACTTCCAATTCATCTGGAGCACATAATATCTGCAATCAGATAAGCAAGAGATCTTGGAGAGATTTCTCTGGAAAGACTGTATGGTGCTCTGAAGACCTATGAGCTGGAGCAGATTCAACAGAAGGAGATATATGGAACTAGAAAAATAGTTGGTACTTCTACTACATTGACAACAGTAGTCCCACAGAAACTGGAAGTGAAGGTTGTTCAACCTTCCAGTTCTAACTTGGATGTTATCGATGCTGAATTTGGTTTAACATCCATTGATCAATCTGGTGGTGACTTCTACTCTTTGGAAGAACTTGATCAGCTGGAGGATGGTGATTTGGCCATGATAGTCAGGAAGTTTGGGAAGTTCAGATTCAGAAGAAATCCCAATCTTAAGTTCAAGCCCAGATTTCAGAGAGGTGGATCTTCCTCTTCAAGTAGCACAAGCGGTGGCTACAAAACTGGAACTGTGGAAAGAAGCACAATCAGGTGCTACAATTGCAATGAGTTGGGTCACTTTGCTACAGAATGTAAAAATCCAAAGCAAGTGAGAAGGAACTCATTTGATTCTAGCAAGAAGAATAAGATTGGGAAAGCTTATGTTGCTGAAGGAAAGAGTTGGGATGACACTGATAGTGATGAAGAAGCAGGTGAAATTGGAAACCTTGCTTTAATGGCTAATGAGGCAAGCACTTCATCAACATACATGTCAGAGGTAAAGTTTACTGATACTGAAATGATCTATCATCTTAGTACTACTGTTTCATGTGCACGTAGAGAAAATGATAGAATAATTCTTTTGAACACAGCCCTTGAAAAGGAGATAAAAGAATTAAAACTTGTGCATGTTAATCAGGATGAACTAACTGAGAAAATAGCATTTCTTGAGAATATGGTTAAATGTTATATTCAACTGGAAACCATTCTTAAGGGTCAGATCAGTGAACTTAAAGTCAAGGCTAATGCTTACTATAACTCATGTAAGACTGCTAAAGAAATCATCAATAAACAAAGTATTGGTCATACCGTAGGAATAGGGTATGACTATAATGAGTCTATTGGTGAATTAAGCATAAATACCCCTAATAGAGTCAGTGCTGAAGAAAGGGGTATACCAGATGTGCTTAAGGGTATTGATAAGCCTTTCTTTAGAGAGTCCCAAGCAGATCCTCTGAATGAATACTCTATCATTATTGAAGAGGAGATACTTATGGAGGATCGTGCTTTTGATCATGAACAGTCCAAAAAGTGTAAGTCTGACAAACCAGTCAAAGTTGTTTCTACAACGAAGACTAAGTTAGACATTCATAAAGTGAATCAAAACAACTGCAAAACTAACATGCCTGCTATTAATCTTTCTCATAAAGCATGTGGTGTGGTTAATTGCATGTCTTGTGCTTTCAATGTTATGTATGCTTATTTTAATAGTAAGCATGTATCTGATAATAAGACTGATCCACGTCAACATGTTAATAATAAGAAGCATGTTAGATCTAATACTACTAGTCCTCCAAAGACTAGAGTGGATCCATTTATCCCTAAGCCTACTCAGAAATGTGTTAAGGCTGGCTATAAATGGAAACGCTCTTTTGTGAAAGAGGTTTATGTAGTTAAGGTTAAAGATGTTGTTTTGCCTGACAAAGGCCAGTTCATTAAGTATGTCGGACCCAATCAAGTTTGGGTTCCGAAGAAGGTCTAATCAATTTGATACTATAGGGTGTGGAACAGGTAAACCGTGTTATGTGGGTTCTTGATAGTGGTTGTTCAAGGCATATGACCGGAGATAGAGCCCTTATATCAAATGTGGTTGAGAAAGCCGGCCCAGGAGTTACCTTTGGAGATAACATCAAGGGTATTACCAGAGGATATGGTTGTTTGAAGTTTGGAAATGTTATCATTCAAGATGTATCGATTGTGGAAGGTCTGAAGTTCAATCTTCTCAGCATCAGTCATTTCTGTGACAGAGGATATGTTGTTTCCTTTGAGAAGGATAGATTTCAGATTCTTCACAAGAAGAATGGAAAGCCTGCTCTTCAAGGAGTAAGGAAAGGTGATTTGTTCATAGCTGATATGCACTCTGGATCCAAAGAGGAAGTTGCCTGTTTTTATGCTAAAGCTTCATCAGATGAGAGTTGGCTATGGCACAAGAGGTTGTCTCACCTTAACTTCAAAACCATGAACTCTTTAGTCAAGAGGGAATTGGTTAGAGGTTTGCCTTAGATGGAATTTACACAGGAAGGACTGTGTGAGGCTTGTCAGAAAGGAAAGTCAAAGAAAGCTTCTCACAAGGGCACGGACACATCATCAATAACTGAACCACTTTAGCTACTACACATGGATTTGTTTGGTCCAGTTAGTGTGGTGTCCATGTCAAAGAAACAGTATGCACTTGTGATTGTTGATGACTATTCCAAATATACTTGGGTTTTATTCCTACATTCCAAGGATGAGACCCCAGAGATGGTGATTGATCATATAAAGTTGATTGAGCTGGATTCGAGATTCCCTGTTAGAGCTATAAGGTCAGATAATGGAACTGAATTCAAGAATGCAGTCCTAAATGACTTTTTTGCAGATAAAGGAATAACAAGACAGTATTCTGCCCCTAGAACTCCTCAACAGAATGGAGTGGTGGAAAGGAAGAATCGTACATTGATTGAAGCTGCTAGGACTATGTTAAGTGAATCAAGACTTCCAATGTACTTTTGGGCTGAAGCTGTGAACACTGCTTGTTATACTCAGAATCGAACTTTAATCAACAAGGATTTAATGAAGACTCCGTATGAGATCATGAACAACAAGAAACCAACTCTCAAATAATTTCATGTATTTGAAGCAAAATGCTTTGTGCTTAAGGATGACAATGTGAAACTTGGCAAGTTTGAGGCTAAGGCACAAGAAGCTATTTTTATTGGTTATTCAAGAAGAGCATACAGAGTGTACTTGATTGATGGTCACCATGTGAAAGAAAGTGTCAATGTAACATTTGATGACACTAAGCTCCCTAGTATCCAAACAGAAGACTCATCTGAGAAACTGAAGTTTGATAACTTGCCAGACTCAGATTCAGATGATGAAGCCCCACCTGAGAATGTTGCTGGTAATGACAATAACAATGATGATAATAATCCTGGTGGTGGTGGTGGAAACATTGGTAACAATGGAGATACCACCAACACTGGAGAAGAATCAACAAGGCAATCAAGCAACAACTCAGGGGGAGGAAATGAAGGATCTACTAGTCAGTCACAACACCACAATGAATTTCAAGGCGAATCATCAAGATCAAATCTTCCAAGACAGACTGTATGGAATAGAGCTCATCCCTTTGAGCTGATCATTGGTGATCCAGGTGTTGGAGTTAGAACTAGAAGTGCTACTCATAATGAATGTCATTATTCAGGGTTTCTATCTGAAATGGAGCCAAAGAAGACTGAGGAAGCACTGACTGATCCAGATTGGGTGATTTCTATGCACGATGAACTCAATCAATTTGAACAACAGCAAGTCTGGAAGCTGGTACCCAGACCAAAGAACAAGAAAGTAGTTGGTACAAGATGGGTATACAGAAACAAGCTAGATGAGGATGGCATTGTTACAAGGAACAAGGCAAAACTGGTTGCTCAAGGGTATTCACAAGCTGAAGGCATTGATTATGATGAAACCTATGCACTAGTGGCTAGACTTGAGGCCATCAGGATGTTCTTAGCATTTGCAGCTTATTCCAATTTTAAAGTCTATCAAATGGATGTTAAGAGTGCATTCCTGAATGGTGAGCTTGATGAAGAAGTGTATGTGGAACAGCCCCCTGGCTTTGAAAATCAGGAGCTGCTGGACTTTGTGTACTTTCTCTTCAAGGCTATCTATGGTCTCAAACAAGCCCTAAGAAAATGGTATGACACTCTCTCTGGTTTTCTTTTAGAAAATGGTTTTGTTAGAGGTATAATAGACAAAACTCTTTTTTCAAAGAAACACAAAAGTGATATGATATTAGTCCAAGTCTATGTGGATGACATCATATTTGGGTCTACTAATGATAATCTCTGTAAGAGATTTGCTAAGCTAATGCAGAGTAAGTTTGAAATGAGTTTGATGGGTGAGCTGAAGTTCTTTCCTGGATTACAAGTAAGTCAAAGGTCAAATGGAATATTTATTTGTCAATCCAAGTATCTCAAAGAACTCCTCAAGAAGTATCACATGGAGGATTCAGCATCAGTAAGGACTCCATCTTCAATAGCAGTCAAACTTGGAGCTTGTGATAACTCTATCAAGGTAGATGTTACAAGCTACAGAGGTATGATTGGCTCCTTACTCTATCTTACTGCTAGTAGACCAGATATTATGTATGCTACATGCTTGTGTGCAAGGTTCCAAGCGGGCCCTAGAGATTTACATCTCGTTGCTGTTAAAAGAATCTTGAGATATCTTAAGGGTACACCTAATTTAGTTATCTGGTACCTTAAAGATTCTGGTTTTAATCTTGTTGGATATACAGATTCTGATTATGCAGGTAGTGTTGTTGATTGAAAGAGTACCTCTGGGAGTTGTCAACTCCTAGGAGGTAGATTGATTTCCTGGTATAGCAAGAAACAGCAAACAGTTTCCAATTCAACAGCAGAAGTTGAATATATTGCTGCTGGAAGCTGTTGTGCTCAAATCTTATGGACAAGGAATCAATTAAAGGACTATGGCTTTGCATTAGACAAGATCCCTATTTTATGTGATAATACAAGTGCCGTAGAAATCTCCAACAACCCTGTTCAGCACTCGAGAACGAAGCACATTGATATCATGTATCATTTTATCAGAGAGCATGTTATGAATGGAACTGTGGAGTTACACTTTGTACCCACAGAAGAACAGACTGCAGATATATTCACTAAATCTGTTGATGAATCCACATTTACCAGGTTAGTTGGTAAATTGGGTATGTTGAACAGTCTTAGTGATTGACAATGTCTCTGGTAGGTTTGTTCTTATCTAAATCATTTTCTCTTGTTGATATTAGATGTTAAATATTGCCAATCCATGTTTATTGTGTAAAGATTGTTAATTTAAATATTCTGAATAATTTATTTTCTTTAAAAATATTTTTCTCATATTTTTTAAGTGGAGAAATGTATTTTTATTGAAAATTTATTTATTTAGAATCATTTAAGTTATTTTCAGATTTTAAATATTGTTGTTTGAATTTTTCTGCAGGTGTATATATTTTTGTTGAATTTCTATAATATTCTGCAATTTTTTATGTGTGCATAATTTTCTGCTTAATTATTGCATTTTCTGAAAATATTATATTGCTTAATCTTTTATTCTGCAATTTAATGTTTGATCTATGAATATTAGGCTGTGTTATTTTATTTTTATTTTTATTTCATTTCAGTTGCAATTTTCAGAATAGTTGTGCATTTTCTAGATAATTCTGTTATTTTTTTTCTGTTTTTCTGCTAATTTGTGTTAACAGTTTGTGCATTTCGACTTAGTTTACTGTGATTTTATGCTTTTGTACTAGCATGACTATCGGAATGACTATCTAACATAGTCATTCCAGTAGTCATTTTAGGGTTATTAAATTTTAATTTAAACATAGAATATTTTTTCAGTTTTTATTTCAGTACTTTGATTTTTGTACTGGAATGACTATCGGTATGACTATCCCATAGTCATCCCGATAGTCATTCCAATAGTATGTATTTTTTTGATTAATTTTTCTGATTTTCTGTTAATATTCTTAGTCATTCTTAGTTTAATATTGGAATGACTATCGGTATGACATCAGCTAAAAACCGATGTCTGCCAATTTTTCAACCGATGTCTTGGTGGGTGTAGAGAAAGGTCCAGAGCTTTGACATCGGTTTTTACCCGATGTCTTAACTATCTTTTCACATCATTTAGTTGCAACAAACTGATGTATATTCGTCAACTTTAAATTTGCAAGGACTTGGTATCTTTTCAGTATTTATATCCTAAGAAATTGTTATGAATTTAAATGTGTCATACACAAGGTATAAATATGTATTTACATCGATAAGTAGTTACAAAACGATGTTATAAACATATATAGACATCAGGTTGTCAACAGAAATGATGTCTAAGAATGTAAAGACATCAGTCTACAACCGATGTCTAAGAATGTAAGTCTACAACCGATGTCTAAGAATGTAAAGACATCAGTGCACAACGGATGTCTAAGAATAAAGACATCAGTGCACAACCGATGTGTAAGAGTAAAGAAATCAGTGCACAACTGATGTCTAAGAATAAAGACACCAGTCCACAACTGATGTCTAAGACTCTACAAATCAGTGCACAACCGATGTCTAATAATAAAGACACCAGTCCACAACTGATGTCTAAGACTTTACATGACAGCTCCTGTATGATCTTTAACATCGGTTCTACAAAGAAAAAACGATGATGTTTTGTTTATATTACATCAGTTTATTCATTTCATTGCATTTAACTGATGTATAATTGAATAACAATATCAACCTAATTCAATACCATAAAATACCAAAACCTTTTCAAAAACAAGAACAAACTATAATGGTCGCAAATAAATAACAAAAACCACATTCAACAAAAATCCTTAGCCATGACATCTTATCTGAGAACTCCAATCCTTACATACCATCTTCAATAACATATCATTTACCAAATTCATCCACATTCTACATATCATCCACCTTGAAAAGATTACAAAAGTAGACTATACCCAGCAAACCAACAAAAGAAACCAAACTGTTTGGGTTGAATTTCACATGATAGTAGAGTAGAGAATAAAGGCAGCTAGCTAGTAGTACTCGTTAATAATCTAGTACACGAATCCTTGGATATGACCAAGAGTCTCGAAACGCACGTCATCCAGCTCCTCCCTTTTGTAAGACTTTCTAGTCTTAGCGGCCCACTATAAACAGTCAGAAAAGTAAAATCGTGCATCGTGCCTGCAATGTTATATTTTTAATTGTATCAGAACACACTAATCACGACATACTATCAAGAATACAGTGATATCCGAGCAGACAGGTTCACACGACTTGTTAGCAAGATTGTAGTAAAAATCCTAGCAGATAAGTTCACAAAAACATGTTGGCAAATTTATAGTGAAATTAGCTAGGAAGAAAAAAGATTATAGTGATATCTTAGCTGATAAGTTTACAGAACATGTTAGACAGACGATATTTCTTTCATAGAGCACACAACCTTCATACAAAATGCTAGCCTGAACAAATTACACATGGCCATACTTGTAGCCTACCTTAAAAAATTGGTTGAAGCAGGGCCATTAGGTCCTTCCACAGAGACATCAAGACGATCAACCGAAGAAGGTGAGGAAAGTGTGTGGAAAAGTCTCTTTGACCAACTTCCATCACCTTTGATCATGACACTCATCTTCTCGGGCTCCAGTTTACTGTTTGAAGTGATTGTAAAAGGATGCCACTGAACCTTGGATATGCTAGGCACATTTACAAACATAATGCTTGTTGGAGTATAACTCAAGCCTGGTTACGACAGAGCCATCAATTAGTAATTTTCCAAACTAATGAAGATAATTAAGGTACAAATGTGCTACATATGGATATGTACCTTTGGTCTTGGAGAAGTTAAGTTCAACAGTTTCACATGGTAAAAGGCGAGCTGAAACTAGACGAATATGTTGTTGTGATTGGAGAAATCGAAGAAATCGATCAATCAAGAAGAGGTAGAAACCAGGGAGCATAGTGCAGGCATAAGAGAAGCCAACATGGAATACAAAGAAGACGATAAAGATAATGTAAAGATGATGAGTGTAAAAGAAAAGCTCGAATATCTTCCTTCTAATGCGAGGAATTGTTGTCAGCCACATCAATAATCCACTAGCTAAAGCTACTTCTCCAGCTACAACTGATATATCAGTTTTAGCCCATTGCCGCATCTGCATGCAATAATTTTAAAGAAAATTTAGTTCAGGAACATAAAATTCATGTCAAAAATCTCAAAAAATTGTGAAATATATCCAAATTTGCTGCTGATTAATAAACTTATGCATAGGAATACTTACACTGTTTCACCCCACATTGCTGCTGATTTCGCGGTAATTTTAGCAAAACTGATTTCGACGTAAACTGAGAAAGACCAAGCTAAGAGCGCGATGAACATGATGAAAAAACACAGCTCTATTCCAGAAACAATGCCTAGTCCCTTCATTATCATTGGCCTCTTCCATGCATCTGATCCCTGTTTCTTGGCATCACTTATTTTTAAAAAAAATGAAAAATAAAATTTCATTAACTTCCACATATCATAATAATGAAATTGATAAATTATATGAACAATGTTCAACTAAAAAAGTTGGTAATAACTAGTATCAATTCTGTGTACCCTTGTGTTTCATGGGGTGTAATTTTAGTCCCAAAATGGAGATACACACATCCCAAGGCAGCAATAAAAAGAATAGGAAATGTGTTGATGAGAATTGTTGCACCTGTTCATTCCAATTCATGTTTAAATACAATACATATGATTAGAGAATACAAAACAGTCATAATTCTTTGAAAGTGTTGTATATAGATAAGACAAACATGATGGATTTAAAATAACAAAATAAACCTTGTGTCCCAAAGTAAGTAGACATAGTATCTGCTCCAATTTTTAGTAGCCAGTGATGATTATATGCATCTATAGGTAACATCACCCATATGAAAATGTAACCTCCAAACAAAACCATCAGTATCATCCTTACCATTACTTGGATACACTTTGCCTCCATCTCTCTCTCTCTCTCTCTGTTAATCTCTCTCTCTCTCTCTGTTAATCTCTCTCTCTCTCTGTTATGTATGTTTATATGGAATGATAAGTAAACTGGGTATCTATATATAGGTGGAGAAGGAACATGTCTGTAAGGAGATACTAGTATGAATGAAAACTGGAAAACACACAACTAAAGATGAAGAAGTAGCATGCTTCATGTCCCTCGCATATGCATGAGGTGAATGATATACTACATTCTTTTCTGGTGTGTATATATGAATATGATCATAACGGTTCCATTTTATCAGTCCCAGATATATTCTCCTTTCAATGTCATTTATTTTACATTTAAAAGAATACATTTTTGAATTTATCACACCTATACAGAAAAAAAATCGTATTTGTTTTCTTAAAAAAAGTTAAACATTTGCATCTTCAATGAGTCGTATTTTGTTATAGACTAAACACAGATAAACCAAGAAGTAAATCTACATAGTCTTCCTTGATTTCACATCGACATTCCACACTAACTAATTTACAGTTATCAAACTAACACATATCCTTCACACAAGTAATCTACCACAATACCTTCATGCATACTCTCTTGACAAGTCTAATTTACTGCACAAATCTTTCCTTCAATGCATTATTTTCAAGACCAAAATAACTTGGTCAAACATAGTTCAAAGACAACATAATCAAGCATATACAAGTACAACTATAATATATTCTGAGTCCCACAAGACAAACCCAAGTTTTCCTTTCTTAAATTATAGAGATTTCAATCTAATCAGCTTAAATCTATTTTGCATCCAAATTCCAAAAGGCCAAAACTTTATAAAAATATATATACACTTATTTAACACATAAAGGTAGGAATATAAGACATTGGAATTAGATGAGGGTATGAGACAGATTAACATAAAGGTGGGAATATAAGCCATTTGAATAAGATGAAACAGATTACCAGCAAGTACTACTAAATGCTCACATTAATTCAAAAAGGTAAACTTTAATAACCAAGGCACGTCATTTATTAGCATTGGAATCAATAATCATAAAGAATTCCTAAAAAAACTACACAACATTCGATAAATATCAACAAGAACATCTATAGATGACTCCAAACTGACTCCAATATCATAAAGCAAATTACATACATATGCAAACTGACTCCAAATCATAACAAACATATACATAATGAACAATAAAAACAAATAGACACTTACAAATTGGAGCTTTACAAATATCCAAACAAGATTTTGCTCTTGTATTATGAACAATAAAAGCGAATTAGAAAAATAAATAAATTAGAAACTAAAAATCAAATCGGAAAATATAAGGGTTTCGAGTTCAAAAACCCCCAATTCTTACTCAAATAATTTTTCCTTTAAAATAATCTTGTATTAAGAACAATAAAAACGAATTAGAAAATTAGGGTTTCGAATTCAAAAACCCCCAATCTTATAAACTAATATTCGAGTGTAGATAATGCATGTTTACTCACTTCGATTTGAGACTTTGATTCGATTGAGACTTCGATTTGAAACTTTGATTCGAGCTTTACTTCGATTGAGACTTTGATTTTGAAACTTCAATTTGAGCTTTACTTCAATTTGAAATCAAGTAGCGAAGTGGGTTACGAAAGAGAGAATGAAATTGATTAGAGAGAGAGAGAAGCAGTGAAGAGGTGAGGTGAGGTGAGAGAGAGAGAGAATGAAATTTGTTCTTCAGAGGTGTGAGGTTCGAGAGAGAGAGTGAAAGAGAGAGTTGAGGTTTTTACTTTTAATTAAATTATGTTTTTGATTTTGTCTGAAAGAGAAAAATTGGCCAGGGGGGAAACATTTGGAATAAAAATTGTCTGGGGGGAAACATTTGGAATAAAATTTGGCTAAGGGGGGGGGGAAAATTTTGGTACATGGGGGGAAAGTATAATTAGCGGGCGGATAAAAAAAATTTAGACAACGTTTAGACATCGGTTCAGATGTAATCTGATGTCGTAACAATACAAATACATCAGTTATTTTAAAACCGATGTAATTAATATCTTTTACATCGGTGGATTTATGAACCGATGTTATATGGGCGATGTCTATTGACCTTTTTCTAGTAGTGTAGCTACCCGGTAGTCATCCCAGGCTATTCTAAGGTTTGCCTATAAAATACTAAACAGATTGTCATTTCTTCTCATTCCTCACAAACTCTTGTTTTTACAAAGTTTCTTTTCTCTCTAGTTTGGTTCTTTATTCTCTAAAGTAAAGAACTATTGTCCAAGTTTTTATTTTATTTATTTTGGATCGACATAAATTGATTTAATTAATTTCTGATATAATTCTTAATTCTTGGAATTTATTCCCTAAATTAGAATTAATCTAAAATTAACTCTATTAATTTGTGTTAAAATGGCCCAGCAATTTGAGATTGTTCTTACTAATTACCATGGCTATTTTGATCCCCTGAAATGTTCACTTGAACGTTTTAGGCCTTGGATCTCCTTTCTTAATCAACATTCATGTGTTAATTATGCTATATGTTCAAATGTTGACTTGAAAGTTGATCCTTTATATTTACTTTGTTCTACTGTTGTTGTCTCTGATGATTTCTCAACTATCTCATTCAATATTCAGGACACACAGTACATTATTACTGAGGAAACATTTTGTAATGCCTTGTAGTTTCCTCGGGATAATTTTGACAGACTCCCCACTGAAGAAGAATTAACTAGGTTTTTCATCAGTATTCACTATCAAGGTCCCCTAAATATGGCTAAATTGATCAAGGGGAATCTTGTGTGTGAATGGGATCTATTTTTTGATTCTTTGGCTAAGGTCTTTGGCAATTGCACGAAAAATAACTTTCAGAATATTCCTTATCTGTTACAAGTTATTGGTTATGCAATTGTCTTCAACAAAAGACTCAATTATGGCCACCTTCTATGGCAAATTGTTGTTAGGAGGGTGTTTAATGCTAGAAAGGAATTTGACAGTGGTAGAAAGATTAAATGTTATTATCCTCGTTTTCTATCACTTGTCCTTAATTCATTACTTTCTAATGAGCATCAAGAACTGTTCAGGAATGGTCGCTTTTTCATATCTCCGACCACTGACAGAAAGTTCTATCAAAGATTGCAAACATCCTTCAGGTATAGCAATGTTCCAGTTCTCATATCCAACTACATGACAAACTTCATCAACCTACCATCATTTGAACCATCAGTTCCCGAGCAAAGGATAGTTACATCAGCTGGAACTGAAGAATTCATACAACCACAGGTAAGGACTTCTATCCCTGGTTCTTTTGGTACTGTTTCCAAAACCCAAGAGGTTGATAGGGCTGACCAAGAGTTTGTAGAACCACAAACTCTATCCCCGGTCATAGAGCCAAACACTGAGTCATATCCAAATCAATTTGAACCAAATCTATATACCAGAAACAGAAATAGAAGTGATGAAGAAACAATGAGTGATCCCGCAGCTCTATCTCCACCTCCAAAGAAAGGAAGAACATATATGGAGATATCTGTAAGCCCGTCTGTATCCTCCCAACAGGATATAGATTTTGAAATGGCCAATACACAGTCTCTGGAGACATCCTCTCAACAATGTGTATCTATTGAATTTCACCATAGGGCCATGGCATTTTGTACCGAGTCAAGCACACTCATGTTACTCACAATGGGAGAAAACATAACTTTAGATGCAACTCAGGACACTTTGCTGGGAGAGCACTTAGGATATGAAACAATGCCTACCATTGTAATGGTAGAAGTGCCTTCACAGGCATCTGAGGGAAAATCTGATTCTTCGCCAACTCAAATAGAATTATTTTCTCCCCTCCCAGAGGGAACATCTCTGGCTCCCTTAAGGGATTTTCCACTCGTATTTTATACTGGAGAAAGTGGAAGGTAACCTAGTGAATCCAACACTGAAGCAATTCAGTTTAAAATTCAATCAAATTTGGATTTCATTAGGGATTGGGAATTGCGAACTCCCATTGCACCACCAATGACCTCTCTAGAAGGGGCTAGGGTGATTTTTCCTGCAGGTACATCAACTCCAAATATGGATAGAAAGCTAGTGGTAAGATCTGAGAGACAAACACAGAGCGATACACAAGCACGTGAGCAGAGTGAAACACCATCGAGAGAAATTGAGATGAGTGCACACAATGACACATACACTGCTTCTTTATTGGCTCAAATAGCTGGTCTACAGAAACAACTTCAAGAAACCCAGGCTGAAAAAGATATTCTCAAGGCACAAGTGGTTGAACGGTCTTCTTCTTCCACCTCTGTAACTAATCAGCTGGGTACTATCAAGGATGAAATTGAAGGATTGAAGACTACTCTACTCCCAAAGATGAATGCTATTCAGGAGTCCCAGGTGTTAGTGGCTTCAGACATCTCTGAGATTATAACTTCAAATGCTGAGATAACAGAGAGTGTCAAGCAGATTGCTTCCATTTCAACTCGGGTGCACTACATTCAGGAGATTGTTAATGAAAATCAGTGGTTCAATGATGAGAGGTTTGGAAGTATTGAAGGAGGGATGCAACATCTGAATGAAGGCATGAAGCATCTTTACAACATGATCAAGAACTCACATCAACCCAATGCTGAACAGAAGAAATTCTTTGAGGGTGATGATGATGAAGAGGACAATGATGGCAAGGATGGAGAAGGAGAAGGAAGAAGTAGGAAGGAGGATCCTAAGACTGATAATGTTAAATCTATAGAGGATTCCTCAACTAAGGGGGAGAATAAGGAGAAGGAGAAGGAGATATAAGGAAGAGGAGAAGAAGTGAGAGATCAAGGAGGAGAAGCTCAAGGTTCTAGAAAGGACAAAGGGAAGCAAAAGTTAACTTTTTCTGATGATGTCTACTATCAAGATGAACAGGGAGAGTTTGACAATATTGAATCTAAAGAAACCCCTGAAGATATCTTTGGTGAAGTGTAGGTTGAAGGAGAGGCTGACTTTGCTGACTGGGAAGATGAACCTGAAGTGGATCCTGCCTTTGAAGCTGAGCTGTTAAGACAGAAAGCTAATCTGAAGAGAAGAGAGGAGGAGAATGCTAAAGTGTCTGACATCATCTCAAAGCATCTAGTTATCCAAAAAGTTGAACATCAAGAAAAGCAACGGCTTCATGATATAAAGGTCAAGGACAGGAAGTTATATGTGAGGCTGAAGCTTGGAGAAGAATGGGATAGAGCTAGAGAGATGTTCTCATATCCGACAGGGTCAGACAATGATGGAAAGTTCTTTAGCATGTTGGAAAGGTACAGAAAGGTCAATCCAGACAACTCAATCTATATGAAAGCTCTTCATGCGGAGATTTCAAGAATTACTACTGGATATGACAGAGTCAGAGAGGAGTTGAAGATCTACATCTACACTCATAATGAGGGAACTTTCATAGTTTCTCTCAATCTTCTGGAAAGTAGAACTCTCTCTGAGCTTTGGGTTTTCATGACAAAGATTAAAAGGTCTTCACCTCTATGTGAGCTGTTGCATGATCAGCTTAGAGAGTTTGCCATGAAATCTAGTCCTCAAGTTGTGGATGTGCCATATGAAGTCAAATTTTATAAAGGAAGGGCACTTCAAACTTGTAGTGTGGATCCCATCTCTTTGAAAGATTATCCTGCCAAGCATCTTGTCTATCTGGAAAACATGTTGAGGACAACAGGGTTTGCTACACAAGAAAAGACAGAAGTTGCTGATTTGATTCAAGACTATTGCATTGCCAATATCAAGAGATATCATCAAATGAAGAATAGGCTGAAGAAAGTTACAACTCAACCTGTCAGACCAAGTGGCATTACTTCTGAATCTGATCGTGTTCTGGACAAGGATTTGCTTGAAGCTCTTGAAGAAGGAGAGATGATGGATGAAGAAATTTGAAGAAGCTTTGTTCTGTAAATGTTAAATGTATAGAGCATAGGTAAATCAAGATAGGATCAATGTAAACACATGTTCAGTCTAGAGGAACATCTATCTTGTATTTATCTTTACTGTTTGAATCTGGAAAATGTTTAATGAAATCTAGAACTTTGTGTTATTATTTACTTAACTTTTAAAGTCTTATTTTTACTTGTTTAGTTAGTTGAGTTATCCTCTAGGTATTTGCTTGTTATTCTCTAACAAACAAATAGGGGGAGATTGAAAGGAATATGTTTAGGCCTATTTGTTTACATCGAGGATTCAACTCAACTTAAACAAGTTTGTAATAAGTAAGTAATAATTCAATTGTCACAGTCACAGGAATCTCAGAAGATCATATCTGTCAGAAGAATACAGATTAAAGTCATCCTACAGACTTGAAGAAATACTACATTGAAAGAAGTTCATTTATTTGATCAAGCCTCAGTGAAGTCTTCAAAGAAGTGGATTTATTAAAGTGACAGAGGTTTCAGATTTGTGACAACAAATGTACAGGTTACAAAGGTTGAACAACAGTCAAAAGCAGACAATGGACCACAGCTTAAAGTCAAGATGAAGAACAGACATTGAAGTTAGTCATTTATGAACCAGACAGTGCATCAAATGACAACCTCAGACAATGGATATTCTTCAGCAGTTAAAGTGGTTCAAGAATTGGTTTTGCTATTCTATGAGAATTTAAATTCTATTTTAAATTAGTTATTAATTTATTTATTAAATTAATTTATCAGAATTAATTTATGAAATAAATTAATTATTAGAATTAATTTAGAATTTGAATTTGAATTAAATTAGAATTAATTAGTTAAAATGAACTGGAATGACTACCCAGGATAGTCATACCGGTAGTCATCCCGGTAGTCATCCAAGGTTATTTTAATTAATTCTAATATAATTCTCCTAAATTATCATAGTCATACAAGACCATTTTGATAGTCATTCAAGGCATTTTTGGATAGTCATTCCAATATATTTGGATAGTCATTCCAGAAAGTAAAAAGCTAAACAGAACGTGCAGATTACTTTTAAAAAGTGATTACTACTAAAGAAAAAGATCAAGACAGAAAGAGATCATCATCAACATTACATCAAAAGAAACTTTCTGTCAAGAACTTGTACTGCTTTGACTATCTAGTGGATTTTTATCCCTAGAACGTATCTCAAATTATCAATTATTGTTATATCTTTTTATTACAAAAATAGATAAATTCATGTCGAATTTATTCTAGATTTGTTTTAATTAGTTTGAGATTCAATCTTGTAATCCGTACCTCATTTGTAACAACATTCAAATTTAATATAAGTTATATTTAACTTGAATACTGTTTCACTTAATTCCGCCATAATTTGTTCTTAAATAGTTTTATTCTAAAACGGACAAATTCGATTAAACGGTATAGTTTGTATTCAACCACCTTTTACAAACTTATCAGGACCTAACAAACAGAATACTTAGTTAAATCTTTGAAGAACATTTTAAAATTTTAACTTTTTTAAATTTACACGTAATATCATACAAATGTCAAACACAAAAGTAAGAATATTTTAAAAACACATGAATAACATTAAATTTTAGATAGTTGGTGCTAAAACATCCTCTAGTTCAAAAGTTAGATGTCACTAACAAGATAGTAGACCCTCTCAGATTATATATTTAAAATAAAAATAATATTGATAATTATCTAATAGTTAAATAAATATATTATTTGAATGTGTGTATATATATATATATATATATATATATATATATATATATATTTGGCCTAAACATATACTTATTATGAGATTAAAAATATTATAAAAAAAATGCACACATGTTGAAATTAATATAAGAAAAAATAGGTAACACGTTCTTGTAATTTTTTGTTTAACTAACATCTTTTCCATGAGATAAAAAGGTACAGGTTACACGCAAAAGTAGTATTTCTAAAAGTGTTTTTGATGGATAAGGATTTCTGATTGTAGATGTATTATTTAAATTTATTAATTAAATTCTAGAAATACTTACAAGAAAGTTCAGATATAATTATACGACTAAATTTCATTTTGTTGGTCTGTAATTTAATTTTTTAGCACATTAATGACTAAATTATTAGAACATTCATATGTATGGCTAAATTATAAATTTTTACGAGGGGCTCTGGCTAGCTGCCATTAGTTTGTCCTTAACGGTTAGGGCTGTAAGCGAACAGAGTCGTTCGTGAACAAAACTCGAGTTCGGTTCGTTTTAGATAGACTCGGTTCAGTTCATTTACTAAATGAACACGAGCTTGAACATGAAAATGTGTTCGGTTAGTAAATGAGCTCGAGCCGAGCTTTACAACTGTTCAACTCGAACTCAGCTCGTTTTGCTCGGGATCGGCTCGAGTTCGGCTCGAACTCGTTAAACTCGGCTCGATTCGTTTAACTAATTATAAATTTGTGAATTTCATAATATCCTTAACAATTTGAATATGTTAAATAAAACTTAATTGCGATATATTTTAGTTATTTTGTGGTTGAATAGGGAATTGTATTTGTTATATCTAAAAGGTATAATATCAACGTACTACCAAAAGTTAAACTCTTTATATCCAATCCAAATTAGTTTTTCATTATTAAAATTTATAAGTTGCATTCATAAAATTACAAAAGAAAGTGAATAGAGAAAGAGAGTTTGTCTTATTAATTTATTATATAATATTATTTAAAAGTGGTTTGTACCTCTTAAAATTGAGGAGAAAGATGAGACTTTTAGTGAATTTAAGGTTAATAGGAGTATCTTGGAGAAAACAAAGTTGTAAATCTCCTCAAATTTCAAGTTAAGAGCCAAGATAAAGAGGTTCTTAGAGATACTCTAAGTTAGTGATAAAATTGTTTTATTTTAACTATTTTTATTACGTGAAGTGAGTAATGTTTGATTACTCATAAATACAAATATTAACCTAATATGATTATTAGAACAAAATAAATTAAATTGAAATTTAAACATAAGCCTGTATTCTTAAGATGTGATTTTAGACGTGAAACTGTAAATCGAGTAAGTAATTTTAAAAATTGGATTTGGTTGAGTATAAAAATACGAACTGTAAGTGAACAACTTGACTCGAGTTCGGTTTGTGTTCGGCTCGACTCGAAATGTTCGTGAACAAACTCGTGTTCGGCTCGTTTATTAACGAGACGATCTTGAACATCACTTTTCGTTCTATTAGAAATCTCGGCTCGACTCGGTTCGTTTAAAAAAAATCAAGTTCGGCTTGATTCGGACAAAACTCAGCTCGGCTCTGTTTTGTAAATATGAACACATGGCCAAGTTAAGATAGTAAATTGCAGTCCCCGACTCCTATTAATATTTTTAACATTGTGTTCTTCACACATACATGCTGATAATACCCTCCCGGAAGAAATATATTTTCCCGGAAGAAGTCTCTTTTTGCCCGGAAGAAGTCTTTTTACCTACCAGGTACGACTACGTCCCGGAAGTATTCAATGGACAACTTGTCACACCCAAAGTGGACTAAGGAAAATAAGTGAAGGCAATATTATCTTTTTCGGACCAAAGACAGTCCCTTCCTCCAGCACCTTCCGCCTCTTGGGCAAAAGCCGCTTCCTTCCCCAATACTCTTACATCAACTCACACCTGTCACAAGGAAGGGAGCATCCTTCCGGACCGGGGGACAAAGGAAGGTAACACTAAACCTTATAAATACTCAAGCAGCCTCACATATGCAGGGGTTCTAATTTTTACATTCATTCACACACATTCACTCTGACATTTCACAAAACGCTCTCTAAATTCAGTCACCGGTAATACACTTTCCGATATTGTTTCTTGTTATTCTCCACCACCAAGTTACTTACTCTCACGCCGGAGGTGCTTGACGGCCACCACCCCCGGTCAGGCATTGTTTTGCAGAGTCCCGACCGCCAGCACACCACATTCCCGACCAAGCATTGCCGGAAGAGGGACTAGTACGGTAGAGTGGAGCAAGGAGCATTATCATTTGGCGCTAGAAGGAGGGGATTTTTTCCTCATAGAAACCCTCCATCCTTTCCAGTTTTACTTTTGGTGTTTGGGCATCCTTTGATTCCTTAGAATTAATCGACGTCCAAGCATACAAGAGAATTTTAGTCACAAATCCTTCTCAATGGGTCCGTCGAAGAATACAAGGTTACAAGTAAGAAATATACTAGATGGGAACAACATAAACAACAATGAGGAGCAACTTCAAGACAATCAATATGAGACGATACCTGACGTCTCTCACCATAGTGAACCTGTCCTCCAACGAGTTGGAACAAGGGACGGGAACCCTCCTCTCAACTTGGACTTGACAAGTTTCGCTCCAAATCAAATCGATTTCCTTCTCAGTGTTGCTGCCAATCTCCAACACCCCAACCAGCAAAATGACCCACCTCGGTCAAAAGGGAGACGGGAACCACCTCCCCACGAGGATGAAGCACATAGTGCTATCAACAATGGCACTAAAAGGCCAAGGACAACAAAATCCATTTTCTCTCGTCTCGGTTCTTCCCAAAACACTCAAAATGTCCGCCATGATAAGCCTCGCCACCGTCCCGAGACATGGAAGGAAAATCGAAGAGTACGGGACTTAAGACGTCAAATTGAGGACAAAAGGGCCGAGTACGAAAGGGAAAAGCGAAGACTGGAAGAAGAATTCTACCAAGAGAAGGAAAGGGACAGGACTCCCGAACCCACCCCGGTGGGAGGTGATGGCAGCTCTCAACAAGAAATCCTCCAAACTCTCATGGAGTTAAAGCGCAAAGTTGAGGGAGAAGTTTCAGCTAGCCCAGGAGAATCCCCCTTCTCCAAAAGACTAGAAGATGAAAGCAAGCAAACACATTTGAAACACCCTCACCTGGACTCATATGATGGCAATGGAGACCCGGAAGAACACTTGAGTTATTTTGATCAAATAGCCCTTTTCTATGGGTACCGGGACTTAACATGTTGTTGATTCTTTGCTTCCACCTTAAGAGGAAGTGCACAACGATGGTTTTGTAGGATTCCTCCCAGGACCATTGACACATGGGCCGATTTCAAAAAAGCCTTTCTGAATAAGTTTAAGGCAAATCAACCACATGAAGTGCACACTGTCTTCCTTGAGACCATAGCCCAAAAGAGCGGAGAGACACTTGAAAGTTATCTAAAGAGGTTCAAGGAGGCGGTAAACAAAGTGGTGTCAGTGAATGAGACGGAAGCATTAGTGCATCTAAGAAGGGGTCTAGACCCTTATGATTGTGAAAGATATATTTGCAAGCTCATGGAACACAAGCCCACTACGCTAGCCAGAGCATATGAATTGGCTTCTTACTTCATCACTGAGACGGAGGCCATGAGAGTCATGAAACAAACAAGGAATCCTCCCCAACCAAAGCCTTACTTCCAGAAGGAACGTTTCACTTTCCACCACACTCAGAGGCCCATCCAGGAGCACCAAGTCCAAACCACCCATGGTCCTGCCGTGTCAAGGCAAAAACCCGTCTTCGACAAGTCGAGGCTCTCTTCTTCCACCTCATCAAGGCCGGCACGGAAACCTGAACCAGAGTGGACAACCTTGAGCATGCCTAGAGCACATATCTTACGGGAGATACAAAACAAACCTTTCTACCAGGCACCTCAACCGCTTTGGACAGCCCCGGGTGATAGAGACTCCACTAAGCACTGTGAGTACCATGCCACGCACGGACATACCACAGAGAATTGTCTCTCTCTCAAACACTTCCTCGAGAGGTTGGTCCGTCAAGGACTCATTAACCAATACCTTCCCCGGCAAATTACGAGCGGGAACAACTCGAATACTCCTTCCACTTCTCAAGCCAACAAAGGCAAGAACATTGTCAATGTGGTTATTGGAGGAACACAATCTCCCCCACGAGCTTCGGGGGCTCAAGAAGTGTTAACGATATCAGAGAACGACATGATGGGCGATGTTATCACTTTTTCTGACGCTGACTTGGTGGGAGTCAATCCTTACAATACTGAAGCTTTGGTGGTCACGGTAGAAACACGAGATAATGTGGTCAAGAAGGTCTTGATTGATAATGGCTCCTAGGTGGATATAATTTTCACGCACTGTTGGGAAAGGCTGAAGTTGGAAGATAAGTTGGAAGAATGTCGAGAGGAGGCACCCCTTTACGGTTTTGGCCACAATGCAGTCCCCATAGCGGGAATAGTGAAGTTGCCTATACTCTTCGGGACAACCCCGAAACAAGTTCGCCATTTTATCAAACTCTATGTGGTTAACACACCATCTTCTTATAATATGATCTTGGGAAGGCCGACTCTGACTCGCTTAAGAGCCATAACCTCCACTACCCACCTAAAAATGAAGTTCCCTACCATTGCGGGAATAGGAGAAATTAAAGGGGATACGGAGGCTTCGAAATATTGTTATGGTTCCGCCCTCAACCTTGCTCAGACTGACCCAAGTAACCTAAGAAGGGCGCGAACAACTCAGCGGAAAAGGGAGAAAAGGAAGAGGCATCTCGAACACCAACGAAACCAAAGGAAGAGGACCAGGGATGTCCAAGTAGTGGAAGCCACAAATGATCAGAACATGGAAGAATTAGAGCAACAAATGGATGCCAACTTGAGAAAATGTTTACAGAAAGATGAAGTGCCCATTGTGACACCCGCAGTAGAAACAGAAAAGATCGAATTGGTACCCGGAGACGGGACGAAGCGAATTAGCATTGGTGCCGGTCTCGACTCGGTATTCAAGGAAGGATTGATAAAATTATTGCGAGAGTATGCCGACATTTTTGCTTGGAGCCCAAAGGAGATGCCCGGACTTGATGAGTCCGTAGCCATGCATAAATTGAATGTTCACAAAGATGCCATCCCAAAAATGCAAAAGAGAAGGAATGTTGCTCCAGACAGGCAGAAAGCAATTGATGAAGAGATAGACAAAATGCTAGACGCTGATCTCGTTTGTGAAGTTACTTACCCAGAATGGGTAGCTAATGTGGTTTTGGTAAAGAAAGCTAATGGCAAGTGGAGGGTTTGTGTCGACTACACTGATCTTAATGCTGCATGCCCAAAGGATCCTTACCCTCTTCCAAGCATCGATCAACTAATTGATGCCACTGCGGGTCACCTCATGCTAAGTTTTATGGATGCCTTTTCGGGATATAATCAAATCAAGTTAGCACCAGAAGATAGAGAGAAAACATCTTTCATCACTCATCGAGGGGTTTATTGTTACAAGGTCATGCCTTTCGGCCTTATCAATGCTGGAGCAACGTATCAAAGGATGATGAATAAAATCTTTGCTGGACAACTGGGTAGAAACATGGAGGTATATGTTGATGATATGATTGTTAAATATTTGCTATTAAACACTCACCTTGCAGATTTGAAGGAATGTTTCGAGAAGTTACAAGCACATAACATGAAGCTCAATCCGGACAAGTGTACATTTGCCTTGGAGGCAGGAAAGTTCTTAGGTTTCTTGGTGAGTCAAAGAGGAATAGAGGCTAATCCAGAGAAAATTCAAGCAATATTGGACATGCACCCTCCCAAGACAATTCGTGATGTCCAAAGACTAACAGGAAGGTTGGCCGCCTTGAGAAGATTCATATCAAAATTAGCAGAGAGATGTCTACCTTTCTTTGATACTCTAAGGGGAGCGACAACTACAAAGACTATCAAGTGGACTCCCGAATGTCAAACCGCCTTTGATGAATTGAAGGCATATCTCTCATCTCCACCTTTACTAGCAACAGCCGCTCCATCCGAACCTTTGTCCATTTATTTGTCGGCATCAAATGCGGCGGTGGGAGCCGTCTTAATTAAGGAAGATGAGGAAGGGCAAAAACCCATCTATTATGTTAGTCAAGTATTGAAGGATGCGGAAACTCGTTACCCCCCTGTGGAGAAGTTTGCCTATGCCCTTGTCACTGCAAGCAGAAAATTAAGGCATTACTTCCAAGGGAGAGAGATCAAGGTTGTCACCAATCACCCTTTGAAAAAGCTTCTACACAAGCCAGACCTTTCAGGACGATTGATTAATTGGGCTGTGGAGTTAAGTCAATTCTCTATCTCTTATGAGCCAAGGAAAGCAATCAAGGCTCAAGCTCTTTCAGATTTCATTGTAGAATGTTCATTTGGTAACAAAGAAAAGATTCCCTCTCTGGAGGACAATTCACCCGCCAAAGAGCCTCTCCCTCCTCCAAACCCAACATGGAAACTCTTTGTGGATGGATCTTCCACCTCGGCAAGGAGTGGAGCAGGCCTTATCTTGATTAGCCCCGAAGGGTTCCAAGTGATGCAAGCCATAAGGTTCACTTTCAAGGCTACCAATAATCAAGCTGAGTATGAAGCACTCATTGCAGGTCTCAACTTGGCACGTAGTCTCCAAGTCCAACACCTCTCCATTTTTAGTGATTCCCAAATTGTGGTAAGGCAAACCACTGGGGATTATGCTACAAAAGACATCATTCTCACCAAGTACCAAGCTTTGGTTAGAACCCTTCTCTCTTTATTTTCCAACCACACACTTGTTCAAGTGGATAGAGAAGACAATACTATTGCAGACTTGCTTTCCAAGCTTGTAGAATCTGAAAAGGATCACCTAGATGGTTCCGTCTATTTTAAAGAACTAAAAGTGCCAGCAATTGAGGGACAACAAATCATGGAAATTGGCACAGAAGACTCTACTTGGATGACACCCGTCATCGACTACTTGAAAGATGGAATTCTACCAGAAGACTCTACCAAGGCCAAACAACTCCGCTCTCAAGCTGCCAAATACTTCATTCAAAATGACACCCTCTACAAGAGAACTTTTGATTCTCCTATCCTAAAATGTGTCGACCCTGACGAGGCTTTGTATTGTATGCGAGAAGTCCACGAGGGAATATGTGGTGATCATATGGGAGGAAAAGCTCTGGCTCACAAAATTCTAAGACAAGGATACTTTTGGCCTACTTTGGCTAAGGATTGCCAGGCTTTCGCCAAAAAGTGTACACAATGCCAGCTCTTCAGCAATGTCCCTAAACAAGCACCTGCCTTGCCATCTTCCATCTTATCCCCCATTCCCTTTGCCATGTGGGGAATCGATATCATGGGACCTTTTCCCAAAGCTAAGAATGAATTACAGTATGTGATGGTAGCAATTGATTACATGACTAAGTGGGTTGAAGCTAAGGCCCTAAGGAATATCACCCAAGAGGATGCTATAAAATTTGTCAATGAAAACATAGTTACAAGATTTGGAATCCCAAGGATAATGGTGTCGGACAATGGAACTCAATTTGTTGGGTCAAAGTTCGTGAAATTTCTTTCAGAAAGAGGAGTGAAACATAAGAAAGCTTCGGTGTGCCACCCTCAAAGCAATGGGCAAGTGGAAGTCACAAACCGCACTATCGTGCGAGGTCTTGAGAAAAGGCTCCAGACATCCAAGAAGAAATGGCCCGAAGAACTTCCTAATGTTTTGTGGGCTTACCGAACATCAACTAGAAGCAGTACTAAGGAAACCCCTTACAAATTAGCCTTTGGCACTGAAGCCCTCCTCCCAGTAGAAGTAGGCTCACCCTCCTACCGAGTCTTAAACTTCGATGAAGAAGCTAACACAGAAGGCCTCCGTGACAACATCGAACTCCTTGATGAAGTCAGAGATGATGCGGTGCAAAGAATGGATACATATAAAGAGAAAACTAAGGAATACTTTGCCAAGAAGACAAGGATCCGAAAATTTGAAGAAGGAGATTTGGTGTTGCGGGCAACGGAGGCCTCAGACCCGCGCCATACGGGGAAACTCATGCCTAAATGGGAAGGTCCATACAAGGTGAAACAAGTGCTACGTCCAGGATCATACAAGTTGGAAAGGTTGGATGGAACCGAAGTAAACAACACATGGCATGGAGACAAGCGGCGAAAATATTATACCTAAGGGTAGTTTGGTCCCTATCACTACAAAGAAGTGTGGAAGGCGTAATTCTATAAGCCTCCACAACAAATTATCTATGTTTTTAGTACTTTTTCAATCAAAGGCTCATGTACCTGTCTGCCATGAATGAAATTTCTTTTTTCCGGTCACAATATGTTATACATTTAAATTATCTCAGACACAAGTCATACTCTTTCAGACACAAAGCGAAGAAAATACCTCAGACACAATTGCAACACCTCAGACACAATTATCTCAGACAAAATTTAGTAAATTATGTTATCACATGAGTTTTATACAGACACAAGGCGGACGAAACCGCCACAGAAACAAATAACTTATCTCTGACACAAGTAACAATACTTCAGAAACAATTACGTGCAACATATTACCTAAGGAGAATTATTCAAACACAACATAAATACTTTTACGACAACTTTCATGAAATGCATTTTTTCCGAGTTTTATTTAGTCAAAAGAAGGATGCGGGTAAGAAACTCCAACATCATAAAATAGTTCAGCGTGATACAACTACAAATGAAAAAGTACAAGTACAAGAGCATTTTGACATGAGAAAACACTAAGTCATAATACACTAACTAATCAGAAGAAGGAGCATGTCACGGGGGCGGATGTGCCTTCCTACGAACATAAGCCTCCCTCCGTGCTTTCATCCACTCCATAAAGAAAACATCGAAGTCATCTTTTGGCCGTCTGAGATCATCCCTAAAAAACTCTCGGCAACAAGCAACGATAAGTGGAGCCATCTTCTGGCTCTCAGCACCAACTATCTCCTTAAAGACACTAGTCCCTCGGAAGGCTGCAACAGTATCATCACAGTCTTTCTTGTACGCCGGAGAAGCTTTATAATCTCGAATCACATCTACTGCAGATGGCATGGCAGCCAACTTCTCCTTCGCACGGTTGGCATCATCCACAGCTTCCCTCACTTGATCTTCCAAGCGTTTCCTGTCAGCAGCGAAGACTTCTTTAGCTTCTTCTTGTAGAAGATCCATGTCAGCTATTAGGCCACCATTCTCTTGCTTCAGGGTTTTTACTTGTCTCTCTGCCACCTTCCGCCTTTTTCCCTCACGTAAAAGCTTGTTTACCAATCCGGTGCCATAACCTCCAACCTACAACAAAGCATCAAACCAGGGAAATTGTTTAGAACTAACACAAATGAAAACAAGAAGACCGTATACACAAATAATACAGAAAGCTACAACTAAGAGTGTCACTTACCCGAGCATAATGCTTCTCAAACCTTAAAATCATCTTCTTTTTCGTCACCTTCGCAAGTTTTCCACGATCGTCAGGGGTAAGCATCTCGGGTAAAACCGCCTTGGGAGCTGTAGGAAACAAATATCCTACTCCTTTCCTTTGCACACCGGTAGAGGAATCTACAATCTCATCATCAGAGGACGCATCATAAGCAAAAGTGGAGTCTACCACCCGCTGCGAGCCGGACCTCCGTTTCATGCCAAGTCGGGAGCAAGAAACTAATGTCTTTGGACGGGCTCTCAGTACACACCTAGCTCCACCAGCACCCTCACCGATAGCCTCCTCTACTCGACCGAGAGTATCCCCTTCCTCAACATGCTTTTCCCTCTCACCAGGCATACCTACATCATAAATCAAAAAAAATGGTGAACATGCCCAAGACAAATAAGCAAGAAACAAAGTACACAAGAGGTAAGAATAAGGCAACATACCAGTGCTCATCAATGGCTCCTCATTATCCGCCACTAAAGTCTCCCCCGCGGGGGCAATGCTCTCTCCATCAAGTCCTCCCACAAAGAAATCATCCTCCATTGACACATAATCAGCAAACACCGTATTCAAGTTGACAGGATTATCTCCTTCCACCCACGCCTCTGTGGTCACTTTTTCCTGATGTTTCGTCGGCTCCCTAGTATCATGTACCGGACGAAACCTAATCAAATCTACACCATTACCAACATCAACTGGGACTCTCTCGTGATCACCAAGTCTCGGCGCAAATACCTCCTCATACCCACCATCCAACTCCGCATCAACACCTTCTACCTCCTCATCCTCCATATCGGCATCATCGTCCTCGCCCTGTTTATTTAAGTGTTCGGGTTTAGGGGGTCCACTCTTTAAGAGCTCTTCAATCTTCCTTTTATCTTTACCCCATGCAAGCTCGGGCATGTCCATTGACGCTGGCGGATACACTGTCACAAAAAATATATACTTAGTTCATGGCCAACATAACACAAATAGCAGGCTAAGTAATACATGCACATATCATATGACAGAATCTACCACAACAAAGGGAACACTTACATCCGTAGAATTTCAGCTTGCTAACACTCTGGAACTCAGCCTCGCCCCAGACAAACTCAAAAATATGGAGTAAATCCGCACAATTCTTCACTTGGCTATCCGACAACGTATCCCTCCGTACAACACATTGTGGCTCAACTTTAGAGGAAAACCCCGGCATGTAGCTCCAATCCCCACCACGAATTACAACATATTCATATTGCCAATGCTTCCTAGTGGTAACCAACTTCACTGGCTTATGGCCATCTACAAGGAGACCTACCCGGCTATTTTTGTTACCTTGGGCAATCTCATAGAATGGAGCACAGTTGGACTTTTTTGATGAAAAGATCGTGAAGAATGCCTCGAAGGTTGGTTGTCGACTACTATGATCACATGCAGCAATGAACCACAATATCAGTCGAATGGAATTTGGCATAAATTGTGCCGGAGTACACTTAAACTACTGTTTAAACAAAGCTACCAAGAATTTGTGCGGTTTGGGCGTTAAACCCGCTTTCAAGTGCTCAAGTGGCATAACTATCCCACCATCGTCGGGCCGCGAATATAACCTCTCGCTCGGAGTAGGAGCTCTCCAAGAATAATCTCCCCTAATTTGGAAGGCCTTCGGCATAAAATCCTTCCATTTGGAATATTGAAATGAGCTCCGATATTTCAAGTGCTTATACCCTCCCCATTCAGCATCCAATTGGGAACTATCAAACTGTGGTGGATCAATGTGCTTTTCTTGATAGTATTTATCCATACTAGTAAAGTAAGCTTCGGGATCAATAGTCACGGGAGGGACAGGAAAGAGAGTAAGGGAATCCGCCCAACTACCATCCTTACGGAGCAAGCTCGTAACAGTTTTGATGTTACTTCTTCCACGAGAAGGACCAGCTCCAGCCATCTGTCAACACACAACAGAAATAAGTCAGAAACTTTCTCAATATAACAAGAAATATATTTACTATAAATCCTAAGGCAAAGTGGTGGAACAAGGCATGCAGTCAAAAATATACACATGTACCAAAAAAGCATACACGATTCTCGTTCTCTCGCACAAAAGTTTTGTCAAACAAACAAAAAAAAAAAAAAAAAACTACGTCAACAAATTCCTAATCCCACTTCCGGAGGAAGTAAAATACCAAAAATCTCAAAAAGTCAAAGAATACCAACTTTGCTAGTACAAACAACTGTAATGAATGAGTGGAGTACTTCATATTTAAGCCTGGTCCCGCTTTCCCGCTACCAACGTACTAGAAAGTATATGCTACTCAAACCCTCAGCTACTCCTATAATTCTATGCACATCTACTCCTGCAGCCATCTATTTGACTGTAAAACATGCTTATAACAGACACAGAAACTAAAAAGTACCACCTACCCCATATCCCCCTTCCCACTCCCAACTACTACCTCCCCACTCCCTTTCCCTCCTCCCGCCTTCTAAACTGTGCATGCATGCATCTACCTGATCCAAGAAACACTTGTCAAGCCACACATACAAAAACCTACATATACTGCATGAATTACTCTAAATCCCCTTTATAAACCTAGTCCCGCCTTCCCTCACAAAAACCACATAAAACTAAGTAAAAACTTTTCGGTCCCGTTTCCTACTTCCCTCTTCCCGAACAACTACAGTTTTCGTCAGATTTTAACAAAGGTCTACTTGCTTACAAGATATATATACAAACACTACACACTAATACCTACGCACATGCAGTTTGTAAACATATACTATATCTACTAGTCTTCAACACAAACATACACTGTCCCAGCTGGGTTGACAATCTTATCAAGTTAAAGCTCTACTCGTAGGCAAAACATACACTATTCGTCGTTTACGCAGTTCCACGGCTGCAAAAGCAGCGCAACAAGTGAACATAAACCTGGCTTCGCAAAAACTGTCCTAACATAGTCAGGTACCCTAGTCCCGCTTTGCAACACCCCAATCCCACTTTCAGTACTTGGAACATATAGTACATGTCAAACTGGTGTACGCACACGCTCCTATTTGTATTCATATAGTTACAGACTTACACCCGCTTCCAACGCAACAACTACACCCAAAAATCACTAGCTTGGTGATCCCCAGTCCCGTTTCCCCAATTCCGCTTCCGCCCTCCCAAAACCCAGTACCCACTCCCGCTTCCACTCTCCCAACACCCCAATCCCGCTTCCAGTACTTAGAAACTATGCGTCACCCACTACCCATCTCACCCATTACCCGTTGTTGTCTAAGCTTACCCAGTACCATAATACTTAGACACCCTATAACCCTAGTCCATAGCACTGTACAGGACCTGCACCTACTGTTCCAGAATATTTATGCATACGAATTCTTCCAGCTTTTGAATAGGTCTGTCAACCGAGTTGTTGTCGTGAATCGAAAAAGAAGAGTGATATAGATTTGGAAGATGTGAAGAACACAATCTTAGACGCCTAAAATTTTTCCTAATTCAGTAAAAGCCCTAGTCAGTAAAGTCATAAACCGCTGCAGGAGAGTTCTCTCAGATCCTAGTTATTCAGCATGGATAAGGAAAAGATTCATATCAACATCGTGGTCATTGGTCATGTCGACTCTGGACAGTCTACCACCACTGGTCATCTTATTTACAAGCGGGGTGGCATTGACAAGATGCGGAGAGGAACATACGTTCATTCCAGTACGCATGGGAGCGTGGCAGTACCTAAGGTTGAGGGTGAATGTGGTATCCCATGAAACGGAAAGTGAATATACAAACCCTCGGGCTAGTGCACTGCAAAAAATATAAAAACAGGAAGCAATGTAACGGATGGAGTAGACAACACCGTAGTTGATCACAGTGGTTCATACTCTACGCATGAGAACAAGAGGACATTTGATACAATTTGCATTACAAAGACACCTACACCTACATACATTCACCTTTAAAATTAAAGCAGCTCATTACACTTTTACCCTATACTATCCACCCTCCTTGCTTTTCTTCTCCTACTCAACACCCTCATCATTTCCTACCTTGCATATACATACATATATATGTATATGCATGGGTACACCTCCTACCTACTGGTGTCAACACACGTTAAAAAGAAAAGAAAGAAAATGAAAAACCAAGGCAAACACACCCACCCACCATTACACGCACGTACCCACAAGGATTTCAAACACCCATACTTACATTTAAACAACATAGGAGGTCAGGCTCGTTAAGAAGTTCAAGATACGTTTTTCACCTGCATAGTAGGCTTCATTGCTTTCAGTCGTATATGCATGTAATCTAGGTCGCAGAAAAATTCTTATACAAGACAGCAAGAACTCATCGGAGCATTACAACTTTCTAAGTTCCTAACAGAAGAAAACGTGGCATACAATATACTACATACGTGTACCTGGTTACACAAGCAAATCGTTGAATGAAGATGCTGAACTACAAGTGCCAATGACCCGTTGCTGGCTCTTTTTTTTGGTTGGTAATTATCATCCAGTACCCACCCCTGTGTTGGTATTCCTGTTTGGAGATAAAGCAAGTGAAGGCGACAACTACGTGCAATAGATATTAACAGACATAAGTATATATTCAGTTATGTATACAAGAGTAAAAGCCCATGGTTTTGCCAATACCACAAGCCCACCACCTTTTTCAATTTTCAACAATGAGATCATACCGTACATGCAACAGGAAGTGAATACATTATTTTACTGACCATGGGTTTGGCAATTTCCTAATAATTCGTACGCCTATCACCTTTCTTAGCCTAAAAATCCTAAACACTACACCCTTGGTCCTACCTTGTTGCATGTACTACACCTACTACAACCCTATATAAAATTCTTAACCACACAGTGCATGGTACCCAGCCAACATAAAAATATTATTACAACCCCACAATTTTTATGTAGCTCTCTGTCCTGCAACACTGTTGCACTAACCTTCCCCATACAAGAGTTAGTAACCCCATTTCTTTTTCAAATTCAAACAAACCACAGCCTCAATGTTGTCAAGTCCGTCACTTTTTATATTAAAGAGCCTAATAGTTTTTCACTGGTCAATCCCTACTTGCACAATTACATGTAGGTGTATTTTTCGTCCTTTTTTCTTTTTTCAAAATCACATATTCAAACACTGCCAACACACATGCATAACTTTAGTTGGTGTCAAATCAATTTTAAAAAACAGGTAGCCTCATCAGTCAACCCCTACTAAATTATTGTTCTTATTTTTATAACCCACAATCCGACATATATGTTATTAATCCTCACATGCCTGCATGCCTTAGCCAAACAATTACTTTCCTTGTCGTATTTATTCCGACATGTATGGTAAATTGCGGCGCACACGAGCTCAATGATTAAATAAATATATATATATATATATATATATAATAGCATAATAAGCTGTGTGCATCATTATTTTTCTGATTCACTAGTTTCAAACACTTTATTAAAATCTCGAATTTTGTTTTGGAGATTATTGCTACTTACTACCAATGCCCGGGGGCAACAATAATTCTTTGGTCAAAATTTCAGGGGGGCACAAAAAAAAAAAAAAAAAAAATTCCTTGCTCCTCAGACAAAGTTTTGCCCTCCTCCAACTACTTATACAAATTTCAACCAATAATTCCTTGGTCAAAATTTCAGGGGGCACCAAAAATTCCTTCCTGCCCAGGCAGGGTTTTGCCCTCCTTCAACTACTTATACAAATTTCCACCAAAAATTCCTTCCTCCCCAGACAGGGTTTTGCCCTCCTCCAACTACTTATACAAATTTCCACCAATAAATCCTTGGTCAAAATTTCAGGGGGCACCAAAAATTCCTTCCTCCCCAGACAGGGTTTTGCCCTCCTCCAACTACTTATACAAATTTCCACCAATAATTCCTTGGTCAAAATTTCAGGGGGCACCAAAAATTCCTTCATCCCAAAACAGGGTGTTGCCCTCCTCCAACTACTTATACAAAAATTCCTTCCCAGAAAATTTCTTTTCCCTCCTCCAAGCATGTAGAAAATTTTCATGTTGAGATCATTGCTCGCGGGCACTACCCACCAGCAATGTCCTGGGGGGCAACACGAGCCAAAATAACAAAGGTAGCACAAACAAAAAACAAACACATTTCATTCATTGAAAAGAGTTACAGGACAAAGAAGATCAATGAAAGACAAATCCGTCAAGACCTCAGTACAATATCAAATAAAAGTAAGGACAGTAAACTAAGTGGAAGTATCTTCAGCATCGGTCTCCTCACGGTCTACCTCACTTTTCAACTCCTGCAACTTCATCAACACAGCTTCACGTTTGGCCATCTCCCAATCCCTCAAGCGGTCAATCTTGTTCATATAGAAGTGATGCAGCTGATTTTTCTCACGGACTAGCTCTTCAATAGCATCACAAGCCCGAGCACCAAGAGGCTCGTCTATCCAAATGTCATAGTGACATTCCCTAGTCGCACAACGCTCAAATCTCCGACCAGCATTGTTCCCAACCCATACGGTCTTCATGACCACTGGCACATCGCAGTAACAAGTAATTCTCCTACTTTCCATGAGGAAGCTTTTCAAGACCTACACAAAGGAGAGAAGAGATAAAAGATTTCAAGAAAGCAAGACAATCAAACACTTGGATACAACACAGGTATTTATAGGTCCTCACCAGCTAGCCGTTGCAAAAGAGCCGTTGAAGTCATTAATCTCAAGGATCCCACCAGTGGTATGCATTTACTCCTCCGACCCACTAAAGCAAGTCGAAGGAGTGGGGGGCAATGATAATACCCTCCCGGAAGAAATATATTTTCCCGGAAGAAGTCTCTTTTTGCCCGGAAGAAGTCTTTTTACCTACCAGGTACGACTACGTCCCGGAAGTATTCAATGGACAACTTGTCACACCCAAAGTGGACTAAGGAAAATAAGTGAAGGCAATATTATCTTTTTCGGACCAAAGACAGTCCCTTCCTCCAGCACCTTCCGCCTCTTGGGCAAAAGCCGCTTCCTTCCCCAATACTCTTACATCAACTCACACCTGTCACAAGGAAGGGAGCATCCTTCCGGACCGGGGGACAAAGGAAGGTAACACTAAACCTTATAAATACTCAAGCAGCCTCACATATGCAGGGGTTCTAATTTTTACATTCATTCACACACATTCACTCTGACATTTCACAAAACGCTCTCTAAATTCAGTCACCGGTAATACACTTTCCGATATTGTTTCTTGTTATTCTCCACCACCAAGTTACTTACTCTCACGCCGGAGGTGCTTGACGGCCACCACCCCCGGTCAGGCATTGTTTTGCAGAGTCCCGACCGCCAGCACACCACATTCCCGACCAAGCATTGCCGGAAGAGGGACTAGTACGGTAGAGTGGAGTAAGGAGCATTATCACATGCAAAGGCACACCTCTTCTGATCTAACTATCTTCTGATGTATGTTGGCATTAAGTAGATCAGGGTTTTATTTACTCTTCCTATTTAAATACATATATATACATATCTTACTAATTTCGCTCATTCCACGGATGTTGATGTACAAGATTGGGAGGTTCTTCCGGTTCCGAGTCAATTCTTCTTGATAATTTTGATTAATTGTTTTATAATTATTTATATTAATGGCGATTTTTGTGGTGCAATCAGATTCGGTTGCTTTTTCTAGATTCTCGGATGATTTTTAAGAATTTTGTAAAAGATGTGATTGGAGTGGGAGAGAAGAGAGTGTTCCATGCTTGTAATCCTGCAGGATTGGTTACTAATGGCCGAATGTATACTGATATGATGATGAAGGAGATCAAAAAGAACAAACGGTTGAATACTATGATTTCGACATATTATGCCCAGCTGATCATCTTGAAGAGGTCAAAGAAATGATATAGTAGTGAGCGGTGACAATGGAACCAACCTAAATGAGATGGGTGAATTTACTAAGTTGGTGAGTTTACGTTCCAAAAATATAAAAAAATATTGAAATTGGTGAAAATGCAGCTCAACGTATGATTGAGTTAACTACAAAAATAATTGAATGTTATTTGGTTCTTTCAAAATAAAAATGTTAATGCTGATGGTGTGTTTCTCTTAAATATATATGCTGCTACTGGTTAGCTAAACAAAGTTCTCAAGGTCAACAATAGATCTCCTGGGTTTAGCACATTATTTATAAATAATACATGAGTTTAAATGCAATGACATGTATGCCCTTACTTATGTTAACATTTAACGGATAATCTAACAGCCGTTAATCGGAGCCCCCTTAAATGATTAAAAATAATAATCATGTTCAGATATATTTATAATCATTGTATAAATTTTATTTGGAAAGCATATTTTAACAAATAAGATATGCAAATGTTTTTTTTAAATATGCTTTTCCAAAATTTGTGTTGAGTATTTTTCGCTATTTGTACTCCATTAAAAATTATTTGCCTTATTTTGTTTTAAAAAATTTAAAATTAACTAAGTTTTGCTCAAAATTTGAAACGCCTCCATTTGATTTTTTACGACTTTAATTCAAATATATCTATACTATTATATTAAAGACGAAACATTTAAAGTTTTGTAGTCTGGTCATGAAAGTTTTTGTAGTCTGGTCACTCAATTCATAGCTGTTAGATATTTTTGATCAAATCATTGAAAACCGTTAGATAAAATATTAAAATTAGTATATAGAATATCTTTTCTATTTTTCCTAACTAAAACATCTCATTTTCCAAGAATATCACAGGCAGTTTCATTTAATAAAATAACATAATAAGGTTATAATTGTTAATAAATAATTCATTACCATTTTTAGCCAAAATGTATATTTTTTTTTTCTAACTAAAATTTCTATTTTTCTATTTTTCCTAAATAAAACCTCTAATTTTTCAAAAATATCACGAATAGTTCTATTTAATAAAATAAAATAATAATATTATAATTATTAATAACTAACCGATTAGTTTTTTTTTTCCAAAACGTATATTCTTTTTTATATTTTCTAACTAATATTTCTCTTAACTAAAACCTCAAAAATATCACGAGCTATTTCATTTAGTAGCATAAAATACTAATATTATGAATATATCTCTCTCTATCTATACTATATTATCAAAGACGAAACATTGAAAGTTTTGGTACCTGTTTTTTGATACGATATTTGCCTTATTTAATTGTTTATTTAATTATTATAATCAGTTACCCTTTCAATTAAATTATATTACCATTTTTTTCTTAAAAAATCAGGGGCAATTTCCTTTTCAGCTAAAACATGTTACTTTTTCTATTTCCTTTGCTAAAATCCTTCATTTTTCAAATATATCACGAGAAAACTCTTACATATTTGCTTTAAAATCTATTTTAATACTTTTAATTGACAATTACCTTTTTCAATTAAAACACGTCACCTTTTCTATTTTTCTTACTAAACCCCCTCTTTTTTCAAAAATATCATGGGCAAATCGTTACTTTTATATTTTAAAATTCAACAAAAACATGTTACTTTCTATTTTTATTACTAAAACCCCTCTTTTTCCAAAATATCACGGACAAACCGTTACTTATTTATTTTAAAATTCATTTTAATACTTTTAATTATTTTAAAATGTTTAACACGCCTACTTAATTTTTTTTAATAAATGCAATTAATAAAATATAAAATATAAATAATAAAACTAACAATTATTAAAAACAACTCGTGCATCGTACGGGTTTTAAGCTATATTATTAAAGACGAAACATTAAAAGTTTGGTAGTCGGATAGATGGACGGTCGGTACTTAGTGATTTTACTTAATTACACTTACTAATTTTTTTAAAAAAACTATCACTAAATAATAACATTATTTATAACCAAGTACCTTTTCAGCTAAAATACATTACCTTTTTTTATTTTTTTTTCTTAGGAAATCCTCTCTTTTTAAAAAAAAACACGGACGATTATCTTTTTTAACGAAAACATGCTAATCTTTTTTATTTTTCCTTACTAAAATCCCTCATTTTCCAAAATAATCACGGGCAAACCCTTACTTATTTATTTTAAAATCTATTTTAATACTTTTAATTATGTTACTTTTTCTATTTTTTTCATTTTCTAAAAATATTATTATTAAATAATAACATTTTTATAACCAACTACCTTTTTAGCTAAAATACATTATCTTTTCTAACAAAATCTTCTCTTTTTCTAAAAACAAATCACGGCAATTACCCTTTTCAACTAAAACATGTTAGTCTTTCTGATTTTTCTTTACTAAACCCCTCATTTTCCAAAAATATTCCGGACAAATCCTTACTTATTTATTGTGAAGCCTATTTAAATACTTTTAATTACGGGCACTTACCTTTTCAGCTAAAACATGTTACTTTTTCTATTTTTTCTTACGAAAACCCCTCATTTTCCAAAAATATCACGCGCAAACAATTATTAATTTATTTTAACATCTATTTTAATATTTTTAATTATTTAAATAATTTTAACACGTCTACTTATTTTTTTTTAGCAAATGCAGATTAATAGTATATTAAAACAAAAATAATAATTATTAATAATAATTCGTGCATCGCACGGGTTTTAAGCTAGTACTATATTATTAAAGCCGAAACATTGAAAGTTTTGGTTTTCGGTTTTCGGTCGGTTTTCGGTCAATTATTCAATTTAATAAATAATAAAATAATATAAAAATAATAACTAGCTGATTACCTTTTCTAATTAAAATACTTTTTTCTAAAAAAATCTACTCATTTTCCAAAAATATCAGGGGTAATTACCTTTAAATTAAAATATATTATCATTTGTTAGGTCGAATACACAATATATAATCAAGTATATATATAAGAATAACAATAAGAACACTGTTTATGATCAATAAACTATATGGAATTAATAACTCCTCTCTCAATGATGTAAAATATCACAGAGAGCTGCTAGGTTACAAGAATGATAATTCAGGTATTCGCATCCCTTTTAGGGTTAACCTATCTGTGTTTATATAGTACACAGCTACATACAATCTTCTAATTGATATTCCTATAAATCAGCTATACAATTAATATCAATCTAGAATTGCTTCTGTCTTCTGTTCCGTTTCCTTAGTCATCTCGATATCTCTTTGCTTCTTTCCATCTTCAAAGAATATCACTTCTAGAATCTTCATTGAATGACACCGACTGCTAAGCAAACTCTGACTGTCAGAGTTTAACAAACTCTGACCAGTCTTCCAGCTAAACTCTGATGGTATCCTGATAGTTTAAACACTGATAAACAAATATCAGCAATTATATCTAACAATCTCCCCCAACTTGTGCATACAAAAATGTACAAGTTAACAGATAATTGATGATGTCAAAACATATAACAAATGCAGTGTTTATAAATTCACAGAGTTTATATTTTAACTTAGAACAGAAAACTTAAAAAACTTACAGACTCCATTTACTTAATTTCTTCAATATCAGGTACAGTTCTGATGTAGTCCACAAGTAATCTTCTTTCAGCTCTCTCTAGCTCAGCTACCATTATCTTCTTCAGCTCTTTTAACTCTGGATCACTCTCTCCAGTTTGGTAGATAGCAGCCCTTAGAGCATAGATATTGTTCTTCCTCATCTCATTTCCTAGCTTTATTATGAAGGATTTATCTGACTCCAGATTAAATTCCATCACTTTTATACCAAGATCTGTTCTGAGTCTTGCACTGTTCCTTTGCATCTCAACAAGCTTTCCATTGTAATCTCTGTACTTTGGTATGTAAGAACCAGCAGACTTTAAGCCACAAAGAGCTCTAGCTTTCACCATTCTGCTTTTTAATACCTCAGCTGCTTGATGAGTTCTTTGATTTTTGACTTTCAGTAGATACAGCACATACTCCAGCTCTTCCTTCATTTTTAAACCAATGTAAGCTTCACCTACTCTGTATACTCTGCCATCAGCCTTGAAGTATAACAGAAAATCCTTTTTAAGCCCTCTATGATGAACTAGCATGAAAACCCGTGCAAGGCACGGGTCACTATCTAGCATAATTGTTTTAACTTCTAAGTAGTTCGGTGTTTATTATAATTTATAGATCGTTTGACAGACGTCTCATTGTGGGTACAAAATCTGGACTTGATCTCCGTAGTGAAATAGTTAGCGTTGAAAAGTATCCTTGGTTGATGTGTTTTTGAGTTAAGAAATGAGTAAATTTGATATTTATGATATTTGTTATGTGTAAGATCTATGTCAAAATATGATTATCTTACATACAAGACATTAACCTGCACAATTTTACTAATTTAGCTCATTGAGCGAATGATACATTTTCTTGTTTGTGAAATGTAATTTGCATCGTAGTTATTTTATATATTTTGAAGTTAAATAAAATGTCTTCTATCAAATGACACTCACATATTTTGCGTGAAGTTCTAAAAATCTGTGATTTTATATAGTGATATAAAGATGTTTTAGTTAAAAGATAAACTCAAGTTCAATTTCTACAAACAACTTTTTCTAATAAATAATAAACACATAGGCAAGTTAGTCAGTTCAAATCATGCACAAAATATCTCATAGTTAAATTATCTCACCAATTATAAGATTATGTTAATCGATATAATAATAGATACCAAATACTCCTCTACTCACGCGACACACACATATACATATAATGTGTTTGATATAGAACATGTATGACTGAGTAGTGTTGTGGTAGGAAGATGAGCAAATTAGTGCATAAACCCAAGTTCGATTCCATTCATTAACAATTTTTTTTTTAGAAAAAAGAGTAAACACAGGGGAAATTTAGATATTTTAAATTAAATAAAATGTCTCACCAATTTAGATTAGATTAAATGTCTCATGAATCATTGCTTTTATTGGGTTATAATAAAATAGATATATAATAATAATACCAAATATTTCTTTACTCACATGACACACACATATTATGTGTGTAATTTACAACTCATATAATTGAGTGGTGTGGTGGTAAGAGGAGGTGCAAGTTATTGTGGAGACCCAAGTTCGAATCCACTCAATATCAATTTTTTTAAGAATAATAAACATAAGGGCAATTTGGACATTTCAAATGTATTAAAATGTCTTGCCAATTTAGCATGAATAAAATGTCCCCCAATTAATTGACCCATGTTGGGCTATTATTAATAGAAAGATTAACTGAACTGACTCTAAAGTATCAAGATTTTCTTGAGTCACACCAACACCTGGTTCAGCTAATGAAGTTTGATCCATAGGACTATTGTTCACCCTCTTCTCTCTATGAGATCCTAAACCAGATTTATCTCTAGATTCTTTACCCATGATGGTTTTGCTTTGAAGAATATTAACATTTCCAAGAATTAGAGAATGTTGAACTGTGACTGGTTTAGCAAAAGTCCTTTGGAGTTCAGAAGATATCAAAGTCTGTACAACTTGAGTAGAATCAGTGGTTGTCACAGCTTCTAATGATTTAACAACTTGAGCAATGTCAGAGGTTGATTGGACTTTCTTCAGTATTTGTTGTTCTTCTACAAGCTTCCCCTTGCCTTTATCTAAACTAGCTTCAACAAGCCTTCTTGAATATTGTAAACTCTGTTGAGAATTTACATTTTCTTTAATCATAATTCCTCTCTCCTTTGGCCTCAAAACCTTCTTGGCTTTCTTGAATTCTCCTGTCTTCAACTTCTTTTCATGCTCTTCAGCTAGCATCTTCTCTTCAGCTTCAATATCTTCAATAGTTGCCTCTGCACCATGTTCTTCCAGAAACAACTGAGCTGCAATCTCTTCATCAGTATTTGGTTGAGAAGAAAGCAATAAGCTTTTAGCTTTTGAAGAAGATTGAGCACCAGTGTTTACTCCTTCAGAGTTTGCCCTAGCAGAGTTTGACCTTAGTCTCCCTTGCTCTTGAATAGATTTTGGCCTTATCTCTTTTCATTTTGCACCACCATCAATAGTATCATCCTGTCTACTCAGAGTTTGAGATTTCTTGCATTTGTCCTTAGAAACTCTCTCCCCCTTTTTGACATCATCAGAAATCAACACAGAAGTGAGCAACTCTAGTGAAGCAGCAATTGTATCAAGCTTGTCAGACATGACAGTTTGATTTTCTTCAACTTTGCTCAACCTGGTTCTTAGAGCATCCTGATCTCTAGATAAGGAAAATTTTTCTTGCTTCAGATTTAGCTCCCTAGCAGCAATATCATTTCTCAACCCAATAACAACTTTATGAGTGTCATCAAAACGATTATTAAGAGATTTGACTTGGACAATAGTAGCTTTGAGATGTGCAAGAAGCTCAAGATTTGTAATAGAAGCTGCACTCTTAGCCACAAAGTCAGCTGCCCTCTGTTCAGGAAAGATGCATTCATGACTAGACCAGTTGTTAAAGTATATATTTTGATAATGAGCTTCAGCAGCATGATGAGAAGAACCACCAATATCAGTCACCTTAGGATTTTGTTGACCAGAAACCCTAATAGAAGATGTAGAATCAGCTGCATCCTCAGACTTTGTATCATCGGTTTTTGCCAAAGAGTTTACACCATGAGAATTAGATACATTCTCATCAACATTGTCTTGAACAAAAACTTCATTTGCTGGATGTTTAGAGTTTAATTGCACATTTATTATCTCAGTAGCTTGAGCAGCCTCAACAACATTCTCTGCCACAATTTCAGCAATAGGCTCTTCAGCAGTATAAATAACATTTTCAGAAGCCTTAGACGTTTGTTCAACCTCCTCACCCTTGTCAATACCCTGGTGAGTAACAGAGAAAATCTCTGTATGAGAAGCCATAGATTCATCAAGAATGATTGTAGGCTGATCAGCTGCCACATCCTCAGTATCACCAACACTGCCAAACTATTCAAGAGTTGCAGAAGGATGTCATTCAATATTCTCTTCAATTTCCATCTCCAGAATAGGTTCAAGAAAATCATCATTGAAAGCAGCATTATCATCAGTATTTGCTCTGGCTTCTTCAGGCACAGTAGCATTCTCAGAAATATCTTCAATAACAACCTCTGGAGCTGCAGCAGTTGTAGCATCTGGAATCAATCCATCAAATAGATAAGCAGCAACCAGCTTCCTTTTCGTGGTGTGAATAGACTCAGTTTCATCAGAAGCCCTATTCGCATCAGAAGTAGGTCTATTTGCCCTCTTCTTTTTCCTTAAAGTACCAACAGATATTGGTAAATCATCAGTATTTGGAGGTTTAGCAGCCTTGACAGCCTTAAAAGCTCTATGCTTAGTCCTACCCCCAGCCTTTGGTTTTTGGGATGTAGATGGAAGGGGTTCAGTGTTTAAAGGTTGTTCAGACTCTGGTTGAGGTTGTGGTTGAGGTGGTAAAAATTGTTGGACTGAAGCACGAAGCAACAATTCACCAACATTTCCTTTCTTAATATCCTTATTCGTCAAATCAGAGAATATTCTTTTATGCAATCTAAATGAGGAAATTACATCATCCTCAGTAATCTCAACCCCATCAACACAAGTAGAAAAGATTAACTGACAAAAACGAGCAAAATAAACTACGCTCCTATTCTCTGTCATCTTTTCTCCTATGTTATTCAAAACAAGTCTAGCAAAATCAAAATTGTTTCCATAAAGAAGAGAATACCCGATTTGCAGACTGTCAATCGGAATAGCATCCCAGTTGGTACACTTCTTCCTGAACGCCCTTGTGATGCAGTCAAAGAAGAAACTCCATTCCTTCCTTAAGAGCGGTGGCTTCAGATTACCTGTCCTTGCCAAAGACCCAGAGTAACCAATCTCCCTCATCATCTTCTGAAGCTCAGCATCACCAACAGAAATAGTGTATGCATTGAAGTCTTCAAAACCAGGAGCATCACGAACAGTGGTTGGAGTGACCACATACTCTTGTTCATCAAACTCGAATATAATCGAAGGAGTTCCAGACTCTCCTCCATCATCATAAACGCCTGTTTTCCCAGAAAGCTTTGATTTGAGATCCATGCAACTTTGCTGGTTCCACAAGAGCTTGCCCAATGTCTGACTGAGCAAGAAAATTCTGGAGCAAATGAAACGCCTCCGGTGCGTTCTCAGTAGACAATAGTGCTGCATAGTTGTTAGGGACGAATTCTAGACCAACAGATTGAAACATAGTAGTCGCCATTAGAGAAGATTAGAAAATGATCAGAGTTTATGCTTAGAAAAGTGTTTGAAAAATTTATGCAGAAAAGGTGTTTGTGAAAATGTATATGTGAAAATGTCCTGTGAATAGAGTAAGTCTGTAAAAATTTGAACGTTGTGTGTATAATGATGAAATAAGAATTAAAACTGAAGAGTTTTAATCATTAAGAGACACAGCAGGCTTACTCGTGAAGTGTGTGAGTGGGACAGTTGTCACACATGCATTAACTGATAGCACTAATCGTGGTAGTTTCCAACACGCATGCGCAGTAAAAACAGACACTAATTACTGCTATTTTCAAGACACTTTTCATCATTTTCAAAACTCAACAAATCGTTATCAATCATACTCTCTATTTTCAAAAATAATTTTCATCAAAATTTATGAAATGTCTGAAACACCTTTATTTATTTTAATCATCAGAGATCAAAAATAAATTACCTCTGCGTAGAGTACACAGATCATCAGTGTTTATCAATTCTCCTCCTTCATTAATACTTTCTTTTCTCAAAATGCACAGTTGTTATTATTTGTGTGTGAAAAGTAGAGTTTACTGAATGTAAATATTGAGAGCATCTCAAAGTGCATAAAATCCATAAAATAAATCAGTAAAAACTGGTTGCCCAAACTCTCATATGCAAAACAAAATCTGATGTCATCTAAACTCTGTACCTTTATATGTATTTGTTTTCACCCCCGATCTAAAAATTTCTGTTTTTTTTTAATTCTTTTCCAGTAATCAGTGGTTGGCACTAGTCACCAAAAATTTCAAATTTTAGCCCTTATTTCATACAATAAGTTCCTGGGACTTCCTAGGCACAACATGATCTCAAAGGAATTTGTGCATGATTTGCATCTTTTGCTTGGAGGTGAAGTAGCAGTAACTAGTTATAAGAGTTTAGACTGACATCATTTAACATATATACTTTATGAGAGAAAGTGCAAACAGCTAATACAGACTCAGTGTATAGGACCAATAAACTAAGAGATGCTATAAATATAAAGACAGTAACATGCTGTGTTAATTTTCTGCACACATTTGAGATCAGATCATATATAACTCAGAAGGATTCATGATTACTTACTGAGAATCATGCTTCATACTATTTTCTTCATCGGTGTTTATGTTTCAGACAATACCACAATCAGAGATTAACATCAGAGTTTAACCAACAGAGTATGCTAACAGAGTTTAACAACATGATTTGCATGTCAGTTAACATATGCATAGAAACATGAGCAACATATCACAGAAGAGAAAATTTTGAGTCTAACCAGTATCTCTAGTCGAAACCAGAAATCATTCCTAGTTCATTTACCAGTCTTGTAAATGTAGCTTCACTCAATGGCTTGGTGAAGATATCTGCAAGCTGTTGTTTTGTAGACACAAAATAAAGCTCAATATCTCCTTCCTCCACATGTTCCCTGATAAAGTGATACCTTATGCTGATGTGCTTGGTCATGGAGTGTTGTACTGGATTTCCTGTCATATCAATAGCACTTTGATTATCACAGAAAATAGGTATTTTAGAGTACCTTAACCCATAATCCAGCAATTGATTCTTCATCCACAGAATCTGTGCATAACAGCTACCAGCAGCAATATACTCTGCTTCTGCTGTGGATGTGGAAATTGATTTCTGTTTCTTGCTGTACCAAGAAACTAATCTGTCACCTAGAAATTGACAGCTTCCACTAGTGCTCTTTCTGTCAATCTTACAGCCTGCAAAATCTGCATCAGAGTAACCAATTAACTTAAACTCTGATTCTCTAGGATACCACAAACCCAAGGTTATGGTTCCTTTGAGATATTTGAAAATCCTCTTCACAGCTGTTAGATGAGTCTCTCTGGGATCTGCTTGAAATCTTGCACAAAGACAGGTTGCATACATAATATCTGGTCTACTTGCAGTCAGATAAAGAAGAGACCCTATCATGCCTCTGTAGTTTGTCATATCTACTGAAGCTCATGTGTCTTTGTCTAGCTTTGTTGCAGTTGCCATAGGAGTTGTTGCAGATGAACTATCAAGCATACCAAATTTCTTGAGAAGATTTCTGGTATATTTTGCTTGATTGATAAAGATCCCATCATCTGTTTGCTTTACCTGCAAGCCTAGAAAATAACTAAGCTCTCCTATCATGCTCATTTGGTACCTGGACTGCATAAGCTTGGCAAATTTCTTACAGAGTTTATCATTAGTAGAGCCAAAAATTATGTCATCCACATAGATTTTGTAATAACCCCAAATTTTGGACTTAGATAAATTTTTTTGATGAATAGTAAATGTGATGAATAGTAAATTTGCTGACGAAAAGTTTTTCAGCCCACACTATGTAGACGACATGGAATGAATGTTTCGAAGTGATATTATTGATGTGTAGGAAGAATAAAAGAATGTAAACACGATCAAAAATCAGAAGATTCCCCTCCGAGTTTTAAATCACTATTCACTGGACAGTTAAGGATGAATTGATTTGATCGTTTTAAGAAAGTATGTGGAATGAGAAATCCATGATCTTATCTTAAACCAAGGTGAGAAACCTAAGATTATATATTAGACAAAGGTAATGGAAGGATAAAGGAAGTACCCTAACTTTGGTACAGAGAAACGTCTTTAGAACCACTGGAAACTATCGCGAAAGAAAAGCGTAATAAATTATGGATTAAACCCTAACAAAAGGAGGAGTATTATATGAGATCATCAAGTGCAATATATAAAAGAATTGAGGATGCAAAGGATGACATAAGCAAGATGCAAGGGAATGACATAAGCATGACAAGTGATGACAAGGTGATGAATCACCACCTTGTCACCACTTTCACCACCACCACACATCCAAATTTAGCCTTGTCATTGATGACAAGCCTTGTTATTAGCCACACAATTAATTGGCAAAAGTATTAAGGTAATTAGACAAAGCAAAAAGGAAAGAAAAACAAAAGAAAACAAATCACAAAAGAGAAGTATCAAGAACATGAAGCATTCGGCTATTTCTTCATCACCAAGGGCTTAAACATTTTGCTCCTACTTCCACTCAACCATGTATGATAGCTTGATCAAAAGTGGATTCAAAGATGATGATGAATAGTGATGTGAATAGTAACCTCATAGAATCTTGTTTTGTTTTGATGATTTTAGGTTTGATTAACATAGTTAAGGAGAAAGGAAGGATATATCACCTATATATAGCCTTTGTTAAGATCCAAGGAAGGTATAAACTTCTTTCTTTTTTTAGATTTTTGCTTGATCTAGTAAGTTAGAAGTGTTTGATTAGAACTATGTTAAGATAAAGCATGTATGCATGATTTTAAGCATGTTTAATGGTTGATTTGTGGATGAACTTATGAAATAGAGTGTGACCTTATTTGGTCAGATAAATGGTAGTATAAGCTTGAGTTTGATTGGTGGTTGGTTGATGGTTGATTGTAGTTTGGTTGAGTGTTTAAAAAACACGGGAAGTACGCATAAGCGCCGTTACCATGTCGGATTTTACTTAGGTAGTTTAGACAGAAACCACGACTGCAAAACAGGGCATAAACTTGAGGTTTCTGACCATGAGCATGGAGGCTCTGTTTCCTAGATTATTTTAGCGAAAGAATCGTATCGTTTTGATTTACGGTTTAGGAGTAACGTCCGTTTTAGTAAAAGCGGTTTCGCGTAACGAGATAGTTCATTGTATGAACTTTGAGATAGGGATCAAGCCCTTTAAAATTGGAATTGGGTTGAGATATTAAAATGGATACTAGTATGTATAATAAGGAAAGGAAGCCTAGAAGGGTTCGAGTTAAAAATATGAGTTGGTGATTTTATAAAAATACGCGAACGAAAGTTGCGCGAGTGAAATACCCTTAAGGGGATGGTTTAAAACAAGGAAATGGTAAAGTAAAAGAACTTGGGATTTGTGAATGGTTTTCACCCAAGCTTTTGACTTAGAGGTTTACGGAACGTCACGAGGTTATAGATGACCAAGAGCGAGACGTTTAATTTTCATTGGTAGAACTGTAGTGCTTGAGTTATAGCACATTAAAGGGTTCAAGGGGATTGACTGTGAATTATGTATCTTGTTATAGATCGACGCGCACACTCTCAAGCCCCCACTACCACACCACCAAGACCCCAAGGCAAGTTTTCAAACCCTATACCATATAATGATGCTGTTGTGATATATGTTGTGGTATTGCTATATATGCTGCTTTATGCTGTGAAATAACGTAAAACTATTTTTGCTTTGTAAAAAGCTGTATAAGGTATAAGGTTTATATGCTAGCTAAGTACTAGATATATACCAAGGTTAAAGATTAAAGACTCTAAGTATAGAGCACTTGTACGATGGTTTTAAAACATAGACCGGGAGTCAAATTATTATTTTGTTTTAAATTACTGTCAAAAGCTGGAAGGTTCCAGGGACGGTTATATTTTAAATATTTATTAAATATTCCAATATCTATATTGTGGGATATTTAAGGTGAGATATTTAAATAATATTAAAATAAATATTATTTGAATATTATTTAATTAAAGTGAATATTATTTTTTTTAATATTCACTTAAGTGTTTATATTGAATAATAATTCAATATTTATTAATTGATTATTATTTAATTAAGTGAATATTATTTTGAATATTCACTTAAGTGGTTACATTGAATAATAATTTAATATTTATTAATTGGGTATTATTAAATACTCCAAAAATGATTTAAAATCATAGAACCTTATTATATGATCCAAGGTTCTATTATTTACACAAATATGTAACTTTCTGATTTTCAGAAAAGATATTAAAATTAGAGATTCCCAACTATTATCTTAAGATAGTTGAAGGTATTAAATGCAACCGATATTTATTTCCAACTCATCAAAAACTGGGAATCTAGTTCAAGAATTCGAGGACAGTGATTTACTTCCAATGTTCCTCTAAAGTATCTATAACTAGGGGATGGCTCCCTCATTCAAATAAGAGTTTTTCCAAACTCACTGAACTCTGATATTTCAATAAACTCCCTGGTCATGATTTTAAAATACGTAGTAATCATCGGTAGTCTCGTTGACTAATGTCAACCCACACTTTGACTTACTCCTTTCAATTACTCTGGAGTAAGGTGTTCTAAACGGTTACAAAGTTTTGACAAGTATTCGTACTTGGGAAATGTGGAATTAAATTCCGATTTCCGTTTCATTAATGTTTTTCTTCATGGGAATTGGAAAGGCCTACACGGCAATGAAATAGGTGCCGGGGTAGTGCCAAATTATCGAGGCTTGCCCGGTGATGAAAAATAGGCGCCGAGGTAGTGATCTCTTGAGTGCTAAGGCTTGCCTGGTGATGAAAAATAGGCACCGAGGTAGTGATCTCTTAGCACAATGGCCCATATGCGGTCAGGGTGATAACCGAACAGGAAGTCGTCCTTCTACTAGTAGAAAAGAAAAGTTACGATACAACGGCTGATCACCGTGTATCGGGTGTTCCAGTACATTCCCTTCCCTCCAATTGGAGTTGAGCTGCACATTGTAACAAAAGCCTAGGCGCTGAGTTACTGATAATGTGACAGTAATGAGTAATGATGTTCCTCATACAGTAGTCGTACTGTATGGTATGTTTTGACGAAAAGAGAAATAAATATATCATTCTGTATACGAATGAGGTTTTAAAGGTTTTCCTTTATGATATAAGCTTACTTATATGCTTATGTTGTATTGTATTATTGTTGGGCCGAGTGCTCACTCTTGCTTTTTCTTTCTCTATATATATATATCACAACACAACAGCTAGAGTAGATGGCCAGGATTCGTCGTACCGCTCGGAAGCGCGTCAGAGCTATACAGGCCGCCCGTCACATGGTTTCTACAGTTGATCAGGTAGAAGTCCTGAGTTGGTTCGGAGTGTAACTCTTGTTGCTCCAGTTTAATTATAAGTATCACTTATGTATATTAATGAACCAGAACAAACTTTTGCGCTACCTTATGGTTTCACATAGAAATCATACTGGTAGTAGGTTGCAGTATTTTACTTTTGGGTTGTAATAACTTTAATTTGTGGATCATATGACTACTGTATTGTAAGTTCGTTTCTGAGACATAACTGGCGTGAGTATATTGATGGTGGGGTCACCATGTGTGATGATTTATTGTTTTATAGTTCAAGTATTAAGTGTTTGTACGGAACAAGGGATCGTGACAACCCAGATCTCCGACCCCGGGTCTGGGGGTGTTACAGATTTGAACTAATAGCAAGTCATTACCAGAATTAAAATAGAACAAGATTTTATCAATTGTACCTCTAGTGAACCCACTTTCTAAAAGAAATTGAGCCAGAGTTTCATACCATGCTCTAGGTGCCTGCTTTAGTCCATATAGTGCTTTGTCAAGCCTGTAGACATAGTCTGGATACTTGGGGTCCAAAAACCCTGGTGGTTGTTCAACAAACACTTCTTCTTCAAGTTTCCCATTGAGAAAAGCACTCTTCACATCCATCTGAAAGACTTTAAATTTCTTGTGAGCAGCATATGCTAGAAAATTCTTATGGCTTCCAACCTTGCAACTGGAGCAAAGTTTTCATCATAGTCAATTCCTTCCTGTTGTGAATATCCTTTTGCCACAAGTCTAGCTTTGTTCCTTGTAATTACTCCCTCACTGTCAGTCTTGTTTCTGAAAACCCACTTTGTACCAACAACAGACCTATTCTTGGGTCTTGGTACAAGTGTCCATACTTCATTTCTTTCAAACTCATTCAATTCCTCCTGCATTGCTGTTATCCAGTTAGCATCTTGAAGAGCTTCATCCACTTTCTTAGGCTCTGTTTGAGATATGAATGCATGAAACAGACATTCATTTGCTGTAGCACTTCTTGTTTTCACACTTGCATCTGGATTTCCAATTATCAAATCAGGTGTATGAGCCTGAGTCCACTTTCTTGCTGTAGGTAAGTGGCTTCTTTCACCATTATTGGATTCTCCCCCTTGATCCATGCTTTCCTGATTTTCTTGTTGACCATTTGCATTCTCTGATACTCCCCCTGAATTGGACTACTCAGTGTTTGAACTTTCAGAGTTTGTGTCAGATTCTTCAGCTGACTCACTTTCAGAATGTGAGTCATCATTTTGAGATGTTGCTGAAGTATCTTCATGCTCCCCCTCAACTGGTTCTTTATTTTGTTCTGTCAGAGAAACTTCCTCAGTATTTACCAGTAGAGGTTCAGAGTATGCTTCAACAGAGTTTGTTGGATTCTCTTCATCAGAGTTTACGCCACCAGAGTTTAGAACTTCATTTTCAAAGCGTAGTTGATCATGATTTTCTTCATCTTCAAGTCCAGTTATTTTCTTGTCATCAAATGACACATGTATAGATTCCATGATCACTTTAGTTCTCAGATTATAAACTCTGAATGCTTTAGTCGACAATGGATAGCCAACAAAAATTCCTTCATCGGCTTTTAAATCAAACTTGGTCAACTGTTCAGGATGAGTTTTCAACACAAAGCATTTGCACCCAAAAATATGAAAATATTTCAAGTTTGGTTTCTTTTTCTTCACCATCTCATATGGTGTTTTCCCATGCCTGTTGATCAGTGTAGCATTTTGAGTAAAACAAGCAGTTTGAACAGCTTCTGCCCAGAAATAAGTTGGCAATTTTGCTTCATCAAGCATTGTTCTGGCAGCTTCGATTAAAGTTTTGTTCTTTCTTTCAACTACACCATTCTGCTGTGGAGTCCCTGGTGCAGAAAATTCTTGCTTCACTCCTCTTTCCTTGCAAAATTCTTCCATTGTTGTATTTCTGAATTCAGTACCATTATCACTCCTGATAATTTTCACTTTATACTGTGATCCTTTGTCCAGTAGCTTTACATGTTCCATCAGAGTTAAGGCAGTTTCATCCTTCTTTGCTATAAAGTACACCCAAGTGTATCTATTGTACTCATCAACAATGACTAGAGCATATTTCTTTCTGCCAAGAGATATTACATTCACTGGACCAAATAGATCAACATGAAGAAGATGATAAGGATCCACAATTGAAGATTCAGATTTACTCATGAAAGCTGACTTCCTTTGCTTGGCCTTTTGACAAGAATCACACATACCATCTAAGCTGAGTATAGACTTTGGAAGTCCCCTTACAAGATCTTTTCGAATTAGCTCATTGATGTTGTTCAGATTTAGATGAGAGAGCTTTTTATGCCATTTCCAGCTTTCTTCATTAGACATTTTTGCAGACAGACACACAACTTTTCCTTCAGAGTTTGTTACCAAACTTTCTTCATAAATATTATTCCGTCTGTGTCCAACTAGAACAACTTTCCCTGTAGATTTGATAATAACCTCACAGTATTCAGGTTGAAAATCTACATGATAACCTCTGTCACATATTTGACTCACAGATAGCAAGTCATGCTTGAGTCCTGGGACAAGAGCTACATTTGTGATGATGACACTTCCAAGATTGATATTGTCATATCCCAGAGTACGTCCTATGTTGCCATCTCCATAGGAAACTTTTGGGCCAGCCTTCTCCTCATAATCTGATAGCATGGCTTTATTTCCAGTCATGTGCCCTGAACATCCACCGTCCAAGACTAGGGTGATTTCCCTTATGCCCTTATTTTCAGATGAATTAGATTCATCTTTGACAGTTGCCATGAGAGCATAGTTTACATCCTCATCTGTATCTGAAGTGTCTGCCCAGTCTCTCCCTTTAGTGATGAGTGCTTTTTCAGATTTTACTTTCTTGCACTTTGGAGCATAGTGACCCAGCTCTTTACACTTGTAGCACTGGATCTCAGACTTGTCTTTCTTCCCAGATTTGATATCCCTTCCTTCAGACTTTCTGAAACTCTTCCTTTCAGAGTTTGAATCTCTCCTAGAGAACCTCTTTCCTTTCTTGAAGTTCTTGAAACCCATCTTCTTGAAAGTCTTCACCATCAAAGCAGCCATTTTCAAAATCTGTTCTTCATCATCCTCAGTTTCAGATGATTCAACAGTGTTTGAGTCATCATCAGAGTTTGATGACTCACTCTCAGAGTTTATGACCAAAGCCTTTCCCTTAGCTTTCTTCTTTGATGTTTCTTTCTTAAGAAGTTCTTCTTCAACTTTGAGAGCAACAGATTTTGTCTTCTTTCCAGATCTTTTGTTTCTTTGTTCTATCTCAAGTTCACGAGTTTTAAGCAACCCATAGATTTCATCAAGATCTGTTTCTGCAAGATCATAATTATCTCTTATTGTTGTTGTCTTTAAATCCCATCTTTCAGACAGAGATAGTAGAAACTTGAGATTTGACTCTTCAAGATCATATTCTTTATCAACTAGAGACAAATCATTCAACAGTTTACAGAATCTGTCATATGTCTCAGTCAAAGTTTCATCAGGTCTCGAGTCAAAGTTTTCATACTCCTGTGTAAGAATAGTCTTCATGTTCTTCTTTATAGCACTTGTTCCTTGACATCTGACTTCTAAAGCATCCCAAATTTCTTTGGCAGTTTTGCAGCCAATAACTCTGTTAGACATGACATTATCTAAAACACTATGGAGAAGATGTCTAACTTTTGCATCCTTTGCAATTGATGAGATATCTTCAGGAGTCAAATCTTTCTTTTCCTTTGGAACAGTCTTTTGTTCTTGACCACCAACAACAGGAGACAGTTTAGTTGGCATATGAGGACCATCATTGATTCTATCAAGGTATTCCGGATCTGTGGCTTCCAGAAACATGGTCATCTTTACCTTCCATATTGGATATTCCACTGGTCTGAGAATTGGAAGACTAATCGTCTCATATCGACTCACAGAAGTTGGTTGAACCTTCTCAGGTTTAGAACCTGCTTGAATGTTTTCAGCATGATTATACTTGTTTTTGGATCAAAAACTGTATATATTAAACAGCCTAGGCTATGATACCAATTGTTAGGCCGAATACACAATATATAATCAAGTATACGTATAAGAATAACAATAAGAACACTGTTTATGATCAATAAACTATATGGAATTAATAACTCCTCTCTCAATGATGTAAAATATCACAGAGAGCTGCTAGGTTACAAGAATGATAATTCACGTATTCGCATCCCTTTTAGGGTTAACCTATCTGTGTTTATATAGTACACAGCTACATACAATCTTCTAATTGATATTCCTATAAATCAGCTATACAATTAATATCAATCTAGAATTGCTTCTGTCTTCTGTTCCGTTTCCTTAGCCATCTCGATATCTCTATGCTTCTTTCCATCTTCAAAGAATATCGCTTCTAGAATCTTCATTGAATGACACCGACTGCTAAGCAAACTCTGACTGTCAGAGTTTAACAAACTCTGACCAGTCTTCCAGCTAAACTCTGATGGTATCCTGATACTTTAAACACTGATAAACAAACATCAGCAATTATATCTAACATCATTTATATTTGTTCTCACTAAAATGTCTCTTTTCCAAAAATATCACGGACAATTAATTTTTTTAATTAAAACATGTTAACTTTTCTATTTGTCCTTATTACTTTTATATTTGTTCTCACAAAAATCTCTCTTTTCCAAAAATATCACGGCAATTACTTTTTTCAATTAAAACATGTTAGTTTTTCAATCTGTCATTATTATTATTATTATTATTATTATAAATAATAAAATTATTTTAATAATGTCCTATTTATTTTCCTCTGCCCCATTTGTATTATTTATTTATTTTTCCTATATTCCAATTAATATTTAAGTTTCTCATTTTATAATTTATCATATTATTAATTAATATATTTACTATTAATATATTAATATTATTAATTAATATTAGTAATAATATATTAATTTTATAAATTATAAATTAATATATTATTAATATATTAATATTGAAAATTAATCTATACTATCAATACTATCAATACTATTATATAATAGACGAAACATTAAAAGTTTGGTTGGTCGGTATGGTACGTTGTGATTTTACTTAATTGCCCTTAACTATATTTCGTGTTTTTACTTAACTAACCTTACTTATTTATAAAAATATATTATTAAATAATCATATTACCTATTTATAACCAATTACCTCTTTCCCTAAAATACATTATTTTTTCTAATAAATTCCTCTACTTTTTCAAACATGACAATTACCTTTTTTAACTAAAACATGTTAGTTTTTCTATTTTTCCTTACTAAAACCCTCCATTTTCCAAAAATATCACGGACAAACCTTTAGTTATTTATTTTTAAACCTATAATCAATACTATTATATAATAGACGAAACATTAAAAGTTTGGTTGGTCGATATGGTACGTTGTAATTTTACTTAATTGACCTTAACTATATTTCGTGTTTTTACTTAATTAACCTTACTTATTTATAGATATATATTATTAAATAATAATATTACCTATTTATAACCAATTACCTTATATTTGTTCTCACTAAAATATCTTTTTTCCAAAAATATCACGGGCAATCACTTTTTGTTCCCACTAAAATCTCTATTTTCCAAAAAATATTACGAGCAGTTACTTTTTTTTAATTAAAACATGTTAAATTTTCTATTTGTCCTTATTACTTTTATATTTGTTCTCACAAAAATCTCTCTTTTCCAAAAATATCACGGGCAATTAATTTTTTCAATTAAAACATGTTAGCTTTTCAATTTGTCATTATTATTATTATTATTATTATTATTATTATTATTATTATTATTATTATTATTATTATTAATATAAATAATAAAATTGTTTTAATAATGTCCTGTTTATTTTCATATGCCCCATTTGTATTATTTATTTATTTTTCCTATATTCCAATTAATATTTAAGTTTCTCATTTTATAATTTATCATATTATTAATTAATATATTTAATATTAATATATTAATATTATTAATTAATATTAGTAATAATATATTAATTTTATAAATTATAAATTAATATATTATTAATATATTCATATTGAAAATTAATCTATACTATCAATACTATTATATAATAGACGAAACATTAAAAGTTTGGTTGGTCGGTATGGTACGTTGTGATTTTACTTAATTGCCCTTAACTGTATTTCGTGTTTTTACTTAATTAACCTTACTTATTTATAAAAATATATTATTAAATAATAGTATTACCTATTTATAACCAATTACCTTTTTTCCTAAAATACATTATTTTTTCTAATAAATTCCTCTACTTTTTCAAACATGACAATTACCTTTTTTAACTAAAACATGTTAGTTTTTCTATTTTTCCTTACTAAAACCCTCCATTTTCCAAAAATATCACGGACAAACCTTTAGTTATTTATTTTTAAACCTATAATCAATACTATTATATAATAGACGAAACATTAAAAGTTTGGTTGGTCGATATGGTACGTTGTGATTTTACTTAATTGACCTTAACTATATTTCGTGTTTTTACTTAATTAACCTTACTTATTTATAGATATATATATTATTAAATAATAATATTACCTATTTATAACCAATTACCTTATATTTGTTCTCACTAAAATATCTCTTTTCCAAAAATATCACGGGTAATCACTTTTTGTTCCCACTAAAATCTCTATTTTCCAAAAATATTACGAGCAGTTACTTTTATTTAATTAAAACATGTTAAATTTTCTATTTGTCCTTATTACTTTTATATTTGTTCTCACAAAAATCTCTCTTTTCCAAAAATATCACGGCAATTACTTTTTTCAATTAAAACATGTTAGTTTTTCAATCTGTCATTATTATTATTATTATTATTATTATTATTATTATTATAAATAATAAAATTATTTTAATAATGTCCTATTTATTTTCCTCTGCCCCATTTGTATTATTTATTTATTTTTCCTATATTCCAATTAATATTTAAGTTTCTCATTTTATAATTTATCATATTATTAATTAATATATTTAATATTAATATATTAATATTATTAATTAATATTAGTAATAATATATTAATTTTATAAATTATAAATTAATATATTATTAATATATTAATATTGAAAATTAATCTATACTATCAATACTATTATATAATAGACGAAACATTAAAAGTTTGGTTGGTCGGTATGGTACGTTGTGATTTTACTTAATTGCTCTTAACTGTATTTCGTATTTTTACTTAACTAACCTTACTTATTTATAAAAATATATTATTAAATAATAATATTACCTATTTATAACCAATTACCTCTTTCCCTAAAATACATTATTTTTTCTAATAAATTCCTCTACTTTTTCAAACATGACAATTACCTTTTTTAACTAAAACATGTTACTTTTTCTATTTTTCCTTACTAAAACCCTCCATTTTCCAAAAATATCACGGACAAACCTTTAGTTATTTATTTTTAAACCTATAATCAATACTATTATATAATAGACGAAACATTAAAAGTTTGGTTGGTCGATATGTTACGTTGTAATTTTACTTAATTGACCTTAACTATATTTCGTGTTTTTACTTAATTAACCTTACTTATTTATAGATATATATTATTAAATAATAATATTACCTATTTATAACCAATTACCTTATATTTGTTCTCACTAAAATATCTTTTTTCCAAAAATATCACGGGCAATCACTTTTTGTTCCCACTAAAATCTCTATTTTCCAAAAAATATTACGAGCAGTTACTTTTTTTTAATTAAAACATGTTAAATTTTCTATTTGTCCTTATTACTTTTATATTTGTTCTCACAAAAATATCTCTTTTCCAAAAATATCACGGGCAATTACTTTTTTCAATTAAAACATGTTAGTTTTTCAATTTGTCATTATTATTATTATTATTATTATTATTATTAATATAAATAATAAATTTTTTTTAATAATGTCATGTTTATTTTCATATGCCCCATTTGTATTATTTATTTATTTTTCCTATATTCCAATTAATATTTAAGTTTCTCATTTTATAATTTATCATATTATTAATTAATATATTTAATATTAATATATTAATATTATTAATTAATATTAGTAATAATATATTAATTTTATAAATTATAAATTAATATATTATTAATATATTCATATTGAAAATTAATCTATACTATCAATACTATTATATAATAGACGAAACATTAAAAGTTTGGTTGGTCGGTATGGTACGTTGTGATTTTACTTAATTGACCTTAACTATATTTCGTGTTTTTACTTAATTAACCTTACTTATTTATAGATATATATATTATTAAATAATAATATTACCTATTTATAACCAATTACCTTATATTTGTTCTCACTAAAATATCTCTTTTCCAAAAATATCATGGGCAAACACTTTTTGTTCCCACTAAAATCTCTATTTTTCCAAAAATATTACGAGCAGTTACTTTTTTTTAATTAAAACATGTTAAATTTTCTATTTGTCCTTATTACTTTTATATTTGTTCGCACAAAAATCTCTCTTTTCCAAAAATATCACGGGCAAGTACTTTTTTCAATTAAAACATGTTAGCTTTTCAATTTGTCATTATTATTATTATTATTATTATTATTATTATTATTATTAATATAAATAATAAAATTGTTTTAATAATGTCCTGTTTATTTTCATATGCCCCATTTGTATTATTTATTTATTTTTCCTATATTCCAATTAATATTTAAGTTTCTCATTTTATAATTTATCATATTATTAATTAATATATTTAATATTAATATATTAATATTATTAATTAATATTAGTAATAATATATTAATTTTATAAATTATAAATTAATATATTATTAATATATTCATATTGAAAATTAATCTATACTATCAATACTATTATATAATAGACGAAACATTAAAAGTTTGGTTGGTCGGTATGGTACGTTGTGATTTTACTTAATTGCCCTTAACTGTATTTCGTGTTTTTACTTAATTAACCTTACTTATTTATAAAAATATATTATTAAATAATAGTATTACCTATTTATAACCAATTACCTTTTTTCCTAAAATACATTATTTTTTCTAATAAATTCCTCTACTTTTTCAAACATGACAATTACCTTTTTTAACTAAAACATGTTAGTTTTTCTATTTTTCCTTACTAAAACCCTCCATTTTCCAAAAATATCACGGACAAACCTTTAGTTATTTATTTTTAAACCTATAATCAATACTATTATATAATAGACGAAACATTAAAAGTTTGGTTGGTCGATATGGTACGTTGTGATTTTACTTAATTGACCTTAACTATATTTCGTGTTTTTACTTAATTAACCTTACTTATTTATAGATATATATATTATTAAATAATAATATTACCTATTTATAACCAATTACCTTATATTTGTTCTCACTAAAATATCTCTTTTCCAAAAATATCACGGGCAATCACTTTTTGTTCCCACTAAAATCTCTATTTTCCAAAAATATTACGAGCAGTTACTTTTTTTTTAATTAAAACATGTTAAATTTTCTATTTGTCCTTATTACTTTTATATTTGTTCTCACAAAAATCTCTCTTTTCCAAAAATATCACGGCAATTACTTTTTTCAATTAAAACATGTTAGTTTTTCAATCTGTCATTATTATTATTATTATTATTATAAATAATAAAATTATTTTAATAATGTCCTATTTATTTTCCTCTGCCCCATTTGTATTATTTATTTATTTTTCTTATATTCCAATTAATATTTAAGTTTCTCATTTTATAATTTATCATATTATTAATTAATATATTTAATATTAATATATTAATATTATTAATTAATATTAGTAATAATATATTAATTTTATAAATTATAAATTAATATATTATTAATATATTAATATTGAAAATTAATCTATACTATCAATACTATTATATAATAGACGAAACATTAAAAGTTTGGTTGGTCGGTATGGTACGTTGTGATTTTACTTAATTGCCCTTAACTGTATTTCGTGTTTTTACTTAACTAACCTTACTTATTTATAAAAATATATTATTAAATAATAATATTACCTATTTATAACCAATTACCTCTTTCCCTAAAATACATTATTTTTTCTAATAAATTCCTCTACTTTTTCAAACATGACAATTACCTTTTTTAACTAAAACATGTTAGTTTTTCTATTTTTCCTTACTAAAACCCTCCATTTTCCAAAAATATCACGGACAAACCTTTAGTTATTTATTTTTAAACCTATAATCAATACTATTATATAATAGACGAAACATTAAAAGTTTGGTTGGTCGATATGTTACGATGTAATTTTACTTAATTGACCTTAACTATATTTCGTGTTTTTACTTAATTAACCTTACTTATTTATAGATATATATTATTAAATAATAATATTACCTATTTATAACCAATTACCTTATATTTGTTCTCACTAAAATATCTTTTTTCCAAAAATATCACGGGCAATCACTTTTTGTTCCCACTAAAATCTCTAATTTCCAAAAAATATTACGAGCAGTTACTTTTTTTTAATTAAAACATGTTAAATTTTCTATTTGTCCTTATTACTTTTATATTTGTTCTCACAAAAATCTCTCTTTTCCAAAAATATCACGGCAATTACTTTTTTCAATTAAAACATGTTAGTTTTTCAATCTGTCATTATTATTATTATTATTATTATAAATAATAAAATTATTTTAATAATGTCCTATTTATTTTCCTCTGCCCCATTTGTATTATTTATTTATTTTTCTTATATTCCAATTAATATTTAAGTTTCTCATTTTATAATTTATCATATTATTAATTAATATATTTAATATTAATATATTAATATTATTAATTAATATTAGTAATAATATATTAATTTTATAAATTATAAATTAATATATTATTAATATATTAATATTGAAAATTAATCTATACTATCAATACTATTATATAATAGACGAAACATTAAAAGTTTGGTTGGTCGGTATGGTACGTTGTGATTTTACTTAATTGCCCTTAACTGTATTTCGTGTTTTTACTTAACTAACCTTACTTATTTATAAAAATATATTATTAAATAATAATATTACCTATTTATAACCAATTACCTCTTTCCCTAAAATACATTATTTTTTCTAATAAATTCCTCTACTTTTTCAAACATGACAATTACCTTTTTTAACTAAAACATGTTAGTTTTTCTATTTTTCCTTACTAAAACCCTCCATTTTCCAGAAATATCACGGACAAACCTTTAGTTATTTATTTTTAAACCTATAATCAATACTATTATATAATAGACGAAACATTAAAAGTTTGGTTGGTCGATATGGTACGTTGTGATTTTACTTAATTGACCTTAACTATATTTCGTGTTTTTACTTAATTAACCTTACTTATTTATAGATATATATATTATTAAATAATAATATTACCTATTTATAACCAATTACCTTATATTTGTTCTCATTAAAATATCTTTTTTCCAAAAATATCACGGGCAATCACTTTTTGTTCCCACTAAAATCTCTAATTTCCAAAAAATATTACGAGCAGTTACTTTTTTTTAATTAAAACATGTTAAATTTTCTATTTGTCCTTATTACTTTTATATTTGTTCTCACAAAAATCTCTCTTTTCCAAAAATATCACGGGCAATTACTTTTTTCAATTAAAAATTGTTAGTTTTTCAATTTGTCATTATTATTATTATTATTAATATAAATAATAAAATTGTTTTAATAATGTCCTGTTTATTTTCATATGCCCCATTTGTATTATTTATTTATTTTTCCTATATTCCAATTAATATTTAAGTTTCTCATTTTATAATTTATCATATTATTAATTAATATATTTAATATTAATATATTAATATTATTAATTAATATTAGTAATAATATATTAATTTTATAAATTATAAATTAATATATTATTAATATATTAATATTGAAAATTAATCTATACTATCAATACTATTATATAATAGACGAAACATTAAAAGTTTGGTTGGTCGGTATGGTACGTTGTGATTTTACTTAATTGCCCTTAACTGTATTTCGTGTTTTAACTTAATTAACCTTACTTATTTATAAAAATATATTATTAAATAATAATATTACATATTTATAACCAATTACTTTTTTCCCTAAGATACATTATTTTTTCTAATAAATTCCTCTACTTTTTCAAACATGACAATTACCTTTTTTAACTAAAACATGTTAGTTTTTCTATTTTTCCTTACTAAAACCCTCCATTTTCCAAAAATATCACGGACAAACCTTTAGTTATTTATTTTTAAACGTATAATCAATACTATTATATAATAGACGAAACATTAAAAGTTTGGTTGGTCGATATGGTACGTTGTGATTTTACTTAATTGACCTTAACTATATTTCGTGTTTTTACTTAATTAACCTTACTTATTTATAGATATATATATATATTATTAAATAATAATATTACCTATTTATAACCAATTACCTTATATTTGTTCTCACTAAAATATCTTTTTTCCAAAAATATCACCGGCAATCACTTTTTGTTCCCACTAAAATCTCTATTTTCCAAAAATATTACGAGCAGTTACTTTTTTTTAATTAAAACATGTTAAATTTTCTATTTGTCCTTATTACTTTTATATTTGTTCTCACAAAAATCTCTCTTTTCCAAAAATATCACGGCAATTACTTTTTTCAATTAAAACATGTTAGTTTTTCAATGTGTCATTATTATTATTATTATTATTATTATTATTATTATTATTATTATTATATATAATAAAATTATTTTAATAATGTCCTATTTATTTTCCTCTGCCCCATTTGTATTATTTATTTATTTTTCCTATATTCCAATTAATATTTAAGTTTCTCATTTTATAATTTATCATATTATTAATTAATATATTTACTATTAATATATTAATATTATTAATTAATATTAGTAATAATATATTAATTTTATAAATTATAAATTAATATATTATTAATATATTAAGATTGAAAATTAATCTATACTATCAATACTATCAATACTATTATATAATAGACGAAATATTAAAAGTTTGGTTGGTCGGTATGGTACGTTGTGATTTTACTTAATTGCCCTTAACTGTACTTCGTGTTTTTACTTAACTAACCTTACTTATTTATAAAAATATATTATTAAATAATCATATTACCTATTTATAACCAATTACCTCTTTCCCTAAAATACATTATTTTTTCTAATAAATTCCTCTACTTTTTCAAACATGACAATTACCTTTTTTAACTAAAACATGTTAGTTTTTCTATTTTTCCTTACTAAAACCCTCCATTTTCCAAAAATATCACGGACAAACCTTTAGTTATTTATTTTTAAACCTATAATCAATACTATTATATAATAGACGAAACATTAAAAGTTTGGTTGGTCGATATGGTACGTTGTAATTTTACTTAATTGACCTTAACAATATTTCGTGTTTTTACTTAATTAACCTTACTTATTTATAGATATATATATTATTAAATAATAATATTACCTATTTATAACCAATTACCTTATATTTGTTCTCACTAAAATATCTCTTTTCCAAAAATATCATGGGCAATCACTTTTTGTTCCCACTAAAATCTCTATTTTCCAAAAATATTACGAGCAGTTACTTTTTTTTAATTAAAACATGTTAAATTTTCTATTTGTCCTTATTACTTTTATATTTGTTCGCACAAAAATCTCTCTTTTCCAAAAATATCACGGGCAAGTACTTTTTTCAATTAAAACATGTTAGCTTTTCAATTTGTCATTATTATTATTATTATTATTATTATTATTATTATTATTAATATAAATAATAAAATTGTTTTAATAATGTCCTGTTTATTTTCATATGCCCCATTTGTATTATTTATTTATTTTTCCTATATTCCAATTAATATTTAAGTTTCTCATTTTATAATTTATCATATTATTAATTAATATATTTAATATTAATATATTAATATTATTAATTAATATTAGTAATAATATATTAATTTTATAAATTATAAATTAATATATTATTAATATATTCATATTGAAAATTAATCTATACTATCAATACTATTATATAATAGACGAAACATTAAAAGTTTGGTTGGTCGGTATGGTACGTTGTGATTTTACTTAATTGCCCTTAACTGTATTTCGTGTTTTTACTTAATTAACCTTACTTATTTATAAAAATATATTATTAAATAATAGTATTACCTATTTATAACCAATTACCTTTTTTCCTAAAATACATTATTTTTTCTAATAAATTCCTCTACTTTTTCAAACATGACAATTACCTTTTTTAACTAAAACATGTTAGTTTTTCTATTTTTCCTTACTAAAACCCTCCATTTTCCAAAAATATCACGGACAAACCTTTAGTTATTTATTTTTAAACCTATAATCAATACTATTATATAATAGACGAAACATTAAAAGTTTGGTTGGTCGATATGGTACGTTGTGATTTTACTTAATTGACCTTAACTATATTTCGTGTTTTTACTTAATTAACCTTACTTATTTATAAATATATATATTACTAAATAATAATATTACCTATTTATAACCAATTACCTTATATTTGTTCTCACTAAAATATCTCTTTTCCAAAAATATCACGGGCAATCACTTTTTGTTCCCACTAAAATCTCTATTTTCCAAAAATATTACGAGCAGTTACTTTTTTTTAATTAAAACATGTTAAATTTTCTATTTGTCCTTATTACTTTTATATTTGTTCTCACAAAAATCTCTCTTTTCCAAAAATATCACGGCAATTACTTTTTTCAATTAAAACATGTTAGTTTTTCAATCTGTCATTATTATTATTATTATTATTATAAATAATAAAATTATTTTAATAATATCCTATTTATTTTCCTCTGCCCCATTTGTATTATTTATTTATATTTCCTATATTCCAATTAATATTTAAGTTTCTCATTTTATAATTTATCATATTATTAATTAATATATTTAATATTAATATATTAATATTATTAATTAATATTAGTAATAATATATTAATTTTATAAATTATAAATTAATATATTATTAATATATTAATATTGAAAATTAATCTATACTATCAATACTATTATATAATAGACGAAACATTAAAAGTTTGGTTGGTCGGTATGGTACGTTGTGATTTTACTTAATTGCCCTTAACTGTATTTCGTGTTTTTACTTAACTAACCTTACTTATTTATAAAAATATATTATTAAATAATAATATTACCTATTTATAACCAATTACCTCTTTCCCTAAAATACATTATTTTTTCTAATAAATTCCTCTACTTTTTCAAACATGACAATTACCTTTTTTAACTAAAACATGTTAGTTTTTCTATTTTTCCTTACTAAAACCCTCCATTTTCCAAAAATATCACGGACAAACCTTTAGTTATTTATTTTTAAACCTATAATCAATACTATTATATAATAGACGAAACATTAAAAGTTTGGTTGGTCGATATGTTACGATGTAATTTTACTTAATTGACCTTAACTATATTTCGTGTTTTTACTTAATTAACCTTACTTATTTATAGATATATATTATTAAATAATAATATTACCTATTTATAACCAATTACCTTATATTTGTTCTCACTAAAATATCTTTTTTCCAAAAATATCACGGGCAATCACTTTTTGTTCCCACTAAAATCTCTAATTTCCAAAAAATATTACGAGCAGTTACTTTTTTTTAATTAAAACATGTTAAATTTTCTATTTGTCCTTATTACTTTTATATTTGTTCTCACAAAAATCTCTCTTTTCCAAAAATATCACGGGCAATTACTTTTTTCAATTAAAACATGTTAGTTTTTCAATTTGTCATTATTATTATTATTATTATTAATATAAATAATAAAATTGTTTTAATAATGTCCTGTTTATTTTCATATGCCCCATTTGTATTATTTATTTATTTTTCCTATATTCCAATTAATATTTAAGTTTCTCATTTTATAATTTATCATATTATTAATTAATATATTTAATATTAATATATTAATATTATTAATTAATATTAGTAATAATATATTAATTTTATAAATTATAAATTAATATATTATTAATATATTAATATTGAAAATTAATCTATACTATCAATACTATTATATAATAGACGAAACATTAAAAGTTTGGTTGGTCGGTATGGTACGTTGTGATTTTACTTAATTGCCCTTAACTGTATTTTGTGTTTTAACTTAATTAACCTTACTTATTTATAAAAATATATTATTAAATAATAATATTACATATTTATAACCAATTACTTTTTTCCCTAAGATACATTATTTTTTCTAATAAATTCCTCTACTTTTTCAAACATGACAATTACCTTTTTTAACTAAAACATGTTAGTTTTTCTATTTTTCCTTACTAAAACCCTCCATTTTCCAAAAATATCACGGACAAACCTTTAGTTATTTATTTTTAAACCTATAATCAATACTATTATATAATAGACGAAACATTAAAAGTTTGGTTGGTCGATATGGTACGTTGTGATTTTACTTAATTGACCTTAACTATATTTCGTGTTTTTACTTAATTAACCTTACTTATTTATAGATATATATATTATTAAATAATAATATTACCTATTTATAACCAATTACCTTATATTTGTTCTCACTAAAATATCTTTTTTCCAAAAATATTACGGGCAATCACTTTTTGTTCCCACTAAAATCTCTATTTTCCAAAAATATTACGAGCAGTTACTTTTTTTTAATTAAAACATGTTAAATTTTCTATTTGTCCTTATTATTTTTATATTTGTTCTCACAAAAATCTCTCTTTTCCAAAAATATCACGGGCAATTACTTTTTTCAATTAAAACATGTTAGTTTTTCAATTTGTCATTATTATTATTATTATTATTAATATAAATAATAAAATTGTTTTAATAATGTCCTGTTTATTTTCATATGCCCCATTTGTATTATTTATTTATTTTTCCTATATTCCAATTAATATTTAAGTTTCTCATTTTATAATTTATCATATTATTAATTAATATATTTAATATTAATATATTAATATTATTAATTAATATTAGTAATAATATATTAATTTTATAAATTATAAATTAATATATTATTAATATATTAATATTGAAAATTAATCTATACTATCAATACTATTATATAATAGACGAAACATTAAAAGTTTGGTTGGTCGGTATGGTACGTTGTGATTTTACTTAATTGCCCTTAACTGTATTTCGTGTTTTTACTTAATTAACCTTACTTATTTATAAAAATATATTATTAAATAATTGTATTACCTATTTATAACCAATTACCTTTTTTCCTAAAATACATTATTTTTTCTAATAAATTTCTCTACTTTTTCAAACATGACAATTACCTTTTTTAACTAAAACATGTTAGTTTTTCTATTTTTTCTTACTAAAACCCTCCATTTTCCAAAAATATCACGGACAAACCTTTAGTTATTTATTTTTAAACCTATAATCAATACTATTATATAATAGACGAAACATTAAAAGTTTGGTTGGTCGATATGGTACGTTGTAATTTTACTTAATTGACCTTAACTATATTTCGTGTTTTTACTTAATTAACCTTACTTATTTATAGATATATATTATTAAATAATAATATTACCTATTTATAACCAATTACCTTATATTTGTTCTCACTAAAATATCTTTTTTCCAAAAATATCACGGACAATCACTTTTTGTTCCCACTAAAATCTCTATTTTCCAAAAATATTACGAGTAGTTACTTTTTTTTAATTAAAACATGTTAAATTTTCTATTTGTCCTTATTACTTTTATATTTGTTCTCACAAAAATCTCTCTTTTCCAAAAATATCACGGGCAATTACTTTTTTCAATTAAAACATGTTAGTTTTTCAATTTGTCATTATTATTATTATTATTATTATTAATATAAATAATAAAATTGTTTTAATAATGTCCTGTTTATTTTCATATGCCCCATTTGGATTATTTATTTATTTTTCCTATATTCCAATTAATATTTAAGTTTCTCATTTTATAATTTATCATATTATTAATTAATATATTTAATATTAATATATTAATATTATTAATTAATATTAGTAATAATATATTAATTTTATAAATTATAAATTAATATATTATTAATATATTAATATTGAAAATTAATCTATACTATCAATACTATTATATAATAGACGAAACATTAAAAGTTTGGTTGGTCGGTATGGTACGTTGTGATTTTACTTAATTGCCCTTAACTGTATTTCGTGTTTTTACTTAATTAACCTTACTTATTTATAAAAATATATTATTAAATAATAATATTACATATTTATAACCAATTACCTTTTTCCCTATGATACATTATTTTTTCTAATAAATTCCTCTACTTTTTCAAACATGACAATTACCTTTTTTAACTAAAACATGTTAGTTTTTCTATTTTTCCTTACTAAAACCCTCCATTTTCCAAAAATATCACGGACAAACCTTTAGTTATTTATTTTTAAACCTATAATCAATATTATTATATAATAGACGAAACATTAAAAATTTGGTTGGTCGATATGGTACGTTGTGATTTTACTTAATTGACCTTAACTATATTTCGTGTTTTTACTTAATTAACCTTACTTATTTATAGATATATATATTATTAAATAATAATATTACCTATTTATAACCAATTACCTTATATTTGTTCTCAATAAAATATCTTTTTTCCAAAAATATCACGGGCAATCACTTTTTGTTCCCACTAAAATCTCTATTTTCCAAAAATATTACGAGCAGTTACTTTTTTTTAATTAAAACATGTTAAATTTTCTATTTGTCCTTATTATTTTTATATTTGTTCTCACAAAAATCTCTCTTTTCCAAAAATATCACGGGCAATTACTTTTTTCAATTAAAACATGTTAGTTTTTCAATTTGTCATTATTATTATTATTATTATAAATAATAAAATTGTTTTAATAATGTCCTGTTTATTTTCATATGCCCCATTTGTATTATTTATTTATTTTTCCTATATTCCAATTAATATTTAAGTTTCTCATTTTATAATTTATCATATTATTAATTAATATATTGAATATTAATATATTAATATTATTAATTAATATTAGTAATAATATATTAATTTTATAAATTATAAATTAATATATTATTAATATATTAATATTGAAAATTAATCTATACTATCAATACTATTATATAATAGACGAAACATTAAAAGTTTGGTTGGTCGGTATGGTACGTTGTGATTTTACTTAATTGCCCTTAACTGTATTTCGTGTTTTTACTTAATTAACCTTACTTATTTATAAAAATATATTATTAAATAATAATATTACCTATTTATAACCAATTACCTTTTTTCCTAAAATACATTATTTTTTCTAATAAATTCCCCTACTTTTTCAAACATGACAATTAACTTTTTTAACTAAAACATGTTAGTTTTTCTATTTTTCCTTACTAAAACCCTCCATTTTCCAAAAATATCACGGACAAACCTTTAGTTATTTATTTTTAAACCTATAATCAATACTATTATATAATAGACGAAATATTAAAAGTTCGGTTGGTCGGTATGGTACGTTGTGATTTTACTTAATTGACCTTAACTATATTTCGTGTTTTTACTTAATTAACCTTACTTATTTATAGATATATATTATTAAATAATAATATTACCTATTTATAACCAATTACCTTTTTTCCCTAAAACATATTGTTTTTTCTAACAAATTCCCCTATTTTTTCAAAATGGCAATTACCTTTTTTAAGTCAAACATGTTAGTTTTTCTATTTTTCCTTACTAAAACCCCTCATTTTCCAAAAATATCACGGACAGCCTTTAGTTATTTAATTTTAAACCTATAATATTATAATTATTTTTTAAAAGTTTACCTATTTTAACATGTCTACTTATTTTTCTTAACAAATGCAACCACTACAAATATTAAAATATAAATAATCAAATCAATACAATTATATAATAGACGAAACATTAAACGTTTGGTTGGTCGGTATGGTACGTTATTGTTAGGCTCAAGACATGTCTGAATACCACCATTAACAAGCCTAAGCTATGTGACTATGTCACATTACATGACCTAGTGAATTCTATCACTAGGATATAGTATAGGTCTCTCTATGTACTTGTCTTGTTCTCATGAACATTAGCTTGAACATGTATGCTCAGAATTATAATGAGCTTAGTAAGTTTCTTGAAACTAGAATGTATATAGGCCGTTAAATAATTGTCCTGGTAGAAGTTCAGTCTTGTTCATGCAGCAGGATAGAGATGAATAAGGCCCTGAAGAAATAAGTTGCAGAAATTTGACTAAGGCATTATATAGCAAAGTCAGAATAAAGCTATGTCGTGAAGTCACCAATATCCATGTCGAGAAGTGCTGGATTGCATAGTCCATTTTGTACTATGTCGTGAAGTCCTCAAGACTCATGTCGTGATGTGTTGAAGACAACAAAGTCAAGATGTGCTAGATCGTGAAGTCCTCAAATAGTCTATGTCGCATAGTCCTCAAATGACCTATGTCGCATAGTCCTCAAAAAGACTAGATCGCGAAGTCCTCAAATGACCTATGTCGCATAGTCCTCAAAAAGACTTGATCGCGAAGTCCTCAAATGACCTATGTCGCAAAGTCCTCAAAGGCCATATCGCGTAGTCTTCACAAGTGACATCGCATAGTCTGGAATGAAGTGGAGTTCACGATATCAACACTTAGCCGTTTACAACAAGACAAATCAAGGTACAGAATCAAGAATCAAAAGAGACAAACACTGAAGCATTTTTTCTGGCAAGGTGGTCCAAAGAACATATGGCAAATCTAGAGCTAAACTTGGAGAGAAAGATAAGAGACAAGCAGCTACAGAAACGGGAAAGACTCCGAAAAGCAGGTGGTCCTTCCTGACACGGTTAACCTCTTATGGCAGGACAAGTTGGACTTTCAGCTAGGGGTAACTGTGTAAATAGGTGTGTGCCTAGTTTGTATAGGAATATATATATCGTGCACACACAACTGCAAGCTGTAAGAGATATACACATAGTTTCATCTAAAGCACTCTTTTCTCTGTAAGCAAAACAAGTTACAAATTGTTCTTGTTTAGAAGCCAGAAATTCCGTTGTGAATTTCCGGAAAGCTGTAGTATTTAATTTACTTAATACAAAGTAGATTAAAGTGATTGTGTGTGTTGTTTATTTTCCGTATATTACAAAGCATAATCATATACAGTTTATCTTGTGTCTCAAGAATCGAAAAATCTCAAAACTATCCATTCACCCCCCCCCCCCTCTGTCTAGTTTCTAGTGGTATTCATTTCTAACAAGTGGTATCAGAGAAGGCTGTTAACGTACAAACAGGAAAAGATCAACAATGAGTTCTCAGAAACTGAGCAGCATAAAGATTCCTCCCTTCAACAAGGAGTACTACAGCTTATGGAAGAAGAAGATGTTACTTTTCATTAAAACTTCCAATCCCATGTATTTAGATATTCTAAAGCATGGTCCCTTTATTCCAATGATTGAGATTGGGGAAACAACTGTAGGAACTGAAATAATACCAGCAAGGCATGTTCCTAAAGACCCCTCAAAATACACTGATCCTGAAAAGGAGAAAATAGCACTAGATGGACATCTCCAACTCATCATCTGTGAATCTATGGATTTCAACATGTATGGCACTGTTGCTCACTGCAGTAGTGCAAAGAAAATGTGGGATCTTATAGAGGTGCTATGTGAAGGAACTCCAGAAGTAAGAAAGAACAAAAAGCAGATTCTGGTTTCCCAGTATGAAGCTTTCATGGCTCAGCCAAAGGAGGGAATCACAGAAGTGTTTGAGAGGTTCAACAAGCTGATAAATGAACTCAAACTCTATGACAAACACTATGAGACAGAAGAGCTCAATATGAAGTTCTTACTAACTCTTCCAGATCACTTGGAGCCAAGAATCTCTTCCCTTAAAGAAAGAGATCTAACAAAGATTGGTTTTGATGTGTTGTATGGTGTTTTGAAGACATATGATCTAGAGTTGTTTCAAAAGAGATTCATTCAAGCAAAGCTAGGCTTAATGGCAAATACTTAATGTGCCCTTATTGCTGACAACCTAGGTCAAAGAATGGAATCTCTTAAAGTCAGTCAAGTCAAGATTGAAGAACTTGAGGCTGAAGACAATGGTGATGAGACTCAAGTTGTCTATGATTTGCCTGAGGAGGATGAGTTCTACAGTATTGATGAACTGGATAAAATGGAAAACAAATATTTTGCATATATGGCTAGGAGATATCCTAACATTAGGTTTAAGAGGAGACAACCATTCAAGTCTAAGTTCAATAGTGGAAATGCTGGTGGTACAAGTAGCTCAAACTCTTTCAACAAAGGAAAAGGGATTGCTGGTGCTGCTAAAGGAGGATACAAATCAGGGAGTGTGGATAGGTCCAAAATAAGATGTTATAACTGCAATGAACTTGGGCACTTTGCCACAGAGTGCAAAAAGTCTAAACAGGTCAAAAAGGACAAAGCATACTTAGATCTTGAAGCTAAGTATGAAGCTCTACTCAAGAAACAAAAGGGTAAAGCTTTTATTGCTGAGGGAAAGTGCTGGGATGACTCTGATGAAGAAGAAGAACAAGAGTACTCAAACTATGCCTTGATGGCATTTTCTGATAATGGTGATTCTTCAAGTCAGGTACCTATTCTTACTTCTCTTGATATGACTCCCTTTCAATATAAGTAGACTGTTGAAGACATGAGTACTGAAATGTTTAATATTCATACTAGCATGTTAGTTGCAAATGAAGAAATTGACAGGCTAACTGCTAAAAATCTTGAGCTTACAGAAAAGAATGAGAAACTTGAGTTATTGGCTGTGAGCCTTGATGGCTTGAATAAGGAGATTGAGTATCTCAAAAACAAGGTAATTTGTGCAGAACAAATAGAAAAAGCTCTTAGAGAACAAATTGCTGAAAATGAATTAAAACTGAGAAGTTTTAAGAACTCCTCTGAACTTATTCAAACCTATCATAAGGAGCACACTGAAGACTGCAAGGTTGGAGTTGGTTTTGACTATGAGAATGATAAAGGAAGGAAGAAGGCAAAGGGCAAAGGAAAAGAATCTTTTACAAACAAAAATGCCCCAATCATTTTGTTTAGTGTTGAAAAGCCTATTTTCAAAAAGAGTGTTGTTGAGTTTGATGAAGAACTATTGATCATCAAACAACAACTTCTTGAAGAAGATGAGGCTGCTAAAGACACTTTTTCCTCTCCTAAATCTGTCAGTCAGAAAGAGACCAAAGACAACCCTGTCAAGAGTCCTAAAGTCAAGAAAGAAGTTGTTAGGAAAAAGAAACAAAACAGAAATGGTAAGGTAGGTGTCAACAAGGGTAACAACTATACTTATGTGCCAAATGCTCCCAGGAAACAATGTCAAAAATGCCTATATGTTAATCATTTGACTCATAAGTGTAGCAATCCTGAGATTGCTGAAGTTGATAACCTGAGTAACCATTCTGTAGGCATAAATTCTAGTCATGATTCTTTCTGTGGTAAGTCAAAATGCATGACATGCTATGTGACTGTGATTGCTAACTGTTTATCTCTTAAGCATAAACTTGACTCTGCACAATCTGGTGAATCACACACACATGTGCACACTCACAGGACAGGATCCCCAATCAATGTTGAGAGGGTGAAAACTTCATGTGAGCCTAAGAGTGTAAACTCCAAAGCCACAATCAAAGTGAAGTCTCCTACTGTGAAGAATGCTACTTATGACAGAAGAATTGTTAACAAAACTGTTTCTAAATCAACTGGACCCTACCAAGTGTGGGTACCAAAAACAACTTAGTCATTTTATGAATGCAGGGCAACAGGAATAAAAGAGTCATATGGATCTTGGACAGTGGATGCTCAAGTCACATGACTGGTGATATAGCCCTGCTATCACAATTTGAGGAAAAGGCTGGCCCATCAGTAACCTTTGGAAATGACAACATTGGTTATACAATGGGATATGGCAGTGTTAAATCTGGGAATGTCATTATTCAAGATGTAGCATTTGTGGAAGGACTGAAGCATAACCTCTTGAGTATTGGACAATTCACCAACAGGGGTTTCAAAGTGGAATTTGATGAAGATCATTGTCTAATCTCAAAAAGAGGAAGTGGTGAAGTTGTTCTAACTGGTGTGAAGAAAGGAAGCTTGTTTGTAGCTAATCTCAAGGCTGTAGACAATGGAGAAATTTGTTGTTTCTACACTAAGGCCACAAATGAGGAATTCTGGCTATGGCACAAGAAACTATCTCACTTGAATGTTCAGGCAATGAACTCTCTGACAAAAAGAGAACTAATCAGAGATATGCCTGCACTGGAGTTTGTGCAAGATGGAGCATGTGAAGCTTGTCAAAAAGGGAAGATCAAAAGATCAAGTCATAAGAACAAATTGCTCAATACAAACTCAAAGCCTCTACAGCTTATTCACATGGATCTATTTGGCCCTGTGAATGTAATGTCCCTTTCCAAGAAGAAATATGCTCTAGTAATGGTTGATGATTATTCAAGATACACTTGGGTGGAATTCCTATACTCCAAGGATGAAGCACCCCAAGTTATTATAGAGCATATCAAGAGAGTTGATAGAGAAGCACAAAGCACTGGTTCCTCTGTAGTTGCTTTGAGAAGTGATAATGGGACTGAGTTCAGAAATTCAACATTGTATGAGTTTTGCAAAGATAAAGGAATTTCTCAACAATTTTCAGCTCCTAGAATACCTCAGCAATATGGATTAGTTGAGAGAAAGAATAGAACTCTCATTGAAGCTGCAAGGACAATGTTGTTGGATGCAAAGCTACCTACTAGCTTTTGGGCTGATGCTGTTAACACAGCATGCTATGTGCAAAATAGAACATTGATCAATAAGAAGTCTAGAAAAACTCCTTACTCATTAATGACTGGCAAAAGAGCATCCTTCAAGCATCTTCATGTGTTTGGAAGCAAGTGCTTTGTGATGAAAGATACCTCTGAGCATGTTGGAAAATTTGATGCTAAGGCATTTGAAGGTATTTTCATTGGATACTCTCTGGAAAGGACAGCATACAGAGTGTTTGTACCTGAGCAACACAAAGTCATGGAAAGCATGGATGTTACCTTTGATGACAAGAAGACTCCTGGACTGAAAACAAGTGATCAAGACAGTGTGCCATTAAGATTTGAAAATCAAGGATATCTTGAGGATTCTGAAAGTGAGGAAGAACCACCTGCTCAGACTGTTCCAGAAAATGAAATTCTTGAAGCTGATGATACTCTTCAAACAACTGTGCAAGGGTTCACAAACAAAGGGGGAGAAGAAGAGAATGCAACTGTCAATCAACATGAGCTAGGAACAAGTCAAGGAAATGAACAGGGTCACACAAGAAAATGGGACAGAGCCCACACTAGGGATCAAATCATTGGAGATCCTGGTGAGGTAGTTAGAACAAGAAGAGCAACAATGAATACATGTCTGTATAGCTGCTTTCTGTCACAAGAAGAACCAAAAGTAATTGAAGATGCTTTGAAGAATTCTGATTGGATTTTTGTCATGCAAGAAGAATTGAATCAATTTGAGAAAACAAAGTATGGGAACTAGTGCCATCTCCGGAAGGAAAGAATGTTATTGACACTAAATGGGTGTTCAGAAACAAGATGGATGAAGAAGGAGTGGTGATAAGAAACAAAGCAAGGTTGGTTGCCAAAGGATACTGTCAACAAGAAGACATTGATTATGATGAGACATTTGCACCTGTAGCAAGACTGGAAGCCATCAGAATATTCTTGGCTTTTGCAGCTCACTCAGATTTCAAGGTGTATCAAATGGATGTCAAAAGTGCATTTCTAAATGGTGATCTTGCTGAAGAAGTTTATGTGTCTCAACCACCTGGCTTTGAGAATGAAGACTTCCCAAACTTTGTATATAGACTGCTCAAGGCACTCTATGGACTCAAACAGGCACCTAGAGCCTGGTATGAAACTCTATCTCAATTCCTTCTTGAGCATCAATTTACCAGGGGTACAATTGATAAAACTCTATTCTTCAAGAAGCGTGGAAATGATATCATTCTAGTTCAAATCTATGTGGATGATATCATCTTTGGCTCTTCAAATGAAAAACTCTGTGAAAGGTTCTCTAAGTTGATGCAAAGTAAATATGAGATGAGTATGATGGGAGAGTTAACCTACTTCTTAGGTCTGCAAGTACATCAAAAGGAGGATGGCATCTTCATAAACCAATCAAAGTATGTCAAAGATCTTTTGAAGAAATATGGTTTAGAAGACTCATCCCCTGCAAAAACTCCCATGTCCACTGCTATCAAGCTTGATGAAGACAAGAAAGGCAAAAGAGTAGACATCAAGGTTTACAGAGGCATGGTTGGATCACTACTCTATCTCACAGCTAGCAGGCCTGATATCATGTTTGCCACATGCCTTTGTGCAAGGTTTCAATCTGATCCCAAGGAATCTCACATGATGGCTATCAAAAGAATCTTCAGGTATCTGAAAGGGACTCCTAATCTTGGGCTATGGTATCCAAAAGGCACTGGGTTCAACCTGGTTGGTTACACATATTCAGATTATGCTGGATGCAGAATTGACAGGAAGAGCACCTCTGGAAGCTGCCAATTCTTAGGTCAAAGGTTAGTGTCCTGGTTCAGTAAGAAACAACAATCCACAGCAACATCCACAGCTGAGGCTGAATATATTGCTGCTGGAAGTTGCTGTGCTCAATTGCTTTGGATAGAAATCAACTTATGGATTATGGACTGGTGTTGGAACACATACCTCTGATGTGTGACAATACTAGTGCAATATCCCATAGTTGCCAATCCTGTTAATCATTCTACTACAAAGAACATTGAGATCATGTACCATTTCATTAGGGAACTTGCTGCAAATGGTACCATAGAAGTCTCTTATGTTCCAACTGAGAAACAATTAGCTGACATATTCACTAAACCTCTAAATGAAGCTGTCTTCAACAGACTTGTGAGTGAAATTGGAATGCTCAATCCTTCATTTAGCCGTTCTAAGTAAATCTTCTAGTTAATTGTTGTAGCAGTAAATTTTCACTGTATTTAAATGCTCTATTCATATGGAGTGAAAATTAGCTGAGATATGATTTATAAATATTTCAGTATTTTACTGCATATTTTTCAAATCATACTTTTATGAGAAGTTATGAGTTTTTAAGACATCTCTATATAGGTGATCTTGAGAGTTCACGACTTAGTTCAAATTAAACAGACTCATATCGCAAACTGTTGAAACCGTGAGACTTCGTGATTTAGTTCATTTCATGACTTTGCGACATAGTTCATTTTATGACTTCGCGACTTAGAATAACTATATCGACAAGTCTCCATATTTGACAGAATTTTGAATTAAATTAATTTTATTTCAGAATTTTGATATAAGTCTGACAAAATGCTTGAAATTCCAAAATGAGAGTTTTAGACAGGGTATTTACACTATATCGTAAAGTCATCCAAATTCCTCTATCTTCAAGACTTTGCGACATAGTTCATTTCTGGACTCTGCGATATACTTTGCAAGACTTTGCGGTACAGGCCATTTTTAGACTTCGCGACATACAATTAGTCTGTACATATTCATAACTCTATATCGCAGTGTCTCTATCATATAAATACTCTTTTCTAACCGTTCACAAATCTTCATCTTGTCTACTACTCTCAATTCTCAACCTAAACTCAAATCTTCTTCTCTCTTCTTCACTCTTAATCTTGAAATGGCACCCAAATCTCAAACAGTATCATCCTCAATTCCTTTAACCATACCCAAAGAAACAAATCTTCTCACAATACCCTCAGAGGGGGAAGCAAACCCAAGGTACAAGTGCTTTGTACGGTTCTTAAACACTTCCTACCTCCGCCAAGCCTTGACCCTTAACCCCACTCTGTATGTCGATGTACTGGAAGGGTTCTGGAGAACCGCTTTGGTTGCAACAATGGCAAAGGCGGATGGAACTTCGTTTCAGGAAGTGAGTTGCACAATTGGGGGCAAGTCTTTCCAGTTTGGGGAGAAGGAAATAAATGAAGCCCTGGGGTTAAAGGTTGAAGGTCATGATGTTGAAGCCACTGACAAGCAAATGGTGGACTTCCTGACCCTAATTCAGTATGCTGACAAGATTGACACGGCCAAGCTCAACAAGATGTATGTCAGGAGGGAGTGGTCATTTCTATTTGACGCACTCCAAAAGGTGTTTCTGTGCAGGAAGACAGGATGGGACCAAATCAGTCACATTGTTGTGAAGCTGGCCTATTCCCTAGCCTACAATCAGGAGATAAATGTTGGAGCAATAATCCTCAAGGAATTGGCTCAAAGGCTAGGGAGGACAGTTCGTGGTAGAGGTAATGACATCTTGTTAGGTCCTGATAAGTTTGTAGAAGGGGGGTTGAATACAAACTATACCGTTTTATCGAAATTTGCTCTTTGAATAATTTAACAATTAAGAACAAATTAATGCGGAATATAAATGAAACAAGATTCAAGTTAAATATAACATATATTAAACTTGAAGGGTGTTGCAAATACAATATGGATTACAAAGTATTTATCTCAAACTAATTAATACAAATTTAGAATAAATTCGACATGAACTTTTCTAATATTTGTAATAAAAAGATTGAATGCTAAAAGCAAGTTCGAGATAAATTCTAGGGATAAAAATCCGCTAGATGATCAAAGCAATACAAGTAATCAACTTCTAGTGGTTTGGATTTAACAATACAAACTAGAATTAATTGCTTGAGAAGAAATAAGATTTAATGCTTCAGCTGTTCTTCAGAGAGAAATAAATGTCTGCTGCCTTTTTTCTGATAGATAATACAATCTGTTCCTTTTCATTTGTCCCCGGGTTTGTACAAAACAATTTCCTTGTATGACCTGAGATGATTCCAACAACTCCCGGTAGAACCTCCAGAAAATCACTTGTATGACCTGCATTATTATACTTACTCTCGGTATGACCAAGAGAAAGTAAACTGTATGACCTTGGTAAAAGGACTTAGTATGACCTTACAAATAATTCAGTAGAACCTAAAAATAGGTCATACCGAGTTATTCATCTAGGTCCTACCGAGTTTCTGAAAATAAATAAAACAGGTCATACTAGTTTGATTTCAGAAAATCCTTTTAATTTTATTAGTTAGATTAAATTATAGATTAAATTAATTCTCTTATAGAATTAAGTTAATAAATAATTTAAACAACTAATCTAAATTAATTTAATAAATTAATTAATTCTGATAGAATTAATTTATTAATTAAATTAAATTAATAAATCAAAGAATTTAATTTAAAAACCTTGCATTCCTCTATCTTCTGAAAACCACTGAATATAGATGATTTAATTCCACTGATGATGTCGTCATTCGATGCACTGTCTGGTTTCATGAATAACTGACTTCAATGATAATTCTTCATCTTTAAAACATTTAAAGCTGTGGCTTCTTTTCTTTAGCTTTGAAAAAACTCTGTATCCTGTACTTCTTCCGTCACAAACTGGAAATCTCTGTCACTGTAGTTAATCCACTTCCTTGAATACTTCACTGAGGCTTGAACAATAAATTGAACTTCTTTCAATGTAGAATAACTTCAAGTCTGTAGATGACTTTAATTCTCCATTCTCTTGACAGATAAAACTATCTGAGATTCCTGTGACAAATTAACTTATTATTTACTTATTACATACTTGTTTAAATTAAGTTGTTTCCTCGGAATATTAATAGGCCTAAACATATGCCTTTCAATCTCCCCCTATTTGTTTGTTAGAGAATAACAATCAAATACCTAGAGGATAACTCAACTAACTTAAACAAGAAATAGAAATGACTTTTAAGAGCCAAGTAAATAACAAGAAAAGTTCTGGATTTCATTTAACATTTTCCAGATTCAAACATTAAAGATAAATACAAGATAGTTGTTCCTCTAGACTGAACATATGTTTACATTGATCCTATCTTGAAATACCTAAGCTCTATACATATAACATTTACAGACTAGAGCTTCTTCAAATTTCAGACTCAATCATCTCTCCTTCTTCAAGTGCTTCAAGCAAATCCTTGTCCAAAATACGATCAGATTCAGAAGTAATGCCACTAGGTCTGACAGGTTGAGCTGTGACTTTCTTCAGCCTATTCTTCATTTGATGATATCTCTTGATATTGGCAATGCAATAGTCTTGAATCAAATCAGCAACTTTTGTCTTCTCTTGTGTAGCAAATCCTGAAGTCCTCAACATGTTCTCCAAGTAGACAAGATGCTTGGCAGGAAAATCTTTCAGAGAGATTGGATCCACACCACAAGTTTGAAGTGCCCTTCCTTTATAAAATTTAACTTCATATGGCACGTCCACAACTTGAGGACTAGCTTTCATTGCAAAGTCTCTTAGGTGATCATGCAGCAGCTCAGCTAATGGAGAAGTTCTTTTCACTTTGCACATGAATACCCATAGTTCAGAGAGAGTTCTGCTTTCCAGAAGATTGAGAGACACTAAGAAAGTTCCCTCATTATGAGTGTAAACATAGATCTTTAACTCCTCTCTAACTCTGTCATATCCAGTTGTGATCCTTGAAATCTCTGCATGAAGAGCTTTCATATATACTGTGTTGTCTGGATTGACCTTCTTGTATCTTTCCAACATCCCAAGAAACTTTGCATCATTGTTAGTTCCTTCTTGATGTGCAAACATCTCTCTAGCCTTGTCCCATTCTTCTCCTTGCTTCAGCCTCACATACAATTTTCTCTCACTGACCTTCAGATTGTGAAGCCTTTGCTTTTCTTGATGCTCAGCCTTTTGAATGACAAGATGCTTAGTAATGATGTCAGATACTTTTACATTCTCCTCCTCTCTCCTTTTTAAATCAGCCTTTTGTCTCACCAACTCAGCTTCAAAGGCAGGATCCACTTCAGGTTCATCTTCCCAGTCAGCATAATCAGCCTCTCCTTCAACCTCCACATTACCAAAGATATCTTCAACGTTTTCTTCAGATTCAGTACAGTCAAAATCTCCCTGTTCACCTTGGTAGTAGTCAGCATCAGAAAAAGTTAACTTCTGCTTCCCTTTGTCCTTTGCAGAACCAGAACCTCCAGCTTCTCCTCCTTGATCTCTTACCTCTTCTCTTCCTTGTATCTCCTTCTCCTTATTCTCCCCCTTAGTTGAGGAATCCTCTAAAGATTTAACTTTATCAGCCTTAGGATCCTCCCTTTTACTTCCTCTTTCTCCTTCTTCATCCTTGCCATCATTGTTCCCTTCATCATCATCACCCTCGAAGAATTTCTTCTGTTCAGCATTGGGGTGATGTGAGTCCTTGATCATATTGTACAAATGTTTCATGCCTTCATTCAAATGTACCATTCCTCCTTCAAGATTTGTGAACCTTTGGTCATTGTACCACTGATTGTAATCAACAGTTTCTTGAATAGAGTTCACTTATGTTGAAATGGAAGCAATCTGCTTGACACTCTCCCTGATCTCAACATTTGAAATTGTCAGCTCGGAGATGTCTGAAGCCACTAGCACCTGTGATTCTTGAACAGCATTTATCTTGGGGATCAATGTGATCTTCACTCCTTCTATCTCATCTCTAATATGACCCAGCTGATTAGTGACAGAGGTGGAAGAAGAAGACTGTTCAACCACTTGTGCTTTGAGAATTTCCTTTTCAGCCTGGATCTGTTGAAGTTGTTTCTGTAGACCAGCTATTTGAGCCAATAATGAAGCAGTGTATGTGTCATTGTGTGCACTCATCTCAATTTCTCTCGATGGTGTTTCACTCACCTCACGTGCTTGTGTATCGCTCTGTGTTTGTTTCTCAGAACTAACCACTAGCTGTCTATCCATGTTTGGAGTTGAAGTACCTGCAGGAAAAATCACCATAGCCCCTTCTAGAGAGGTCACTGGTGGTGCAATGGGAGTTCGCGAATCCCAGTCCCCGGTATAGTCCAAAAAATAATCCAAGACGGAAAACTGAATTGCTTCAGTAAGGGACTCACCAGGTTGCCCTTCACTTTCTCCAGTTAAAACTGCGAGTGAAGAATCCCTTAGGGGAGCCAGAGATGTTCCCTCTGGGAGGGGAGAAAATGATTCTGTTATAGTGGGCAAAGAACCAGATTTTCCCTCTGAAGACTGTGAAGGCTCTTCTACCGTGACAATGGTAGGCACTGTTTCAGCAAGCATTCCTATGTGCTCTCCTCTCAAAGTGTCCTGTGTATGAGTCTCTACTATTGTTTCAGAAGTGTTTTCTCCCATTGTGATTAAGGGGAGAGTGCTTGACTCTGTACAGAATGCCATGGCCTGATGGCAAATTTCAATAGATTCATCCTGTTGAGAGGATGTCTCTAGTAACTGTTCATTGGCCTTTTGAGAATCCATATCCTTTTGGGAGGATACAGACTGGCTTACAGATGCCTCAAGGAGTGTTCTTCTCTTCTTTAGTGGTGGAGGCAGAGCTGTGGGATCACTCTCATTAATATCTACTTCAACTTGTTCTCTCACTCTTGTTGTAGCTGGTTGTTCTAGGGGAGCGGTCAATGGATTTGACTCTGTGTGTGGCTCTATGACCGTGGACAGAGATTGTGGTTCTACAATCCCTTGGTCAATCCTAAGAACCTCTTGGGTTAGTGGAGCAGTTGAGAGAGGATATATTACCTGAAGTGCCATGGTGTTAGGAGGCACAATTGAAGTTCCTACTGACGAGGATCCAACCACTGGATGTTCAACAAAGAGTAGAGGTAACTATGGTTGCAGAATCCTTCGCAGATATGATTGTGGAACTACGGGTCTCCTTCCAGACTTGGAACTGGTGGACAAGGTTGAGTATATGAGAGGATTAGTGTGTGCGGGGATTAGATATGGTTGAAAAAGTGTTTTATGTTCATCAGAAAGAACATGATTCAACACTAGAGAAAGGAAACGAGAATACAAGCATTTAACTTTCTTTCCAGTTTCAATATCTCTAGTGTAATTGAAAATCCTTCTTATCAAGAGATCCCACACAAGAGTTCCTATGTCCAATCTCAGGTTGAAAACAGCAGCATAGGCAATGTTTTGTAAGACAGAAGTGATGACTGGAAAGTTGTTTTTGGTAGAATTACTAAAAACTTTGGCTAGACAGTCAAAGAACAAATCCCACTCACATGCTAGATTACCCTTATTCAGACGAGGAAGAACAATATTTCCTTGGTAATCAATACTAGAGAAAAATTGAACTAACTCGTTATCAGTAGGGAATCTAGCAAAATTATTAAGGGGAAAATGAAGTACTTGACAAAAGATCTCCTTAGTTACTGTGTACTGACGATCAGAAATAGTGAATGTAAAAGATCGCATATCTTCAGCAACAACAGCAGTTAAGCATAATAGACGAAGGGGTTCAATCTTTAAATCAACAGAAGCAGTGATAGCATAGCTAACAATTGATTGTTCATTTAAAAAACGAATCCACGGCCTAAAACGTTCAACAGAACACTTAAGGGGATCAAAATAGCCAACGTAATTATTAAAACGTTCAACAACAAACTCAGCAGCCATTTGAAAATTAATAATAAAATAAAAATAATATTACTAGAATAAAGCAGCAATTAATAATAATATTAATCAGAAAAAGAAAAAGAAAAAGAAAAAAAATCCCAAGTAATTCACAAGAAAAATTTGCAATAGTTCGTCGTTCTATGAATAAAACACAAACCAGAGCAAAGTTAACTAAGTAAAAACTTGAGTTAGAAAGGAATGAGAGCAAAATAACCTTAGATGACCTGGTATTTATAGAGGAGGGTTCTGCTGAGCTCGGTATGACCTAAAGGAAGGTCATACCGAGTTTTTGTACCAAGTCATACCGAGCTTTCTTCAGGTCATACCGAGAAAACTGAATTAAAAACTGAAAAATACTTAATAAAAATAAAAATAAATAAAAAACCAGTATGACCTCTAAGATAGGTCATACCGAGTTCTACAAAGACCTGGGAGTTCTAATAAACAAAATAAATTCTAATATGACCAAACCTAAGGTCATACCGAATTCTATTAACAAATAAACTATTAACAAAAATAAGAAAAGCATACCAATATGACCAAACTAAAAGGTCATACCGAAATATATACTAACAGAAGCAGCAAAACAGAAAATATTCACATAAAATTCTAATATGCCTGAAACCTACTGCATAAAATTTATGAAAGAACATTAAACTACTATAAACCTGCAAAATAATCTGAACAACAATATTTACAATCTGAAAAAAATATCTAAATAATTCTAAATAAATATATTTTCAATAAAAATACATTTCTCCACTTAAAAAATATGAGAAAAATATTTTTAAAGAAAATAACATATTCAGAGCTATTTAAATACACAAGCATGTAAAATTAAATTAAATGAGAATTAGCAGTGAATATCATTTAAATGACAAGAGAAAATGAAATTATTGAAAGAACAAACATGACAGAGATATTATTAATCACTAAGACTGTTTAACATACCCAATTTACCAACTAACTTGATAAATGTGGATTCGTCAACAGATTTAGTGAATATATCTGCAGTTTGTTCTTCTGTGGGTACAAAATGTAACTCCACAGTTCCATTCATGACATGCTCTCTGATAAAATGATACCTGATATCAATGTGCTTCGTTCTCGAGTGCTGCACAGGGTTGTTGGAGATTGCTATGGCACTTGTATTATCACAAAATATGGGAATTTTGTCTAATGCAAAGCCATAGTCCTTTAATTGATTCCTTATCCATAAGATCTGAGCACAACAGCTTCCAGCAGCAATATATTCAACTTCTGCTGTTGAATTGGAAACTGTTTGATGTTTCTTGCTATACCAGGAAATCAACCTACCTCCTAGGAATTGACAACTCCCAGAGGTACTCTTTCTATCCACAACACTACCTGCATAATCAGAATCTGTATATCCAACAAGATTAAAATCAGAATCTTTAGGGTACCAAATACCTAGATTAGGTGTACCCTTAAGATATCTCAAGATTCTTTTCACAGCAACGAGATGTACATCTCTAGGGTCCACTTGGAACCTTGCACACAAGCATGTAGCATACATAATATCTGGTCTACTAGCAGTAAGATAGAGTAAGGAGCCAATCATACCTCTGTAGCTTGTAACATCTACCTTGATAGATTTGTCAGAAGCTCCAAGTTTGATGGTTGTTGAAGATGGAGTCCTTGCTGATGCTGAATCCTCCATGTGATACTTCTTGAGGAGTTCTTTGAGATACTTGGATTGACAAATAAATATACCATTTGACCTTTGACTTACTTGTAATCCAAGAAAGAACTTCAGCTCACCCATCATACTCATTTCAAACTTACTCTGCATTAGCTCAGCAAATCTCTTACAGAGATTATCATTAGTAGACCCAAATATGATGTCATCCACATAGAATTGGACTAATATCATATCACTTTTGTGTTTCTTTGAAAAAAGAGTTTTGTCTATGATACCTCTAACAAAACCATTTTCTAAAAGAAAACCAGAGAGAGTGTCATACCATTTTCTAGGGGCTTGTTTGAGACCATAGATAGCCTTGAAGAGAAAGTACACAAAGTCCAGCAGCTCCTGATTTTCAAAGCCAGGGGCTGTTCCACATACACTTCTTCATCAAGTTCACCAATCAGGAATGCACTCTTAACATCCATTTGATAGACTTTAAAATTGGAGTAAGCAGCAAATGCTAAGAACATCCTGATGGCCTCAAGTCTAGCCACTGGTGCATAGGTTTCATCATAATCAATGCCTTCAGCTTGTGAATACCCTTGTGCAACCAGTCTTGCCTTGTTTCTTGTTACAATGCCATCCTCATCTAGCTTGTTCCTGTATACCCATCTTGTACCAACTACTTTCTTGTTCTTTGGCCTGGGTACCAGCTTCCAGACTTGCTGTTGTTCAAATTGATTGAGTTCATCTTGCATAGCAATCACCCAATCTGGATCAGTCAGTGCTTCCTCAGTTTTCTTTGGCTCCATTTTAGATAGAAATGCTGAGAAAAGACATTCATTATGAGAAGCACTTCTAGTTTTAACTCCAACCTCTGGATCACCAATGATCAGCTCAAAAGGATGAGCTTTATTCCAAACAGTCTGTCTTGGAAGATTTGATCTTGATGATTCACCTTGAAATTCACTTTGATGTTGTGAGTGACTAGTTGATCCTTCATTTGCTCCCCCTGAGTTGTTGCTTGATTGCCTTGATGATTCTTCTCCAGTGTTGGTGGTATCTCCATTGTTACCAGTGTTTCCACCACCATCACCATGATCATTATCATCAATGTTATTATCATCACCAGCAATAACTTCAGGTGGGGCTTCATCATCTGATTCTGAGTCTGGCAAGTTATCAAACTTCAGCTTTTCAGATGAGTCTTCTTTTTGGATATTAGGGAACTTAGTGTCATCAAAAGTAACATTGACACTTTCCTTTACTGTGTGACTGCCAACCAAGTAGACTCTGTAAGATCTTCTGGAATAACCAACAAAAATTGCTTCTTGTGCCTTTGCATCAAACTTGCCACGTTTCACATTGTCATCTATAAGCACAAAGCATTTTGCTCCAAATACATGAAAGTACTTGACAGTTGGTTTCTTGTTGTTCATGATCTCATACGGAGTCTTCATTAAGTCCTTGTTGATTAAAGTTCGATTCTGAGTATAACAAGCTGTATTCGCTGCTTCAGCCCAAAAGTACGTTGGAAGTTTGGACTCACTTAGCATAGTCCTAGCTGCTTCAATCAATGTACGATTCTTTCTTTCCACTACTCCATTTTGTTGAGGAGTTCTAGAGGCAGAATATTGTCTTGTTATGTTAGGAATATGTTGTTCTTGATAATAATTATAAAAACACTTAGTAGATTTTGTATTAAGTCATTTTGTAACTGTCAACGGAATGGCATGCTCTGCAGTGTTTCGTTGACAGGAAGCTCATCAACGGAATGAGTGTTATAGCAATTGCACTGTACAATACTTCACAGTTTGATATGCATTTGATGTATGTATTAGATAGGTTTCCTAAGTCATGTTGACTAAGTACTAGATAGGCAAAATAGGTTGGTTAATTGTAAGTATATCATGCCTTGTAATTTTGCCTAAGTGAAGACATGTCAACGGTATGAAGATTACTCTATCAACGGAACAAGGATACACCATCAACGGAATGAAGTTTACTCATCAACGAAATGGAGAATAAAGCTATCAACGAAACACATCTCCCTGCTATCAACGAATCATTATTGCTTTTCTGAATAGTTGACAAAGTGATAGTGACAGTTTACTGAACAGATCTAAAGGTGATGTGGAAGTGTACTTTGCATTGGAAACCATTAAAATGGACATGGGGAATAAGGAAACATCCCAGTTTCCAATTGGGCTCATGGGAGTGATCATAATAAGCATGAAGACAAAAGCAAGGATCTCCAAGGACCACTGGACAAAGGGATGAAAAGCAAACTATTGGCGGTTACCTTTTGTGTACTTTAGTGTAGCCAAAAATAGCTTTGTAAACTTGGGAATATATAACCAAGTGTAGCAGTTAAAATAGAATAAGAGAAGAAAAACAAATAGATTGTATTAGCTATTGTTAAGAGCATTTCTTCTCTACAAATCTAGTAACTGAGCAGCTGTGTACATTTGTATCACAGATTATTTCCGAAATAAAAACACTTCAGTTGGATCATCAAACAATCCAACTGAATTATTTATATCTTGTGTTTTTACTTATTCAGTTCAGTTTTATTTATAAGTGTTTTAAGTTTAAGAAAATATTAAGAATTGTATTCAACCCCCCCTTCTACAATTCTGTTAGGTCATTTGGGATTAACAATTGGTATCAAAGCGAGCTTCTAACATACAAGAAGTTTAAAGATCAAGACCAAAACAGAAACCATGGTGAAGAAGGATGCAGGTGTGAAGATACCAGTTCTTGATAAGGACAATTACTTTCACTGGAAAGTAAAGATGCATTTACATCTCATGTCTATGGACGAGAGGTATGTAGACTGCATTGAGAAAGGTCCACACGTTCCCATGAAGTTTGCATCTAGAGTTGGACTGCCAGATGATGCTCCTGATGTGGAAATTCCAAAACTTGTCTCAGAATGGACTATTGAAGATGTTGCAGAAGTCCATAAAGATAAAAGAACCATGAACATTCTGTTTAATGGTTTGGAGCAAGAGATGTTTGACAATGTCATAAACTGTACAACCTCCAAAGAAGTATGGGACACTGTCAGAACACTATGTGAAGGAACTGAGCAAGTAAGGGAGAACAAAATGCAACTCCTTATACAACAATATGAGCACTTTCACTTTAAAGCTGGTGAAACCCTAAATGACACGTTTAGTAGGTTTCAAAAGCTTCTGAATGGATTAAAGTTGTATGGGAGAATCTACCAAACTAAGGATTCAAACCTTAAATTTCTAAGAGCTCTTCCAAAAGAATGGAAGCCTATGACTGTTTCTCTAAGAAACACTCAAGAGTACAAAGATTACACTCTTGAAAGGCTGTATGGAACATTAAAGACATATGAGTTGGAAATGGAGCAAGATGAAGAAATTGAGAAGGTACAGAAGAAGGTGGATCTATTGCATTGATTGCATCTGTGAACCAACTGGAAGATGACAATGAGGAAGCTGCAAAAGCCACAACTAGTCGAGCTAGTTGTAGAAGTGATGTTAGCAAGGGAAAAGGCAAGATGACAGAGGAAGAAGAATCAGAACCAGCCAACTTGGATGACTTAGATGAGATTGATGAACACATTGCTTTTCTGTCAAGAAAATTCTCTAAGTTCAAGTTCAAGAGAAACTCAGAAGCAAGGCCACCAAGGAGAGACTTTCAACCTAACAAAAGTAACTGGATTGAAAAGTCTAAATCTAAATGTTTCAATTGTGGAATGCTTGGTCACTTTGCTGGAGACTGCAGAAAGCCCAAGATTGAGAAGGGCAACAGGAAATTTGAGCCTGTTGATTATAAAAAGAAATACTTTGAACTTCTCAAGCAAAAAGAAAAGGCTTTCATGTCTCAGGAGTATGATTGGGCTGGTAATGGTGAAGATTCTGATGATGATGTTGAGTATGTCAACTTGGCTCTTATGGCTAACAATCATGAGCAGGAAGCAAGCTCCTCAAGCAACCAGGTAACAATTACTAATCTTTCTGAGCTTTCTAAAGAGGAATGCGATAGTGCAGTAAATGAAATGTCTACTGTACTATATAATTTGCGTGTTACTCTTAAATCACTTACCAAAGAGAATTCAAGAATAAAAGAGACTAATTTGCTCTTAAGTGATAGGAATGCCATGTTAGAAGCACAGCTCATTGAGTTTGAGAAAATGAGATGTGTTAGTAGGGATGCAAAGCTGGAACTTGAGAAAGTATTAAAGAGGGAAGAAATTCTTAAAACACAACTAGAGATAGAACAGAGTGTGATTGCAAAATGGAAAGATTCCAGGAATGTTGCTAGCAACATCATTAATGTTCAAGGTGTGGAATCTTTCTGTGAGCAATCATGGAAAAAGAACAAGGAGAAACTAGGGTATGCTGTTGAAACCTTAGAATCAGAATCAGAGTCAACAAACAACAATGATCATTTGTTGAAGGTTGATACGTCAACGGAATACAATGTTTCGTTGACAGATGAACCATCAACCGATCATGTTGTTTCGTTGACAGAGAAAAAGAAAGTAGAACTCACTAGACTTAATGAAAAGTATGGTCCTGTCACCAAGAACTTTGTTCAAGGTGAGTCTAGTAAATCAAAGAAATTTGAGAAGCCTGTTGAAAGAGCTAATGTAGGTCACTTGTCTAACAAGCAATTGAAAGACAAGTTAGAGAAAGTTCAAGTTGAGACTAAAGGTAACAAAAAGAATAACAGAAACGGAAAAGTAGGGATTAACAAGCACAACAATTACACACCTGATAAATATGCACCTAGAAAGACATGTGTTAATTGTGGTAGTGTTAATCATCTATCTGCTAATTGCAAGTCTGTTAAGAAACCTGCTAATGTGAAAATGCCTAAGTCTACATTGAATGATTCTATACCTGCAATGCCTGTTATGCCTAACATGTTTGCTCCATATGCACAGTATCAAAATCCATATGCTGGTATGTCATTTGTGCCTAACCCTTACATGAATATGTTTAACATGCCACAAATGCCATGGAATAACATGTTTGTTCCTCCATCTATGCATGCTGAGAATGAAACTGTGAGCAACTCTCAAAGATCAACACAAGTGAAAAATGATCTGAGAGGGAAATCAAAGGCTAACAAGACAGGACCCAAGGAAACTTGGGTACCAAAATCAACTTGATTTGGTTTGTTGTGTGCAGGGAGACAAAAGGAATCTTTGGTACTTGGATAGTGGTTGTTCAAGACACATGACTGGTGATTCCACCCTGCTCACAGAGTTTCAGGAAAAAGCTGGCCCTTGTATTGCTTTTGGAGATGACAGCAAAGGCTACACAAAGGGATATGGCTTGATTTCAAAAGAGAATGTCATCATTGATGAGGTTGCATTGGTGGATGGTCTTAAGCACAACCTGCTTAGTATCAGCCAACTTTGTGACAAAGGATTTTTAGTTACTTTTTCAAAAGAAGCCTGTGTTGTTTCTAAGGTAGGAAACAACAATGTGGTCATGACTGGATTCAGAAGAGGGAACGTGTACATTGCTGACTTTAGCAGCACAAGTCCAGACACCATCACATGTCTTTTCAGCAAGGCAAGCAAGGATGAAAGTTGGATGTGGCACAAGAAATTATCTCATCTGAATTTCAAAGTCATGAATGATTTGGTAAGGAAAGATCTTGCTAGAGGAATTCCACAGGTAGAATTCTCCAAGGATGGTTTGTGTGATGCCTGTCAAAAAGGGAAACAAAAGAAGGCATCATTCAAAAGCAAGACAGAGTCATCAATTGTTCAACAGCTTGAGTTGCTCCACATGGATTTATTTGGCCCTGTAAATGTCATGTCAATTTCAAAGAAGAAGTACTGTCTTGTGATTGTTGATGATTTTTCTAGATTTACATGGACTTTCTTTTTGCACTCCAAAGATGAGGCAAGTGAAATCATTATCAATCACATCAAGATGGTAAGCAATCATCCTGATTTCAAAGTGAGAAGAATTAGGAGTGACAATGGGACAGAATTCAAGAATTCAAGCATGAAAGTGTTCTGTGAAGAAAATGGTATATTGCATGAGTTTTCAGCAGCAAGGACACCACAGCAAAATGGTGTAGTTGAAAGGAAAAACAGAACACTTATTGAAGCTGCAAGGACAATGCTAGATGAATCAAAGTTACCTACTTATTTTTGGGCTGAGGCAGTCAACACAGCTTGCTTCACTCAAAATATTTCTTTGATTAATCAGGCCAAGGGAATGACACCTTATCAACTACTCAAAAGAAAGAAACCACTATTGGATTTTCTTCATGTCTTTGGTTGCAAGTGTTTTGTTCTGAGAAATCAAGCTGAGCACTTGGGGAAATTTGAAGCAAAGGCAGATGAAGCAATATTTGTGGGTTATGCAGCAGGGAAAGCCTACAGAGTCTACAATCTCAGAACCAACATTGTTATGGAATCTGTACATGTTGTTTTTGATGATCTCAAAATTCAGGGTCTTTGTGATGAAGGTTTCCATGAAAGTCTCTCTTTTGAGAATGAGGAAGGAGAACAAATGGATCATGATAAGACTATTGAGAAATAGTCCAAAGTTGTTGTATCTAGCACAGATGAAAGCAGCAGTGAAGATGAAATTGCTGCATTAAGATTGAAAAGAATAGCTGCTAGTAGACTAAATTGACATTCCGTTGACAGTCAGAATGAGCGTTTCGTTGACAGTCAAAATGGACATTCTGTTGACAGTCACAGAAATGCTTCCAGGAGTGATCATTTAGGGACAACAAACTCAGGGGGAGTTTCTCAAGGACAAATATCTAATCAAGGCAATCATGATCATGAAGCTACTTCTTCAAGAGCAAATCTACCTCCCTCAAGAAAATGGACTAAAGATCATCCCTTTGAACTTATTATAGGTGATGTTTCTTCAAAAGTTCAAACTAGAAGAGCAACTCAAGAGGAATGTCTATATAGTAGCTTTCTGTCTCAAGAAGAGCCAAAGAAAGTTGAGGATGCACTTCTAGATCCAGATTGGGTTTTGGCTATGCAAGAGGAGCTAAACCAATTCGAGAGGAACAATGTTTGGAAGCTGGTGCCCAAACCTAAAGACAGGAGTGTAATAGACACAAAATGGGTGTTCAGAAACAAGATGGATGAAAATGGCATAGTCACAAGGAACAAAGCTAGATTGGTTGCAAAAGGCTACTCACAGGAAGAGGGAATTGATTTTGATGAAACCTTTGCTCCTGTTGCAAGACTAGAAGCAATAAGGATTTTCCTAGCCTATGCAGCCCATGCCAATTTCAAGGTCTTTCAAATGGATGTGAAGAGTGCTTTTCTGAATGGGGAACTGGAAGAGGAGGTGTATGTGAGTCAACCTCCTGGCTTTGAAGATGATGATTTTCCAGAGTATGTGTACTTTCTCCTCAAAGCACTCTATGGTTTGAAACAAGCACCTAGAGCCTGGTATGACACATTGTCACAGTTCCTTCTTGAGAATCACTTCACTAGAGGTACTGTAGATAAAACTCTTTTTCATAGGATTGTGAATGGCTCTACAATACTTGTTCAAATTTATGTAGATGACATAATTTTTGGGTCTACAGATGAAAAACTTTGTCAAAAGTTTGCCAAGCTTATGCAAAGTAAGTATGAAATGAGCATGATGGGAGAATTAACTTATTTTCTTGGTCTACAAGTAAAGCAAGTTAATGAAGGCATTTTCATTAGTCAAACCAAGTACATTAATGATTTGTTAAAGAGGTTTCACTTAATGGAATGCTCTCCTGCCAAAACACCCATGCCTACTGCCACCAAACTTGAATTGAATACTAAGGAAAAATCTGTGGACATTTCAAGTTACAGAGGCATGGTTGGCTCACTTTTATATTTAACAGCTAGTAGACCTGATATTATGTTTGCTACATGTCTATGTGCTAGATTTCAGGCTGATCCTAGGGAATCCCATTTAGTTGCTATTAAAAGAATTTTCAGATATCTCAAAGGAACACCAAACCTTGGCATTTGGTATCCTAGAGAATCTGGTTTTGAACTAATTGGTTATTCAGATGCAGATTATGCAGAATGTAAAATTGACAGGAAAAGCACAACTGGAACCTGTCAATTTCTAGGAAACAAGCTTGTATCATGGTTCAGCAAGAAACAAAACTCAGTTTCCACCTCCACAGCTGAGGCTGAGTATATTGCAGCTGGAAGTTGTTGTGCACAGATTTTATGGATGAAAAACCAACTACTTGATTATGGATTAAGAGTTGAGAAAATTCCTATTTTCTGTGACAACACTAGTGCCATTGCCATTACTGAGAATCCAGTGCAGCATTCGAGGACCAAGCACATTGACATCAAGTACCACTTTATTAGAGAACATGTTATGAATGGTACTGTGGAGTTACATTTTGTTCCAAGTGAACAACAACTTGCAGGCATCTTTACCAAGCCACTTGATGAATCCACATTCTCAAGATTAGTAAGTGAGCTAGGTATGCTAAATTTCTCTTAATTATTTTGAGATTTTTGCAAGTTAAAATGCAGCCAGGAATTTGCTATAATTTTTCTGTGAATTGATTTTCTCAGGAAAAGGTGAAATTTTGTCTAAGTCAAAATTACTATGTCAACGAAACGCACCATTTCGTTGATAGCCTTAGCATTTTTCTAGGTGTTTCGTTGATAGCTCTTTTATATCAACGAAACGCAGCTTTATCAACGGAATAGAAGGGACCTAAAATGCCCAATTCTGATTCGTTGATGTAGCGCTTTTTAATCTGAACCGTTGAAATTGCACGTTCTTTATCACGATCTATACATACACTCCTGTAAGTATAAATCGTGGTAATATTTAATTCTAACGGTTACTTTTTAAGCCAATCAGGTAATTTAGATTAATTATTGGACTTAATTTCTGAGAATTTTTGGGGGAGTATTTAAGAAATTTTAATTTCTTTATTTCATTTCTACATGTTCTCAAAAATTCCAAAAGTTTTTCTATCTTCTTCTCTCTAACAAACAATACAGCTCGAAGCTTTTCCTCACTCAACAATGGCACCCATAGTCAAGCTTATGTCTGCTGGTGGGTTCATCTATGAGAAGAACAATTCTATTCCATTTGTTGTTAAGGAGAGTCCGAACATCATCTTTTTCAAGATGGACTTCATGAGGAACTGTAAGTTGAGCTATGCGATGTTTCACTCTACACCACTCTACAATGAAATAATCGAGGAGATTTGGACCTCATGTGAGTATAGTGGAACAAACTGCACACTGCAATTCACTCTTCAAGGTAATGAGTACATAGTTAATTCTGATGTTTTGCAAGCATGTTTACATATTCCTGATAATAATTGTGATGCTTTGCCTACTAACACTGAAATAACTACCATGCTAAATTCTATAAACTACTCTTTGCCTACTGATAACTTGGGTAAGATAATTAGGAGAGGTTTGGTTAGGGAATACAGTTATTTAGCTGATGCATTCATTAAGGTCTTTTCTGGAAAGATTAGTAATTTTGATGCATTAACTAACTCTATGTTAATTCTCCTAACCATGCTTCTAAATGATAGATATTACAACTTTAGCACCCAACTTATGTATGAAATTGGTGCTAAGTTGGGTGATAAGGCAAATAGGAAGAAAAATATCTATTATGCAAGGTTTTTGATGATGCTGGCTAATCATGTTAGTCCAGCACCATTAGTTATCTCTAACCCTACTGCCAGGTTTGAGTGCTTTGTGCAAGAGAAGAGAGTATTGACAGACATACTGAGGCTGAACCACAATGGTGATGTTCCAGTGGTGTATCTGCCAATCATTGAGGTAACTACTGCTATCCCTGTTAGTATAGTTGTTACTTCCATTGTTTCATCCAACCCAGTTGCTATGGAGTCTGTAGCTGTGACCCAACAGGCTCCTACCCCAGCAACAAAACCAAAATCAAAGAAATCCTCCAAGCCAACCTCAGGTGCTTCTCAAAAGGCACATGTTGTAAAAACTACCACACAACCTAAGGGGAGTGAGTCTGGAGTTGTGAGAGGTGAGGGAAGGGGTGAAAGTCAAAGAAACCCCAAGAATAAGGAAGGTGAGGTAAGTGTTTCCCAGCCTAGCCCCATTGTGTCTTCCCAACAAGGCACAATGAGTAAAATGGATTTAAGCACAAGTTTAATTGCATCCTCCCAAAAGGATGTAATTATTGAAACAAGCTCTCCACCAAGAGCACAGTCCAAGAGGGCAAGGGACACTGTAAGCCCACAGTCTACAATTTCCCAGTACCAAAGAAGAGTAAAGCAAAAATCCCAGGTTTCACAGGGTGCACACACACTGGAAGCAACACTTCCAGTTTCACAAATTCAATTTGATGTAACCCCTATCATAACTCTGGGGTTACAGTCCCATTCTCTTGATATCAATCTTGAACTATCTCCACCAAATTCACCAACTCAATCATTGGATGTGGATATGATCCATTCATCTATCCCTGATTCTCCAACTCTTTTCTTGGAGAAGCCCCACTCTAACATTGGTGACCATCACTTGTTAAGTGATTTGTTGGGCCACCAATCATCCTTTTCTGAAGTTACAAGAGGATCTGTGGAACAATCTCTTAAATCAATCACCACAGATTCTACTGTAATTTCACTTTCTCAAAGTGCTTTCTTGACCTCTTCAACGGAACAGGCTCTTTCGTTGACAAGTGTTTCTCCATCAACGGTATCCATACCGTTGACAGTTCAAACTACCATTCCGTTGATAGTTCACTCTGCACCTTTAATTGAAAATCAAGTTGTTTCCACAACTAGTGCAGATGATCTAGTGGTAGTTGAGACACTTCTAGGATTGAGAGGGAGTGAAACTGAGAGGCTGGCTTGCAGCCAGGCAAAAGGAGAGAATGAGAGTGAGAGGCTGGCTATTTCTTCCAGCCAGGCAAAAGGAGAGATTGAGAGTTCCACCTTAGTAGGTGAAGGTGAGGGTGTGAGAGGTGTGAGCCATGGGGAGCCCATGATGCAAGAAAATAGAGGAGAGAGAGAAGGGACTACAGGAGTCATAATGGAGGAAGCAGCCATTGCTAGTGAGTCAATGGAGGTCAATGAGGGAGAAAGGGAACTTACTTTCCAAGAGCTCTATCAACAAACTCTGGATAGTATTTCCCTGGATCCTGAGACCTTTACTCATCCTGTGTCAGCCTATCAAGTTTTGGCTCAACAGGGCAATGTGGAGGCAGAGAGGTCACTACAACTAATTCATACAACTGCATCAATGCAAAGATCAAAGGATGCCTTGACCAATCTATCTCCAGGAGCTGCAGCAAGTGGTGAGTTTGATTTCTCTGATGATGAGGACAGCTTTGGTGACAATCAGGTGGCCACTACTTCACAGACTGGGAATTCTGTGGTGCCTCCTACACCAAACTGGCTTTCTCAAGATTTACAAGGAAGGATCTCCCTGGATGCTGCAATCACAAGGCAGTACAATGAGGCCTATCTGGCTCATGAGTCTGCAAATGCCAATGACAAGAAATTCTACAAGGCTATTATGGATTCACTGGAAATCCAAAGGCTACAGATGATGCAGACAAGGATTGAGGCTAGAGAAATCAAGGACTCAATTAGCAATCTCAAGGATGCTAATGAAAGGAGGCTGGATGAAAAGCTTCCTCTTCTCACTGTGTCCAAGATGAACAGGTTTTTCTCTAAGGAACCTGAGGTGGCTACCTCCTTGAAGACTCTCTCTTCTAGAGTGGACAAGGTGGAAGCTACTTTATCTCAGATGCAAAAGGAACAGGAGAAGCAGACACAACTCTTGGCCCAGCTAGTGGCAGCTCAAGGACTCCCAGTCATCTCTCTTGATGATAACAAAAAGGGGGAGAAATCTAAGGAGCTAGACATTCAAATCACAAAGGTTATGGTCCCAGCCATTTCCCTGCCAAAGGAGCCACTAGCTATGGGGGAGTCAGGAAAAGCTAAACTGGACAGCATTGACCTGATTCAGCAAGCATCTATGAAGCTACAGCTTGCTGAACAAATTAAAGACCACTGGTCCAGGATAGATGAAAGAATCAAGAAGTTAGCTGATTCTGCAAAGACTTCAGAGCCATCAACGGATGCCATGGTTTTAGCATCAACGAATCAAGCTTCTTCTACAGAGCCATCAACGGATGCCATAGTTTTAGCATCAACGGAATGAGAGCCACAGACCAATTCTTTATATAAGATAGAGCCCCTTCTACATGGAGTCACTCAAGGTTCAAGGAAGGAGAAAGGACAAACTTCATGCATTAGGGATGTGGAACAAGCTACATTGCAAAGAAGCTTATCTCCCAAGTCCCCTGCTAAACCAAAGGGCAAAAATATAGCAAGGACTTTCTATCCTGCACCTTATCCAGATGAGCTCAAGCTTCTTGGATTACTTATCACTAAATGCAAGGAAAGCAATGATACTGAGGTAAGGAAGCAAAGGGCAATTGTCTACAGGAATGGACAAGAAATCTGTGTTTGGGCTGGTCACCCAAACTTTGCTGAAGCTAAGGCTGAAGAGTCAGAAAGAGCAGCAATGCAAGCTCTTGCAGTTGCTCAATCTCTTGATGAAGAAGAAAGACAGCAAGAAGAAAAAGCCAGAGAGGAAAGGAGTGCAAAGAAGAGCACAAGGCAACCAAAGGCAAGAGCTAGGAGAAATATAGCCTTTGAGAATGATGACTCTCAGAGTATTGCATCAGACTCTTCTGTACCAACTGCACCTCCAACAATTCCTGATCCAGCTCTAGGGGTAAAGTTAGCCTTTGATCCTAAACATCCTGTTAATTTCCATGATCAGCCAATTGAGCCAAAGGAAGAGCCAATTGAGTTTGATGAGGCCAACTTTCCAAAATTCCTCTTTGAGATGGATCCAAAGAAGAAATCTAAGCAAAGGGCTACCAAGGCTAAGCCAATTCTAGTAAGGAGACCACAAGCTGAAAAACCTCCTACCAACCCAGAAGACTTCATCTACATTGCTGATATCAGGGAGGAGTCTGACCTACATATCAATCTTGATGACCTAGTTGAAGTGAGAGGAATAGCAGCTTCTTACAAACTACCAGAGAGATTGGTGTTTGTCTACAAGGGTGGGAGAGAACAGGTTTGGCCTCTACATAGAATTCTGGGAGAAGACTATCAGACACTGCTATCTGTGTTTAAATGCCTGAAGAAAGATTTTGGTTTTACCAAAACAGCTAAGTCTGAAGTTGTTTCCAAAATTTGCCAAATCAAAGCTAGCTGGAACAAGCCTGGTGCACTTCCCAGAGTATTGAAGGTCCCTCAAACAGGAAAGAAAATTCATCTCCAACCTTTTTGGATGATGGAATTCAGAGACAAGGACAACTGTAGAAGATTCTTCAGAATAGAAGACCAACTGGAGAAGGCATCCAATGAAACTCTAAGATTAATGCAATCCAAGTTGGGGAATCAAGATGAAGAAGAGAAGATTTTCTACAGAAGACTTCAAGCTCAGATTGAGGAGAACAATGCAAGAAAAGGGAAGAAAACAAGACCACAGAGGCAAAGATGAAAAATCTGCTCAGTCTAGAGGAGCAACTCTGTGCACTTGTTTTGTAAGATTTTCTACTTTGTATTTTAATTAAATTCAATGAAGCTCAATGCAATTTCTACTTTTATCATGTGTAATTTGACTGAGTGTTTTTGTTATCATCAAGGCTCTTGATTTATGGCTGTTATTCTATCAGTCATAAATTGGGGGAGATTGTTAGGAATATGTTGTTCTTGATGATAATTATAAAAACACTTAGTAGATTTTGTATTAAGTCATTTTGTAACTGTCAACGGAATGGCATGCTCTGCAGTGTTTCGTTGACAGGAAGCTCATCAACGGAATGAGTGTTGTAGCAATTGCACTGTACAATACTTCACAGTTTGATATGCATTTGATGTATGTATTAGATAGGTTTCCTAAGTCATGTTGACTAAGTACTAGATAGGCAAAATAGGTTGGTTAATTGTAAGTATATCATGCCTTGTAATTTTGCCTAAGTGAAGACATGTCAACGGTATGAAGATTACTCTATCAACGGAACAAGGATACACCATCAACGGAATGAAGTTTACTCATCAACGAAATGAAGTTTACTCATCAACGAAATGGAGAATAAAGCTATCAACGAAACACATCTCCCTGCTATCAACGAATCATTATTGCTTTTCTGAATAGTTGACAAAGTGATAGTGACAGTTTACTGAACAGATCTAAAGGTGATGTGGAAGTGTACTTTGCATTGGAAACCATTAAAATGGACATGGGGAATAAGGAAACATCCCAGTTTCCAATTGGGCTCTTGGGAGTGATCATAATAAGCATGAAGACAAAAGCAAGGATCTCCAAGGACCACTGGACAAAGGGATGAAAAGCAAACTATTGGCGGTTACCTTTTGTGTACTTTAGTGTAGCCAAAAATAGCTTTGTAAACTTGGGAATATATAACCAAGTGTAGTAGTTAAAATAGAATAAGAGAAGAAAAACAAATAGATTGTATTAGCTATTGTTAAGAGCATTTCTTCTCTACAAATCTAGTAACTGAGCAGCTGTGTACATTTGTATCACAGATTATTTCCGAAATAAAAACACTTCAGTTGGATCATCAAACAATCCAACTGAATTATTTATATCTTGTGTTTTTACTTATTCAGTTCAGTTTTATTTATAAGTGTTTTAAGTTTAAGAAAATATCAAGAATTGTATTCAACCCCCCCCCCCTTCTACAATTCTGTTAGGTCATTTGGGATTAACATGTTATTCCTTTATCAGCACAAAAGTCATTTAGAATGGCATTCTTGAATTCAGTACCATTATCTGACCTTATGGCTCTAACAGGGAATCTAGAATCCAGCTCAATCAACTTTATGTGGCCAATCACCAGGAATGGGGTCTCATCCTTGGAATGTAGGAATAAAACCCATGTATATTTTGAAAAGTCATCAACAATCACAAGTGCATATTGCTTCTTTGACATGGACATCACATTAACTGGACCAAACAAATCCATGTGCAGTAGCTGAAGAGGTTCAGTTATTGATGATGTGTCAGTGCCCTTGTGAGAAGCTTTCTTTGACTTTCCTTTCTGACATGCCTCACACAGTCCTTCTTGTGTAAATTCCATCTGAGGCAAACCTCTAACCAATTCCCTCTTGACTAAAGAGTTCATGGTTTTGAAGTTAAGGTGAGACATCTTCTTGTGTCAGGCAAAACAACATTTCTAACTAAAACTACTTCAACCTCTTTCACATAAGAGCGTTTCCATTTATAGCCAGCCTTAACACATTTCTGAGTAGGCTTAGGGATAAATGAATCCACTCTAGTATTAGAAGGACTAGCAGTCTTAGCATTAACATGCTTCTTACTATTAACATGTTGACGTGGAGCAGTCTTATCACTAGATACATGCTTACTATTAAAATAAGCATACATAACATTGAATGCACAAGACATGCAATTAATCACACCACATGCTTTATGAGAAGAATTAACAACAGGCATGTTAGAACAGTTGTTTTGATCCAACTTATGGATATCTGATTTAGTCTTATTTTTAGTTGTAGCAACTTTGACTGGAATATCAGATATACACTGTTTGGACTGTTCAGCTTCCAAAGCAACATCTTCTTCATGAATCTCCTCAGCAATAATGATAGAGTATTCATTCATAGGCTCTGCCTCAGACTCCTTACAGAAGGGTGTTTCAATACCCTTAAGTATATATGGAACAACCTTTCCTTCAGATTTGTATCTACAAGGGGAATTAATTCCAAGCAGTCCAATAGCCTCATTATAATCATACCCTATACTGACATGATTACCAACAGCTTGCTTATTGAGAATTTCTTTAGCAGTCTTACAAGAACTGAAATAAGCATTAGCTTTGGTCTTAAGCTCACTAATCTGATCTTTGAGAATGGTTTCCAGTTGTTGATACAATTTGACCCTTTTCTCAAGAACTGCTACCTTATTAGTAAGTTCATCTTGATTGATATGCACTAGTTTTAAATCTTTTATTTCCTTTTCAAGATTTGTGTTTAAAAGATTTATTCTATCATTTTCAGTGCGTGCACAACTTATGGTGCCACCAAGATGATGAATCATTTCAGAGTCAGTAAAGGTTACCTCTGACATGTATCTGGATGAAGTGCTTTCCTCTTTAGCCATTAAAGCAAGGTTCCCAATCTCACCTGCTTCTTCATCACTGTTAGTGTCATCCCAACTCTTTCCCTCAGCAACATAGGCTTTCCCAATCTTGTTCTTCTTGCTAGAATCAAATGTGTTTCTGGTCACTTGCTTTGGCTTTCTGCACTCAGTAGCAAAGTGACCCAACTCATTGCAATTGTAGCATCTGATTGTGCTCCTTTCCACAGTTCCAGTTTTGTAGCCACCCCTTGTGCCACTTGAAGAGGAAGATCCACCTCTCTGAAATCTGGGTCTGAACTTAAGATTGGGATTCCTCTTGAATCTAAACTTCCCAAACTTTCTGACTATCAAAGCCAAATCACTATCCTCCAGCTGATCAAGTTCTTCTAAAGAATAGAAGTCACCACCAGATTGATCAATGGATGTTAATCCATATTCAGCATCAATAACATTCATGTTAGAACTGGAAGGTTGAACAGCCTTCACTTCCAGTCTCTGTGGGACTTCAGCAGCCAATGCAGTAGAGGTACCAACAATCTTCCCAGTTCCATACAGCTCCCTTTGTTGAATCTGCTCCAGCTCATAGGTCTTCAGCACACCATACAATCTCTCCAAAGCAATCTCATTCATATCGCTTGCTTCTCTAATGGCAGATATTTTGTGCTCCAAATGAGGTGGTAGGGTAAGAAGGAACTTCTTGTTAATCTCCTTGTTGGTGTAGTGCTTCCCATTGAGATTCAGATCATTGATTAATTTGTTGTATCTCTCAAAAACCTGAGAGATACCTTCACCAGGATTTGATCTGAAATGCTCATATTGTGAAGTGAGAATTTCCAGCATATTCTCCCTAACTTCCTCTGTCCCCTCATTGATTATCTCTATGGTTCCCCAAATGTGTTTGGCAGTTTCACAATTTAGGACATGATTATGCATGATAGGATCAAGACTCTCAATAAGGATCAACTGAAGACAGGAATCCAAGGTAACATCCTCTTTCTCATCAGGAGTGTAATCCTTGGGATCTTTAGGGTACATACTAGCAGGCCTAGTAACAACGTTATCCTCTTTTAATTCTTCCTCAATAATCATAGGAAGTCTGGGACCTTTCTTCAGCACATCAATGTATTTAGGATTTGCAACCTTAAGAAATAGGAGCATTTTCTTCTTCCACATAGAATAATGCTCCTTGCTGAACATTGGGATTTTGACAGTACCAACTTTCTGTGTAGTAGACATCTTTTGAGATTTTTAGGAATAAGATAAAAAATCAGAGTTTAAAAGAAAAATCTCAAAACAATTGGATCTTTGATTTGTATATCAATCAAAAGGCTCTGATACCAATTGTTAGGTCCTGATAAGTTTGTAGAAGGGGGGTTGAATACAAACTATACCGTTTTATCGAAATTTGCTCTTTGAATAATTTAACAATTAAGAACAAATTAATGCGGAATATAAATGAAACAAGATTCAAGTTAAATATAACATATATTAAACTTGAAGGGTGTTGCAAATACAATATGGATTACAAAGTATTTATCTCAAACTAATTAATACAAATTTAGAATAAATTCGACATGAACTTTTCTAATATTTGTAATAAAAAGATCGAATGTTAAAAGCAAGTTCGAGATAAATTCTAGGGATAAAAATCCGCTAGATGATCAAAGCAATACAAGTAATCAACTTCTAGTGGTTTGGATTTAACAATACAAACTAGAATTAATTGCTTGAGAAGAAATAAGATTTAATGCTTCAGCTGTTCTTCAGAGAGAAATAAATGTCTGCTGCCTTTTTTTTGATGGATAATACAATCTGTTCCTTTTCATTTGTCCCCGGGTTTGTACAAAACAATTGCCTTGTATGACCTGAGATGATTCCAACAACTCCCGGTAGAACCTCCAGAAAATCACTTGTATGACCTGCATTATTATACTTACTCTCGGTATGACCAAGAGAAAGTAAACTGTATGACCTTGGTAAAAGGACTTAGTATGACCTTACAAATAATTCAGTAGAACCTAAAAATAGGTCATACCGAGTTATTCATCTAGGTCCTACCGAGTTTCTGAAAATAAATAAAACAGGTCATACTAGTTTGATTTCAGAAAATCCTTTTAATTTAATTAGTTAGATTAAATTATAGATTAAATTAATTCTCTTATAGAATTAAGTTAATAAATAATTTAAACAACTAATCTAAATTAATTTAATAAATTAATTAATTCTGATAGAATTAATTTATTAATTAAATTAAATTAATAAATCAAAGAATTTAATTTAAAAACCTTGCATTCCTCTATCTTCTGAAAACCACTGAATATAGATGATTTAATTCCACTGATGATGTCGTCATTCGATGCACTGTCTGGTTTCATGAATAACTGACTTCAATGATAATTCTTCATCTTTAAAACATTTAAAGCTGTGGCTTCTTTTCTTTAGCTTTGACAAAACTCTGTATCCTGTACTTCTTCCGTCACAAACTGGAAATCTCTGTCACTGTAGTTAATCCACTTCCTTGAATACTTCACTGAGGCTTGAACAATAAATTGAACTTCTTTCAATGTAGAATAACTTCAAGTCTGTAGATGACTTTAATTCTCCATTCTCTTGACAGATAAAACTATCTGAGATTCCTGTGACAAATTAACTTATTATTTACTTATTACATACTTGTTTAAATTAAGTTGTTTCCTCAGAATATTAATAGGCCTAAACATATGCCTTTCACATCTTTTACCCTCGTTTTCTTCAATGTATTTTAAATTATCTTGATGCTAATATACATGAACTTGAGGGTATAGATAACAATAAAATGGCTTATTCCAAGTCCATGTCCAAGATTCTATTTGGGTCATTGGACACAAGGAATCAAGTGGATGTGATTCTAAGTGTGACCAAGCATATGCAGGACACATTTGAATCCTATCCACTTGATAAGCCCATATACCATGAACTCTCCTAGACAGGGGAGGCTAAGACTGAAGGAGCTACACAGTCTAACCCCAGCCTTCCTATCCCATCCAGTAACCCCACTTCAAACACCACTCTAGTAGTTAGAGAGCCAAGTGCATCAATCTCCCAAAAGGTTGGCGTCACTAAAAAGAAGACAAAGAAGAGAGCCCTTGAAATAGTCAATGAAACTGTAGATTTAGGTAGTGAGGAACCTGAGTCACAGCTCACAAGACAAAAGAAGAAATCCAAATCTATAGCCTCCACTAAATCCTCCCAACAGGATTTAGATGTGCAAAAAGGGGTACACCTATTACTGTCAATGTCCTCTCAACAGGGCATTGGTATTGAAAAGAGTAGCCTCCCCATTACAACCTGTGAAGAGTCTGCACAGGGTCAAGAACTCACTTTTGACCCTAGGAGAAATAAGGGTGATGACACACTGAGTGGAGAGCACATCACACTTGAAACTCCTCCTATTTCTCAGGGGGAGTTGCCAAAATCTGATCTACACCACACTTCTCTTCCAGAATCTACATCTCAAATTTCTTCTCAACAGAAAAGTCATTCTCATGACAAATCTGCTCTTGATCAGTCACAATCTCCATCTATGAATGAGCCAATCTCAAGTGACATGGTGCTCACCACCCAGGACCCTCATCTAGTTGGTCAGGAAATGCATGCTGGGGCATATTCTAATGACACCAACACAAACACAGAGGATTCACCAGTCTTTACTGGAGACTCTGTGCCACCCTCTCCAATCCTTAGGGATTTGGACTTGCCTTCACAGGCACATGGAGATAATGCTATACCACATCCCATTTCAATGGAGGCAGCATCAGACTCCACAGTCATTCCAAGACTGGAGAAAACTCATATCTCTATCTCCCCTGAGGTGCCTAGCACCAGCTCTAACTTGGCTCAGGACACAATGTCAGAATGGCTGAAGCCTATGCAACATGACAGGCCTTCAGGATCATCATCTGTGCCCTCACAATTGACGGAAGAAGAACTTCAAAATCTTCATGTGGCACAGATTGATGAGATCTCAAAAATAGCTCAACATCTCCTCACAGCAAATCTTCCCAATTCAGACTATGAAGTCATCCTTCTGTGTCACAAGGAAGATGTTGAAGCTCAACAGGACAAGATTGTAGATGAGGCCCAACAGGATGGAAATGTTGATGCCTGGTTGGATGCTAAAAGGTCTGTAAAGCTCAAAGATGCCCTAGCCTTTCTCAGGGAAGAATATCTCACATCCTTGGGTTCAAATGCCAAGAATCTTTCTCCTGCAGAAGTCTTTGAAGCAGTGAATGACATGTACAAGAGTCAGCTGAAGGCTCTGCATTATCTTGGGAATGGTCTTCAATCAGAGATTTATACTATCAAGGAGGAAACAGACAAATCTTTGACTCAGATCAGGAACTCCCATCTCTCTGATTTTCCCAAGGTAGATGGAATCCTTAAGGAGGTTCAGAAAACATCTACGAATGTCACAAAGATGGATTGCACCCTAGCTTTGGTCTCAGATACTATGAAGAAGCTTTCTTCCAAGCTAGATAACCAGGTGCAAGCCAACATCAACTCTAACTCCATGCTCACTGTGATGTGGAAGAATCAGTATGGGAACAAGCTTGTGGATGAAGTTCCCATTTCTGACATCTCAAAGTTTGACTTCTCAAAGACCAAGGACCAATCCCTCAATTCCTTCAAATCTCATCAACTTTTCTCAAAGGTGGAAAGCTTGGAAAGAGAGGTATCTGGTCTGAAAGCTGAAAATAAAGGCCTATCTCACTCATTGGAGCAGCTTAATGCTAAAATGGATGATCAAACCAACTCAACTTCCAATATCTTGTTGGTACAACAACAAATGATGACATCTATGATGAGACACATGAACCTGCCTATTCCTGGGGAAGCTCAAGACATCTTGTCTGATCCCAAGCCTAAGGGGGGGAAAGGAAAGGAGGTCATTGAGGTCATTCAAGAAAAAGGAGCTCCCACAAAGCATAAACTGAAAGGGAAGGTCATTTCAGAGAAAGAGCTCAAGCCAGTCATATTTCCTACTGTTTCTGTCACCAGTCTAACTGGCCAGAAAAGTAGTGTAACTACAACATACTACCCTGGCACAATACAAAGTGATGTCTCTACTCATCCTATCTCCACAAAAGCTCAACCTGTCAAAGAAAGCTTTATCACTGAGGCAAAGCTACAGGAAGTTGCCAACTCATACATCTATCATGATGAGGCCTTCCTGGAGTTTCTGAAAGCCATCTTTATCAGTGTACAAGGTGACACCAAGACCTACAGGAGAATGATCAAGGAAAACATCAAGTACATAACTGTGGTAGTCAGGAATATCAAGAATGCCTATCTAAGAGAAATTATTATGATATCCAAAGAAAATGACCTATGGCATTTGTCTTTTCAAACTCTGGAGAAGCTGAGATACTCTGAACTAGATGTCATTCTAGAGCTAATAGAGAAGGAAGGTGACAACAACAGGATGCTGTATGAGGATTTGAAGAAGGACCAGTTTTCAAGATTGCCTGAAGTCATCACAAATCCAAGAACAATCATTTTTCAAGGACTCACCAGGGAAAACTCAATTGATCAACTAGTCATCCCTGCTCAGTTGAACATGAAGAACAAAGATAGAATTAACAGTGTGCTTCAAATGCTAAGAGCCAAGAAAGGACTCAGGACTGCTGAAGAAATAGAGATGATTCAAATTCTACAATCATTTCTGGTACATGGAAGAGTTCCTGAATCACTCAAAGCAAAGAAAAATGAGAAGGATGACAAGGATGAGGACAAAGACAAAAGCTACAAGAGGAGGAGTCAATCAAGGAGTGATAAGGATGGTGGAAGTGAGAGTAGCAAAAGTAAAACCTCAAAGAAGACTAAAGATGATAATGATGAAGTGAAGGACTCTCAGGGAAAGAGGAAACTTTTAAGAAGACAAGTGGAAATCAACAAGTCAAGGACATTGCTAGCAGTACCTTAACCAAAACACAAGACTCTAAGTCTAGGGTGGGTACTGGTAGTAATGATCCTCCAAAATCTTTATCCAAGACCTCTGAACCTGACTTGCCACAGAAGAAAAGTGAAGCCACAAAGGAAAAATCTAAAAGACACTTCCACAAAGTCACAGCTAGTAGAGTGTTACAGTGGATGAAAGGGAAAGGAGTGAAGCTGCTTCCAAATGATGTGGCACTAAAGACTAATTCTCCCTGCTCCAGAAAGCTACCTCAAGTGAAGCATTTGAAGATCAAGAGTGTAGCCAGAAGGAAAAGGATAACAAAGAAGAATGGAGTAATCACTAATGTAGTAGGGATCAAAGTGCTTCCTCTGGATGAAGACTATGATGAAGATGCCCTAGCATTTTTGAGAGCTCAAAGAATCTTTAAAGTCAAAGTGAAGAACAATCATCTTGAGATCAAATACACTGATGGAAGGGAGAAAGAGATGAAGCAAGGCAGCTGGCAATATTTTCCTACCTATGAGTTTGAAAGAATAAATTCCTTATTGAACTTTGAAGAAAAGTAAGAGAGGATGTGGAAAATAGAGATTGCTAGATTCATGAAGATGCACTCTGACTATGAAGAAAGCCTAAGGAAGCTAAATGAAGAAAAGAGGTGTCTGAAAGAAAAGGAGATGGCTGAGATGGAGGAAAAAGCAAAGGAGCTGAGGAAGAAAGGGCTATGCAGGGTAAAACAAAATCCTTATATTGTGGAGTACAAAAATCATTATGGAGGAAAAAGCAAGATATGGATGGAGTTTATAGATTCATATGTGGAAAGTGCCCTTAGAACAGCAGCTGAAGATCTAAAAGACTCTCCTCTCATTGAAGAGTTGATTGCAAGAGATGAAATTCTAATGGCCATTTCTGAGATAAAGAAGAATGAAGAAATAAGGAAGAAGGAAGAAGAAGGTTTATGATGATTTCTTGGAGAAACAATTGGAAACTGAGGCTATGTAGCTTAAGGAGAAATTCTGTAAGCCTAAATTTCCAAGCTGTTATCAAATTCTATTTATCCTTTATCTTCTTTATATTTGTTCTTTTTATGTTAGTTAGGCTTGTTATCATACATGAAATTGTGCCTAAGGGTCTTACTCACAATTTGGGGGAGATTGTTAGGCTCAAGACATGTCTGAATACCACCATTAACAAGCCTAAGCTATGTGACTATGTCACATTACATGACCTAGTGAATTCTATCACTGGGATATAGTATAGGTCTCTCTATGTACTTGTCTTGTTCTCATGAACATTAACTTGATCATGTATGCTCAGAATTATAATGAGCTTAGTAAGTTTCTTGCAACTAGAATGTATATAGGCCGTTAAAAAATTGTCCTGGTAGAAGTTCAGTCTTGTTCATGCAGCAGGATAGAGATGAATAAGGCCCTGAAGAAATAAGTTGCAGAAATTTGACTAAGGCATTATATAGCAAAGTCAGAATAAAGCTATGTCGTGAAGTCACCAATATCCATGTCGAGAAGTGCTGGATCGCATAGTCCATTTTGTACTATGTCGTGAAGTCCTCAAGACTCATGTCGTGATGTGTTGAAGACAGCAAAGTCAAGATGTGCTAGATCGTGAAGTCCTCAAATAGTCTATATCGCATAATCCTCAAATGACCAATGTCGCATAGTCCTCAAAAAGACTAGATCGCGAAGTCCTCAAATGACCTATGTCGCATAGTCCTCAAAAAGACTAGATCGCGAAGTCCTCAAATGACCTATGTCGCAAAGTCCTCAAAGGCCATATCGCGTAGTCTTCACAAGTGACATCGCATAGTCTGGAATGAAGTGGAGTTCACGATATCAACACTTAGCCGTTTACAACAAGACAAATCAAGGTACAGAATCAAGAATCAAAAGAGACAAACACTGAAGCATTTGTTCTGGCAAGGTGGTCCAAAGAACAGATGGCAAATCTACAGCTAAACTTGGAGAGAAAGATAAGAGACAAGCAGCTACAAAAACGGGAAAGACTCCGAAAAGCAGGTGGTCCTTCCTGACACAGTTAACCTCTTATGGCAGGACAAGTTGGACTTTCAGCTAGGGATAACTGTGTAAATAAGTGTGTGCCTAGTTTGTATAGGAATATATATATCGTGCACACACAACTGCAAGCTGTAAGAGATATACACATAGTTTCATCTAAAGCACTCTTTTCTCTGTAAGCAAAACAAGTTACAAACTGTTCTTGTTTAGAAGCCAGAAATTCCGTTGTGAATTTCCGGAAAGCTGTAGTATTTAATTTACTTAATACAAAGTAGATTAAAGTGATTGTGTGTGTTGTTTATTTTCCGTATATTACAAAGCATAATCATATACAGTTTATCTTGTGTCTCAAGAATCGAAAAATCTCAAAACTATCCAATCACCCCCCTCTGTCTAGTTTCTACTGGTATTCATTTCTAACAGTTGTGATTTTACTTAATTGTCCTTAGTTTTTACTTAATTAACCTTACTTATTTATAGAAATATATTATTAAATAATAATATTACCTATTTATAACCAATCACTTTTTTCACATAAAATACATTATTTTTTCTAACAAATTCCCCTACTTTTTCAAATATTTCACAGACAATTACCTTTTCTAACTAAAACATGTTAGTTTTTCTATTTTTCCTTATTAAACCCCCTCTTTTTCCAAAAATATCACTGACAAACCTTTAGTTATTTATTTTTAAACCTATTTTAATATTATAATTATTTTTTAAAAGTTTACATATTTTAACATGCCTACTTATTTTTCTTATCAAATGAAATTACTAAAAATATTAAAATATAAATTATCAAATATCTATTTATAACCAATTACCTTTGCAGCTAAAACATATTATAGAATTTTTCTAACAAAATCCCTCATTTTATAAATATATCACGGGAAATTGCCTTTTTGAATTTACTTTTTCTATTTTTCTCACTAAAATCCATTTTTTTCTAAAAACATCACAAGAAACCCTTACTTATTTATTTTAAAACGTATTTAAATATTTTAATTATTAAATTTTAAAATCTAATTTTCCAAAAATATCACGGACATTTACCTTTTTAAACTAAATATATGTTACATTTTTTATTTTTCCTTACTAAAATCTCTCATTTTCCAAAAATATAACGGGCAAACCTTTACTTATTTATTTTAAAATATGTTTTAATATTTTTAATTAATTAAAAGTGTTTAGTTATTTTAACATGCCTACTTATTTTTTTAACAAATACAATTACAATAATAATAATAAAATAATAATTAACAATCTGTGCATCGCACAGGTTTTAAGCTATTATTATAATTATGTTTTTAGAATTAAAAGTTTGGTTGGTCGGTATGGTACGTTGTGATTGTACTTAATTGCCCCTTAACTGTATTTCGTGTTTTTACTTAATTAACCTTACTTATTTATAGAAATATATTATTAAATAATAATATTACCTATTTATAACCAATTACCTTTTTTTTCTAAAATACATTATTTTTTCTAACAAATTCCCCTACTTTTTCAAACATGGCAATTATCTTTTTTAACTAAAACATGTTAGTTTTTCTATTTTTCCTTACTAAAACCTCTCATTTTCCAAAAATATCACGGACAAACTTTTAGTTATTTAATTTTTAAACCTATAATATTATAATTATTTTTTAAAATGTCTACTTATTTTTCTTAACAAATGCAATCACTAAGAATATTAAAATATAAATAATCAAATACATATTTATAACCAATTACTCTAAAACACATTATAGATTTTTTCTAACAAATTCCCTTCTTTTCTAAATATATCAAGGGAAATTGTCTTTTTCAATTTACTTTTTCTATTTTCCTCACTAAAATTCAATTTTTTTCCAAAAATATCATAGGAAATCCTTTACTTATTTATTTTAAAACGAATTTAAATACTTTTAATTAATTATTAAATTTTAAAACTCATTTTCCAAAAATATCACGGGCATTTACCTTTTTAAACTAAATATATGTTACATTTTTTTATTTTTTCTTATTAAAACCCTTCATTTTCCAAAAATATAACGAGCAAACCCTTACTTATTTATTTTAAAATCTATTTTAATGTTTTTAATTAATTAAAAGTATTTAGCTATTTTAACATGCCTACTTATTTTTATAACAAATACAATTAATAAAATATTAAAAATATAATAATAAAATAATAATTAAGCACGGGTTTTAAGCTAGTATTATTAAAGCCAAAACATTGAAAGTTTTGGTTTTCGGTCGATTTTCGGTCTTTTATTCTATTTAATAAATAATAAAAATATATAAATATAGTAACTAGATGATTGACTTTTATAATTAAATTTTCTAACAAAATCTACTCATTTTCCAAAAATATCATGATAATTATCTTTAAATTAAAACATATTACATTTTATATTTATTATCACTAAAATCTCTGTTTTCCAAAAACATGAGGTGCAATCCTTACTTAATTATTTTAAAATCTATTTTAATACTCTATTTAATAAATAATAAAATAATATAAAAACAGTAACTAGTTGATTGCCTTTTATAATTAAAAAAAAATTCTAACAAAATCTACTCCTTTTCCAAAAATATCACGACAATTACCTTTAAATTAAAATATATTATCTTTTATATTTGTTATCACTAAAATATTTATTTTCCAAAAATATGAGGTGCAATTAGGGGTGTGCATTCGGTTCGGTTAACCGAACCGAATAACCGAAATATTATCAGTTCGGTTAACCAAACTTTACATTTGGTTCGGTTCGGTTTTAACCGAATGCACACCCCTATGTGCAATCCTTACTTATTTATTTTAAAACATATTTTAATACTCTATTTAATAAAAAATAAAATAATTTAAAAATAGTAACTAGGTGATTGCCTTTTATAGTTAAAACATTATTTTCTAACAAAATCTACTTTTTTTTCCAAAAAATATCACGGGCAATTAATTTTAAATTAAAATATATTACCTTTTATATTTGTTATCACTAAAATCTACTTTTTTCCCAAAAAATATCACGGGCAATTAATTTTAAATTAAAATATATTACCTTTTATATTTGTTATCACTAAAATCTCTTTTTTCCAAAAATATCACGTGCAACCCATGCTTATATATTTTAAAACCTATTTTAATACTTTTAATTATTTTGATATTAAAAAAATACTTTTAATTATTTAAAAAAACTTACATATTTTAACAAGTGAACGTATTTTTTTAACAAATGTAATTAATATAATTAAAACACATCTAAAAATATTACGGGCAGTTACTTTTTTTAATTAAAACATGTTAGATTTTCTATTTATCTTTATTAAAAAAATTTACTTATTTTAACATGTCAACGTATTTTTTTAATAAATACAATTATTATAATTAAAACACTTCTAAAAATATCACGGTCAATTACTTTTTTTAATTAAAATATGTTAGATTTTTTATCTGTCCTTATTATTAATATTATTTTATTATAAAATAATATTAATAATACCTCATTTATCTCTCAGCCTTATCTGTATTTTTTTATATTTTTTTAATGTTCCAATTAATATTTTTAAGTTCCTAATTTTATAATTTATCATATTAATTTTTATTTTTATTTTAACATTTTCCGTTTACATTAAATTTTTAATTTATTATTTTTTAAGGTTGGTGTTGCACGATATAGGCGAGTATCTTTAATATATGAAATGGGCAGTTATCATTTGATAAAAAATACTCTTGATCCTAGGCCTAGCACGTAGTTATATGAAACTCCAAGCATTTAAAAGCAATAAAAAAGTAAACCCAAGACTTATCCAACCAAAGAAAAGATTGGTTTTGTGAAGTTTCCACCTCAAAAAATCCGAGAAAAGTCTAAGACATATCAAGTATCAACTTTTCCTTTTGCATGACTGCCGTCACCAAAAACAGGTGGCAAAATGTCAAACTTGTAATATAAGCATACGAAAAGGGCAAAACCAATGTACTATTTGACTTCCAAACAAATATACTTCAACTACTTCACCACATATGTACGTGCATCTACCTTGTTATGATCTCTTCTACATAGTTCTGTAAAATGAAAATGAAGCTTCACACATATACCATGTTTTATATTTTCATACTTGTATCTCTTTCTTTACAATCAACTTCAGCCATTGATTTCATATTCAATGGCTTCAATTCAACCAACATATCAGTTTATGGAAATGCAACAATTGAGTCACAGATACTTACTCTAACAAAAGACTTTAAACAATCCATTGGCAGAGGACTATACTCTTCAAGAATTGCTACAAAAAATAAAACTTCATCTGAGGTACTTCCATTTTCAACTTCTTTTATTTTTGCTATGGCACCTTTTGAGGACACACTATCAGGGCATGGCATAGTTTTTTTGTTTGTACCATTTGATGGTATTCAAGGTGCTAGTGCTGCTCAACATATGGGATTCTTGAATAGAACTTATAATGATGGCAACCCAAATAACCATATTTTTGGTATTGAGTTTGATGTGTTTAAAAATCAAGAATTTAGTGATATTGATAATAATCATGTTGGGATTGATGTGAGTTCACTTACTTCTTTGGATTCATTCTCTGCTGGTTATTGGAGTAATGATGATCAAGATGTGTTTAAGAGGGTTAGGCTTAACAATGGTAAGAATTATCAAGTTTGGGTTGATTATAAAGATGGTATTTTGAATGTTACTATTGCACCTGTTGGAATGATTAGGCCTAGGAGGCCGTTGTTGAGTTATCGGATTGATTTGTCGCGTGTTTTTATGGATGATATGTATGTTGGTTTTACTGCTTCTACTGGTGTTTTGGTTGAAAGTCACAAGATTTTGAGTTGGAGTTTTAGTAATTCAAATTTTTCGTTGTGGAAAGGATTGGTTACTGAGGGGTTACCGTCTTTTGAGTTGCCTAAAGAACCTATTTGGAAGTCGAAAAGATTTATTGTGGGAATTGCATTGGGGGTTTTGTTTGTTGTAGTTGTATGTTATGTGATTATGGTGTTGATGACTAAAAGGCGTAGGCGGTTGTTGAAGGAGAGAGCGGAAATGGAAGATTGGGAATTGGAGTATTGGCCGCATAGAATTCCTTACCAGGAAATTGATGCAGCAACGAAAGGGTTTTCAGATGAAAATGTGATTGGTATTGGAGGGAATGGGAAGGTTTATAAAGGGGTTTTGACAGGAGGGGTAGAGGTTGCTGTGAAACGCATTTCTCACGCAAATGGTGATGGAGTTAAAGAATTTTTGGCTGAGGTATCGAGTCTTGGAAGGCTAAAGCACAAAACTTTGGTGGCTTTGAGGGGATGGTGTAGGAAAGATAGAGGGAGCTTGATCTTGGTGTATGATTACATGGAAAATGGTAGTTTGGACAAGAGGGTGTTTAATTGTGCAGAGGATGAAATGTTGAGCTGTGAGGACAGAATTAAAGTATTGAAAGATGTGGCTTCCGGGTTGTTATACTTGCATGAGGGATGGGAGTCAACTGTCCTACATAGAGACATTAAGGCCAGCAATGTGTTGCTTGATAAAGATATGAATGGAAGGTTGGGAGATTTTGGACTAGCGCGAATTCACGGTAGTGGTCAAGTAGCTAGCACTACACAAGTGGTTGGGACCGTGGGCTACTTGCCTCCAGAAGTGATTAAGAATGGCCGAGTATCAATATTATCTGATGTATTTGGTTTCGGAGTCTTGATCTTAGAAGTAATGTGTGGAAGGAGACCATTAGAGGAAGGAAAATTACCTTTGATCGAATGGGTTTGGAAGCTAATGGAGAAAGGAGAAATACTCAATGTGCTTGATCCGCGACTAAGGGCTAGAGGTGGCTACGATGCAGATGAAGTCGAACTGTTACTGAATTTAGGATTACTATGTGTTTATCCCGATGCAAGAGTTCGACCAAAAATGAGAAAAGTTACAATGGTTTTAGAAGAGCAGAATGAGATTGAAGAACCAGAAGGAGAGGACATGGACATACATTTGCTTAAGAAATTGAAAGCTAAGGACTTCTGGTCTAAATATTCTCAAAGTTCAAGTGATAAATCAAGCTCAGATTCTCACCCTACTTTGGATCAAATTAGAGAGGGCATTTCTGCATCTTTAGTGTCACTCTCTTGGTCTGATTTTATTAAAGAGGGCAGGTGATGAACTTGAATTCCATCACAGAAATTTACATATGATCGGATGTTGGTTAAATACAAACTATTTTATCCTACAAACTTCGATGACTTGTTTTACCGAGACTTGAGACCGGTGACTCGTGGTAGCATGGCAAGTTATCTGTACTAGTGTGACCGGTGATTTATAGTTGTTTTCGAATGCAACTGGAGGTATGATGTATGATTTACTGGTTACTGTTGTTTGTTGTATGTTGTAAATTTGTTGTAAATTTAAAGCAGTTTGTGGACTTGTGGTTTGATACTCACGGTTAGACCCGGCAAATCGGATAATCGGTTCGGTTTCGGATTGGATCAATCTCGGATCGGATTAATGTTCGGTTATGATATATTTTTGGTATAGTTCGGATCGGATCGGATTTGATTCGGTTCGGGTCTAATTCGGATTAAAATCGGATGAATATGGTTCGGATCAAATTGGGTTCGGATCTTTTCGGATCATTACTCATTCATTTTTTAAAATTTGTAATACTTTAAAAATATCTTATTATTAAATATATTATTTTTTTTATATAAAATAAAGTACTTTTTCAAAAGTATTGATTAAATATCTATGATATTTTTGACATGAAATTATTCTAATTAAGAATTTTGCTTATAAATAGATTAATTTATTGAATTAAAAGTGGCCTAATATATGTGGATTATGATCCGTAAATATCATAACTCAACTAAAACTGAATTCACCATTTTTTTTAGTTCGGATTTAAATCAGATCTCGTATTTCGAATCATATTCGGTTCGGATAATTTATTATTCGGTTATGATCGGTTCGGATCATAATCGGATCGGATAATTTTCGGTTAAATTTTCGGTTCGGATAATTTTCGGATCGGTTCAAATCGGTTTTCGGATAATTATCAGTTTAACTAATTCGGATAAAAAATCGGATTCGGTTCTATGAATTTCGGTTCGGTTCTTCGGATCCAGACCCATTTTACCAGTTCTACTCACAGTGTTGGATCAAGTTAGTTTAATGTGCATACTTGTATGGCTTCTGTTGCTTTGGCAGTCTCTGATTAAGTCATCGTTTTTATGTTTGAAAGATAAGTAGTCATTAACGCCGTTGAATGTACATTTTGATAAATTCTTTGGTACCCTACCACTGAAGTGTTCTAAAAATAAAAATCGTCCGATTTTTCAAAAATCACCCGATAAATCACTGATTTATAGTTTAAAAATATTTGACCGATTCGATTTTTGAAATCCGATATATCGCTATGAATTATTTTTAAATGATTTATTATATTATATATAATTCTAATATATTAAATATATTTAAAATATTAAAATTTATCTGATTTTTGTTCCGATTTATCCTTCCGATAAATCCCCGATTTGCCGATAAATAACTCAACCAATTTGTTTCGATATCCGAAATCTACAACTGATCATTAATCGACTCATTCCCATTCTTGCAAATTAAATATTTTATTGTTAAGTACTCCCTCCGTCCTCTCAATTTTACATTGAGGTTGAGCACGGAATTTAAGAAAATGTATAATTTAGAAAATAAAAATAAGAAAAATGAGTAAAGTGGTGGGAAAAATCAATATTTAATGTATAAGGGTGAGATAGTGGGGAAAGTAATGGATGTAATTAATTTTTATATTATAAAAATTTACTATTTTAGAAAAAAAAATTGAAATTTAAAAAATTGAGAGATATCTCAAAAAGAAAAGTGTGAAGAAATGACAGAGAATAACAGATTAAATTATTTATTTAAATTATAAATCAACTTTATTCAAATGTTAGTCTTACGGATGGCATTACTGGATAATCTATAGAATCAACAAAGTACTAATATTCAATTCGATTAAAGTTAAATGATCCTCCTCCATATGAGAAGTAAAAACAGCTTTGATTTTTCCTGTTTTCTTATTTTCTGCACACCAACTTCTGTCATTTAAATAATCTCGACTGGCCGAAATTATTTTATGAGTGAAAAATAGAAGCACTTCAAAATAGAAAGAGAGAAAAAAATAGAAAGATTCCCCACTAGTTCTGTTGTGCCCTAAATCTCACATGAGCTCAATTTAAGGCTCATACTTGTGAAAGGTCCAGCAAGGATGTATTGGGTTAGTATTGTATGTACTAAAGTGCAGGTTAAGGGTACCGAGGTACAGGTTTAGGACGCCCTGGCTTAGGTGCAGGGTACCCTGATAGGTACAGGGTGCTAAGCTAGGTTCAAGGTGTGGAGTTTCAGGAAACGGGCATTGAGGTTCAGGTGGTCTGAACCTCAAGACTGGTCTCAGGTGACGAATAGTTGGGACCTCAGGAAGGCAGAATACTAGTAGGACAAGGATTCAGCTACCTATACTTTAGGGGAACGGATTTGTACTTGTAAAAGGACTTCTAAGTCTGGTTAAACACGCTGGATGGAGTAAATATAATCGGTATAGGACTTGTACTGATTGGTCTGGATATGCATCGCATATATGAGGTTTTGTAGGACTTAGTGGTGGACATGGACTAGGACACTGGAAAGCTCGGTTGGAGCTACCTAATTCGACTATAACTCTAAGATGGATTATCTTAGAATAGCCGAATTCATGGCAGGGAAGAAGTATAAACCTAATAGAACTACATGGGGCTTGATTCCTATAAATAGGATATGTAGGCACTTGACTAAAGGATTCGGATTTTCACTCTTGAGAAGCATAAGGTACGTGCACCTCAGTGATACATATTCCGGCGAATTTACTGATGGTGTAGGATTTACACTGCTCACTTCGACCGGTGGTTTGTCAACTCAGCCCCCGGAGACATACTTCAATTATTCTGTTCATACCGTGAGCTTCAGGTTTCGAGCTTTGAACCTGTAAGCTCTGTCCGATAATCAGGGACGTGTTTCACGAATATTCCAGCGAGATTCTCTCAATTGTGTTGTACCAAATTTCTCTCACAACATAAGTGGCGCTAGAAGGAGGGGAACTCCATTAAAAATCTTGAGAGAGAAAAGATGTCGGATGATTCCGGAAATACACAAACACCAACCAATGGCGAAGATGGTCATGGAACAGGTCCTCACGGCGAGGTTATGAACAAGTCTGAAAAGATGAAAAAATGGCGAAAAAAGCAGAGGTCCTCGGAAAAACGTCCGAAAGCTCCAAAGGTCACACCTACTCGGTTGGATTCTGGTAGTGACGAAGAAGAACCTGAAAAGGAGAAGACCAAAAAGATTTTTTCTGACGTCGAAACTGATCAGAGTAACCCAGACTGGAACTCTGAAGCTGAGCTTAAGAATAAGGAGGACCCTGAACCTTCGGTTACAAGGAGTGTCACTGTATTCGACCGAATGGGAAAAAAGCTAACAAGTAAGGATTTGAGGCTTAAGCTATTGGAGGCAAAACAGAAGGGTCCCAAGAAGGTACAAAGTGAGAAATCACTGTCTAAAGCGTCAGGTAGTCATAAGGATAAGTCCCACTCTAAACCTGAAGATGAGCATAGCTCAGGCTCGTCCTATAAAGCTGATGACAGTTCTGATGAGAACTCCAACGGTGGGAGTGACACTGATGACACCTCTGAGTCAGCTGAAGGTGGAGGAAAATACAAGGAGGAGGACCTTAGGAAAGTCCTCGAGAAGATTATGGCAGAAAAAGGCCCCCAATCAGGATTGACGGTGGGATCACCTTTCACTAAGAAGGTGCGGGATTCGCCCTTACCCCGTAGTTACAGGGGAGTAGGAGACTTGAAGTTTAATGGAACCACGGACCCTGTAGAGTTTCTCAGTCATTTCAACACGGAGATGGAAGTCTATCAAATCAAGGATCGCACAAAATGTCGGTTGCTGGCTGCAACTCTAAGGGATAGTGCTCATTAGTGGTTCAAGAGGCTCCCCTCCAATTCTATTAAGTCATGGAGACAGATGGGTGAGATGTTTGTAACTCAGTTTAGAGCTTCAGTCACGTTTGCACCTCCGGCCAATACCCTAGCAAATATCAAGTAACGTGACAACGAAACACTTAACGACTATTTCAAGAGGTTCAATGCTGAGGTTCCAAGGGTGCGGAAAACCACAGACGAGACTTATAAAAATTTCCTGATAGCTGGGGTTAAGCCCGGGACCGAATTCTGGAAAGAACTGCAGAGTAGAGAACCTACTCCCCTGGCTGACTTCTACGCCAAGGCAGAAAGGCATAAAGTCGTGGAACAATCCTTGGAGAATTTGAAGAAGGATAATGCTTCACGAGATTGGAACAGGAATAAGAGGAATAGGTCGTACAGCCCGAAGGAAAGAAACTACAGCAAGCGGACAACCTATAACACAACTTCAGTAGAGGGTCGGGATATCAGCAAGGAGGCGAAGACCGCACCTCTGTCAGTAAACACCACAGGTTCAAAGAGGACAGTAGAGTACAAATATCCATCTCCTAAGGGTAGTAGGAGATACTCGGAGTACACCCCTTTGGCTGCACCTGTAGAACATATATTCGAAGTTGGTGATAAGTCGGGGATGTTCAGAAAACCCTCCAGGACGGGACCTCCCGGAAGGAAGGATTTAGCTAGATATTGTGCTTTTCATGATGCTAATGGGCATGAAACAGCCGACTGCCGACACCTCAAAGATCATATTGAGGATTTGATCAGGAAAGGTTTCCTCACAGAATTTGTGGCCCAGGAGGCGAAAAAGTACAAGGATGATAGGTCCAAGAGAGATGAAGAGAAGTCTGCACCTGATCGAGCTACCAGGGCTGGTAGTATCCACACGATCATTGGCGGACCGTACATTGGAGGCTTCAGCAGGAATGCAATGAAGAATTATGCACGAGAGGCTAGAGGAAACCCTCTCACAAATGTTTATCATTTGGCAGATAGACCCCCGAAGCTGTTTAGAGGTGAAGCGGCGGACATCACCTTCACTGAAGACGATGCAAGACATGTGCATCACCCCCACAACGATGCATTGGTGGTGACTATCACAATTGGAGGGCTCAATGTGCATCGAGTCTTGGTGGATAATGGAAGTTCTTGTAACATATTGGCTTATGACACTTATCAAAAGATGGGACTCGCGGACAAGGAAATGTCCCCTGCTTACAATGACTTATATGGATTTACTGGCGGACCAGTACAGGTTGTAGGAAGGGTGAAGCTCCCTGTTGTGTTGGGGGCTGAACCTATGAGAGCTACGCAGGTGACAGAATTCATGGTTGTGAATGAAGACATATCATATAATTGTATCGTTGGCAGACCCCTCTTGAAAGAAATGAGAGTGGTAACCTCTATCTACCATCTCTCCATGAAGTTTCCTACTCCTAACGGAATTGGATGTCTAAAAGGTTGTCAAGTCGACTCAAGGGAATGTTATAGTAAGGCTTTGCGCACTGCTGAGCAGGCTTCAAAGCATTTATTGTTGGTTGGCGGAGGCACCACGGATAATTGCTATAGGTACCAGGAGGCATCAACGAAGAATGAACCCTCACAGCAGGTACATAATTTGTGCAATGTGATTATGATTATACAACATCCAGGTGAAGAGAGCTCCGCAGATATTGTCTTTTCTTCGGGGGTAGATACCCAGAATGAGGTACGGATGCTGGAGGCACCCCCACCAAAACTTGTAGAAGACGGTGAACATTTTATCGAAGGTACTGTTGAAGAGGTAAATGATAGTGACTTCGAGGATGACCATGTGGAAAGCTTTCCCAAGGTTCCTTTACAGCCCAAAAGAATGGATACGGAGGTTCACGTGAAGGTTGACTTAGATCCCCGGATGCCTGAGGCTAGGGAGACAACAGGTGCTGCTGGTGACACGTTGTCAATCCCAGTAGATGCAACCGACCCCTCCAAGGAACTTAAAAATTGGAAAGCAGTTGGAACCTGAAGCTAGGGAAGCATTGACTCGTTTCCTAAAAGATAACCTAGATGTTTTTGCTTGGTGTCACTCTGACATGGTGGGGATCGATCCCAGGGTGATGTGTCATCACCTCAACATTGACCCCGAAAGGGTTGCTGTGAGACAAAAACGAAGGGCAATAAGTGGTGAGAGAGCTTTAGCCCTCAAAGAAGAGGTTGACAGGTTACTAGAAGCCAAACTGGTGAGAGAATCATTCTACACGGATTGACTAGCAAACCCAGTTCTTATCAAGAAGCCTAACGGAAAATGGCGAACATGTGTGGATTTTACAGATTTGAATAAGGCATGCCCTAAAGACAGCTTTCCACTCCCACAGATTGATCAATTGGTTGATGCTACAGCTGGGCATGATCTCTTAAGCTTCATGGATGCTTACTCGGGATATAATCAGATTCCCATGTATGAACCTGATCAGGAGCATACATCCTTCATCACAGATAGAGGTCTCTACTGTTATATTGGCATGTCTTTTGGATTGTTGAACGCTGGAGCTACCTACCAAAGGCTGGTTAATAAGATGTTCAAAGATCAGATAGGGAAAACTATGGAAGTTTATGTTGATGACATGCTGGTCAAATCTAAAGCTGCAGCTGACCGTGTGTTACACCTATCAGAAATGTTCAACATACTACGAAGGTTCAGAATGAAGCTCAACCCTCAGAAATGTGTTTTCGGCGTGGAATCAGGAAAGTTTCTAGGCTTCATTGTCAATCATCGGGGAATTGAAGCAAACCCTGCCAAGATTAAAGCTTTAGTCGAGATGCGATCTCCTCGAAACAGAAAGGAGGTTCAGAGTCTTACTGGTAGGATTGCAGCTCTAATCAGGTTTGTCTCCAAATCTTCAGATAAATGTAGAGAATTCTTTGCAGCAATCAAGAAAGGAAAGAACTTCGAATGGAACCCGGAATGTGAAGCTGCTTTTACAAAGATAAAGGAACAGTTGGGCAGTCCTCCATTGCTGTCTAAACCTCTAGATGGAGAGGTTCTCATCTTGTACTTGGCAGTTTCAGAATATTCTATCAGTGCTGTACTAGTTCGGGAGGAGCTGCAGGTTCAACACCCGGTTTATTACGTAAGTAAAAGGTTGCTGGACGCCGAAACACGGTATTCTAACATGGAAAAGTTGTCTTATGCCTTAATCTTGGCTTCGAGGAAGCTTCGACCTTATTTTCAAGCACACCGAATCGAGGTACGTACTTCATTCCCTTTAAGGCAGGTTTTGCACAAACCTGAAGCTTCGGGAAGGCTTATGAAATGGGTTGTGGAGTTGGGATAATTCGATATTGACTTCAAGCCAAGAACGGCTATAAAAGGGCAAGTGTTGGCAGACTATTTGCTGTAATTCCCTCCGTTATTTGAGGTTAAGGGCGACGAGTGTATATCTGAACCTACAGCCCCTGAAGAGATGGCTGAAAACTGATCACCATGGTGGACACTTTACGTAGATGGAGCGGTAAATGGAAATGGGGCAGGAGCTGGTATTGTTCTCATTAGCCCGGAGGGCCACAAGCTTCAAAGCTCCATTCACTTCGCTTTTAACGCAACGAACAATGATGCAGAGTATGAAGCTTTAATAGCTGGTTTGAAGCTTGCTTTGGAAATGAGGGTAGAAAACATGACTGTTTTCAGTGATTCTATGCTGGTGGTATGGCATATTCGAGGAGGATTCCAAGCTAGAGGTCCTCGTACTGACCTTTACATGAGGTATGCTCAAGAGCTGATTAGCAGGTTCAAAGAAGTGAACCTTGAACAAATCCCAAGGACACAAAACGCTGATGATGCGCTTGCAAAGTTGGGTTCACAAAGGGAAGCTACTATGTTAGGGGTTATACCTCTGAAGATTCAACTTCAACCTAGCATTCCTAGACTCGAGGTTATGAACTTGGAACCTGCGACTGAGGCACTGTGGACAACACCTATTATGAATTACATCACAAAGGGGATTGTTCCGGAAGGAAAGGAGGAAGCTAGGAGAATAAGATATCAGGCTACAAGGTATGTTATCTACGATGGTTCTTTATACAAAAGAGGATTCAATAAACCGCTTCTAAGGTGCATATCCGGTGACGAGTGCGAGTACATTATGCGAGAAGTCCATGAAGGAATTTGTGGTAATCATTCGGGTGGAACCTCCTTGGCACATAAGATACTCCGTCAAGGATATTATTGGCCCACGATTCAAAAGGACGCTCATAGGTTCACGCAGGCATGTGATCGTTGTCAAAGGTTTGCAAACTTCAATAGCACTCCAGCTGTTCCGTTGAAACCTCTCACCAGCCCTTGGCCTTTCGCTTTGTGGGGAATTGACTTGATTGGAGAGCTGCCTAAAGGTAAAGGGGGAGTGAAGTATGCTGTGGTGGCTGTAGATTACTTTACCAAGTGGGCTGAAGCTGAACCTCTGGCTACGATAACGGCTGCGAAAATAAAGGAATTTGTGTTCAGAGCAATTGTTTGCAGGTTCGGAGTTCCTTACAAGCTAATTTCGGATAATGGAAAGCAATTCGATAGCAAAGAGTTGAGAAAGCTGTGTGATGACCTTGGGATTCAAAAGGGCTTCACGGCAGTTTACCACCCTCAAAGTAATGGACAGACGGAGGCTGTCAATAAGATTATTAAGCATACTTTGAAAACTAAACTGGAAGAAAGCAAGGGGTGTTGGCCTGAGGAACTCCCTATGGTTTTATGGTCATACAACACAACACCGCGAACCACTACAGGAGAGTCACCCTTCACCTTAACCTATGGTTGTGAAGCGATGGTACCCGTGGAAATTGGGGCTAGCTCTTTCAGAAGAGATAACTATGATCCTGGGAATAATGAGGTCAATCATCGATTGTACTTGGACTTGGTAGAGGAGGTTCGAGCCACGGCGCAGCTAAAGCTAGCTGCATACCAGCAACGTACTCGGAAGTACTTTGACAGCAAGGTTCGCGCTCGTCCATTGAAGGTTGGCGACTTGGTTCTAAGGAGGATGATGCCCAACATGAAGGTTCAGGGTCACGGCGTATTCGGTGCAAATTGGGAGGGTCCTTACCTCATAAAAGCTGTCCTTTGGAAAGGTACCTACCATCTCACGGATCTGGATGGAAAGCTCATTCCAAGAGCATGGAATGGTGAACACCTTAAGAAATACTACCAGTAAATCATCAGGTACTATTTCTGTAGGCCTCTTTCAGGCATAGGAATAATAAAAGCGGTTTATTAGTTGTAACTGCCATGCTTATGTATAGCTTCATAGTTGTTGGTCTCGGCTTTGTAACTGTTTGGCTCAGCTTCAAAGCACTTTGTTTTAGATTCATAGTAAGACATTTTCACTTGTTCTCTGAGCACTCGGGGGGTAGTGTATGCACACCCTACCTATTGGATGTCTTTTGATAGATTTTACGATTTTAATGAAACCTTTAGTCATGGTTCATATGGCAGTTGTTACTTGAATGTTTCGTTATTCTTTATATGCTTACTGTAGGAATTACATGTGGATAAAGATGTGATGCATGATTATGTCTGCTTAAGTTCTTCACCATAAACGATTATATGATAAAGAACTGGGGGGTAGTGGATATGCTATGTACAGGTTTAAATGTGCAAGTTTAAATTACTAAATTTTGAAAATTTAATATTATTGGATTGGATTTAATATTATTGGATTGGATTTAATATTATTGGATTGGATTTAATATTATCGGATTGGATTTAATATCATTGGATTGGATTCGATATTATTGGATTGGATTTAATACTATTGGAATAGATTTAAGTGAGGTAAAGGTTCACACTCATGGATTATGAGGTAAAGGTTAACACTCATGGATTATGAGGTAAAGGTTAATACTCATGGATTATGGGGTAAAGGCTAATATTTATGGATAAATATATCAACGTATCAACTCATGTAAGCCCTAGGGGCACTGGGCACGAGTATCATGGTAAAGTATGGGAACTGCACACAGGCCACACTCTGGTTCAAACTTCCTTGCACGGATGCAAGCTGGAACATTGGATGGATTAACACTACAGTATGGAGGGTCAAGGCTAATGACCCCTTAAGCTGTAATACGGATTAAGCTTCATAAGGATTTTTATGAAACGCATGGAATTTAATGACGCATTACCCTAGGCAGGGATATGTATAGATAATTGGTTTTGTCTAAGGCATTGGATCAAATGACTTATGGATGTTTAATCCATGGAATATGGACTAAATACCTAAGGATATTGGGTGCAAGGATGGCTTACTTACACATTATATCATTAGAATAATGTTGGTAGGAATAAATCTTATCGTATATGGCTTGTATCTCTGGTTAAAAGGTAGAAGAAAGCTCGGGAGAGCTTCAGGGCTGTGAATACAGTAATGCAAATATATGTATAAACAAACTTTATGAAAGGTGTGGTCTTATGGTATAGACTCAATTGGATACCTACGTGGTATACGTCATGGATATTCTGGGATTGGCATATAACTATTCACCAGTATAGGAATATTAGTTATCTGATGTTGCAGGACAGGTTTGATCGACACACCTGTGATGTCGCATGAAGCTATAGCTACTTGCGTTTGGGCTCAAGATGATAATCTAATGATCATCCACCTGAAATAGCATGGCAAATCTAAACATGGATTTTAGGCATGAAGAAAATGAAGTACGATAAAATTAAAGAGATGAAAACCAAAGTTAAAAGGTTACATCTCGCGAGGTATTCCGAGGTACCCACACCCTCATCCAAATGTTGGGAACCCACGGCGCGACGGCCGGAAATGTTATCAAAAACCATAAATGTTAACCCTTACAAGGGTGCAAATGTTCTGAAAGGAATTGGTAAGCAGTAATCATGAAGCGGGAGTGTCAGGAGAAGCATCAGGAGCGTTTTGATTAGGAGCTGGATCGGCTTTCTCCGCATCTTCCATCTGAACCTCTAGGCTGGTGCCACCCACACCCTGAGCCTCACCTTCAGGATCCGACGGAACGACTTTCTCTTGATCTACCGCAGCCTCAGCTTCTTTCTTCTTAAGCTCTTCCACCATCTTCATCGCATCATCACCAAGCAAAGTCCAATCCAAGGACGGGAAGTGATCATATGTAGACTCGATGTAGTCGCTCACCCCTCGGTTGTAACCGGCTTCAAATTTCTCCCGCTTGGCTGCTTCACGGGTGGACCTCTCCAAAGCGATGATGGTATTGAGGGAATCCAACTTCTTCTTAAAATCTCCGACTTTCTTGGTATAGGAAGCCTTTAGGGCATCTTTCTCAGCATCAAGGTTGATTATAAAAGTGTTCAGTTGGTCACGTTCTTTCAAGAGCTTAGCCTCGGAAGCCTTGAGCTTCTTACTGGCATCAGCTAGTTTCTTTCTCTCGATCTCACTTTCTTTAAGGGAAGTCTTCAGTTGCTTTAACTCTTCGGATAACCGCTGGTCACCCCGAGCCGCTGCCACCATCTCCTCACCCCGTTTCAAAGTATGGAAGAAGCTTTGAGCTTCACACCAAATGGTGGCCTTGGCAGCTTCGGACAGGCTCATCTTGTCCCACTCTGCGATGGCTTCCTCCGGGATTTGGTTTCCGGCCATACTAAGAAATTTACGGATTAGGGGGTTAGAACCTTCACCAGAGGCTCCAGGAGTAGATGGCTTGAGTTTTTTGCTGAAACGGGAACCTGAACCTTTGGCAGAATCAACGACAACAGTCAGCGGCAGTTTTCTTTTCGAAGAGGTAGTTGACTTATCTTGGGAGGCGGCAGATGATTTCATTCTGTAAATAGGAGTAGCTTCGATGAGGTTAAGGTCTTTTTCTTCATCACCGAAAAGGTCGTCATAGCTGATTGTTTTGTTAACAAAGGATGGAACACCAGAAGCCATATCTGCAAAAGAGATCAAGGGTTGTTAAATGAACAGTTCAATATACCAATATGATGCAAGCATGGCATGGATGTACATAAAAAGCAATAAAATGTGAAGATGCAGCAGGAAACCTAATCTGTTGGAGGCTCCAGCTTCAGAGTCCTCCAGTGAAAGCAAATTCATGGTTCTTTCATTTGACATGAAACCGCATTTAATCAGGTTCTGGTTTGTCAGCAGACTAGCACCATCCCCTAGTGTCGCTGATAGTCTCAGGGCTTCCTGGGCTCTTTCCAGGGAGTGACCTTTAAGGGCTGTTTTACTTGGAATCTCTATATAAGGTTTAAATATGAGTTAGAACTCACCATCTAAATTATTCAGGAGTGAGAAATACTGGAGTTATGCGCAAGATACTTACTAGGATTTCTGTTAAATTCAGTTCTATAGGCTGGACAATCATAACAATACAGGAATTGAGGTAACCAGTCAGTCATTCCCTTCCGGTTTCCCTTGATGCACTGGCCATCGTGGATGCCCCAGGCAGAAAGATAGAAGAAACCAGAGTTTTTTTCCTGTTTGCTTAAGCTGGTAAAAGAAACCCAGCTCACGAGCGGACATTCTCTTCTCAAACTGTTTGTCATAAAGGATGAACATGCACATTGCCATTCGATAGGCGTTTGGAGTCATTTGAAGCGGGGCAATATCGTAGTAGGTACTAACATCATGAATAAAAGGATGCAGAGGGATAGACAAACCCATTCTGAAAAAAGTAGCTGAAAATACGGCACAAGGGATCTGTTGGTCAGGTTCAAAGTTATCAAAGCGATGACACCTTTCCCCAGGGGAAGGTATCACCAGGCGACAGTTGGGCTGATGTTTCTGGAGAAGGAGCTTTAATCTATTGGCGTTCATTGAGGTGTCAAGTTCTTCACAAGCTGGGATAAGGCCCTGGGATTCAGAAGGGGATTCTTCGTCCACTGAGGTCTCTACCTCAACCTCAGAGCTAGGTTCAGAGGTTCTTGGTTTAAGAGGAAACCTCTTCTTCGTGAGAATGATATTTGGAGAGCGGCAAAGTTTTGGTTTCCAGGATTGGATGGTTCTCAGAGGATGTCTGATTAATGGTCATTGGCTCTGAATCTTTGATTCTATGAGGAAAAAGATTGGTCTTAACAGATGAAATAGCTTTGTTGGGAATTAACACCTTAACCTTAGAACGGGTCCTGGTGCTAACGGGTTTGGTATTTGGCAGCTTTGGCGATGGAGTTTTGGTTAGCGAGGTATCAGAATCCAGGAGGTCGACATGAGTTTGAGCCTCCTGGGCGGTTGATTGATGCGAACTGGCCACAGTTGAGCTCCCTGACATCTGCAAAGGATGGAGCAGGGTGAGTTAACAGCCAACAGGTTTCTTCTCAATCAGGCAAGCAAGAGGACTAGAAAAACGAAAAGTTTACAAGGGTTTTCGATTAGGGTTCTTTGCGTGTTGTCGTTGGGGATTTAGGTCGAACAGGCGGTGATCCGAGTAATTCCAAGGATTTGGGGGTTACAAATTTCAAGGTTGTTTCTACACCTAAAAGGTCAGATAGAGGTACATAGAGGTCTTCATCTCGGGGGAGGTCTCAGTATGCAGAAATTTAAACCTAAAACTACAGGAAAGAGTTTCAATTATTAACATTAAATCCTTTTATATGATGACACATCGGCGTCAAAATTCCGGGATGAATATGGCATATATCATCGACTACCCATACCAGCAAGGATTGTCAAGAAGACGGATAGACACGGTGTTGTAAGTAATTTATGGCAAGGAAAAGGACATAATCAGTAGGGGTTTAACAGTCTCTATTTGATTAACATGGTAGCAAAAAGAAGTAACATCGTGCCATTACAGTTCATAAAAGGAGTGTATGCATGACATCTTGGTCTTCGATTTGACTACATAGAAGATATGAGGGTGTGCATGTGTACATATATGATTATGTATGTATATGGGCATACATATGCAAGTCAAGTACATTCAAGGACGACATGCAATGGCAAATAGGGGTTGAAAGTAAAAGATAAAGGCTGATTCATACCTTATGATGTGTTACAGGGGGGGAATCGCCGGAGATATGGACCGCCTTGAAGCTTCTTGTCAGAAGGAAGAAGGTGGGAACTATGGAGTCTGTGTTGGGAAATAAAAGAGAATAAAGGATGGAAGGGCGTGTTTTTAAATGCACGCTTGTATAGGAACAGCCGCACCAGGTGGCGTCCCTTGATTGTTTTAAAAAAAATGCTGAAATATGAAGGGTTAAGGAATGGATCAGAATTCTAGAAGGAATGCAAAAGGGTTTTTGCTTGTTAATTCGAATTTGAATTTTTGCTTAGAGGATAAGGCAGAAATGGGCCGAAATTTATGCTAAATTAGAATATTGGTTCGGTTTTTGGAAGAATAATGAAGGATTGCAAAAGGGTCATTTGGGAAAATGAGGCTAGCCTGGACCTATAGTTGGATATAAGGTTAAGGGTTGTTTGTCGAAGGGTAAAATAAATGATGGCTTTATCTGAATCTCTTGTTTCACGTATAGGGTTCTTTTCTCACAAAAGCTTAGGGGTTTCGAGAATGGGAAGCATGATTTGTTTTGAATTTATATGATTTAGAACTCATGAGTTGAAGGTTTTGGTTCCTCTTGTATTCAATACTGCAAGGAACCGGGGGGGGTAGTTGTTGTGCCCTAAATCTCACATGAGCTCAATTTAAGGCCCATACTTGTGAAAGGTCCAGTAAGGATGTATTGGGTTAGTATTGTATGCACTAAGGTGCAGGTTAAGGGTACCGAGGTACAGGTTTAGGACGCCCTGGCTTAGGTGCAGGGTACCCTGATAGGTACAGGGTGCTAAGCTAGGTTCAAGGTGTGGATTTTCAGGAAACGGGCATTGAGGTTCAGGTGGTCTGAACCTCAAGACTGGTCTCAGGTGACGAATAGTTGGGACCTCAGGAAGGCAGAATACTAGTAGGACAAGGATTCAGCTACCTATACTTTAGGGGAACGGATTTGTACTTGTAAAAGGACTTCTAAGTCTGGTTAAACACGCTGGATGGAGTAAATATAATCGGTATAGGACTTGTACTGATTGGTCTGGATATGCATCGCATATATGAGATTTTGTAGGACTTAGTGGTGGACATGGACTAGGACACTGGAAAGCTCGGTTGGAGCTACCTAATTCGACTATAACTCTAAGATGGATTATCTTAGAATAGCCGAATTCATGGCAGGGAAGAAGTATAAACTTAATAGAACTACATGGGGCTTGATTCCTATAAATAGGATATGTAGGCACTTGACTAAAGGATTCGGATTTTCACTCTTGAGAAGCATAAGGTACGTGCACCTCAGTGATACATATTCCGGCGAATTTACTGGTGGTGTAGGATTTACACTGCTCACTTCGACCGGTGGTTTGTCAACTCAGCCCCGGAGACATACTTCAATTATTCTGTTCATACCGTGAGCTTCAGGTTTCGAGCTTTGAACCTGTAAGCTCTGTCCGATAATCAGGGACGTGTTTCACGAATATTCCAGCGAGATTCTCTCAATTGTATTGTACCAAATTTCTCTCACAACAAGTTCTATTTGTGTTTCCTCTTTGGGGGAGAATAAGAAAAATACAGTAAAAAAACATTATCGCGGAACTTCTAAAAGAAACTTTCGATCGTTTTCTTCGTCAAAAATAAATTTCTTGTGAAATAAATATCTGAGTATCTATCTTACCAATTCCCAAAATATAAATAAAACAAAATATTAGAAAGTTTTATTAATTAAGTACGATATTTTGCGTATAGATAAACAATAATTCCTTTTTTTTGTTTCTCATTATTCTAGTAATAACAAACTGATTCCAACATGTATTTGAGAGGGACTAAAGCATAGATATTAAATTTTAAAAATGGGAAATAAAATAAAAGCTTACAGTTAGTGTTCTAAAAATCGTCCGATTTTTCAAAAATCGCCGATAAATCGTCGATTTATCGTTTAAAAATATTTGACCGATTCGATTTTTGAAATCCGATATATCGCTATGAATTATTTTTAAATGGTTTATTATATTATATAGTAGCTTAAAACCCGTGCGATGCACGGACTGTTAATTGTTATTTTATTATTATTTTTTTAATATTTTATTAATTGTAATTGTGCAAAATATAAGTAGACATGTTAAAATATCTAAACACTTTTAATTAATTTAAAACATTAAAATAAATTTTAAAATAAATAAGTATGGGTTTGCCCGTTATATTTTTGGAAATTAGGGGTTTTAGTAAGAAAAAATAAAAAATATAACATATATTTAGTTTAAAAAGGTAAATGCCCGTGATATTTTTGGAAAATGAGGTTTTTAAATTTAATAATTAAAATTATTTAAATACGTTTTAAAATAAATAAGTAAAGGGTTTCCTGTGATATTTTTGGAAAAAGAATGGATTTTAGTGAGAAAAATAGAAAATGGTAATTATAAAAGGCAATTTCTCGTGATATATTTAGAAAATGAGGGACTTTGTTAAAAAAATATATAATGTATTTTAGCTGAAAAGGTAATTGATTATAAATAGGTATTTGATTATTTATATTTTAATATTTTTAGTAATTGCATTTGTTAAGAAAAATAAGTAGACATGTTAAAATAGATAAACTTTTAAAAAATAATTATAATATTAAAATAGGTTTAAAAATAAATAACTAAATGTTTGTACGTGATATTTTTGGAAAATGAGGGGTTTTAGTAAGAAAAAATATAAAAACTAACATGTTTTAGTTAAAAAGGTAATTGTTCGTGATATATTTGAAAAAGTAGGGGAATTTGTTAGAAAAAATAATGTATTTTATGTGAAAAAAGTAATTGGTTATAAATAGGTAATATTATTATTTAATAATATATTTCTATAAATAAGTAAGGTTAATTAAGTAAAAACACGAAGTATAGTTAATTAAGGGTCATTAAGTAAAATCACAACGTACCATACCGAACAACCAAACTTTTAATGTTTCGTTTATTATATAATAGTATTGATAAGGCTAATATATTAAATATATTTAAAATATTAAAATTTATCCGATTTTTGTTCCGATTTATAATTCCGATAAATCCCCAATTTGTCGATAAATTGATATACGATACCTGAACCGATTTGTTCCGATTTCCGAAATCTACAATGCTTACGGCTAAGGGGTTGGTTTGCTCCTTTGTCTCCGTGTGTTGGAGAACATAGATTGTGGAGGACGGGTGACTGGTGTTGCTGAAGGGTGAGAGGATGCGAGCAGTCATGCTTATGTGGGAAAATTTTAAAGAATACACGTGGCCGAGGTACTTCGTTTGTTATAGATCCGATAATTTATAACACGATACGAACACATGACATTAAATATCACGGAGATTTAATATTTATGTTTGCATTTTCAGTACACGACACGAGATTATATTAACATGAAAGTTCATGACCGAAATTTAGTGTCGATTTTGTAATTATTATTTAGATACACGACACGACATAACGTATACAAGATAAATAAATTTATATTTATATATTAGATATTTTAATATTTACATTAGATATATTAATATTTATTATATATTTATACATAAGTTTATAATATGATTTGTAAATATGATGTAAATACATATTTTTAATACATATTTGTAAAAATTTAACTGAAAAATTTAATGTTTAAATATTTTTATTTATTTTGTTTTATTTTGTTTTATTTTTATTTAAATTAAACGAAGCACGACACGAAAATTACACCACACAAAAAATACACGATACGGAATATACACAAACTAAAACGGATCGATTTTGTGTTTAAAATTCTCAGGACAAGAACGAATTAAGATGTTTATTGGTACCGTGTGGGTTAGATTCTTCTCGTATCAGCCCACTTGAAGCCTTGTTTAGAACTAGTACTGGATGTTTATTGGGCAGTTTGGGGCGGATGTTACACCTTCGGGCTTTCTCAATATTAAAAACATTTAGTTTATGGCCCAAATAAACATTTACTTCAGGTAACATTTTACCTGTGTTTTTACACTAAGAGCAAGTCCAACAATGTCCTAGTTGGTTACTTATAAATATTATATAATAATGTGTCCTAGTGATTTAGGAACTTGATTTCTTGTAGGAACTCCAACAACATTACTTATATCCATTCCCTATTATTATTATAATAATATATTTGAAAAGAGAGAGAAAAAGAGTGGAAGAAAGAGAGAGAAAAGTAATGTAGAAAAGGAGGGAAGTGAATTTTTTATTCATGGAAATTAAATAGGTAATGGCTAGTGGTTACCTATTAATAGGTAATGAGATGGATGTCCTAGTGATTTAGGTAACCACTAGGACATTGTTGGAGCACCATTTTTTGCTAGATTACTTATATTTGAACTTAGGACATGATATAAGTAAGCTCTTGGACTTGCTCTAAAATATATGATAGTCCTTCCATTTTTTTATTTTAAAAAATATACCGTTACTCCTACAGTTCTGAAACAGTATGTTTTATATTTGGAGAGTGGAAAATGGTCAAATGGAGCTAATATTGATAATGATGGTGTGGATAAGCAGGAATCGCAAATTAAGACTTCTCGTAATAATGCTCTTAAACTTGCAAGGGAGATAATCTATCGATATCAATATATATAAAGGTGGATACGCAGGAGTTTAGGTGAATATCTCAAATTATGTTTCTAATTGTTTTAGAGTTTTACAATTTTAAATATTAATAATTAAAAAATATCCTTAAAAATAATAAAAATAGAATATGCATTCACATTTGTAAAGCATAAGAATTCCAATTTAAAGGAAAGACATATGAATAAAAATCTAAGTAAAATAAGTTTTCAAGTTAATTTAAGTAAGAATGGGTGTTGGAGTTCAAAAGTGATAATAGTTCGAATTCATTTGAAAGACATAAAAATATAGTTATTAGTATAAATATAAATCTTTTAACTTTGCAAACTATTTTTAACTGTTTCTTCTCCGCCCTCTAAATTTTGTTATGTTTTATATTCATGAGCACTTTATACCGAGCTAGGAACAAGGAGACGGAATTTGACAGTGTTAACCATTTAGCAAACAACTTAGGAATCGTTGGCACGCATTTTCACAATTGATTGGAGTATGTCTGTTTCCTACAAAATTTTTGAATTGAATACATTAATTTAGACCGAACAAGTTTTTGTTGGTGCCATATTTGATAGCACCTACTCTTCAATTCTATGACTATATATTAAATCACAATACAAGGGCAAAAAGTAGATCCGGTAATTTTATACACGACACGAAACGAAAATTTAGTGTTTGTATTTGTATTTTAAGTACACGACACGAAAATACACGAACACGAAAGTACACGACCCCGATTTAGTGTCGTTTTTGGATTTACCCTTCAAGTACACGACACGACACGAAGTACACGACATAAATAAATATATAAATAATTAAAAATATATGTTATATATATAATATAAATATTAATTGATATTACATGAAAGTAATGTGAATTTTAAGAAATTTCGTGTAAACATTCGTGTTTTCGTTGCTATTCGTGTCTATTTCGTTTCGTTTCGTTTCGTGTACACGAATGGTACACGAAAAAATTCAGGTATCTCGTGTCGTGTCGTGTCAAGTCGTGTATCACTCGTGTCGTGTTCGTGTTACAGTTCTAGGTACACGATTTGAATTCGTGTCGTTTTCGTGTATAGCCAAAAAGTACACGAAACACGAAATTACACGACACGAAACGACACGACACGACTGATTTGCCAGGTCTAGCAAAAAGTGTCACTTTAATGTTTTTGAATTTACGATTTTGTCCCTATTTTTTGAAAAATTACAAAAACATCAATCCTTTAATGTTTTTGCAAAAAATAATTTAAATTATGTTAATCTTTTTGAGAATTGAACATGTGACTTTTCACACTCAAACTTGCATCATAACATACACTTTGTTTTGAATTTACTTTCAAACTCTTATTACATAAACCACATCTTCTCCCATTTTTTTATTTTTATTTTAGAGTAAATAAATATTGAGTTATATTATTTCTAGAATATTGTACAACATATAATTACAAAAAAATATTTTTATCGCTTGAGCATAATCTACCATTCTCTTTTGCAAATTTAAATGATTCATATATGTCATTTTAATACCTATGAATTTACATTTTGCTCATGTATGTTAAAAATTACAAAAACATCTTCCCTTTTATATTTATGCAAAGTGTAGATGAAATTATATTAGTATTGATAATTGAACCATTGACCTTCTCTAATTAAACTCATACCATAACCATTATACTATACGTTATTTTGAGTTTTCTTTAAAAATATTTTTAGATAAATCACATTTTCTCTTCTTCCACCATTTTTTTAATTTTGGTCGAACAATCAACATAATATAAGATGGTTGAGTTCTAACATATATTTAGATCAAACTGTGATGAAACCAAAAAGTTTGATCTTACATATCATGTAGATGCAGAGTCATTAAGGTCGTCTAATCATAATTTACATTGATCAGAATATTTGTGAAAATTTAAATTGAGTGAAAAAGTAATTCGTATTATAAGATAAAAAGTATATCAATTTACCAAAATTTTAAAATAGAACTTCGATATTGTGTAATAAATTTTAGACTAAAACTAAATATTTGAGTTTAAAAGTGTAAAAATATGTATATAATATATGAAAAAAATGAGCCAAGGACGACTTTCACATAATATTAATAGATTTCATAATATATTCTGGCCTTACTTATATATCGATTTTTTTATAAATATACTCTAACTAAGTTAAAATCACATTGTCTATGTTGTATACTGACAATTTTGCAAAAATATTTATTTTTTTATACTCAAATGTTCAATTTAATAAAATTCTTATCACGTCATCGAAAACCATATTAATACTTTAGCAATTAAAAGTAATCATGTGATTATTATCGTATAGATATTTATCCAAATTTTATGAAAATTAGTCAAGTTATAGGATATCTGGTTAATGTAATTGATATGTATTACAAAAGTACTATTAAAATATGAGATTAAATCGAAATGTTATCCTTTTTCAATTTTTAAATTACAAAATTATTTCAATATATAAATAATTTTGAACAAAAAATTATTGCACTGCCCGTGCCTAGCACGGGTTTTACGCTAGTTTAATTTTATCGGAGAAAAAAGCGATCTTTAAATTGAAAGGGAGTCTTATAGGTGAAAAAGAGTCATGTTTCTTAATCGTATTTTACTAATTTCTAAATCGGCAAAACTAATATATTTTGTAGTTTTATCTGTTATGGAAAAAAGAATCCTTAAAATTACAATAGAGTTCAGTATATTTGCATACATGTAAGTGTAAGGTTAGGTGGCGCTCTAAGATATTCTCAATTTATTTTTCTAACATTTTAGAATCTTAGAATTTTAAATACTAATAAATAAATAAATATCTTTTTAGGTAAGACATATAATTAATGTTTTATTGGAAGTATAATAGGTGATCGGATTTATAGGGTAAAAGAGTTTGAATTTAGAGAAAATACGTATAATTAAAAGGTCTACTAAAATAAAATAGATATTTGTAAGGTCTATAATTAAAAGTTCTATTGGAAATAGATTAGGAGTTCGAATTAATAGAAAGAAGAGCTCGAATTTATAAAAAAGACATATCATTAAAAGTTCTATTGGAAGTAGAATAGGTGTTTAACGAGAACTAGGTTATAGAAAAGACATATAATTAAAAAAATTTATTTAAAGTAGAATATGTGTTTAGCGAGAAGACGATTCACTAAGAAATATTGTATTGACTAGTATATTTTGATTTTGATGTTATAAGTTTTATTTTATATTATATTACAATCCATGCAACATACAATTTTTCTTAATATCTATAATTGTATTTATTTACAATTTTTTTATATTTATATGTTATTAGTTTACATAATCAATTTGTAGTTAAAATTGATATTTATTAGGTTTGTGCTTTATCTTGAGTTCCAAAAAATAGAATTATACGATTTTACGGCCCATGTAAAACTCACAAAATAATTTTTAATATACTAGCTTACAAAATTTCGTATTAGTTATAGTTTTTTTAACATTTAAATATTGTTAATATTTTCTAATTCTAATTATATAAAAAGTATTATGTTTCTGAGATTACCTCAATTACAAATTTTATATTGACAGTTTTATTTAACTTAGAAAACTTACTAATATTTGGTTTATATTATTAAAATTTAATCGAATAAAAAAAAGGTACGAATTTTTACATTAACAGTTCTATTCAACTTAAAAAACCTACTCATATTTGGTTCATATTATTAAAATTTACTTTTTAGTATTTGAATATAATTATATCATATAATCTTTAATATTAAATCTAACGATTCTCATTCATCTATTTTAAGATCAACGGTTCTGTTAGATATGAATATCACCAGGAAACTAGACAGAGGGGGGTGAATGGATAGTTTGAATGTTTTTCGTTTTCTTGAAACTTAAAAGCTGTGTTAGATTGTGTAGTATGAAAATGCGGAAATAAAATAAACAAAACACACACAATCACTTTAATCTACTTTATATAAAGTAAATCAAATACTACGGCTTCCAAAATTTCACAAGTGAAATTCTGGCTTCTAAACAAGAACAGTGTTTTCTTGTTTTTCTTACAGAGAAAAGAGTGCTTGGATAATTCTATGTATATCTCTCTTACAGCTAACTATAGGGTGTGCACAATATATATATCCTATACAAACTAGTGCACACACCTATTTACACAGCTACCCCTAACTGTAACTCCAACTTGTTCTTCCATAAGAGGTTAAACGTGTCAGGAAGGACCACTTGCTTTCTGTTGTCCTTTCCCGTATCTGTAGCTGTTTGTCTCTATTCTTTCTCTCTAAGTTTTGCTGTAGATTTGTCATCTGTCTTTGGACCACCTCACCGTAACAGATACTTCAGTATTTGTCTCCATGAACTCTGATACTGTACCTTGATTTGTCTTGTTATAAATCGCCTAAGTGTTGACATCGTGAACTCCAGCATACTCTTTATCCTGTGACTTGTCGACATAGAGCATTTGTGACTTTGCTATTTGAGGACTTTGCTATATGGGTATTTTAGGAGTATGCGATATGGCATAATTCTGACTTCACGATATGGCCTTTTGAGGACTTCACGATCTAGCATTTTTTAGGACTTCGCGATCTAGCCTTTTTGAGGACTTCACGATCTAGTACATTTTAGACTTTACGATCTCAACACTTCACGACATGTGTCTTGAAGACTTCACGACATAGTTCATTTCAGACTATGCGATCTCAGCACTTCACGACATGGACTTTGAGGACTTCATGTTAGGCTCAAGACATGCCTGAATACCACTATTAACAAGCCTACACTATGTGACTATGTCACACTACATGACCTAGTGATTTCTATCACTGGGATATAGTATAGGTCTCTAAATGTACTTGTCTTGTTCTCATGAACATTAGCTTGATCATGTATGCTCAAAGATATAATGAGCTTAGTAAAGTTTCTTGCATCTAGATTGTATATAGGCCATTGAATAATTATCCTGGTAGAAGTTCAGAAGTGTTCATGCAGCAGGATAAAGATAAATAAGGCTATGAAGAAATAAGTTGCAGAAATTTGTCTAAGGCATTATATAGCAAAGTCAGAAGAAAGCTATGTCGTGAAGTCACCAATATCCATGTCGTGAAGTACTATATCGCATAGTCCATTTTGTACTATGTCGAGAAGTCTTCAAGACACATGTCGTGAAGTGTTGAAGTCAGCAAAGTCAAAGGAGCCTAGATCGTGAAGTCTTCAAATGACCTATGTCGCATAGTCTTCAAATGAACTATGTCGCATAGTCTTCAAATGAACTATGTCGCATAGTCTTCAAATGAACTATGTCGCATAGTCTTCAAATGACCTATGTCGCAAAGTCGTCAAAGGCTATATCGCGAAGTCCTCACAAGTGAGATCGCGAAGTCAGGAATGAAGTGGAGTTCACGATATCAACACTTAGCCGTTTATAACAAGACAAATCAAGGTACAGAACCAAGAATCAAAAGAGACAAATACTGGAGCATTTGTTCTGGCAAGGTGGTCCAAAGAACAGATGGCAAATCTACAGCTAAACTTGGAGAGAAAGATAAGAGACAAGCAGCTACAGAAACGGGAAAGACTCCGAAAAGCAGGTGGTCCTTCCTGACACAGTTAACGTCTTATGGCAGAACAAGTTGGACTTTCAGCAAGGGGTAACTGTGTAAAAATAGGTGTGTGCACTAGTTTGTATAGGGCTTATATATATGATGCACACCCTATTGTTAGTTGTAAGAGAGATACACATAGTTATTTTACTAAGCTCTTTTCTCTGTAAGCAAGCAAGTTCAAACTGTTCTTGTTTAGAAGCCAGAAATTCGATTGTGAATTTCTTGGAAAGCTGTAGTATTTAATTTGCTTATACAAAGTAGATTAAAGTGATTGTGTGTGTTATTTACTTTCTGCATATTACATATCATAATCATATACAGTCTGTTACTTAGTTATCAAGAATCGAAAAATATATCAAACTATCCATTCACCCCCCCCTCTGTCTAGTTTCTAGTAGTATTCATTTCTAACAAGTGGTATCAGAGCGTAGGCTGTTAACGTACAAACAGGAAAAGATCAAGAATGAGTTCACAGAAACTAAGCAGTATCAAGATTCCTCCCTTTAACAAGGAGCACTACAGTTTATGGAAGAAGAAGATGTTGCTTTTCATCAAAGCTTCTAACCCCATGTATTTAGATATTCTAAAGCATGGTCCCTTCATTCCAATGATCGAGATTGGTGAAACAACCATTGGCACTGAGATTGTACCAGCAAAACATGTGCCCAAAGATCCCTCAAAATACACTGATCCTGAAAAAGAAAAAGTTGCACTGGATGGACATCTTCAACTTATCATTTGTGAATCTATGGACTTCAACATGTATGGCACTGTTGCTCATTGTACTAGTGCCAAGAAGATGTGGGATCTTATAGAAGTGCTCTGTGAAGGAACTACTGAAGTAAGAAAGAACAAGAAGCAGATTCTTGTTTCACAATATGAAGCCTTCATGGCTCAGCCAAAAGAGGGAATCACAGAAGTGTTTGAGAGATTCAACAAGCTGATAAACGAGCTCAAACTCTATGACAAACACTATGAAACAGAAGAGCTCAATATGAAGTTTTTACTAACTCTTCCAGATCACTTGGAACCAAGAATCTCTTCCCTTAAAGAAAGAGATCTAACAAAGATTGGTTTTGATGTGTTATATGGTGTTTTGAAGACATATGAGTTGGAGCTGTTTCAAAAGAGATCTATTCAAGCAAAGCAAGGATTAGTGGCTAATACCTCCTGTGCACTTATTGCTGACAACCTAAGTCAAAGAATGGACTCTCTTAAAGTCAGTCAAGTGAAGATTGAGGAACTGGAAGTTGAAGACACTGGTGATGAGGTCCAGGTCATCTATGATTTGCCTGAGGAAGATGAGTTTTACAGCATGGAGGAACTGGACAAAATGGAAAACAAATCTTTTGCTTATATGGCTAGGAGGTATCCTAACATAAGGTTTAAAAGAAAGCAGCCATTCAGGTCCAAGTTCAATACTGGAAACACTGGTGGATCTAGTGGCTCAAACACCTTCAATAAAGGAAAAGGGATTGCTGGTGCTGCTAAGGGTGGATACAAGACAAGAAGTGTGGATAGGACCAAAATAAGATGCTATAACTGCAATGAACTTGGGCATTTTGCCACTGAGTGCAAAAAGCCTAAACAAGTCAAGAAGGACAAAGCATACTTAGAGCTTGAAGCTAAGTATGAGGCTCTACTCAAGAAACAACAGGGCAAAGCTTTTATTGCTGAGGGAAAATGCTGGGATGACTCTGATGAAGAAGAAGATCAAGAGTACTCAAACTATGCCTTGATGGCATTTTCTGATGATGGTGATTCAAGTCAGGTACCCATTCTTACTTCTCTTGATATGACTCCCCTTCAATATAAGCAAACTGTTGAAGATATGAGCACTGAGATGTTTAATATTCATACTAGCATGTTAGTAGCTAATGAAGAAATTGATAGACTAACTGCTAAGAATGTTGAGCTTACAGAAAAGAATGAGAAGCTTGAGTTAATGGTTGTGAACCTGGATGGTTTGAAAAAGGAGGTTGAATATCTTAAAAACAAAGTGATTTGTGCTGAGCAAATAGAGAAAGCCCTTAGAGAACAAATTGCTGAAACTGAACTGAAACTAAGAAGCTTCAAAAACTCCTCTGAACTTATTCAAACCTACCACAAGGAACACACTGAAGACTGCAAGGTTGGAGTTGGTTTTGACTATGATAATGACAAGGGAAGGAAGAAGGTCAAGGGCAAAGGAAAGGAAACTTTTACAAACAAAAATGCCCCAACCATACTGTCAAGTGTTGAACAGCCCATCTTCAGAAAGAGTGCTGTTGAGTTTGATGAGGAACTACTGATCATCAAGCAACAACTTCTTGAAGAAGATGAGGCTGCTAAGAACACTTCTTCCTTTCCTGAACCTGTCAATCAGAAAGAGACCAAAGACAATCTTGTCAAGAGTCCTAAAGCAAAGAAAGAAGTTGTTAAGAAAAGGAAACAAAACAGAAATGGTAAAGTTGGTGTTAACAAAGGAAACAACTATGCTTATGTGCCAAATGCTCCCAGGAAACAATGTCAAAAATGCCTATCTGTTAATCATTTGACTCATAAGTGTAGTAAGCCTGATATTGTTGAAGTTGACAACCTGAGTAACCATTCTGCTAGCATAAACTCTAGTCATGATTCCTTCTGTGGTAAGCCAAACTGCATGACATGCTATGTGACTGTGATTGCTAACTGTTTATCTCTTAAACATAAACTTGACTCTGCACAATCTGGTGAATCACACACACATATGCATTCTCATAGGACAGGGTCCCCAATCAGGGTTGAGAGGGTGAAAACTTCATGTGAGCCTAAGAGCGTAAACTCCAAAGCCACAGAAAAAGTGAAGTCTCCTACTATGAGAAATGCAATTTATGACAGAAGAATTATTAATCAAAATGTTTCTAAATCAAATGGACCCTACCAAGTGTGGGTACCAAAAACAACTTAGTCATTTTGTGAATGCAGGGCAACAGGAATAAAAGAGTCATATGGATCTTGGACAGTGGATGCTCAAGTCACATGACTGGTGATATAGCCCTGCTATCACATTTTGAGGAAAAGGCTGGCCCATCAGTAACCTTTGGAAATGACAACATTGGTTATACAATGGGATATGGCAATGTTAAATCTGGAAATGTCATTATTGAAGATGTAGCATTTGTTGAAGGACTGAAGCACAATCTCTTGAGTATTGGACAATTCACCAACAGAGGTTTCAAAGTGGAATTTGATGAAGACCTTTGTTCAATCTCAAAAAGGGAAAGTGGTGAAGTTGTTCTAACTGGTGTGAAGAAAGGAAGCTTGTTTGTAGCAAATCTCAAAGCTGCAGATAAGGGAGAAATCTGCTGTTTCTACACTAAAGCCACAAATGAGGAATTCTGGCTATGGCACAAGAAGCTGTCTCACTTGAATGTTCAGGCAATGAACTCTCTAACCAAGAGAGAACTTATCAGGGATTTGCCTGCCTTGGAGTTTGTGCAAGATGGAGCTTGTGAAGCTTGTCAGAAAGGAAAAATTAAAAGATCCAGTCACAAGAACAAATTGCTCAATACAAATTCAAAACCTCTGCAGCTAATTCACATGGACTTATTTGGCCCTGTGAATGTAATGTCCCTCTCCAAGAAGAAATATGCTCTAGTAATGGTAGATGACTATTCAAGATATACTTGGGTGGAATTCCTATTCTCCAAGGATGAAGCACCCCAAGTCATAATAGAGCATATCAAGAGAGTTGATAAAGAAGCACAAAGCACTGGCTCCTCTGTAGTTGCTTTGAGAAGTGATAATGGGACTGAGTTCAGAAATTCAACACTGTATGAGTTTTGCAAAGATAAAGGAATTTCTCAACAATTCTCAGCTCCTAGAACACCTCAACAAAATGGAGTAGTTGAGAGAAAGAATAGAACTCTCATTGAGGCTGCAAGGACAATGCTGCTGGATGCAAAGCTACCCACTAGCTTTTGGGCTGATGCTGTTAACACAGCATGCTATGTGCAAAATAGAACATTAATCAATAAGAAGTCTGGCAAAACTCCTTACTCATTAATGACTAGAAAAAGAGCATCCTTCAAGCACCTGCATGTGTTTGGAAGCAAGTGCTTTGTGATGAAAGATACCTCTGAGCATGTTGGAAAATTTGATGCCAAGGCATTTGAAGGTATCTTCATTGGATACTCTCTGGAAAGGACAGCATACAGAGTGTTTGTACCTGAGCAACACAAAGTCATGGAAAGCATGGATGTTACCTTTGATGACAAGAAAACTCCTGGACTGAAAACAAGTGATCAAGACAGTGTGCCATTGAGATTTGAGAATCAAGGTTATCTTGAGGATTCTGAAAGTGAAGATGAACCCCCTGTTCAAACTGTTCTAGAGAATGAAATCCTTGAAGTTGACAATCTTCTTCAAACACCTGTGCAAGGGTTCACAAACACAGGGGGAGAAGAAGAGAATGCACCTTTCAACCAAAATGAGCTTGGAACAGATCAAGGAAATGAACAGGGGCACACAAGGAAATGGGACAGAGCCCACACTAGGGATCAAATCATTGGAGATCCTAGTGAGGGAGTTAGAACAAGAAGGGCAACATTAAATACATGTCTGTATAGCTGCTTTCTGTCACAAGAGGAACCTAAATTAATTGAAGAAGCTTTGAAGAACTCTGATTGGATTGTTGCCATGCAAGAAGAGTTGAATCAATTTGAGAACCTCCAAAAGGAAAGAATGTTATTGACACCAAATGGGTGTTCAGAAACAAGATGGATGAAGAAGGAGTGGTAATAAGAAACAAAGCAAGGCTGGTTGCCAAAGGATATTGTCAGCAAGAAGGCATTGACTATGATGAGACATTTGCACCTGTAGCTAGACTGGAAGCCATCAGAATCTTCCTGGCTTTTGCAGCTCACTCAGATTTTAAGGTGTATCAAATGGATGTGAAAAGTGCATTTCTCAATGGTGATCTTGCTGAAGAAGTCTATGTGTCTCAACCACCTGGCTTTAAAAATGAAGACTTCCCAAACTTTGTGTATAGACTGCTCAAGGCACTCTATGGACTCAAACAGGCACCAAGAGCCTGGTATGAAACTCTATCTCAATTCCTTCTTGAGCATCAATTTACCAGGGGTACAATTGACAAAACCCTATTCTTCAAGAAGCATGGAAATGATATCATTCTTGTTCAAATCTATGTGGATGATATCATCTTTGGCTCTTCAAATGAAAAACTCTGTGAAAAGTTCTCTAAGTTGATGCAAAGCAAATATGAGATGAGTATGATGGGAGAGTTAACCTACTTTCTAGGCCTGCAAGTACATCAAAGGGAGGATGGCATCTTTATAAACCAATCTAAGTATGTCAAGGATCTTTTAAAGAAATATGGTTTAGAAGAGTCATCCCCAGCCAAAACTCCTATGTCTACTGCAATCAAGCTGGATGAAGACAAGAAAGGCAAGAGAGTTGATATCAAGGTCTATAGAGGAATGGTTGGATCCTTACTCTATCTCACAGCTAGTAGGCCAGACATCATGTTTGCCACATGCCTCTGTGCAAGGTTCCAGTCTGATCCCAAGGAATCTCACATGATGGCTATCAAAAGAATCTTCAAGTATCTAAAGGGGACTCCTAATCTTGGGCTATGGTATCCAAAGGGCACTGGGTTCAACCTAGTTGGTTACACAGATTCTGATTATGCTGGATGCAGAATTGACAGAAAGAGCACCTCTGGAAGCTATCAATTCCTAGGTCAAAGGTTAGTGTCCTGGTTTAGTAAGAAACAACAGTCCACAGCAACATCCACAGCTGAGGCTGAATACATTGCTGCTGGAAGTTGCTGTGCTCAATTGCTTTGGATTAGAAATCAACTCATTGATTATGGGCTAGTGTTAGAACACATTCCTCTAATGTGTGACAATACTAGTGCAATATCCATAGTTGCCAATCCTGTTAATCATTCTACTACAAAGCACATTGAGATCAGGTACCATTTCATTAGGGAACATGCTACAAATGGTACCATAGAAGTCTCTTATGTTCCCACTGAGAAACAATTAGCTGACATATTTACTAAACCTCTGAATGAAGCAGTCTTCAACAGACTTGTGAGTGAAATTGGAATGCTCAATCCTTCATTTAGTTGCTCTAAGTAAGTATACCAGTAAATTGTTGCAGCAGTAAATTTTCACTGTATTTAAATGCTCTATTTGTTTGGAGTGAAAATTAGCTGAGATATGATTTATAAATATTTCAGTATTTTACTGCATATTTTTCAAAATCACATTTGTTGGTAAAGTTGTGAGCTTTTAAGGCATCTCTATATAGATGATTTTCAGAGTTCACGACACAGTTCAAATTAAACAGACTTATATCGCAAACTGTTGAGATTGTGAGACTTCGCGATATAGTTCATTTCATGAGTTTGCGACATAGTTCATTTTATGACTTCGCGACTTAGAATAACTATATCGACAAGTCCCCACACTTGACAGAATTTTGATTTAAATTTATTTTATTTCAAATTTGATAAAAGTCTGACAATTTGCTTAAAATTCCTAAAAGAGAGCTTTAGCCAGGGTATTTCTACTATATCGCAAAGTCTCCCCAATCCTTTCATCTTGAGGACTTTGCGACATAGTTCATTTTTGAGACTATGCGATATACTGTGCAAGACTTTGCGGTACAGGCCATTTTTGACTTCGCGACATACAAATAGACTATACACATTCATAACCCCATATCGCAGTGTCTCTATCATATAAATACCTTTTCTAACCGTTCACAACTTTTCATCTTGTCTATTGCTCTCAAACTCTCAAACCTAAGCACAAATTCTCTACTCTCTTTTTCACTCTCACTCTCGAAATGGCACCCAAATCTCAAACAGTATCATCCCCAATCCCTTTAACCATTCCCAAAGAAACCAATCTTCTCACCATTCCATCTGAGGCTGAGGCTAACCCCAGGTACAAGTGTTTTGTACGGTTCTTGAACACTTCCTACCTACGCCAAGCCCTAACCCTGAACCCTACCTTATATGTCGATGTGTTGGAAGGATTCTGGAGAACGGCGTTGGTATCAACAATGGCTAGGGAAGATGGAACCTCATTCCAGGAGGTTAGCTGTTCAATTGGAGGCAAACACTTTCAATTTGGTGAAAGGGAAATCAATGAAGCTTTGGGGTTCAAGGTGGAAGGTCATGACCAAGAAGCTACAGATGCTCAAATCATAGAATTCATGACCTTCATTCAGTATGCTGATGAGATAGATACTGGAAAGCTGAATAAGAAGTTTGTGAGAAGGGAGTGGTCATTTCTGTTTGACGCACTCCAGAAGGTGTTTCTCTGCAGGAAGACAGGATGGGACCATATCAGTCACATTGCTGTGAAGCTAGCCTACTCCTTGGCCAACAACCAGGAGATCAATGTGGGAGCCATAATTCTCAAAGAATTGACTCAGAGGCTAGGCAGGACCATTCGTGGTAGAGGTAATGACATCTTTTACCCTCGTTTCCTTCAAGTTATTTTAAATTTTCTTGATGCAAATGTCCATCTATTGGAGGGTATAGATAACAGTAAAATGGCTTATTCCAAGTCCATGTCCAAAGTACTATTTGGCTCATTGGACACAAGGAATCAAGTGGATGTGATTCTAAGTGTGACCAAGCATATGCAGGACACATTTGAGTCTTATCCACTTGATAAGCCAATATACCATGCACTTTCCTGGACAGGGGAGGCCGAGACTGAAGGAGCTACACAGTCTAACCCCAGCCTTCCCATCCCATCCAGCAACCCCACTGCAAACAGTCCCATAGAAGCTAGGCAACCAAGTGCATCAATCTCTCAAAAGGTTGGTGTTACTAAAAAGAAGTCAAAGAAGAGAGCCCTAGAAGTAATAAATGAATCTGTAGAGTTAGCTAGTGAGAATCCTGAGTCACCTCTCACCAGACAAAAGAAGAAATCCAAATCTAAACCTACCACTGGATCCTCCCAACAGGATTCAGATGTGGAAAAAGGGGTACACCTGTTACTGTCCATGGCCTCCCAACAGGTCATTGGCATTGAAAAGAGCAGCCTCCCCACTGCATCTTGTACAGAGTCTGCACAGGGTCAAGACCTCACTCTTGACCCTAGGAGTGATAAGGCTGATAATACACAGAGTGGAGAGCACATCACTGTTGAAACTCCTCCTATTTCTCAGGGGGAGTTGCCACAATCTAATCTAAACCCCACTTCTCTCTCAGATTCTTCCATAAAAATTTCTTCTGAACAAGAGAGTCATTCAAATGACAATCTTGCCTTTGATCAATCACAATTCTCTCCTGTGATTGAGCCAATTTCAAGTGACATGGTGCATGACACTATGCTCACCACCCAGGAACCACATTTAGTTGGTCAGGGAATGCATGCTGGGGCATATCCTAATGACACCAACACAAACATGGAGGATTCACCAGTTTTCACTGGAGACTCTGTGCCAAATTCTCCCATTCTTAGGGATGTGGAACTGTCTTCACAGACAAATAGGGCTAATGTTGTAACACATCCCATTTCAATGGAGACAACATTAGACCCTACAGTCATTCCAAGGCTGGAGGAGACTCAAAATCTTACCTCTCATGAAGTGCCAAGCACTAGCTCTCACTTGGCTCAGGCCACAATCAATGAATGGCTGAAACCTGTGCAACATGACAGGGCTTCAGGATCATCATCTGTGCTACCACAATTGACGGAAGAAGAATTACAGGATCTTCATGTGGCACAGATTGATGAGATCTCTAGGATTGCTCAACATCTCCTCACTGCAAATCTCCCAAATTCTGACTATGAGGCTATTCTTCTCACTCATAAGGAGGATGTTGAAGCACAACAGGACAAAATTGTGGATGAAGCCCAGCAAGCTGGAAATGTGGATGCTTGGCTGGATGGCAAAAGGATAGTCAAGCTTAAGGAGGCTCTAGCTTTTCTCAGGGAGGACTATCTTACATCCTTGGGGTCAAATGCCAAAGGTCTCTCTCCTGCTGAAATCTATAATGCAATTAATGATGTCTACAAGAGCCAACTTAAGGCTATGCATTTTCTTGGGAAGGGTCTTCAGTCAGAAATCTCCACCATTCAGGAAGAAACAGCTCATTCTAATGCTCAACTCAAGAACTGTTTTCTTTCAAGCTTTCCCAAGGTAGATGGCATTCTTAAGGAAGTCCAGAAAACTGCCTCAAATGTCACCACAATGGACTGCACCCTAGCTATGGTTTCAGATAATATGAAGAAGCTCTCTACCAAGCTAGACAATCAGGTGCAGGCCAATATCAACTCAAACTCCATGCTTACAGTACTCTGGAAGAATCAGTATGGGAACAAGCTTGTTGATGAGGTTCCTATTTCTGATATCTCCAAGTTTGAATTCTCCAAACTCAAGGATCAATCCCTTAACTCCTTCAAATCTCAACAACTTTTCTCAAAAGTGGACAGCTTGGAAAGAGAGGTAGCTGAACTGAAAGCAGAAAACAAAGGACTATCTCACTCCTTGGAGCAGCTTAATGCTAAGATGGATGATCAAACCAACTCCACTTCTAACATTTTGTTGGTGCAACAACAAATGATGACCTCAATGATGAGACATATGAACCTGCCTATCCCTGGGGAAGCTCAAGACATCTTGTCTGATTCCAAGCCTAAGGGGGAGAAAGAAAAGGAGGTCATTCTGAAAAAGAAAGGGGGAGTACCTGCCAAGCAACAGAAGCTTAAGGGCAAAATTTCTGAAGAAACAATAAAGCCAATAATTCTTCCCCCTGTAGAGGTCATCAGTGCAGAAGGTCAAAAGAGCACTATTTCAACCACCTTCTATCCATCCACAATGCCTAAAGATATCTCAACTCCTCAACCTGCTCAACCTACTTCCAATGCTCAACCTGCCAAAGCTACAACAATCACAGAGGCCAAGCTACAGGAAGTTGCCAATTCTCACATCTATCATGATGAGGCCTTCCTGGAGTTTCTGAAAGCCACCTACAGAGATGCACAAGAAGATGCAAGGACTTACAGAATGAAGCTCAAGGAAAACATTAAGTACTTCACAGTTGCAGTAAGGAAAATCAAGGATGTCCATCTAAGAGAGATAATCATGGTGTGCAAGGACAACTGCTTGTGGCACCTAGCTTTTCAAACTCTAGAGAAACTGAGATTCACTGAGCTGTCAACAATAATGGACTTAATAGAAAAAGGTGGGGCTAACAACAAGAGACTGTTTGATGACTTGAAGATGGATCAAGATCAAAGACTGCCTGAGGTTATCTCAAAGCCAAAGACAATAATCTTCCAAAGTCTATCTCAAGACAGCAGCATTGACCAGTTGGTGATCCCTTCAGATTTGACAAGAAAGAATAATGCAAAGATCAACCAGGTGCTGCAAATGCTAAGAGCCAAGAGGGGAGTCAGGACAGCTGAGGAACTAGAGATGATTCACACTCTACAATCTTTTCTGATTCATGGAGTCATTCCTGAATCTGTCAAAGAAAAGAGCAAAAAGAAGGATGGAGATGATGATGATGATAAGGAGAAAACCTATGAAAGGAGATCTCAGTCAAGGAGAGATAAGGAAAGGAGCAAATACTCAAAGAAATCAAAGGATGCTGATGATAGCAAGAGGGATGACAAGGGGGCAAAGGAATCAGTTAAGAAAACAAGAAGTGGAATTCAGCAAGTCAAGGACATTGCTAGTAGTACTTTAACCAAAACACAAGACTCTAAGTCTAGGGTGGGTACTATTAGTAATGATCCTCCAAAATCATTATCTAAGACTTCTGAACCTGAATTGCTACAGAAGAAAGATGAAGCCACAAAAGGAATATCAAGAAAACACTTCCACAAGGTCACAGCCAGTGGAGTGTTACAGTGGATGAAGGGGAAGGGAGTGAAGCTACTTCCAAGTGATGTGGCACTGAAGACTAATTCTCCCTGCTCCACAAAGCTACCTCAAGTAAAGCATATGAAGATCAAGAGGGCAGCTAAGAGGACAAGGATAACAAAGAAGAATGGGGTAATCACTAATGTTGTAGGGATCAAAGTGCTTCCTCTTGATGAAGACTATGATGAAGATGCCCTAGCATTCTTGAGAGCTCAAAGAATCTTTGAAGTCAAGGTGAAGCTAGATCATCTAGAGATCAAGTACACTGATGGAAGAGAGAAGGTTATGAAGCAAGGAGGCTGGCAACATTTCTATAAATATGAGCTTGAAAGGATAAATGTCTTACTGAATTTTGAAGAAAAGGAAGAAAGGACATGGAAAATAGATGTTGCCAGGTTCTTGAAAATGCATGCTGATTATGAAGAAAACCTAAGGAAAGAGAATGAAGAAAAGAGGTGTCAGAAAGAGAAGGAGATGGCTGAGATGGATGAAAGAGCAAAGGAGCTGAGGAAGAAAGGGCTGTGCAGGGTAAAGCAAAATCCTTATACTGTGGAGTACAAAAATCTTTATGGAGGAAAAAGCAAGATAAGGATGGAGTTTATACATTCTTATGTGGAAAGTGCCCTCAGAACAGCAGCTGAAGATCTAAAGGATTCTCCTCTCATTGAAGAAATGATTGCTAGAGATGAAATTCTAATGGCCATCTCTGAAATAAAGAAGAATGAAGAAATAAGGAAGAAGAAGGTCTATGATGATTTCTTAGAGAAACAACTGGAAACAGAAGCTATGTAGCTCAAGGAAAATTCTGTAAGCCTAAAATTCTAAGTTGTTATCAAACTCTGTGCTTAACTGTATCTTCCTTTATATCTGTTCTTTTTATGTTAGTTAGGCTTGTTATCAGACATGAAATTGTGCCTAAGGGTCTTACTCACAATTTGGGGGAGATTGTTAGGCTCAAGACATGCCTGAATACCACTATTAACAAGCCTACACTATGTGACTATGTCACACTACATGACCTAGTGATTTCTATCACTGGGATATAGTATAGGTCTCTAAATGTACTTGTCTTGTTCTCATGAACATTAGCTTGATCATGTATGCTCAAAGATATAATGAGCTTAGTAAAGTTTCTTGCATCTAGATTGTATATAGGCCATTGAATAATTATCCTGGTAGAAGTTCAGAAGTGTTCATGCAGCAGGATAAAGATAAATAAGGCTATGAAGAAATAAGTTGCAGAAATTTGTCTAAGGCATTATATAGCAAAGTCAGAAGAAAGCTATGTCGTGAAGTCACCAATATCCATGTCGTGAAGTACTATATCGCATAGTCCATTTTGTACTATGTCGAGAAGTCTTCAAGACACATGTCGTGAAGTGTTGAAGTCAGCAAAGTCAAAGGAGCCTAGATCGTGAAGTCTTCAAATGACCTATGTCGCATAGTCTTCAAATGAACTATGTCGCATAGTCTTCAAATGAACTATGTCGCATAGTCTTCAAATGACCTATGTCGCAAAGTCGTCAAAGGCTATATCGCGAAGTCCTCACAAGTGAGATCGCGAAGTCAGGAATGAAGTGGAGTTCACGATATCAACACTTAGCCGTTTATAACAAGACAAATCAAGGTACAGAACCAAGAATCAAAAGAGACAAATACTGGAGCATTTGTTCTGGCAAGGTGGTCCAAAGAACAGATGGCAAATCTACAGCTAAACTTGGAGAGAAAGATAAGAGACAAGCAGCTACAGAAACGGGAAAGACTCCGAAAAGCAGGTGGTCCTTCCTGACACAGTTAACGTCTTATGGCAGAACAAGTTGGACTTTCAGCAAGGGGTAACTGTGTAAAAATAGGTGTGTGCACTAGTTTGTATAGGGCTTATATATATGATGCACACCCTATTGTTAGCTGTAAGAGAGATACACATAGTTATTTTGCTAAGCTCTTTTCTCTGTAAGCAAGCAAGTTCAAACTGTTCTTGTTTAGAAGCCAGAAATTCGATTGTGAATTTCTTGGAAAGCTGTAGTATTTAATTTGCTTATACAAAGTAGATTAAAGTGATTGTGTGTGTTATTTACTTTCTGCATATTACATATCATAATCATATACAGTCTGTTACTTAGTTATCAAGAATCGAAAAATATATCAAACTATCCATTCACCCCCCCCTCTGTCTAGTTTCTAGTAGTATTCATTTCTAACACTTCACGACATAGCTCATTCTGACTTCACGATATGGAGACTTAGACAAATTTCTGCAACTTATTTCTTCAAGGCCTTATTCACATCCTGCTGCATGAACAATTTGAACTTTTACCAGGACAATTATTCCATGGCCTATGTACATTCTAGGTGCAAGAAACTTACTAAGCTCATTATAAACTTGAGCATACAGAATAAAACTAAGTACATGAAAACAAGACAAGTACAATAGAGACCTATACTATATCCCAGTGATAAACTTCACTAGGTCAGGTCATGTACAGTGACATAGTCACAAGATGTAGGCTTGTTAATAGTGGTATTCAGACATGCCTTGAGCCTAACAGGTTCTTATTAGTTTGGTGGACAGGGACCGGACCAAAATTTTGGATAAGCTCACCCTTATGCGTATTATACATAAGGATATAATAATTGATGGTTTAACAATTATTTACTGATTAAAACTGCCCAGAAACTAAAAAGAGAAGATAACGGCAAATTTTTAAGTTGAGAAATTTATTAAATTTAGGAAATCTACTTATTTTTTAATTAAATTATCAAAATACCTTTAGTTTTGGAATATAATTCTACTAACAATTAAATACACTTTTTAATATTAGATTCAATGGTTATTATATATTTATTCTATGATCTAGCGATCCTTATTATTTTGAGAATTCTATTCAATTTACAATTTAGAAACATATTTGGTTTATATTATTAAAATATATTTTTAATATTTGAATATAATTCTACTAACAATCAAATACACTTTTTAAAATTAGATATAATGGTTCTTATTTATCTATTATAAAATCAACAATCCTTATTAGTTTAGTGGTATGTGGACCAAAATTTTGGATATTAATGTTTAATATTAATAATATTATATAAGATAAATATGTGATTAAAAAGTTTTAAAAATAATTATAACGCCGCCGCGGCTTTAACAACTAGTTTTAGTAAAGACGGAATAGAAGTACAATTTTACTGAAATTATATTTAACCTATCACTTTACTCTTCTATCAACGGACTTTGCATTTGACGATGAATTTGGGTTTGTAATGAATTGCAGTTGTGCTAGCTTTAGGAATTTTTTGATTTCTTGTGTTGATTCCGACTATGGTTTGAGGGCTTGTGGACATAGTTTAATTATTAATCTTGATTTAAGCTAAAAATATGGTTTCTGTGAGATTATGGATGATTTTTCTTTGAATTTTGATGATTTTAAGAAAGTTGTGATGAGTGAAATTAATTGTATTAGCTTGTACATTTTGATAAGATGTACTCCTACAGCTCTTACGTTTGTGACTCCTCGTGGTCATTTTGACATGATTGTACAAGTTTTGACATGTTTTTACTCTAGACGGTCATATAGATTGGAAGATAGGAACACGAATTCACCCCAAAAAGAGTTTATGTTGGCTATTGTGTGCGTTACTGTTGGGTATCTTGGGATACTAGTGATTAAGACACATGACTGGATTCTTTTGGGTTTTGTGAAATTATTGTATTTCAATATTGAGCTGACATCCGAGTTATGGTCGTCCATCTTTGGTTGTCCTAAAGTACGAATCCTGACTAACCATGATTTAATAATGTTTGTCATGCTATTAATTGTGGCAAGCACTGGGTACGGACGTGGGCTTTCAATATTGGGAAAATTTCTGATCTTTACATTATCTTAGATCATCTTCAACTCATGACACTAAAATAATGTCATTAGAGCAAATTCAACAATGTCCTACTTGGTTACTTATAAATATTATATAATAATGTGTCCTAGTGATTTAGGGATTTGATTTCTTGTAGGAACTCCAACAACATTACTTATATCCATTCCCTATTATTATTATAATAATATATTTGAAAAGAGAGAGAAAAAGAGTGGAAGAAAGAGAGAGAAAAGTAATGTAGAAAAGGAGGGAAGTGAATTTTTTATTCATGGAAATTAAATAGGTAATGACTAGTGGTTACCTATTAATAGGTAATGAGATGGATGTCTTAGTGATTTAGATAACCACTAGGACCTTGTTGGAGCATCATTTTTTGCTAGATTACTTATATTTGAGCTTAGGACATGATATAAGTAAGCTCTTGGACTTGCTCTTATAACATTATTTTGCTGTAAAAAACACTATTTATAAAATGTATTCCAACTCATTTACACTGTAATTTGACACTAAAAGGAATCTTTCACATTAAAATTGGAATATTCTAACTTTTTCTTTTATTTTTATATTGTCAATAAAATCTAAAGTTGAAAAGTACAAAAGAATAAGTTCAATACAAGAAAAAACTTGTTTTATTAACAAACATAAGGATATAGTGGGAATTATGAAAATCACCAAATTTGGTGTCAAAAGATCACCAAATGTACTTTTATCACCAAATTTGGTGACCCAAAACTCATTTGGTGTCATTTGGTCACTATTTTAGTGTTGCATTGAAGTTATTTTGACACTATATACATCACTATTATGGTGATTTAGTGTTGGGTGGAGTTGCTCTTAGTTGTGAACAAGGTTGGTGAAACAACCTCAGGGATAACAACCAACATAAGTGCGGAAGCAGGTTGCTTCTGAATCAAAACGAAACAGGAAGCTGAGATCTATTACAATGATAAGTGGGTCTCTCAAAGATTGCAGGCTTAGGGAGATCATAGGGAGTGACAACATGAATTGAACAAAATCCCTATCAACAAAGTATGAGAATTGGTTCCTGCACCAAAAGATAGAACAGTCATTGGTGTCCAATGGGTGTTTAAGAACCTACCACTCAACTATAAACTCATTTATTGTAGCCATTAATGTTACATGATGATTTGAATTTAAGTATTCCGTTAAGTTTTTTTTGATTCCGTTAAAACAACACGCCAACGTGGACAAACTTGCTAATGTGTTAAGTTGACATGTCATTTATATATATATATTAACCCGATTGTATATATAACTAGAGTGCTCAACGACTGAAATTTGTTGTAATCTCTCCTCAAACAACATACTTCAGTCTTTGAGCACTCTAGTTTAGCCTCCAAAATTTTGATTCTTCACAGTCTTATCAATCTCAAGGTCTTGAACTAATTTTTTTGCTTCATACTTTGTCTCTAATACAACCTTATCATACCACAAAAAAACTTGCAATACTTATTCTTGTCTTTGTAAAATGGGCATGTATAAAATTTCAACCCTTAGTTCTTGGTTTGGAGGAAATCCAAATTGGAGCTTCAACGTCAAAATAACAACGTACGACTTCTGCACATCGAGCTTGAGAATCAATTGAAGAAGAGGACACCATAAAAGCCATTGAATTCAAGAAATAAATTTAACCCTAGTTTTTATCCCCAATTTGATTTGAAAGGAGATTAGACCCGTTATTTAAATATACAATCGGGTTAATATAAATAATTATAAAAATGTCAACGGAATCAAGAAAAGTTCAACGGAATGCTTAAATTCAAATCAGCATGTAATGTTAGTGGCTACAATAAATCAGTTTATAGTTGAGTGATAGGTTTCTAAACACACAAATAGTTGAGTGACAAAAAAAATCATTTTCCCATTTGAAAATAGTGTAATTTTTACACAATTTTGACATAAAATCACACCTTAATAGTATAACGGGTTAGAAATGCTCTGAATGAAAATAAATTTTAATTTATCACAAACAGAGCTTAAAATTAAACAAAATTATAAACTTTAATCCTTCATAATTGTATATATATATTGTGAATATCTAAAACCTGAAGAAGAAAAGCTTTGAGATGAAAACTAACTTTTCATTCATATGAAATGTTTGTTACAGATTTACAGAATAGAAATGAACTTTAACTTCTAAACTATATAAATAACAACTTTGTGGCGGGAAAAGTAGTTACAAAACTAGTTTGACTATTGACTATTATTATTTACAAGTAGTGTAGAAATTGTATTTAAGTAATATCTCCAACACCCCCCCCCCCCCCCGGAAGTTGGAGGGTGAAGCATGAACACCCAACTTGGAAAGGATCGAACGATGTTGAATTCCAGTTGTTAGGAATATGTTGTTCTTGATGATAATTATAAAAACACTTAGTAGATTTTGTATTAAGTCATTTTGTAACTGTCAACGAAATGGCATGCTTTGCAGTGTTTCGTTGACAGGAAGCTCATCAACGAAATGAGTGATGTAGCAATTGCACTGTACAATACTTCACAGTTTGATATGCAATTTGTTGTATGTATTAGATAGGTTTTTCTGAGTCATGTTGACTAAGTACTAGATAGGCAAAATAGGTTGGTGAATTGTAAATATATTATGCCATGTAATTTTGCCTAAGTGAAGACATGTCAACGGTATGAAGATTACTCTATCAACGGTATGAAGATTAGTCTGTCAACGGAATGAAGATTACTCTATCAACGAAACGAGGAATACACCATCAACGAAATGAAGAATAAAGCTATCAACGAAACACATCTCCATGCCATCAACGAATCACTATTACTTTTTGAATAGTTGACAAAGTGATAGTGACAGTTTACTGAACAGATCTAAAGGAGATATGGAAGTGTACTGTGCATTGGAAGCCATCTAAATGGTTACTGGAAATAAGGAAACATTCCAATTTCCAATAAGGCTCTTGGGAATGATCATAATAAGCGTGAAGACAAAAGCAAGGATCTCCAAGGACCATTGGACAAAAGGAATGAAAAGCAAACTACTGATGGTTATTACTAGTGTACTTTAGTGTAACCAAAAATAGTATTGTAAACTTGGGATTGTATATAACTAAGTGTAGCAGTTAAAATAGAAGAGAGAGAAGAAAAACAAATAGATTGTATTAGCTATCTTTGAGAGCATACTTCTCTACACTCTTTTAACTGAGCAGCTGTGTACATTTTGTATCACATATTATTTCCGCAATAAAAATCACTTCAGTTGGATCATCAAACAATCCAACTGAAATTATTTATGTGCTTGTGATTTTTACATTAAGTTCAGTTTTTATTTGTAAGTTGTTTTTAAGTTTAAGAAATATCAAGAATTGTATTCAACCCCCCCTTCTACAATTCTGTTAGGTCATTTGGGATTAACAATTGGTATCAGAGCAAGCTTCTAACATACAAGAAGTTTAAAGATCAAGACCAAAACAGTAACCATGGTGAAGAAGGATGTAGGAGTAAAGATACCAGTTCTTGATAAGGACAATTACTTTCACTGGAAAGTAAAGATGCATTTACATCTCATGTCTATGGATGAGAGGTATGTAGACTACATTGAGAAAGGTCCACATGTTCCCATGAAGTTTGCATCTAGAGTTGGACTGCCAGATGATGCTCCTGATGTAGAAATTCCAAAACTTGTCTCAGAATGGACTATTGAAGATCTTGCAGAAATCCATAAAGATAAGAGAACCATGAACATTCTGTTTAATGGTTTGGATCAAGAGATGTTTGACAATGTCATCAACTGTACAACCTCTAAAGAAGTATGAGACACTGTTAGAACTCTCTGTGAAGGAACTGAGCAAGTGAGGGAAAACAAAATGCAGCTCCTTATACAACAATATGAGCATTTTCATTTTAAAGCTGGTGAAACCCTAAATGACACGTTTAGTAGGTTTCAAAAGCTTTTGAATGGATTAAAGTTGTATGGGAGGATCTATCAAACCAAGGATTCAAACCTTAAATTTCTTAGAGCTCTTCCAAAAGAATGGAAGCCTATGACTGTTTCTCTCAGAAACACTCAAGAGTACAAAGACTACACTCTTGAAAGGCTTTATGGAACCTTGAAGACATATGAGTTGGAAATGGAGCAAGATGAAGAAATTGAAAAGGTACAAAAGAAGGGTGGATCTATTGCATTGATTGCATCTGTGAACCAACTGGAAGATGACAATGAAGAAGCTGCAAAGGCCACAACTAGTCGAGCTAGTTGTAGGAGTGATGTTAGCAAGGGTAAAGGCAAGATGACAGAAGAAGAAGAATCAGAACCAGCCAACTTGGATGACTTAGATGAGATTGATGAACACATTGCTTTTCTGTCAAGAAAATTCTCTAAGTTCAAGTTCAAGAGAAACTCAGAAGCAAGGCCACCAAGGAGAGACTTTCAACCTAACAAAAGTAACTGGATTGAAAAGTCTAAATCTAAATGTTTCAATTGTGGAATGCTTGGTCACTTTGCTGGAGACTGCAGAAAGCCCAAGATTGAGAAGGGCAACAGGAAATTTGAGTCTGTTGATTATAAAAAGAAATACTTTGAACTTCTCAAGCAAAAAGAAAAGGCTTTCATGTCTCAGGAGTATGATTGGGCTGGTAATGGTGAAGATTCTGATGATGATGTTGAGTATGTCAACTTGGCTCTTATGGCTAACAATCATGAGCAGGAAGCAAGCTCCTCAAGCAACCAGGTAACAATTACTAATCTTTCTGAGCTTTCTAAAGAGGAATGCGATAGTGCAGTAAATGAAATGTCTACTGTACTATATAATTTGCGTGTTACTCTTAAATCACTTACCAAAGAGAATTCAAGAATAAAAGAGACTAATTTGCTCTTAAGTGATAGGAATGCAATGTTAGAAGCACAGCTCATTGAATTTGAGAAAATGAGATGTGTTAGTAGGGATGCTAAGAAGGAACTTGAGAACGTGTTACAAAGGGAAGAAATTCTTAAAACACAACTTGAGATAGAACAAAGTGTGATTGCAAAATGGAAAGATGCCCGGAATGTTGCTACCAACATCATTAATGTTCAAGGTATGGAATCTTTCTGTGAGCAATCATGGAAAAAGAACAAAGAGAAGCTAGGGTATGTTGGTGAAACCTTAGAATCAGAAACAGAGTCAACAAACAACAATGATCATTTGTTGAAGGTTGATATGTCAACGGAATGCAATGTTTCGTTGACAGATGAACCATCAACCGATCAGGCTGTTTCGTTGACAGAGAAAAGAAAAGATAAACTCACTAGACTTAATAACAAGTATGGTCCTGTCACCAAGAACTTTGTTCAAGGTGAGTCTAGTAATTCAAAGAAAGTTGAGAAGCCTGTTGAGAGAGCTAATGTAGGTCACTTGTCTAACAAGCAATTGAAGGACAAATTAGAGAAAGTTCAAGTTGAGGTTAAGGGAAATAAAAAGAATAACAGGAATGGCAAAGTAGGGATTAACAAACACAACAATTACACACCTGATAAATATGCTCCTAGAAAGACATGTGTCAATTGTGGAAGTGTTAGTCATTTATCTACTAACTGCAAATCTGTTAAGAAGTCTACTAATGTGAAAATTCCCAAGCCTGCAATGAACAGTTCTATGCCCACAATGCCTATTATGCCTAACATGTTTGCTCCATATGCACAATTTCAGAATCCATATGCTAGCATGTCGTTTGTGCCTAATCCATACATGAATATGTTTAATGTGCCACAAATGCCATGGAATGTGAATAACATGTTTGTTCCACCAACTATGCATGCTATGAATGAAAATGTGAGCAACTCTCAGAAATCAACACCAAGGGTAAATATTGATTTAAATCAATCTGAGCCCAAGGTGAAAAATGATATTAAAGGAAAAGCAAAGGCTAACAAAACAGGACCCAAGGAAACTTGGGTACCAAAATCAACTTGATTTGGTTTTATTGTGTGCAGGGAGACAAAAGGAATCTTTGGTACTTGGATAGTGGTTGTTCAAGACACATGACTGGTGATTCTACCCTGCTCACAGAGTTTCAGGAAAGAGCTGGCCCTTGTATTGCTTTTGGAGATGACAGCAAAGGCTACACTAAGGGATATGGCTTGATTTCAAAAGAGAATGTCATCATAGACGAGGTTGCATTGGTGGATGGTCTTAAGCACAATTTGCTTAGTATCAGCCAACTTTGTGACAAAGGATTTTTAGTTACTTTTTCTAAAGAAGCCTGTGTTGTTTCTAAAGGAGGAAACAACAATGTGGTAATGACTGGATTCAGAAGAGGGAATGTGTACATTGCTGACTTTAGTAGCACAAGTCCAGACACCATCACTTGTCTTTTCAGCAAGGCAAGCAAGGATGAAAGTTGGCTATGGCACAAGAAACTGTCTCATCTGAATTTCAAAGTTATGAATGATTTGGTGAGGAAAGATCTTGCTAGAGGAATTCCACAAGTGGAGTTTTCCAAGGATGGTTTGTGTGATGCCTGTCAAAAAGGGAAACAAAAGAAGGTATCATTCAAAAGCAAGACAGAGTCATCAATTTTCCATCAGCTTGAGTTGCTTCATATGGATCTATTTGGCCCTGTGAATGTCATGTCTATTTCAAAGAAGAAATATTGTCTTGTGATTGTTGATGATTTTTCTAGATTTACATGGACCTTCTTTTTGCACTCCAAAGATGAGGCAAGTGAAATCATTATCAATCACATCAAGATGGTAAACAATCATCCTGACTTGAAAGTTAGAAGGATTAGGAGTGACAATGGGACAAAATTCAAGAATTCAAGCATGAAGGTGTTCTGTGAAGAAAATGGTATTTTGCATGAGTTTTTAGCAGCAAGGACACCACAGCAAAATGGTGTAGTTGAAAGGAAAAACAGAACACTTATTGAAGCTGCAAGGACAATGCTAGATGAATCAAAGTTACCAACTTATTTTTGGGCTGAGGCAGTTAACACAGCCTGCTTCACTCAAAATATTTCTTTGATTAATCAGGCCAAAGGTATGACCCCTTATCAACTACTCAAAAGAAAGAAGTCACTATTGGATTTTCTTCATGTCTTTGGATGCAAGTGCTTTGTTCTGAGAAATCAAGCTGAGCATTTGGGGAAATTTGAAGCAAAGGCAGATGAAGCAATATTTATGGGATATGCAGCAGGGAAAGCTTACAGAGTCTATAATCTCAGAACCAACATTGTTATGGAATCTGTACATGTTGTTTTTGATGATCTCAAAATTCAAGGTCTCTGTGATGAAGGTTTCCATGAAAGTCTTTCTTTTAAGAATGAGGAAGGAGATCAAGTGAATCATGTTAAGGCTACTGAGAAACAGCCTAAAGTTGTTGTATCTAGCACAGATGAAAGCAGCGGTGAAGATGAAATTGCTGCATTAAGGTTGAAAAGAATAGCTGCTAGCGGACCAAATGGTCATTTCGTTGACAGTCATGATGGTGGATTCGTTGACAGTCAAAATGAGCGTTTCGTTGACAGCCAAAATGGTCTTACCGTTGACAGTCATAGAAATGCTTCTAGAAGTGATCATTTAGGGACAACAAACTCAGGGGGAGTTTCTCAAGGACAAATATCCAATCAAGGCAATCATGATCATGAAGCTACCTCTTCAAGAGCAAATCTACCTCCCTCAAGGAAATGGACTAAAGATCATCCCTTTGAACTTATTATAGGTGATGTTACTTCAAAAGTCCAAACTAGAAGAGCAACTCAAGAAGAATGTCTATATAGCAGCTTTCTGTCTCAAGATGAGCCAAAGAAAGTTGAGGATGCACTTCTAGATCCAGATTGGGTTTTAGCTATGCAAGAGGAGCTAAACCAATTTGAGAGGAACAATGTTTGGAAGCTGGTACCCAAGCCTAAGGACATGAGTGTCATAGGCACAAAATGGGTGTTCAGAAACAAGATGGATGAAAATGGCATAGTCACAAGGAACAAAGCTAGATTGGTTGCAAAAGGCTATTCACAGGAAGAAGGAATTGATTTTGATGAAACCTTTGCTCCTGTTGCTAGACTAGAAGCAATAAGGATTTTCCTAGCCTATGCAGCCCATGCCAATTTCAAAGTCTATCAAATGGATGTGAAGAGTGCTTTTCTGAATGGGGAATTGGAAGAGGAGGTGTATGTAAGTCAACCTCTTGGTTTTGAAGATGATGATTTTCCAGAATATGTATACTTCCTCCTCAAAGCACTCTATGGTTTGAAACAAGCACCTAGAGCCTGGTATGACACACTTTCACAGTTCCTCCTTGAGAATCACTTCACAAGAGGTACTGTTGATAAAACTCTTTTTCACAGGGTTGTGAATGGCTCTACTATACTTGTTCAAATTTATGTAGATGACATAATCTTTGGGTCTACAGATGTGAAACTTTGTCAAAAGTTTGCCAAGCTTATGCAAAGTAAATATGAAATGAGCATGATGGGAGAATTAACTTACTTTCTTGGTCTTCAAGTGAATCAAGTTAATTAAGGCATTTTCATTAGTCAAACAAAATATATTCATGATTTATTAAAGAAGTTTAACTTAATGGAATGCTCTCCTGCCAAAACTCCCATGCCTACTGCCACCAAACTTGAATTGAATACTAAGGAAAAATCTGTGGACATTTCAAGTTACAGAGGCATGGTAGGCTCACTTTTGTATTTAACAGCTAGTAGACCTGATATTATGTTTGCTACATGTCTATGTGCTAGATTTCAGGCTGATCCTAGGGAATCCCATTTAGTTGCTATTAAAAGAATTTTCAGATATCTCAAAGGAACACCAAACCTTGGCATTTGGTATCCTAGAGAATCTGGTTTTGAACTAATTGGTTATTCAGATGCAGATTTTGCAGGATGTAAAATTGACAGGAAAAGCACAACTGGCACCTGTCAATTCTTAGGAAACAAGCTTGTGTCATGGTTCAGCAAGAAACAAAACTCAGTTTCCACCTCCACAGCTGAGGCTGAGTATATTGCAGCTGGAAGTTGTTGTGCACAGATTTTATGGATGAAAAATCAACTACTTGATTATGGATTAAGAGTTGAGAAAATCCCTATTTTCTGTGACAACACTAGTGCCATTGCCATTACTGAGAATCCAGTGCAGCATTCAAGGACCAAGCACATTGACATCAAGTACCATTTCATTAGAGAACATGTTATGAATGGTACTGTGGAGTTACATTTTGTTCCAAGTGAACAACAACTTGCAGACATCCTTACCAAGCCACTTGATGAATCAACATTCTCAAGATTAGTAAGTGAGCTAGGTATGCTAAATTTCTCTTAATTATTTTTGATATTTGCAAGTTACAATGTAGCCAGAAATTTGCTATGTTTTTCTGTGAATTAATTTTCTCAGGAAAAAGTAAAATTTTGTCTAAGTCAAAATTACTATGTCAACGAAACACACCATTTCGTTGACAGTCTTAGCATTTTTCTGGGTGTTTCGTTGATAGCTCTTTTATATCAACGAAACACGGCTTTATCAACGAAATAGACGGGACCTTAAACACCCAAATCTGATTCGTTGATATAGCGCTTTTAATCTGAACCGTTGAGATTTGACACGTTTTTTTACCACGATCTATGCATACACCCCTGTAATTATAAATCATGGTAATACTTTAAAAGTAACGGTTATATTTTTAAGCCAATCCAGTAATTTACATTTATTATTGGACTCATTTTCTGAGAATTTTTGGGGGTGTATTTAAGAAATTCTATTTTCCTTAATTTCTTTTTTACCTGTTCTCAAAAATTCCAAAGGTTTTTCTCTCTTCTTCTCTCTAACAAGCAATTCAGTTCGAAGTTTTTTTTTTCACTCAACAATGGCACCCATAGTCAAGCTCATGTCTGCTGGAGGGGTTATCTATGAGAAAAACAACTCCATCCCCTTTGTTGTCAAAGAAAGCCCGAACAGTCTGTTTTTCAAAATGATGGACTTCATGAAGAATTGCAAGTTGAGCTACGCAATGTTTCACTCTACACCACTCTACAATGAGATAATCGAAGAAATGTGGACCTCATGTGAGTACAGTGGGACAAATTGCACTTTGCAATTCACCATCCAAGGTAATGAGTATATAGTTAATTCTGATGTGTTGCAAGCATGCTTACACCTTCCTGAAAATAATTGCTCTGCTTTGCCCACATTCACTGAAATGGTTAACATGCTAAATTCCATAAACTACTCATTGCCTACTGATAATTTGGGTAAGATAATTAGGAGAGGTTTGGTTAGGGAATACAGTTATTTAGCTGATGCATTCATTAAAGTCTTTTCTGGTAAAATTAGTAATTTTGATGCATTAACTAATTCCATGTTGATTCTATTTACCATGCTCCTAACTGATAGATATTACAACTTTAGCACCCAACTTATGTATGAAATTGGTGCTAAGTTGGGTGATAAGGCAAATAGGAAGAAAAATATCTATTATGCTAGATTTCTGATGATGTTGCCTAACCATGTTAGTCCAGCACCATTGGTTATCTCTAACCCTGTGTCTAGGTTTGATTGCTTTGTGCAAGAGAAGAGAGTATTGACAGACATACTGAGGCTGAACCACAATGGTGATGTTCCAGTGGTGTATCTGCCAATAATTGAGGTAACTACTGCTATCCCTTCTAGTATAGTTGTTACTTCAACTGTATCACCCAGTCCTGTTGTTGTGGAGTCTGTAGTTGTGACCCAACAGGCTCCTGCCCCAGCAACAAAACCAAAATCAAAGAAATCCTCCAAGCCAACCTCAGGTGCTTCCCAAAAGGCACCTGTTGTAAAATCCACTACACAACCTAAGGGGAGTTTTGTAGGTGCTGTGAGAGGTGAGGGAAGGGGTGAACATAAAAGAAACCCTAAGGATAAGGAAGGAAAGATGAGTGAGATCCAGCCAAGCCCCATTGTGTCTTCCCAACAAGGCACAATGAGTAATATGGATTTAAGCACAAGTCTAATTGTATCCTCCCAAAAGGATGTAATTATTGAAACAAGCTCTCCTCCAAGAGCACACTCCAAGAGGGTAAGGGACACTTCAAGCCCACAGTCTACTATTTCCCAATACCAAAGGAGAGTGAAGCAAAAATCCCAGGTTTCACAGGGTGCACACACACTGGAAGCAACACTTCCAGTTTCTCAAATTCAGTTTGATGTAACCCCTATCATTACTCTGGGGTTACAGTCCCATTCTTTAAATATAAATCTTGAACCAACTCCTCAAAATTCACCAACTCAATCATTAGATGTGGATATGATCCATTCATCTATTCCTGATTCTCCAACTCTTTTCTTGGAAAAGCCCCACTCTGACATTGGTGACCATCACTTGTTAAGTGATTTGTTGGGCCACCAATCATCCTTTTCTGAAGTTACAAGAGGATCTGTGGAACAATCTCTTAAATCAATCACCACAGATTCTACTGTAATTTCACTTTCTCAAAGTGCTTTCTTGACTTCATCAACGAAACAGTCTCTTTCGTTGACAAGTGTCTCTCCATCAACGGTATCCATACCGTTGACAGTTCAAACTACCATACCGTTGATAGTTCATTCTGCACCTATAATTGAAAATCAAGTTGTTTCCACAACTAGTGCAGATGATCTAGTGGTAGTTGAGACACTTATAGGATTGAGAGGGAGTGAAACTGAGAGGCTGGCTTGCATCCAGGCAAAAGGAGAGGTTGAGAGTGAGAGGCTGACTATTTCTTCCAGTCAGGCAAAAGGAGAGGCTGAGGGTTCCACCTTAGTAGGTGAAGGTGAGGGTGTGAGCCATGGGGAGCCCATGATGCAAGAAAATAGAGGAGAGAGAGAAGGGACTACAGGAGCAATAAGGGATGAAGCAGCCATTGCAAGTGAGTTAATGGAGGTCAGTGAGGGAGAAAGGGAACTTACTTTCCAAGAGCATTATCAACAAACTCTGGATAGTATTTCCCTGGATCCTGGGACCTTTACTCATCCTGTTCCAGCCTATCAAATTATGGCTCAGCAGGGCAATGTGGAGGCAGAAAGGTCACTAAACCTAATTCATACAACTGCATCAATGCAAAGAGCAAAGGATGCCTTGACCAATCTACCTCCAGGAGCTGCAGCAAGTGGAGACTTTGACTTTTCTGATGATGAGGACAACTATGGTGACAATCTACAGGTGGCCACTACTTCACAGACTGGGACTTCTGTGGTGCCTCCTAGACCAGACTGGCTTTCTCAGGATATGCATGGAAGATTCACTCTAGATGCTGCTATCTCAAGGCAATACAATGAGGCATATCTTGCTCATGAGTCTGCAAATGCAAGGGACAAGAAATTCTACAAGGCCATCATGGATTCTCTGGAAATCCAAAGGCTACAGATGCTACAGACAAGGATTGAAGCTACAGAAATCAAGGATTCCATTAGCAACCTCAAGGATGCTAATGACAGGAGGCTAGATGAAAAGCTTCCTCTTCTCACTATGTCCAAGATGACCAGGTTTTTCTCTAAGGAACCTGAAGTGGCTACCTCCTTGAAGACTCTCTCTTCTAGAGTGGACAAGGTGGAAGCTACTTTATCTCAGATGCAAAAGGAACAGGAGAAGCAAACACAACTATTGGCCCAACTAGTGGCAGCTCAAGGACTCTTGATAAGGAAGCAAAGGGCAATTGTCTACAGGAATGGACAAAAAATCTGTGTTTGGGCTGGTCACCCAAACTTTGCTGAAGCTAAAGCTGAAGAGTCAGAAAGAGCAGCAATGCAAGCCCTTGCAGTTGCTCAGTCTCTTGATGAAGAAGAAATACAGCTAGAAGAAAAAGCAAGAGAGGAAAGGAGTGCAAAGAAGAGCACAAGGCAACCAAAGGCAAGAGCTAGGAGAAACATAGCCTTTGAGAATGATGACTCTCAGAGCATTGCATCAGACTCTTCTGTACCAATTGCACCTCCAACAATTCCTGATCCAGTTTCATAGGTAAAGTTAGCCTGTGATCCTAATCATCCTGTCAATTTCCATGATCAGCCAATTGAGCCAAAGGGAGAGCCAATTGAGTTTGATGAGGCCAACTTTCCAAAATTCCTCTTTGAAATGGATCCAAAGAAGAAATCTAAGCAAAGGGCTACCAAGGCTAAGCCAATTCTGGTAAGGAGACCACAAGCTGAGAAACCCCCTACCAACCCAGAAGACTTCATCTACATTGCTGATATCAGGGAGGAGTCTGACATTCATATCAATCTTGATGACCTGGTTGAAGTGAGAGGAATAGCAGCTTCTTACAAACTACCAGAGAGATTGGTATTTGTCTACAAGGGTGGGAAAGAACAGATTTGGCCTCTACACAGAATTCTGGGAGAAGACTATCAGACACTGCTATCTGTGTTTAAATGTTTGAAGAAAGATTTTGGTTTTACCAAAACAGCTTGTCTCCAAGATTTGCCAAATCAAAGCTAGCTGGAACAAGCCTGGTGCACTTCCCAGAGTATTAAAGGTCCCTCAAACAGGAAAGATAATTCATCTCCAACCTTTTTGGATGATGGAATTCAGAGATAAGGACAACTGTAGAAGATTCTTCAGAATAGAAGACCAACTGGAGAAGGCATCCAATGAAACTCTAAGATTAATGCAATCCAAGTTGGGGAATCAAGATGAAGAAGAGAAGATTTTCTACAGAAGACTTCAAGCTCAAATTGAGGAGAACAATGCAAGAAAAGGGAAGAAAACAAGACCACGGAGGCAAAGATGAAAAATCTGCTCAGTCTAGAGAGAAACTCTGTGCACTTGTTTTGTAAGATTTTCTACTTTGCATTTCAATTAAATTCAATGAAGCTCAATGAAATTTCTACTTTTATCATGTGTAATATGTCTGAGTGTTTTTGTTATCATCAAGGCTCTTGATTTATGGCTGTTATTCTATCAATCATAAATTGGGGGAGATTGTTAGGAATATGTTGTTCTTGATGATAATTATAAAAACACTTAGTAGATTTTGTATTAAGTCATTTTGTAACTGTCAACGAAATGGCATGCTTTGCAGTGTTTCGTTGACAGGAAGCTCATCAACGAAATGAGTGATGTAGCAATTGCACTGTACAATACTTCACAGTTTGATATGCAATTTGTTGTATGTATTAGATAGGTTTTTCTGAGTCATGTTGACTAAGTACTAGATAGGCAAAATAGGTTGGTGAATTGTAAATATATTATGCCATGTAATTTTGCCTAAGTGAAGACATGTCAACGGTATGAAGATTACTCTATCAACGGTATGAAGATTAGTCTGTCAACGGAATGAAGATTACTCTATCAACGAAACGAGGAATACACCATCAACGAAATGAAGAATAAAGCTATCAACGAAACACATCTCCATGCCATCAACGAATCACTATTACTTTTTGAATATTTGACAAAGTGATAGTGACAGTTTACTGAACAGATCTAAAGGAGATATGGAAGTGTACTGTGCATTGGAAGCCATCTAAATGGTTACTGGAAATAAGGAAACATTCCAATTTCCAATAAGGCTCTTGGGAATGATCATAATAAGCGTGAAGACAAAAGCAAGGATCTCCAAGGACCATTGGACAAAAGGAATGAAAAGCAAACTACTGATGGTTATTACTAGTGTACTTTAGTGTAACCAAAAATAGTATTGTAAACTTGGGATTGTATATAACCAAGTGTAGCAGTTAAAATAGAAGAGAGAGAAGAAAAACAAATAGATTGTATTAGCTATCTTTGAGAGCATACTTCTCTACACTCTTTTAACTGAGCAGCTGTGTACATTTTGTATCACATATTATTTCCGCAATAAAAATCACTTCAGTTGGATCATCAAACAATCCAACTGAAATTATTTATGTGCTTGTGATTTTTATATTAAGTTCAGTTTTTATTTGTAAGTTGTTTTTAAGTTTAAGAAATATCAAGAATTGTATTCAACCCCCCCTTCTACAATTCTGTTAGGTCATTTGGGATTAACACCAGTCAAGGGCTTTGTAAAAATGTCTGTGAGCTGAGAAGTGGTAGGAGTAAAGCTAAGTGTTATCAACCCAGAAGCTAGCTTTTCTCGGACAAAGTGGCAGTCGATATCTATATGCTTGGTCCGTTCGTGAAATACAGGATTTTTAGCAATGTAGATAGCTGCCTGGTTGTCGCATTTGATAGGTACTGGAATGATGTCAGGGACATCCAAATCAGCTAACAAACGGGATAACCAGGCTAACTCTGCAGTTATACGTCGAAGGGACCTGTATTCTGCTTCTGCTGAGGACAGAGATACAGTATGCTGTTTCTTGGACTTCCAAGAAACAATACTGTTACCAACGAAAATAACAAAGCCACTTACAGACTTTCGAGTGTGAGGACATGCTGCCCAGTCTGCATCACAGTAGCCTTCAATAGAAAAGGAAGGAGAAGTACTGAAGAAAAGTCCCTGAGAAGGATTGGTTTTGATATATCGAAGAACATGCAGTGCAGCTTCCCAATGTGGTTGCCTAGGTTCTGACATGAATTGACTAAGATGTTGAACACAAAAGGATAAGTCAGGCCTTGTGTGAGTGAGAAAATTCAGCTTTCCAACCAGTTTTCTATACTGAGAAGGGTCAGACAAAGGATCACCTTGACTATGCAGCAATTTGATATTAAGGTCTAGGGGACAAATCACAGATGTAGATAAGGAATCACCAAAGTCATGAAGTAAATTCAATGCAAATTTCCTTTGAGAAAGAATCACACCAGTGGGTGTATAATTGAATTCAATACCCAAGAAATAATGAATCTTGCCTAAATCCTTGATCTTGAATGTTTGATCAAGAAACGTTTTGACAGAAGCAATCTCAGCCATGTCATTTCCAACAACTAATATGTCATCAACATAGACATCCAAGAAAACTACAGAAGAGCCTGTCTTTTTGTAGAACAAACAAGTATCATTCTTAGAAGTACTGTACCCTCTAGAAATCAATGTAGAATGAAGTTTTGAATGCCATTCCCTAGATGCTTGCTTAAGGCCATACAGAGATTTGATCAGTTTGCAAACAAGTGAAGAATCTGAGAGACAAAGGCCAGGTGGAGGTTTCATATAAACATCTTCATTCAAATCACCATGGAGAAAGACATTGTTCACATCCAATTGAGACATATGCCATCCTTTCTTTACAGCAACAGCAACTAGAGCTCTTATAGTTGTCATTTTTACAACAGGTGAAAAGGTTTCTGTGTAATCAATACCTTGTTTTTGAGTGAAGCCTTTAACCACTAGGCTAGCTTTATAACGCTCAATGGACCCATCTGCATGATGTTTTACCTTGAACACCCATTTGCACGAAATTGGCTTTTTGCCAGGTGGGAGAGAGACCAGTTTCCAGGTATTATTAGATTCTAGAGCAGAAAATTCTGCAGCAATAGCTTGTTGCCATTCTGGATATTTGATAGCTTCTTCATAAGAGCTTGGCTCAGTTGGAACAGAGACAGGCAAAACATTACAACAAGTAGCAGTGATAACTGAATCAGATTTGGCATTGTAGCAAAGACTGGGGAGAGTACAAGCACATAGTGCTGTAGCACAGTGTACATTCTGATATGTATGAACATAGTCTTGAAGATATGAGGGAAGTTTAATATTTCTGGAAGATTTTCTAATATGATGGTTTGGAGAATTTACATTGGATGGAATAGATGTATTATCATTAGAAGAAGAATAGGGTGAGATAGAAGAAGGTGTAGGTGAATGATGTGAATGTAGCACTGAGTCAGAGGTGAAAGTAGGATCAGTATTAGTGAAAGTAGAATCAGTATTAGGGATTCCCTCCACCATTTGGTCAGGTGTAGGTAATGGTATGTAATGAGGTGAAGAAGTATGAAGAAAAGGAAAAAATAGTTTCATGGAAAATAGCATTCCTGGATATCTGTATAGACTTAGTTTCCAAGTTTAAAATTTTATATGCCTTCTTACCATATGGATAGCCCAGAAATATACAGGGTATTGCTCTAGCAGAAAATTTTGTTCTATGAATAGGAGTTGTAGAAACATAGCTCAAACAACCAAATGCTCTTAGATGAGTATAAGAAGGTTTATGGTCAAATAGAATTTCATAAGGAGAAATTCCATTAAGCAATTTAGAAGGAAACCTATTAATCAAATAAGTGGAAGTTAAAATACAGTCACCCCAGTATTGAATAGGTAGATTGGATTGGAAAAGTAAAGCCCTAGCTGTTTCCAAGAGATGCTTGTGCTTTCTCTCCACAACACCATTTTGTTGTGGAGTGTAAGCACATGATGTTTGATGAATGATACCTTTGGAAAGAAAGAAATCAGTAGCAGCAACACTAGAACCTAGTTCCAAAGCATTATCAGATCTAACTGTTTTTACTACAGTGGAAAATTGAGTTTCAACTAATGCAATGAAATTTTTGATAAAATTGAATGCATTACTTTTGCAACTGAGAAGATGAGTCCAAGTTGTTCTGGAAAAATCATCTACAATGGTTAGGAAGTATTTGTATTTGTTATAGGTCTGAACAGGATATGGACCCCATATGTCTATATGTATGAGGTCAAAACACTTACTAGAGTGAATAGAACTATGAGGAAAAGGGAGTTTATGTTGCCTTGCTTTAGCACACATTCCACAAGAAATAACAGAAGCATCATCATATTTATTACAGGAAATCAGACTTTTGAGTTTGTAAAATGGAAGATGCCCTAATCTAGAATGCCATGTAGTGACTGAGACACTATTACAATTGGTCTGAACACTATTACAAGAATCAGTACTAGAAAAATCTGAGATGGTGGGTGAATGAGGAGATAAAGTCACATCAGGGAAAGTATGAGAGAAAATATAGAGACCTCTGTGAAGCCTACCAAGAACCAGTGGCATCTTCAGAGAAGAGGCCTGCAAATAACAGTGGTCATGTGAAAAACCAATTTGACAATTTAATTGAGTTGATGAACAGAAAGAAGATTAAATTTGAAAAGAGGGACATATAGGACATTGTGTAAAACAATATTAGCTGACAGAGACACTGAACCACTGTGGGAAATTGTAACAATATCTCCATTGGGTAGAGAAATTGTAATAGGAGTAGATAATAGGTTCAAAGAGGAAAACAATGTCTTATGAGCACACATGTGATCACTAGCTCCACTATCAATTATCCAAGTAACACATGTAGGTGTAGAAAAACAAGCAGTGTGTATTGAATTACCAGCAAAGTTTGCAGAGGAGGTAGAAGCTGATTCTGAGACTTGTGCTGATTTTAGTAATTGAACCAGTTGAGAGCACAACTCTGGTGATAAACCAGCAAATGTAGATGTAGTAGAAGTACCATTGCCCTGAGAAGCTCCAGAAACATTAGTAGCAGAACTAAAATTAGAAGATAAAGCAGTGTTACCAGAATTTCCAGAATTTGTATCCTCAATCTGTGGTGAAGACACAGCATTAGCAAACCTCTTGGTTTTGGTAAACTTGAAATCAGCAGGAAAACCATGGATCTTGTAGCATTTTTCAACTGTGTGACCTGGTTTCTTACAATAGTTACAATGAAGTGCAGATTTTCTGGAATCAGTGCCAAACTTCTTGGTGAAAGAACCTGTAGACTGATAGTTTGACTGATGGTTATTTGGAAACCTTGAATTAGCAACCAGAGAAGCTGAATCAGACAAGAAATGTCCTCCAGAATGGATTTCTCTTTGAGATTCTTCTTGAAGCAGAATATTGTAGACTTGACTGATTGTAGGTAGAGGTGACCGCATCAAAATAGAACCTCTCATAACAGTATAACTGTCGTTCAAGCCCATGAGAAATTGTATTACCTTCTGATCTTGCTGAGATTTAACCAATTTCTGTGTTGCTCCACATGTGCAACCACAGGTACACAGAGGGACTAGACAAAGTGAATCCACATCATCCCATAGCATCTTAAGCTTTGTAAAGTAATCAACAATGTTGTTATTGCCTTGATAGAGTTCATTAAGTTCCTTATGTAGACTAAACATCTGTGTACCATTTGATATACCATAACGTTCATCCAATTCTAACCATATCTGATGTGCAGTAGTGGCATATATCACACTGCGACCAATTGACTTAGAAAGTGCACCAAGAAGCCATGAAATTACCATGTCATTACACCTTGACCAGCTTTTATAAGAAGCAGAATTTATATCTAGTTTTGGGAGTGATCCATCGACAAAACCTAGCTTATTTCTAGCAGATAACGCAATGGTTATAGAGCGTTTCCAATTACTGTATCCAGTACCATCAAACGACTCACTCACCAATTTCATACCAGGACTATCCGAATTTTGTAGATACAAAGGATTATCTTGTTGTTGTGAACTCAGACTTTCATACTGAAAAGCATTATTCTGATTTGTGTTGTGTGAGGTTTCAGGATGTGTATTAGAAGTAGCCATTGCTAGTGATCAAGAGATATGCTATAGCACGACAAGTGTTCGATAAAAGTCCTCACAGAATAAAAGGAATCAAAAAATGATCAAGAAAGATTGATCGATCAATTGAAAACAAAGATGATGATTAGACTATCGATCAATTGAAAACAGAGATGATGATTAGACTAGGATTATGAGTATATCAAGAACGAAGCAAACTAAGCAAAAACAATCTCATACTCAGAACAGATTCAATCAAACAACGTTCCAGATGAATGATTGATAACAAGTAAACTGCGATTATTGTGATCACAATATCAATATGTAAAGACGATTTGTAAAAAAAATAGACCTAGATTGTTGCAGAAAAGATGATAAAGCGAAGGTAGAAGACGACGATGAGAATCGCCATTACTGAAAGCTTTGAACCTTGCTCTGATACCATGTGAATATCTAAAACCTGAAGAAGAAAAGCTCTGAGATGAAAACTAACTTTTCATTCATATGAAATGTTTGTTACAGATTTACAGAATAGAAATGAACTTTAACTTCTAAACTATATAAATAACAACTTTGTGGCGGGAAAAGTAGTTACAAAACTAGTTTGACTATTGACTATTATTATTTACAAGTAGTGTAGAAATTGTATTTAAGTAATATCTCCGACATATATGGCAATATACATTTGTGCATATAATATGTATGGAAGATGAATATATTGAGTGCACTGATCAGTAAAGGGGGCTTCAGAAGCGTTTCAAAAGGAGGAAAAAAAGGGCCTCAAAAGTCAAAAGATGCACAAATTAAATGTAACACTAATATTAAAAATAAAGCCGAAATTGCCATGAAGACTAGGATTATTACATGGGCCTTTTAAATTTTTGGGCCTGATAGTAGGTGATTCGTAAAGGTCCAATTCACCTATTAAAATCAAGCCCAAGTCTAAAACAGTGCCTGCAAGGCCACAATGCCTGCAAGGCCACAATGCCTGCAAGGCCACAATGTCTGCAAGGTCCACAATGCCTGCAAGGCCCACAATGCCTACAAGGCCACAATGTCTGCAAGATCCACAAAGCCAGCAATGTCCACCAATCCCATAAGGATTGGACATGACACGTTGCACAACAGACAATGCGAACCAGACAAAGCTGACACAAGTACAACTGACATCTGCAACAAGGCTGGCACAAGTACATGGTCCAAACGTCAGGACAACATGCAACTGACACAAGGTGGACACTGACACCCGACCAAGACCCTAGTTTGCAGCTCATGTCCCCCACGTGGACACTCAGTCATGTGCACTGCACATGACATGAGCCTATATATACCCCCTACTCACTTCAGTGGAGGGGGGTTCACAACAATCATCACACTTTCACTATACTCAAATTCTGATAGGTTTTGCTCTACCTTCTCTCTACTTTCTCTCTCTAGAAATTAATACCTATCTACATATCTGTATTATGTTTTCCGTCCACCGGATACTTATTCTCACGCCGGAGGTGCTTACGGGGACATAACCCCCTGCGGGCATTTCCGTTTCAGGGAGCGCGGAGGCAATTCCGGTGGAGCTCTGCAAGGCCAACGTAGCTCAGCAAGTCGGACAGGCCCAACAAGGCTGAGAAAGCCAAACATACTTTACAAGCCAAACATACTTTACAAGCCCAACAAGGTCAACAAAGCCCAACAAGGTCAACAAAGCCAAACAAGCATTACAAGCCCTACAAGCCAAACACGCATCTATTCCAGCATAATATCAAGAAAGTAGAGCTCGACGGTAGAACGACTTATCATTTGGCGCTAGAAGGAGGGGACCTCACGCTCTCTCAACCGACATCTGATTTGGCTTGCTCATCTAAGGGCAAGCCCATCTGCAAACATCCTTACCATGTCAAGTTACATCCGTAAACTATTCCATAGCATGCGACATATCACGTGAAGTTTTAGCCAACAACAATCCTCTGTCATCTCGGAGATTGGTGACCCTAGTCACCCAACTACGTATAGGTCCGTAATGTGTACACCATTTTAGCTCTGAATGTTCCTTACTCTCCAGCAAGTGACGTGTCACGTGAAGCTCCACGCAATAGCAACCTTTTGTCATCTTGGAAATTTGTGACCCTACTCACCCCAACTATGTTTGAGTCTGTAATGCCAACATTAACTTAACTCCCAATCCTCCTTGCATAGTTTCTAGAGATCTAAGGAACATGAATAACCAAACAGATGTTCAAGTTAGCCAAGTTACTCGGGACCGAGTACAAGTTACACAGGTAGTGCAAGTTGAGCAATGTGTACAAGGCGTGCAAGTAGTGTTAATTATGCAAAACACACAAGGCACACAAGAAATGCAAGGTGTACAAGGTATATAAGATACGAAAACTACACAAAATACAGAAATAAAAAACAAGAAGGCGCAACCATACAACTTAAACTATTCAAGGTGCGCAGAGTGTACAAAGCATGCAAGGTGCACAGAGTGTACAAAGCATGCAAGGTGTGCAAGGTGCGCAGAGTGTGCAAATAATGCTATGTATGCAAGACTTTGAGCCATGACATACTGACCCACGTAACAAGCAGTCAAACTTTCAATATCCATGTCAGTGGGTATCACCTCGCGAAGCACTGCAATAACAAGGCAAAAAACAATTAATTAAGATGCATGAGTGTATGAGATTGTGTATATTTGCGTAAGGAGCACACAAAAAGGAAACAAGTGCAACCTCTTTCGGCAAAAAACGAAACAACCACTAGAATATGAAACGTGGTCACGGGCGTGCAGACTGTACCACCTCAGAAAAAGTAGATTACAAGAAGGTAATGACTGTTCAATATAGCCACGAGAAATCCGGATAAAGACTGCAAAAGTCAGCTTCTTTGGAAGAAAGATGACCCACACAATTGTTTTATACTAAATAAACCGTGCCCAGTTCACTTTCACGTGAAACAGGAAACGCATCGCAGCTAGCTGACCTTCACGTGAACAGCTAGGAGAGAAAGATGTTGACGAGCATCCGAGCGTCCGAGTGTATACATGAAAGGAAATGGGACCCTCTAACTTGTAATAATGCAGAGAAACGAGCTTCAACAAGCGTCCGAGCTAACATAGCATCCGAGCAAAGAGACATGTGCTTGCATGGTGAAGCTATACTCGAACATCTGTTGTCAAAATAGGTTATCAAGCTAACAAAGCAAAAACATGCATTCACATGTGACGAATCAACAAAAGGAAAAAAAAAACACAGGTGGTAAAGGAAGTGGCTATCAGGCGAAGCAGGTGTTACATCGCACACATTACAAATATCAATCACTTGTCAAAATCCGAAGACATGCCAGTATCCGAGCATGCAAGTTGACAAGTAAACAAAACAATGCCTTCTGACAATTGTACGCAAACTAGAATTACAAAAACTAGAATTACAAGCCTTTCGTCCGTGCATGTCAGCCAGCCTTACATATACATACATGTACTGTACTGTATTAGCTTGTGATTACTAAACCAAACAAAAAAACCACAGGAATTACTTGTGATATTGAAAAGAAAACAAGAGATCATCTGTTGCTGTGATTTGTATAATGTCAAGAAGACTTGGTGTATAATGTATGAAAGACGTAGGGAATAACCGAGGCAATGGCGGACACTGGGACATTTGCTTTCCACGCCGAGATCAACCAGCCTCTAAGTTTGATTATCAACACTTTCTACAGCAACAATGAGATCTTTCTTCGTGAACTTATCAGTAACGCTTCTGATGCTCTGGATAAAGTCCGCTTTGAAAGCTTGTCTGACAAGACCAAGCTCGATGCCCAGCCAGAGCTATTTCTCCACATCATTCCCGACAAGGCCATCAATACCTTGACACTTATCGATAGTGGTATTGGTAGGACCAAAGCTGATTTGGTCAACAATTTGGTTACCATTGCAAGGTCCGGTACTGAAGAATTCACGGAAGCCCTTGCTGATGTTAGAATGATTGGACAGTTTGATGATTCCTATTCTGCCTACCTTGTTGCTGAAAGGATTATTGTAACCACAAAGCATAACGATGATGAACAGTATGTACGAGAATCCCGAGTTGGTGGAGCTTTCACTGTCACCAGAGATACTTCCAAACTAGTGTTCACCATACACACTGAAAAACCCGGCTGTTGAATTAACAATACATGTCAACCTACTATCATTTGCCCCCCCTTCGCATTATCACCTTGTTTAATTCTTTGAATGTGGCTGTCATAGGCGGATATAAATCACATGTAACCTGTAAGTAATTATTAAACTATCTCTTTGTTGATAGTTTGCTATGCACGCTCGGATGCTTTTGTGGCTCGGATGGTATGCAAAATGAACCTAAAATTGTGATTAATTAGATGCCCGATATGAGCATCTCTTCCATGGATGGGAGCTGGTACGTGCCTTCATAATATATAAAATGGCATATATTCCACAAATCAGTTTTCTGTGTACACATGCATGCGTGCATCGCCTTCAAGGGTACAAAGATGCAACATACAAGGCTTCACCTATGGAGACCTTGCGTGCACATTTCTTTTGGCTGTGAATATAAGTGTAAAACAGTTTGGCATTGTTGATATAAGTGTAAGCACTATATACAGTATTGCAACGTACGATACTTGCAGTTGTAGTTGAGTATATGACAAGTTTGGCTTTATTAATACTTCGCCATGCACATGCAAGTTCAATTTCGGACTGGTCAGCATGTTACATGTCACTAGGTAAAGGAGGAAAATCACTATAGCTTTCAGCTACAAATTCGATACCATGTTCTGCACTTCCTGGTTTTGTTGAACTGCAGTGGCATGGACTGGAAGAAGGGCAAGCATGTGATGTATAATCCGAATCACGCATAGGCAAGCGATCCAGTCCCTATGCTAGAATGCATCATCTGGCTGGAACGGGTACTGGTCCACAAAGCTCAACGGTGCACGTATCATTTCCTTACAAACTGCATAATATCCGAGCACCCAAGCCAGCATGGTGAAAGATGATAAGGCTCCTACGGTGGGTGCAGGCCTGTTGCATTTGGGAAATACTTGTTTTCTTAATGCGATTGTGCGAAGCTTTACGCACATTGTACGGCTTATTAAGGGTCTTCGATCTTTTGATCATGTTCTGCCTTGTGATCGTAATATTCTGTTTGCTTTGTTCATCTCGTGGCCAAGTCGAATCTTCATTGGCCTCATTAGAAAGAGTTGTCTCCCCTTGGGAATCTGTCGAAAACCTATGTTATTTTTCCTGTTAGCTAATACAAGGGTCTCCTGACAAAGAAACAAGGTGAAATGCATCCGGGCACACAGGATATAAACAATACAAGGATAGTCTGAAAATACACAGTGCCAAGCCTTTAATCCGAGCATCCGAGGACTGGACAAAGACAGAGAATGCATGATGTGCAGAATACGTAACATGCGCAAGGAGACAGGGTCACAGAGAACGAAAAAGGAGGAATAAAAAACAAGGCCACATATCCGGGCATCCGAGCTAGCATAGTGAAAACTCTAGAGTAGCAAAAATCTGAGACCACACAGGCAAAAACTGACAGAAGTCACAGGACCGATTAAAACTTTTGGAATCACAAGAACAGATTTTTGGCGAAGGCCCACTGCCCATTTTGGTTGGCTGTGTGCCAGCGAAGTTAATTTGACGATGTTGTCCGCGTTACTTGCTTCCCGTTCATATGAATATACTTTCTGTAAAGAGCTCAGGCCAATACATCTATATGTTCTACACTGCCGATAGTCTGGAAACCACAATTAAGGACGAAAAGTGTGTTGTCCTGTGTTCCTAAAGGAATTGGAACTTCTGTGCCATGTCAAACGTGAAGCATGTGACTGAAGTTGGGTGACTACCCAAGCCTACAAGCCTAGGCAATAGGTCAAAACCTATAAAGAAGAACTGCCTCTTAACAGGACACAAATTAGAGGGCTGTTGGAAGCATGCATATTGTTTTGTAGTCAATGGAATAGATTCACGCGAACACATCGCGTACAGAAATGGATAAAAATGAAAGAGAGACCCGAGTGTGCATGGCACAGAAGACAGAGTTTGCATGTATATATATAATCTACAATGGCCAATGAACTTTACCTAGCCTGCTAGATGATTATGGACCACAAAATGAGTTCATAAACCAGCTACTCTGCCAATCACATGGACAATTTCATGTACTTCACAGAATCAGAATTCAAGACCCCGAGCATCCGAGCCACCCAGTAAATGCATGCGTGAATAAACAAGATGACAACATTACAAAAATCATGCAGACTTTATGCCAGAGGAGTACGTATAAACTCCTCTCCAACGAAACCACACGAAAGATATAGGGAATAATGAGAACGGCAAAGCGAACAATTACATGTGTGCATATTTCATGCGTGGAATTTGGACATTTCAAGGGTCAACTCCATTTTGAAATGCAGTGATCCCCTAACATAACTACTTTGCTAAATATTCCTGAACCATTATGACACAAAGAGTCCATAGAAGTATTTAAGCAAGGTTTTTATTTCAAGGGACTTGCAGACGCCTACTCTCTCAAGCTATGGAGAGGCTGAAGTTGAACAATGTACTTATCTGCGTCATAAGAAACAACGATGGTTACCATCCGAGCGTGCATATCAAACTTTCAACAAAGAGATAGTGGAGGCCATGCACGGATTCATGTGGTTAGTCTACAAAAGGGACAAAAAACAAAGGCACAAAACCCCACCGTACATGTTCCATTTACTTACAAATTGCAATGCATCCGGGCATCCGAGCACATATTGTCACCAATGTCACCTAGCTAGGTCTCGTCTCTCGGATAAATGTGTCACCAAGACAAAACTACGCGGACACACTCGAGTACCACCACTTGCAACAAATTACTTGTAAAATTATTTATAACGTAAATAATTGTTTCCATTAATAATTTAAAATAATAATATTTTAGATATTATTATTTTAATTATTACTATTATTACAACAAACTTTCTTACAAAGACCCTCTCGGGTCAGCAAGGTCCTCTTGGATCAACTTGTTCTCTCGAACAAAACTCCTACTTAAGTCCTTGGACCTATCCAAACTTAAGTAGGGGGCAACAAACATTTTACAACGACCCTCCCGGGTCAACAAGGTCCTCTCGGATCGCCTTGTCCTCTCGGACAGTACTCCTACTTAAGTCCTTGGACCTATCCAAACTCAAGTGGGGGGCAACAAACTTTTTACAAAACCCTCTCGGGTCAGCAAGGTCCTCTCGGATCGACTTGTCCTCTCGGACAGTACTCCTACTTAAATCCTTGGACCTATCCAAACTTAAGTGGGGGGCAACAAACTTTTTACAAAGACCCTCTCGGGTCAGCAAGGTCCTCTCGGATTGACTTGTCCTCTCGGACAGTACTCCTACTTAAATCCTTGGACCTATCCAAACTTAAGTGGGGGGCAACAAACTCTTTACAACGACCCTCCCGGGTCAACAAGGTCCTCTCGGATCGCCTTGTCCTCTCAGACAGTGCTCCTACTTAAGTCCTTGGACCTATCCAAACTCAAGTGGGGGGCAACAAACTTTTTACAAAACCCTCTCGGGTCAGCAAGGTCCTCTCGGATCGACTTGTCCTCTCGGACAGTACTCCTACTTAAATCCTTGGACCTATCCAAACTTAAGTGGGGGGCAATAAACTTTTTACAAAGACCCTCTCGGGTCAGCAAGGTCCTCTCAGATCGACTTGTCCTCTCGGACAGTACTCCTACTTAAATCCTTGGACCTATCCAAACTTATGTGGGGGGCAACAAACTCTTTACAACGACCCTCCCGGGTCAACAAGGTCCTCTCGGCTCGCCTTGTCCTCTCGGACAGTACTCTTACTTAAGTCCTTGGACCTATCCAACCTTAAGTGGGGGGCAACAAACTTTTTACAACGACCCTCCCGGGTCAGAAAGATCCTCTCGGATCGCCTCGTTCTCTCAGACAAACCTCCTCCTTAAGTCCTTGGACCTATCCAAACTTAAGTGGGGGGCAATAAATTTTTTACAAAAGCACCTCCAGCTCAAAACGATCCTCTTGAATTTATGTATCATCTCAAACAACCACCCTACCCAAATCCAACATAAATCTTTTACTACTCCTCCATCCCTCTGAAGAGGAATGAAGGAGTGGGGGGCAAATGATAGTAGGTGATTCGTAAAGGTCCAATTCACCTATTAAAATCAAGCCCAAGTCTAAAACAGTGCCTGCAAGGCCACAATGTCTGCAAGGTCCACAATGCCTGCAAGGCCACAATGTCTGCAAGGTCCACAATGCCTGCAAGGCCCACAATGCCTACAAGGCCACAATGTCTGCAAGATCCACAAAGCCAGCAATGTCCACCAATCCCATAAGGATTGGACATGACACGTTGCACAACAGACAATGCGAACCAGACAAAGCTGACACAAGTAAAACTGACATCTGCAACAAGGCTGGCACAAGTACATGGTCCAAACGTCAGGACAACATGCAACTGACACAAGGTGGACACTGACACCCGACCAAGACCCTAGTTTGCAGCTCATGTCCCCCACGTGGACACTCAGTCATGTGCACTGCACATGACATGAGCCTATATATACCCCCTACTCACTTCAGTGGAGGGGGGTTCACAACAATCATCACACTTTCACTATACTCAAATTCTGATAGGTTTTGCTCTACCTTCTCTCTACTTTCTCTCTCTAGAAATTAATACCTATCTACATATCTGTATTATGTTTTCCGTCCACCGGATACTTATTCTCACGCCGGAGGTGCTTACGGGGACATAACCCCCCGCGGGCATTTCCGTTTCAGGGAGCGCGGAGGCAATTCTGGTGGAGCTCTGCAAGGCCAACGTAGCTCAGCAAGTCGGACAGGCCCAACAAGGCTGACAAAGCCAAACATACTTTACAAGCCAAACATACTTTACAAGCCCAACAAGGTCAACAAAGCCCAACAAGGTCAACAAAGCCAAACAAGCATTACAAGCCCTACAAGCCAAACACGCATCTATTCTAGCATAATATCAAGAAAGTAGAGCCCGACGGTAGAACGACTTATCAGGGCCCCTTGGAAAAATGGATCCAGGGTAGGTGACCATTGAAAATCACAGAGTGCAAAGCTATTCCATTTGGTGCTATTTTAGCACACATATTTGGTATTATGAATGTGGTCCTTAAATCAGACCGTCTCAATAAAGTTTTAACATACTATGCTTGAATTCTGAGTAAATTTCACTTTACATCCTATTATTTTTGTTTGAAAACAGATTGAGTTTAACACTTTTAACAAATGCACTTTGCATCCCACATGAATGTTTGTCGATACAATTTGCACCAATTCTGTCAAGTCATATGGATTAGCTCCGTTAATGTTGAATTATGAGGTTATTTATGTAATTGGACAATTATATATGCACATAACAAAACTCGTGGCCTATGACAGTGGAGCTATATTGAGCTAGTAGGGATTATAATCTTATAAGAACTAGAGTCAATTTGTAATTTACAATGTTAATCTTTTTAGCCTTACTCCATTTAAAAATAATAGCTAGTTATACTTATTTATTTATACTCAATTATTGTAAATTTTTAATTACATGTTTTAATTTTCTACTATATACATAACATATTTTTTTTTTTTGAATTCAAAAGGGTTTAATACAATCTAATTAGTCCCTCGTTATAACAATTTTTTGAATTTTTATACTGTATATTTTCATCTTTTTTATTATATTTGAACATGTATATATCATATTCAATCACAATTTTTACTTGTAAATTACTTAATCTCACATAAAAAATATTAAAAATTATATAAATTTAATTGTATTATGTACTCTTTGTCTCTTTTTAACTAATAAAAATATACCTTTAAAAATTTTTACCTAAACAATAAATTATAATTACTAGTGTATTAGTGTTGTGTGCTCCTTTTTGTCTTGTCAAATTGTACATTTTCTATTTTATCACTATAATATTTGCAATATATCTATATTTTGTTCATCATATTTTAAAGTAATTTCTAGTATATTAAAAAACTGTGTAACAGATTAAAATATTGTTTGTTATATTAATGAACTCCATTATGAATTGAAATAAAATTATTATTATGTAATATTTCATTAATTATAGTAAATAAAGATTTTAGTTTAAAATTTTGTTTTGATATATTAATAAACTCCATATATGCATTTTGCTTAGGGCTGAGCATTCGGTCGGTTCGGTCCAGAACCGGACCGAACCGAATAGACCGAGAACCGAATTATCATTTTTTTCCGAACCGAAACGAACCGAAATTGTATTTTGGACCGGAACCGAACCGAACCGAAATAATGCTATTCGGTTCGGTTCTTTCATAAAAGAACCGAAATTTTTTCAAATAAAAAATTTTTATTTCAAAAAAAGCCAAAATATATGATTTTTCTAAAAATAAAAATATTAGCTAATGAAATACAAGTATGAAATGTAAATATAATAGTTCAAACTTCAAATCTCGAAGCAAAAATAAGCTATGCAAAATTTTAAATATATACATACATATAAAATTAATATATTATATCTATAAAAATTATATAAAAAAAAAAAAAAAAAATCGGTCTATTCGGTTCGGACCGAATTTTTTTTGAAAGAACCGAACCGAACCGATATTTATTTCGGTCTATTCGGTCCGGACCGAAAAGACCGAATTTTCAGAAAATTAGAACCGAACCGAACCGAAATTATACTATTCGGTTCGGTTTTTCGGTTCTGGTTCGGTTCTGCTCAGCCCTAATTTTGCTATTAATAAACTTGGATATATTTTCTTAATTACTCTTTAGCTTATTAATGATTACATATCTGATCCAGTTGATTTTGACAGAAATGGTGCAAAGTGCATCAAGAAACATTATTGTGAAATGTAAAATGTATTGATTAGAAGTATCGGACCCAATCTATTTTCAAACAAAAATAATAGGATGCAAAGTGAAATTTAATCTTGAATTCTCTGCTAAGGACATCTTAGCTGTTAGTTCAAATTTTAATTTCGTTTCTCGGTTTTATGTTAAGCGGGAAGGTGATTCGATAGCCCATCATCAAGCTAAAATAGTGCCTTTTAGTTCAAAATAAATGCAGAAAATCATTTACTGTCGATTGTACAAAGGGACAAATTGTCCCTTCCTGTTTCTTAACGAGAATGCCAAGTTTTGTCCATAAAGAAAAAGTACATTACTTAGGGCTTCTTTGACCAAGGTCATTTATATATTATAAGTTAATAAGAGTTTATAAGTGATGTTTGTGTACTCAGCTTATTTCATAATTTATAACTTATAAATTAATAAGTTGAATGTTAGAAATCACTAACATTTTACTTAACTTATCAACTTATTCTTTGATTTCTTTATTTTTCTAATATTTTATATTTTTACATTTGTGTTTTTAAATAATTTTTTAATTTAAAATATAAGTGTTGAAATCATTGTATTTAAAAATTATTTTTTTTCAAATTTAATTTAGCAAATTCTTCACTAACTTATAAGTAAATTTATCCAAACACCCGTATAACTTATAAGAATTCATCAACTTATCACTTATATGACACTTACTCATTTTAAGTTATAAGTCAACTTTTTTGTGATACCCCAAACACGCACTTAATATACTTTTAACAAACAATCCATCCATCTATTCTATATATAATAGTATAACAATGAGATAATTTAGGGGTATTTTGAGCCAATAAACCCTTGTTAAATTACAATTATACACTTAAATATTACAAAATTACATGACTATGCCACTCACTTATTTATCGGAAAAATGAGTTATTTTTGTTTAAGTGGTGAATTGAACCACCAACCCCCTCTAAACAATTCATTCTTTTAACCATTGTGATACATTGTTTTTGAGTTTTGATTTAAAAATCTTTTTACATAAACCCTACATGTCCTTTGTATTATTTGTTTCACTTTTTAAGTAAAAATAATGGTGATTCACATTAATTTTAAAATTTTCTACATTAGTTTTAAAAATGTGATACGTAATTATATGTCAACCAATTTCAAAAAAAAATTGCCCTGCTCTATTATTTAATGAAAAAACGAGTTAATTTAATTTTTGTGGTGAACTAAACCGTTAATCTCATTTAAATAATTCATCCTTCTAACCATTGTGTTGTATAATTTTCTAATTTTGAGTAAAAAATTATTTTACATAAATCCGACATATATCCTATTTTTACTATTACTTCAACATTCGAGTAAAATTAGGTATTCACACTAATTTAAAAAAAAATCTACTTATATTTCAAAAAATGGTACGTGATATGTATTCAACTAATTTCAAAAATTTTGATTACAATTTCACGTAATGTAAATTTGACCTAACGTATTTTTAAATAATATTAATATGAATTTATAGAGTAATTTTATCAAAAAAAAATAGATTGATCAGTTAGAATCGAATTAACAACTAAATATAACTATGTTTGTAAAAGTTATTTGGTACTGAGTTAAAAATAATTGAAAAATTAGATTCATAAAAATATTAGATAGTACAAAAGATTCGGTTAAAATAACTATTAAAGATAATAAATTTTATTAAAATTGAATTAAGTCAAGTTAACAAGAGTCGATAGTTTAGAAAATAGGAAATAGGATTACACTTACGCATGTATATAAAAGTATTATGGTTGATCAACCACATTATACTTTATGAGTAAGTTAAATTAATAAAGGGACATTATAACAAAACATATATTAACGAAAAAAAATTTATTACATTAAAATATATCTTTTAAGTAGCAAAAGTAAATGAATTTATATCAATTGCTTCTGTTCCCGACACAGAAGATGGGTATCAAACTAATATCAAGTACTGTGATGTGGAAAGTTCACAACAGAGAGGAATAGTACGATTAATATTCGTGAATTTTATGCCTTTAGGACATACGATCGCATTGTTGAGGTACATGTTTTATTGCTTGAGAGCAGACTATTTCTATATATGTGATTAATGCTTGCTGTTCTGTAAAAGGCACCAGTTTACTCTGGGTCGAAAGAAATCGATCTTTAATTACGTCATATTTTTACAAAAATATTATTAATACCCTCAGAAGGTGTGACATTGCCCTTGAGTTTCATTTGAGACTATAAGTATATGTAACAAAGTTTTCATGAAATTATTTAATTTAAACATTTTGAATTCAAAATGTTATGCATTTTGGTACAATACTAGAAAATGGCCCGTAACTCGCACGGGTTATTATGCTAGTTTTAATAATGTCTCACCTTTTTATTTATTTTGTTAAATAATTGGGAAAAAATATTTTTCATTTGATATATAAGTAAAATATTCAATTTCGATATTTACTCATTCATTTCAATAAGAAAGCTTCAATGTTATTAATAAAGTAAAAAGATTTTCAGAAAAATATATGTAGAACATTCAAACGAAAAATAGACATCAAAATGCTCCAAGTTAAGACCTTGAATTTTTTTAATGCTAAATTCATCATCTTACGTGGGTGTATAATTCATATACTCTCCGTCATTAATTAGTTTTCATATTTGACTTTTGAATGATTAATTTTTTTAAAATTTGACCAAAGTTTGTGTCATTTCTACAATTGAAAAAATCAAAAATATTTTATCATAAATAAATGCAACTCATCTATTTTTAAATATAAATTTTAATTTTTAAAGATAATTAACGAATAAATTTTAATTATTGATCAAAGATTAATCAATTTAACGATTTAAACCAAAATAATCTCAGATTCAGACCAAAATAATTGATTTGCACAAGAAGTAAATGCACCCCAGTTTAGTTACAGGCCTGTTCCCGTCATTACATGTGCCTTGCTCCTTCCAAGTTCTAACACACTCCTGATCTTTAACTTATTTCACTGTGTCTATAATTGTATGTCAACACACTATTCTTTGATCATCTTGGCCATTCAATATTTCATTTCATGCAATTTTGTTACATGGGTCACTGTTATTTCTTCATTTTAGTATGCAAAATTTAATCTTTTAAACTGGTTCTTGATTTTCTGCATTTGGGTTGTTAAGATTGAGGACCTGGGGTTGTTAAATGTTCATTTGGGTGTCTTAGATTTGAAATTTTGAAGTGTTTTAATTTGTATTTTGGATGATTTAGGAGTGGAGATGAGAGGAGATTTAGGGTTTGAGTGGAGATGATTTTGGGGTCATTGGGACTCCGGTCAGGAAGTTATGGGTCATTGCAGTTACAATCAAATCAATCATCAGTTGTTGTTAGGAAACCTCAGAAAATGTTTAAGGACAAGGAGAGATTTGTGCTTTGGTTTTTTAAGGTTGCGCCGCGTAGGAAAGTTGGAATGCTGCTGTTGTGTGCTATTTCGGCTTTGGTTTTCGGATGGGTGGTGTATTTTGGAAAAGGTTTGGATGGATTGTTTTAACCCTGTTTGTTCAATGTATTTATTTGGTAGTGTTAAAATGAATGTAGATCTGTTATGTTAAGAAGTTGTTTAAAAAGATGAGATTTTAATATGATTCTGGTGATTGGCAGTTGACGCTTTTGTTAGCTCTGACTTTATGTACACTTGCATAATGGCGGAAGTATATTAGAAAATGTACAGTAGTTTATGAATGTTTTAATGATAGCAACAACCCAAAGAGTAGTGTTTTATGCGATACGAGATTAAGAGTAGTGGTAATAACTGATTATGCTTGTCTATGGTCATTCCTTGTCATGCCTTGAGCAGTAGATGACGTTTGGTGTTAAATTTCCCAGATAAAGCATATCAGACATAAATTTCTCATTGATTAGTAGTATATGTTAAAGGATTGGCATATCAATTAGTCATAACTCTTAAATGTATGCGGATTTATAATAATTAGTGAAAAATAGGAAATCATGTAATTTTGGATGTGATTGGCATTTGCTGTTCTTCATGTGTTCCTTAAGCTTTTGTTCTGTGTTTAATGTAAATTCTGAGTGGAGTGAAGCAGATCAGTTATCTATGAGTTGTTCACGAACAATTCATATCTGCGACGAACCCCAAGAATGGTGTCTTGTGGTGTAAAAGCAATGATAAAAAATTGATTATGATTGTCTACCACCCATTTCTTTTCTTTTCCAGTCTTAAGCAGTGGAAGTTGTTTGGTGCCCAAGTTCTTAAAGAAAATTAAGTAGTAATTTTATGCAATTTACTTAGCAGGCGTATTCATGATTGCCTTTGATTGCATTTTTTCATTATTTCGCCTTTATTTTCCATTCAAAAAAGCTTCTCGTGACATGCTGTAAGTTAAATGAAATTATTATATACCTTGACTAATGATGTCATTTTGGATATATTTGAGGTATAGATGGACAGGAGGGCATCCAGATTTCAAGCTTGGGGGTTACTGGCACTTCAAAGTTAGGCAATCACAGTTATTATTCACCAAATAATGTTGATCAATTTATACATATGGAATTAAATTCTTCTGTACAGAGTGATATGGGAAAAAGTATTGCTAAGCCTCCCGCAACTCCCATTTATTTTAAAGGCTATACCCTTCCCCCAGGAAATCCCTGTGAAAGTTTTACGTTGCCTCCCCCACCAGCAGATAAGAGAAGAACAGGACCACGTCGTAAGTTGGACTTTTAAGCTTGTATTTTCTTCTTTGATTCCTGTCACATGTCTTCTGAAATGATAATCTTACACAGTTCTTGCCATCATAGCATGACACATTTTCATACTGTAGAGGTCTATTTGCTTGATTTGAATAAATAGAAATATTAATACTGATTATGGCTGGCTTTATTGATGTAATTTGTCTTGAAATCACTTGGTGTTTTCAGCATGTCCAGTATGTTACCTTCCTGTTGAAGAAGCTATATCCTTAATGCCAGATGCTCCATCATTCTCCCCGGTAATTCATAATTTAAACTATATTCATGAAGAGAATTCAACAAGAAGTGAGTTTGGAGGCTCAGAATTTGGAGGATATCCATCTCTCAAGCAGCGAATTGATTCTTACGATATAAGAGGATCAATGAGCATCCACTGTGGGTATGGTTTACTTTTTATGGATTGTAGCTTTCATATAGATCTTGTGGCTTATCTTTTCACTTTTAGATAGTTTACTATTTACTATTTTTAAGTGTTAATTTTCGTTTTATTTCTGATTTGCTGCTTGCATATTGTGTTGGCCTGCACCTAAACCAATAGGTTTGTTAGAGGGATAAAGCCTGGACGTCAGACAGGATTTGATCTTGATGATTCTGACCTTCTTGAGATGGACAACTGTCGAGGGATTGTTGTTGCATCAGCAATATTTGGTAACTCTCTCTCTCTCTCTCCCTCTCCCTAATTACTTTTTTATATCTCTTGTGGTTGCTATTCTGAAAAACTGAGTTCTTCTGTCAGGGGCTTATGATCTGATACAACAACCAAAGAATATTAGTGAAACTGCCAAAGAAAATGTATGCTTCTATATGTTCGTAGATGAAGAAACATACAAATTCATTATAAAATCTCGTGAACTAAACAGCAGTAAGAGTATTGGATTGTGGAGAATTGTTGTCATCCAGAGCCTGCCTTACCAAGACCCTAGAAGAACTGGGAAGGTGATCCTCATAAAATTCAGCGATTGTAAATTTTCTTAAGATTCTCTTAGGTTTGTGGATGAGAAAGTTATAATTGTCACCTTTTTCCATTGGGGTCAGATCAGTTGACATAGTCACCTTCAAATAGTAAACAATTGTTTTCTTTTCTAATTGTATGAAGTTTATAGGTTAATCTTAAATGCTTCTCTTTTAAGTATACAGGTTCCCCTAGAATTATTTGATGATATAGGGGCGTCCTTGGACAAGATAGAATATAATTATATTCCTGAAGTGTTAAGTTGTACAGACACAAGCTATGTATGTGTAAACAATGCATAAAAATTGGCTGGAATATTATCTGATTTCTATGTACGATTCTGAATCACTCTATTCACATAGACAGCAGATTTCTAAAGTTTTACGTTATATTTCCCTTGGAACTGTCTTTCCATGAATTTTCTATTATACACCAGAAGGTCTAGAACAATCTGATTCCTGACAACTATCCATCTTTTTAACTGTGTTTTTTGTGTTGTCAGGTCACTTGATTTAGTGACACTAAAACCAGTAATAATTCATATAAATGAGTAATGCAGTGGCTATGTCGTGTACCTACGGCTAATCTGTAGTAAAAAGAGTTTGTCCTATATCTAATTGTATGGAGACGATTGTTTAGTGTGGTCAACCATAGCATTAATATTAATAAGTTTTAGAGACTGAGGATTTTGCATATACATTATTAGTCAGCCTTAATCAGTAATAGCACACAGAGAAAGGTTTATACACCATACATATTAATATTTGAACTAGTTATGATTGCAACAATTTAAGAATGAATGATATATAAGTTTTGTAAACTTACACATTTTAATAGTGATTGTGCTTAGTATAACATCCATGCTATAAAAAGAACGTTACGATTGTTATAGCAGTAAACATTTTGTTTGCCCTCCCTACTTTATGCATATAACCAATACAGATGATGTTGAAGCAACATCTCATTAATTTGGATCTGAATACAGATGATGTTGTAATGGTGTGTTTGGTCTCATCCATAGTATTTAATTGTATTTATTTGCCTTTTGTTGTCTGATTTCTGTTCGTTTACTCGTTGAGTGACCGAGAGACAGAGAGTATTGAATATAATATTAGATCCAAGTAAGGCCTGCTCCGAACAACTTAGGGTCTTGGGATAGTTAGTTACTTAAGAGCACTTTTTTTTTGGCTAATTGATATTGTATCTTTTGAATGCATTACTGCACTAGTATACACAAGTTACTGAAAAGACAACTTGACAGGTACCAAAGCTTCTGTTGCATAGGCTTTTCCCTAATGCCCGGTACTCATTATGGATTGATGGAAAACTTGAGCTTGTTGTGGACCCCTATCAAATTCTGGAAAGGTATGTAGACTGTAATTAATCCCCTTCTCAGATTGTGGGGTTTTCCTGTTGTATTCCGAGATTTTTTAAACCAGTTTCTCGCTTCTAAACTTAAAATATGAAAGTTTTTTACTTGGCAAGTACTTGTTGTACAATGATATATGCACAGTAAATTGTCAACTTCATAAAATACATGCAAGTATATGTATAGGTCACTGCTCCATAAAAAACACTCTTATATAAAGAACTAGAAAGAACACCACAGAATCTAACACAATTTCATTTAGATTCTAATTTTGATAACAGCTTGGTTTTTTATGCACAGAAACAGAATCAAACATGAAATTAACAAATATGAGGATTAAATATAACATGATTGCATGTAAATCTCATTGTTACACAAACATATATGAGATTCTTTGCTGGATTCTATCCTATATTTTGTAACATGTGATTTTTGAAATTTAGATAAAAACTATGTTAGATTCAATATGTTAAAACTTAATTGATGTTAAACTGTAATTGGATAAATATGCTAAACTGTAATTGTAATATGCCAGGATGAATATACTAGAGACTTGCTACTTCTTACTAAATTAAAAAATAAAATGCTTTAGGTTGATGTTGTTAAACTTGCTTTATACTGGTAAATTAGATTGCCTAAGAACTTAGCGGGAAAAAATTATTAGACAATATCCCATGTAAAGGTGTAGTTTTTCTGTAATACCTGTGTGTAGGTCCTGTCGAACTTACTTTGATAACTGCTTTGTGTTTTGGCAAAATGCTGTATGAATATTGAGATATAAACAAATACAACAGATTCAGTTGAGTAACTTGAGTTGATTACTTGTAAAACTTTATATTTCGAATTACAATACTTAACAATTTCTGTAGGACGAACATCTGCTTGCAAGATGTTTGAGCTGTATTAGTTACTATTAATTATATGCTAGCAGATTTAAATTTTTTGAGTCGGTGCAGGTTTTTTTTAACATCAGAATTCAGTTGTTTAGTTTCTGGTTATTGGAGATTCAGTGGTGGTTGAAAATATAAAGTATGAAGGAACTTATGTCCTCTTTTGATTGCACCCTTGTTCAAAATAGTGGGCGATCTATCAAAGTAAGTAGAAGCTAAACAATAAGGATATATATTTTTTCCACCCTCAAAGTTTAGGGGTTTGAACATGTCAGGGCCAAAAAATTAGTAGTTGACTTGGACATCCCTAGGACATTTATTGCAATTGACACTTTTTCCTGGCAAAAATCCGCACACAAAGTAAGAACACTGCACGTGATGCAGGAGCAGCCTTTAACTGGAATAGTGTAGAATTAGAACACAAAGCATACTTCTGGTTCAACAAACAAGAACACCGTGGTGGCATTTTCCCACCAATGTAGAATTTTTGTCACGTTCTCAACCTGGATAACAGACTAGGAGTCAAGGACAATGGTTGATGCTTGCTTTAGTTGTCAATGGTCAACAACATAAATGAGTTACCTCTTGAAACCCATGTAGGAGAAACTAATCGTCATAGACATTGAATATTTCCTCCTGGCCACCCCTTTATTGCGGAATCTTGAAGTTATCTTGAATGCAAATGATAGTGAATAGGAGGCTTGCTGAATTTTGGGTTGGGCAATTAACTTTTTGTCTGGCAAAACTTGCTTTTTCTTCTCAATGAATCTCTGGGCAATTAACTTTTTGTCTGGCAAAACTTGCTTTTTGTTCTCAATGAATCTCTGTTCCCTTACATAGGTGGAGGAGCAGAAGTTCATCTGAATTAGGGTGGTAGATTTGAGTTGGATGCCAAAGTGATATAACCAGCAGCATCTCCCACAACTCTGCTGTCCATTTCCATCTTTTTGTCATCATTAGCATCATCTTCTCATATGACCTTGACCCTTACGTTCTTGAAATTGATATAGTATTTTTGGATGAGTGTGTACACACTTCTAAGACCATAGGCTGTTTTATGGATGACGGTTTGCGCCTCCATATGCGAAATAGAAATATGAGTTCAGCGTTTAGCAAACCAACATGGAAAGTACAAGAATGGAGTTAGGAATTAAAAAGGAAGAGATTAGAGGAGGGCTAGCTATTTATTGAAAGAGAAAAATTTGTCGAAGCATTTACCCATAAATTTCAGTTATACCCCCATCTGGCTTCACTTGCTGCAGTTGTGTTAACTCTTTTCTTCTGTTATAGGGTTCCATTGATACAAATGTTACAGTTAATTTACTAAAAAGAGAAAAAGAAAATTTGCAGTTAAGGAGTTGGGAATTTTTTTATATGGTTTTGTACTTTTATGTGTTAACATTTAGACTTTATAGAGATTGAATTGATTTAAGCTTGTCAGTTGGAAAGCTATCTCTTCAGGAACATACTAATTTATTAAATTCAATCATCAAATCAGAACGTGGCAAGGGTTGATTTCTGAACCTTTTATCTCTTTTCTGTAGCGTCACACTAATTTTGTAAATTGACCTCTCAAAAACAAGTGAAGACATTGCTTCTGTTCTAGTAACTAACAAGTTCCCACCTTTCCTAGTTTTTAATTGATAGGCTGAGCATAATACTATTTCCTGGTTACCCTATAGGTTCTTGTGGAGGAAAAATGCCAGTTTTGCCATATCTAGGCACTATAGGCGCTTTGATGTCTTCGTCGAAGCAGAGGCGAACAAGGCAGCCTCGAAATATGATAATGCATCCATCGATTTCCAGGTTGACTTTTATCGAAGAGAGGGTCTAACCCCATATTCGGAGGTAAAGCTTCCAGTCACAAGTGGTAAGAGCTTAAACTAGCTCTTCTTTTACTGATTTTCTGTGTTCCTTGTCTCATCTTTAATGTACGAATCCTCATTGTTGTGTATGCAGATGTTCCTGAAGGATGTGTTATTATAAAAGAGCACATTCCTATTGCGAATTTATTTAGTTGTCTTTGGTACAACGAAGTTGATCGATTTACTCCGAGGGACCAAATTAGCTTTTCCACAGTAAGGGACAAGATTATGTCAAAGACAAATTGGACTATCAATATGTTCCTGGATTGCGAAAGACGCAACTTTGTAGTGCAGGTATGTCGTTCATTAGGTACATTTTCATTTGAGTGTAGATATCTAGTGCCGATTTATGGATGGAGAAGTTGAGATTTTTCATTTGAGTGTAGTAGTTACATAGTGCCAATTTATGGACTGAGAAGTTGAGGAAGTGCTATTTTTGTGTTCTAGTCATCTAATACTCTGTGTCCATTGTAAAGCGAATGTGCTATGTATATATTATTGGTCTACAAGGCTGTGTCCTGATAATAAAAGGCCGAGGCTGCCTCAGGGCAGCTATGTGTGCCTGCATGCCTAAGTTTATGTTGTTGACCTTTGTCCAAAAAAAGGTTGCTACCTGATAGGAGGGTTTGATTGTCATTGGTTCAAGCTTCCTCTCTTGCAGTGCAGCAATTACTTCTTTTTTAAGTAATTTATATATGTTAATTTGATTATTCTGAATTTTGAACTTTGCTGTAAGGTCATTTGCACAGATCATTATTCTTTTGGATCTTTTCCCTTTTATTTCCTTTTTGTGTTCACATGCCTAAACATAATCTACATGCTTGCATTTTAAATATAAACCGACAGATTCTGTCACTGTGCTCAGCTGGCCTCAATCTGATTAGTCATCATATGTTCTTCATTCTTATAGTTAAAAAAAACTTGAAGACCATTACTACTTTGATCTTCCCTTCAAAAATTTTATCTACTGTGCATTTAACTGCATTTCAAAATTTTCTCTAATACATGCAGGGATACCATCGAGACGTACTTGAGCATTGGGCTCCCCCTCCACCTCCTGGTGCTATTTCTATTCCACATCCTCCACCACTTGTTGCGCAAAACACAACATTGCGTGTTGTACCGAGAGAAAGAGTTGCATCTAATGCAGCAAAAATTCGTAGACGTGGGAAAGATAGATCTGGTTCAAGGCGTCATCGCAAAGTTACTGCAGGTAGTAGAGATATCAATTAAGTTCCAATTTTGTTTAGTAAAATAGTATATTGATTTTTCCTTCCCTGCTTAAACAATCCCGAGGGGCTAGGAAATCTGAGAGCTATGCAATATATAGTAGAGTGTTTTGTGTTATCTCATTTGTCAAATTTCATAAATCATAATAGTCAACAGCTCCATTTTTGTAGTGTTTATATATATATATACACTATTTCCTATACATTGAGACTGGGCACGTAGACTAAGAAAAAATATAAAAAATGAGTAAAATTAGATGAAAAGTGAGTAAAGTGGTGGGATCTATCAATATTTAATAATAGATTTGAGATAGTGGAGGAAGTAGTGGGTGTAACAGTGATTTATATTGTTATAGAATAGAGATAGTGGAGAAAGTAGTGGGTGTAATAGTGTTTTATATTATTAAAAGTTACTATTTTTGGAATGTATAGAAATGAATGAGACGTCCAAAATGAAAAATGTATAAAAATGAATGGGACGGAGGGAGTAATACTTAATAAAGACCACTGACCTCAACCTTACACGTGGCTTCTGCGTCTTCTGTATCTTGCAGGCCATGCCAGGTTGGAATCAACTAAAGTTAGTTCTATATTTTAGTTACCATTTCTTTCTTAATATTTATTTTTCATGAAATGAAGTCATCGGGTTGCCAAGAACTTGGATCATAGATATATTTATTTTTGTAAGAATATTGTGACCACAGCAGGTTTTCTTAATAAACAAAATAATACAAAATTTATTATTTATGTTAATATTTTTATAGATATAAAAACAAAATAAAATGTATATATTAGGTATCTTGAATTAAAAACAAATAACTAAATTAAAAATAAATTTGTTTATTTAAATTTTTTTAAAGAAAAACTCTAAATTGTAGGATACACTTTAATAATATTGTTGTTATGTCTTTAAATCTTGACTAAAATTCATTTCGCATCCCTTAACTTTGGTCCAAACTCAAAGTTATATCAGTACTTTATTAAACTGCAGTTTGCATCCCATATATTTGTTAAGCATTTCGGTCTGCATCCTTTGGGTCTTCTTCGTCAAATTGTGACGTTATCGTCTCTTTTGAGGAGGGCTTATTATTTTCATGGTCTTGTAATGGTCATATCTCCTCCTAATATTATATTTAACGGATCCTAATTTTATCTTTTAAATTTTTACTAATAAAAAAAACTAAATATAAAATTTTAATATTCTTACCTTTATAATATTCGATAAATTCTCAATTTTAATATTCTTACAATGTTCAACTGCCCATTTGTTACATCTACACCTACAAGCCATTGAATGTAATATTTTTATGAGATTATAGATGATCTAAAGTTACAGGTGAGCTATAGGAACCAAATTGAATATAAATTAAATTTTATTTAAACTTATGTCTTTTACAGTTTTGAAATTATAAAAATATCCCTTATTTTACATTTTAATTCCAAGTTAATATATTATAAATTTTCTGATATTTAAAATCTAATTCAAAACATTATAATATATTTTAATTCATTTTTTATAACAGAATTAAACTTCTAACTATAATAGAAAGAATATGTTGTTTTTTTATTTGCCCGAATTCTATCAAAATTAAATGAATGAAATATATTTATTTGTTGAAGAAAAAGTATTCAATTTTTTTTTTTCTAATGATTATTTCAAAGAGCACCTAGTATGGTTTGTGTGGGTATACATATTTAATAAGTACATTGTATAAGGTTCTTTTAATAACCACTTCTTCGGTTCTTCCTCATTATAAAATTTCTAATAGTTCTTGTCTTGTGATCTTGATATTTCTAGGACGTTTTGCATATTTTTCAAATTCTTCAAAACATACTAAAGTGCTCATATTTTTATGTATTACCATATTCTCATTATTCTTAAAAGATATTTATTTCATTATATGTATTTTTATATATTTTGGTTTTGTACAAAATAAATATGCTCATTTTCTTATGGACTACTTATTCCCGTCATTCTCAAAAGATATTTATTTCATTATATGTATTTTTATGTATTTTGGTTTTGTATAAATAAAATATGCAATTGTAACCTATTTTGAGTTTTTTTTAAGGTTTAGTTGAGGGTTTAATGCACCATCATCATTTTGCATATATTTGCAAAGAAAAGAGTTATGTTGTATTCAGTTTGTAACATATAAAATCTTTTTAATATTTTGTTGGAAAAATAACACATTTAATAAAATTTAGGATTACATTATTAAATTTTGGATTATTCGATTTATTGTGGCAATATGATCTCTTTGTGTGTATATTAGCTGTATTTTAATTTTGGACTATCCGATTTAGTGTGGTAAAACTCATGATTTTTTTTTTGTGTATATTAGCTGTATTTTGTACTGTAGCACCTATTTTAAATTTTAGACTATCCCATTTAGTGTGGTTTAGCTCATGATTTTTTTTGGTATAAGTGTCTAACAAATGAGTTCATGTAAACAATGGTTAGAACTTAGAAGGTTTCAAAATAAATGCACAAATAGAATTTGAATGCAAATCAATTAATTTCTTTTTAACATAAACTTAGTAGAACTCATTATTCTAGATGCAAGTAACAATAAAAAGATTAAATTGTTCTTGACACACAGATATATAAACTTCAACTAGTAAATTGCAAGATAGAAGATACAAAGCATGAATGGTAACAGCTAGCTACCACTTTGTGCTTTGTGGATTCAAATGATAATCGATTAACATCTAAATCTCATAACAACATAATCTAAAGACTTAAACATCCGGTACATATAATTCACAATCTTAAGAGATTGAATTGAAAATATCTTAAATAATAAAAAGGAAAGAGACTAAACCCCAGATATGACATGGTCACCTTCTTTTTAGAGAGAATTAGTTGTAAATTAAGTTCTCAAGGATCACATATCTAATGATTACCAAGATTATTCTGATCATCAAACCACAACCACTGACCATCATTTGCCATGTCATTTCTCTGCTGCATGAGCATTGAAAGAAATGACTCCTCATTGTCAAACCCTATGCCAGGTAACTCAGCAAGCCCAACACTCTGTTGTTGCACCGTATAAGATCCAGGAGCTGGTAATAACCCCATGTTGGGTAGCTGAGCAAGCCCAACACTCTGTTGTTGCACCGTATAAGATCCAGGAGCGGGTACTAAACCCATGTTGGGTAGCTGAGCAAGCCCAACACTGTGTTCTGGCACCATGTAAGATGCATATGTTGGAACAGGAACAACCATTGCAGGAGCAACCACAGCAGGAGCAACCATCCCGCTTCTAGACGGGACCCACATCATTGATCCTTGCATGAAAGATGTAGGCTGGCCCAGTGTAGGTCCCACAAAAGGTTCATGTGGGGGAGCCAAGCCATACATTGATGTTTGCACCATGACAGGAGGACGAGGCATAGGCATCTGGGGTGGTGGTGGAGCAGTCGAGATTGAAATAGCACTTACTGGTGCAAAGGAGGATGGTGGGGACATGGGGAGACTCCCACAGGTATTTGAAATGGGGACATCAGGCATTGAACCAGTACCAGTATGACGCCGTATAGCTGGCTCAGCTTCACGGAGAAGCCATTGAATGGTTTCTCCATCATTAGTGTGACCAAGTTCCTCAGTCAATTGGAAAATTCTTGCTGCTGCTTGTGTTGGAATTCTGACTCTAGGCTCCCGGCCATACACTTTGGCGTGACCAACATTCTTAACCATCTTTGATTGATTATTTTTATTAGAGCTAGTGTTTAAGGGGTAGATGGTGATTGATTAACAGGGATTGCCAGTCCATATATATGGCGTCAGTTAAACATTAATGCACTGTGCTGAACTGTCTCCCACCGTAAAATGCCTACTTAACACCCACTAACAACACAATCTTAATTACTAAGGTATATAAGTACAAAAATTCACAAACGGTTATAGCTTCACGCCAACCATGCATGCATACAAATCTTGGACGTTTCTAAACCTGCATTGGTTTAATTGGGATAAAAATGAAAAAACTCTATTTATAAGTTTTATTATTACTTTTTATCTTTTAAACTATGATATTAATTTTTGTAAATTTTATTTGCTATTTTTTTTAGTTATTTCACAAGTTTTGTATAGTAGAAAGAGGTAAACTAATAATAAGATTTTTTTAAACTCAACAAGTGAATTAAATGTGACCCATATAGATTTAAACACTCTTATTCATATATATTAGTTCTTTTTGTATTATTGGTGTAGTATGTAAATAAGTGTAAAAATCAGTCATTTGAAAGAAGCTATCAATTTTATCCTTTTCCAAAGTATTATTATATTTTGCACAACAACATAAGTAAACAATCTTTTAATAAACAAAATGAGTTAAGCACTAATATTTAATAAATAATATAACCATCCTAAACTTTAAATTTTATGGTATAAACACTAAATATTATATATATTCATAAAAAGTTTTTAACTTTTAATCATTATTAATACTAGCTTAAAACCCGGATTGTTAATTGTTATTTTATTATTATTTTTTAATATTTTATTAATTGTAATTGTGCAAAAAATAAGTAGACATGTTAAAATAGCTAAACACTTTTAATTAATTAAAAATATTAAAATAGATTTTAAAATAAATAAGAATGAGTTTGCCGTTATATTTTTGGAAATGAGGGGTTTTAGTAAGAAAAAATAAAAAATGTAACATATATTTAGTTTAGAAAGGTAAATGTCGTGATATTTTTGGAAAATGAGATTTTAAATTTTAATAATTAAAAGTATTTAAATATGTTTTAAAAATAAATAAGTAAAGGTTTCCCCGGGAAGTTTTCAAGCCTATCTATGAGTGTGATATTTTTGGAAAAAGAATGAATTTTACTGAGAAAAATAGAAAAATTAAATTGTAAAAGGCAATTTTCCGTGATATATTTAGAAAAGGAGGGACTTTATAAGAAAAAATATATAATGTGTTTTAGCTGAAAATGTAATTGGTTATAAATAGGTATTTGATTATTTATATTTTAATATTTTTAGTAATTGCATTTGTTAAGAAAAATAAGTAGATATGTTAAAATAGTTAAACTTTTAAAAAATAATTATAATATCAAAATAGGTTTAAAAATAAATTACTAAATGTTTGTACCTATTTTTGGAAAAGAAAGGGTTTTAGTAAGGAAAAATAGAAAAACTAACATGTTAAAAAATATAATTGCCGGTGATATATTTGAAAAAGTAGGGGAATTTGTTATAAAAAATAATGTATTTTAGGTGAAAAAGGTAATTGGTTATAAATATGTAATATTATTATTTAATAATATATTTCTATAAATAAGTAAAGTTAATTAAGTAAAAACACTAAGTACAGTTAATTAATTAAGGGCAATTAAGATCACAACGTACCCGACCAACCAAACTTTTAAGTTTCGTCTATTATATAATACTAGTTTAAAACCCGTGCGATTGTTAATTGTTATTTTATTATTATTTTAATTATATTTGTTAAAAAAATAAGTAGGCATGTTAAAATAGCTAAACACTTTTAATTAATTAAAAACATTAAAATATATTTTAAAATAAATAAGTAAGGGTTTGCTCATTATAGTTTTGGAAAAAGGGGGTTTTAGTATGGAAAAATAAAAAATGTAACATATATTTAGTTTTAAAAGGTAAATGCCCGTGATATTTTTGAAAAATGAGGTTTTAAAATTTAATAATTTAAATTATTTAAATACGTTTTAAAATAAATAAGTAAATGGTTTGTCCGTGATATTTTTAGAAAAAGAATGGATTTTAGGGAGAAAAATAGAAAAAGTAAATTAAAAAAGGCAATTTCCCGTGATATATTTAGAAAATGAGGGACTTTGTTAGAAAAAATCTATAATGTGTTTTAGCTGAAAAGGTAATGGGTTATAAATAGGTATTTAATTATTTATATTTTAATATTTTTAGTAATTGCATTTGTTAAGAAAAATAAGTAGACATGTTAAAATATGTAAACTTTTAAAAAAAAATTATAATACTAGGTTTAAAAATAAATAACTAAAGCGTGATATTTTTGGAAAATGAGGGGTTTAATTAAGGAAAAATAGAAAAACTAACATGTTTTAGTTAAAAAAAGGTAATTGCCCCTGATATATTTGAAAAAGTAGGGGAATTTGTTAGAAAAAATAAATAAATACATTTTAGGTGAAAAAGGTAATTGGTTATATATAGGTAATATTATTATTTAATAATATATTTCTATAAATAAGTAAGGTTAATTAAGTAAAAACACGAATTTAAGAAAGAGCAATTAAGTAAAATCACAACGTACCAACCGACTAAACTTTTAATGTTTCGTATATTATATAATAGTATTGATAAATAAGATAATGTGTTTAAAATTCTAATTTTCTTTTACTATTATAAAAATTATAAATTATATAAACATTATAATTATATAAGGATAATGGGATATTTTTCAAAATTTATTACTTATTTTTCAAATTTGTTGTAGGTTTTTTCATGAAAGTTTGTAATAATAATTATTATCTTCCCCTAAATTTTTTATTCATTCTAGGTTTTAACATGTTTAACATACATTGTTATTACCATCGATTACATAATATTGTCTAACCATACTAGTTTTATAAATGTATAGTTTGATTACACTCTCATTATAGTTATGTTTCTTTAATAAATTTATAATAAACAACATTAGTTTTAAATGAATTCTTGAGTTTTAAATATTTAATTTTTTTGTGCTGATCTTCTTTCAACTTTTTTTTACAATTTAAGTGACTACTATTATTTATCAAATTAAAATCAATTTTTTATTTTTTAAGTTTATATCTTTTTAGACTTTAAAGACTACAATAATATACTTCTATTTCTTTTTCTATGTGTAATATTTAAATAATTAAATAATTTATTATTTTTGTCTCAATTTTTTTAGTTTGATTAGTTAGAAAAAAAATTGAATAATAACTAACACCTTAAAAATTTAATAAGGTGATTAGATTTTCATGAGCTTGATCTAAATTCATATAAACTATTGTTTTAGTAAAGTAACCGACCAAGTAACACGAGTTTGGTCTAAATTATCTCTCCCATGTTGATCATATTGAAAAAAATAAAATAAAAAACTGCTATAGAACTCTCGATACATAGAGCAACTCCAATATAGTAGCTATTTGCTCTCTTAAGCTAAAATATACTCCCTCTGTTTCCATGGGTTCTTTACATTAGGGACGGGGCACGCATTTTAAGACTCTTATATTATTTTAATTTTTTTTTTTTTTGAATAAAAATTTAATGTTTGAATTTTTTTTCAAAAAAAGAAAATTTTAAAATAAGTTGTGTAACTATACTTTATACAAGCCTTAAAATACCTGCCAAAAAATGTAAAGAAATGAGGGGACAGAGGGTAAGAAATATGAAAAAAAAAAAATTACAAGAACAATGTCATAGTAATTCCAATGTAAAGAAATGAGAGGACAGAGGGTAAGAAATATGCAAAAAAAAAATTACAAGAACAATGTCATAGTAATTCCTTAAATCACTAAAATCTTTTACCCATTATTAGGATTCAATATTTTATATCAAATTTAATAAATGAACTAAGATGCTGGAGTTGTTTGTAAGTCAAGAACAATCCGTTCCATTTATAAAGTTGGTGCTGGAGTTCATCAGATGTTCCTGATTCATATAGTTACTAACCGACAAATAATGCAGCACAATTCACATTTGGGTTGATGGAACTATATTCAGCATTTGACAATGCAAAACTCTCAATTAGATATGCCCACTTGTCTGCCTTTAAGCTATAAAATATATTGGTTAGGTCCGAATTGTTGTGCCCAAAATCTCACGTGGGCTCAATTAAAGGCCCATATCTGTTATAAGTCCAGTAGCAGGGTATTGGGCTAGGATGGTGAGTACCAAGGAACAAGCCCATGATGCTGTGGTATAGGTTCAAGGTATCCTGATAGGTTCGAAGTGCCACAACAGGTACTCGGGAGCAGGTTCAAGGTACTAAGATTCAGGGAAGATACTAAGGTGCAGGAGAAAGGTGTTGAGGTTCAGGTGGTCTAAACCTCGAGATTGTTACCAGCTGATGAGCGACCAGGACCTCAGGAAGGCGGAATATTAGTAGGACAAGGACTCAATTACCTATACTTTAGGAGCACGGAATTACTCTTGGAAAAGGACTTCTAAACCTGATTAAACAGGATGGATGGAACAAACGTAATTAATATGGGACTCATATTAGTTATTCGGATAAGCACTACTTCCTCGAGGATTTAAAGGACTTGGAGTTTGATGTGGATTAGGAGACTAGGAAGCTCGGCAAGAGCTACCTTATTCGACTAAAACTCTAGGACGGATTATCTTAGAGTGGTCGAATTCGCAAGGATTAAGAAGTATAAACCTAATAGAACTACATGGGGCTTGATTCCTATAAATAGGATATGTAGGCACTTGACTAAAGGATTCGGATTTTCACTATTAACACGCATAAGGCTCGCGTACCCTTAGTGATACACATTCCGGCGAATTTACTGGTGGTGTAGGATTTACACTCCTTATTTCGGTCGGTGGTTTTGTCAACTCAGCCCCCGGAAATCATACTTCAACCATTCTGTTTTAATTAATCAGCTTCAGGCTTCGTACTGTGAACCTGTGGCATTGTCCGACAACCAAGGACGCTTTTTACGAATATTCCAGCGAGATTCTCTCGATTGTGTTGTACCAAATTTCTCTCACAACATAAGTGGCGCTAGAAGGAGGGGAACTCCATCAGAAATCTTAAGAGAGAAAAGATGTCGGATGATTCCGGAAAAACGCAAACACCAACTAACAATGAAGAAGGCCGTGGAACAGGTCCTCATGGCGAGGTTACGAACAAGGATATTTTCGATCACCTCAAGAAAATTGGTGAAAGGGTGGATTCTTTGGAGAAAAAATCTGAAAAGATGAAAAGATGGCGAAAGAAGCAAAAAAGGCCTAAGGCCCCGAAGGTTACGCCTACTCGGCTGGATTTTGGCAGTGAGGGGGAAGGACCCGAGAAGGAGAGAACTAAGAAGACTTTTTCTGATGTTGAAACTGATCAGAGTAATCCCGACTGGAACTCTGAAGCTGAGCCCAAGGATAAGGAGGATCCTGAACCTTCGGTTACAAGGAGTGTCACTGTATTTGACCGAATGGGAAAGAAGCTAACAAGTAAGGATTTGAGGCTTAAGCTATTGGAGGCGAAACAGAAGGGTCCCAAGAAGGTACAAAGTGAGAAATCACTGTCTAAGGCGTCAGGGAGTCATAAGGATAAGTCCCACTCTAAACCGGAAAATGAGCATAGCTCAGGCTCGTCCTATAAAGCTGATGACAGCTCTGATGAGAGCTCAAATGGTGGGAGTGACACTGATGACACCTCTAGGTCAGCTGAAGGGGGTGGAAAATACAAGGAGGAAGACCTCAGGAAAGTCCTCGAGAAGATTATGGCAGAAAGGGGTCCCCAATCAGGATTGACGGTGGGATCACCTTTCACTAAGAAGGTGCGGGATTCGCCCTTACCCCGTAGCTACAGGGGGGTGGGAGACTTGAAATTCAACGGGACCACAGACCCCGTAGAGTTCCTCAGTCGTTTCAACACGGAGATGGAAGTCTATCAAATCAAGGATCGCACAAAATGTCGGTTGCTGGCTGCAACTCTAAGGGATAGTGCTCATCAGTGGTTCAAGAGGCTCCCCTCCAATTCTATTAAGTCATGGAGACAGATGGGTGAGATGTTTGTAACTCAGTTCAGAGCTTCAGTCACGTTTGCACCTCCGGCCAATACCCTAGCAAATATTAAACAACGTGACAACGAATCACTTAACGACTACTTCAAGAGGTTCAATGCTGAAGTTCCGAGGGTGAGGAAAACCACAGACGAGACTTATAAAAAATTTTTGATAGCTGGGGTTAAGCCTGGGACCGAATTCTGGAAAGAGCTGCAGAGTAGGGAACCTACTACCCTAGCTGACTTCTACGCCAAGGCAGAAAGGCATAAAGTCGTGGAACAGTCCTTGGAGAATTTGAAAAAGGATAATGCTTCGCGAGACTGGAATAGGAATAAGAGGAATAGGTCTTACAGCCCGAAGGAAAGGAATTATAGCAAGCGGACAACCTATAACACGGCTTCAGGTGATGGCCGGGATGTAAGCAAGGAGGCAAAGACTGCACCTCTGTCAGTGAACACCACAGCGTCGAAGAGAACAGTTGAGTACAAATATCCGTCATCTAAGGGTAGTAGAAGGTACTCGGAATACACCCCTTTGGCAGCACCTGTAGAACACATCTTTGAAATTGGTGATAAATCGGGGATGTTCAGAAAACCCTCTAGGACGGGACCTCCCGGAAGGAAGGATCTAGCTAGATATTGTGCTTTCCATGATGCTAATGGGCATGAAACAGCCGACTGTCGACACCTCAAAGATCATATTGAGGACTTGATCAGGAAAGGTTTCCTCACAGAATTTGTGGCCCAAGAGGCGAAAAAGTACAAGGATGATAGATCCAAGAGAGATGAAGAAAAGTCTGCACCTGATCGAGCTACCAGGGCTGGTAGTATTCACACAATCATAGGCGGACCATACATTGGAGGTTTCAGCAGGAATGCAATGAAGAATTATGCACGTGAGGCTAGAGGAAACCCTCTCACAAATGTTTATCATTTGGCAGACAGACCCCCAAAACTGTTTAGAGGTGAAGCTGCGGACATCACCTTCACTGAAGACGATGCAAGGCATGTTCATCACCCCCACAACGATGCATTGGTGGTAACTATCACAATTGGAGGACTCAATGTGCATCGTGTCTTGGTGGATAATGGAAGTTCTTGCAACATATTAGCTTATGACACTTATCAAAAGATGGGACTCGCGGACAAGGAAATGTCCCCTGCTTACAATGACTTATACGGATTTACTGGCGGACCAGTGCAAGTTGTGGGTAGGGTAAAGCTTCCTGTTGTGTTGGGAGCTGAACCTATGAGAGCTACGCAGGTGGCAGAATTCATGGTTGTAAATGAGGACATATCGTACAATTGCATTATAGGCAGACCCCTCTTGAAGGAAATGAGAGTAGTAACCTCTATCTACCATCTCTCTATGAAGTTCCCTACTCCTAACGGGATTGGATGTCTAAAGGGCTGTCAAGTAGATTCAAGGGAATGTTATAGTAAAGCTTTACGCACCGCTGAGCAAGCTTCAAAGCATTTGTTGTTAGTTGACGGAGGTACCACGGATAATTGCTACAAGTATCTGGAGGCACCGACGAAGAGCGAACCTTCACAACAGGTACGTAATTCGTGCAATGTAATTATGATTATCCAACATCCAGGTGAAGAGAGCTCCACAGATATTGTCTTTTCTTCGGGGGTAGATACCCAGAATGAGGTACGAATGCTGGAGGCACCCCCACCAAAACTGGTAGAAGACAATGAACCTTTTGTCGAAGGTATTGTTGAAGATGTAAATGATAGTGACTTTGAGGGTACCCAAGAGGAAAACTCTCTGAAGGTTTTTTCACAATCTGGAAGAGCTGATGCAGAGGTTCAGGTGAAGATTGACCTAGATCCACGAATGCCTGAAACTAGGGAAACAACAGGCGCGGCTGGTGACACCTTGTCAATCCAAGTGGATGCGACAGATTCCTCTAAGGAGCTGAAGATAGGAAAGCAGTTGGAACCTGAAACTAGGGAGGCCTTGACTCGCTTCTTAAAAAGCAATCTAGATGTTTTCGCTTGGTGCCATTCTGATATGGTAGGGATTGATCCTAGGGTGATGTCCCATCATCTTAACGTCGATCCAGAGAGAATAGCTGTAGGACAAAAACGAAGGGCGATAAGTGGTGAGAGAGCTTTAGCCCTCAAAGAAGAGGTTGACAGGTTACTAGAAGCTAGACTGGTGAGAGAATCATTCTACCCGGACTGGTTAGCAAACCCAGTGCTTGTCAAGAAACCTAATGGAAAATGGCGAACATGCGTGGATTTTACAGATTTGAACAAGGCATGTCCTAAAGACAGCTTTCCACTCCCACGGATTGACCAATTGGTCGACGCTACAGCTGGGCATGCTCTTTTAAGCTTCATGGACGCTTACTCGGGATATAATCAAATTCCCATGTATGAACCTGATCAGGAGCATACATCCTTCATCACAGATAGAGGTTTATACTGCTACATCGGCATGCCTTTTGGATTGTTGAACGCTGGAGCTACTTACCAAAGGCTGGTTAACAGAATGTTCAAAGATCAGATCGGGAAGACTATGGAAGTCTATGTTGATGATATGTTGGTCAAGTCAAAAGCTGCTACTGATCATGTCTCGCACCTATCAGAGATGTTTAACATATTACGGAGGTTTAGAATGAAGCTCAACCCTCAGAAGTGTGTCTTTGGTGTGGAGTCAGGAAAGTTCCTACGTTTCATTGTCAATCATCGGGGAATTGAAGCAAACCCCGCCAAGATCAAGGCACTAGTCGAGATGCGATCTCCTCGAAACGTAAAGGAGGTTCAGAGTCTCACTGGTAGGATTGCAGCTCTAAACAGGTTCGTATCTAAATCTTCGGATAAATGTAGAGAATTCTTTGCAGCAATCAAGAAAGGGAAGAACTTTGAATGGAGTCCAGAATGTGAAGCTGCTTTCACAAAAATAAAGGAACAGCTCGGCAGCCCCCCATTACTGTCTAAACCTCTTGATGGGGAGGTCCTCATATTGTACTTGGCAGTTTCGGAATACTCAATCAGTGCTGTGCTTGTCCGGGAGGAGCTGCAGGTTCAACACCCGGTTTATTACGTAAGTAAAAGATTACTGGACGCCGAGACACGGTATTCTAACATGGAAAAGTTGTCTTATGCCTTAATCTTGGCTTCAAGGAAGCTTCGGCCTTACTTTCAAGCACACCGAATTGAGGTACGTACTTCATTCCCTCTAAGGCAGGTTTTGCACAAACCTGAAGCTTCGGGAAGGCTAATGAAATGGGCTGTGGAATTGGGACAATTCGATATCGACTTCAAGCCCCGAACGGCCATAAAAGGGCAGGTGTTGGCAGACTTTTTGCTGGAATTTCCTCCAACATTTGAGGTTAAGGGCGATGAATGCGTAGCTGAACCTACAGCCCCCGAACAGATGGCTGAAAACTGCTCCCCATGGTGGACACTCTACGTAGATGGAGCAGTGAATGGAAATGGGGCAGGAGCTGGCATTGTTCTTATTAGCCCGGAAGGTCACAAGCTTCAAAGCTCCATTCACTTCGCTTTTAACGCAACCAACAATGATGCGGAATATGAAGCACTGATTGCTGGTTTGAAGCTTGCGTTGGAAATGAGGGTGGAAAACCTGACTGTTTTTAGTGATTCTATGTTAGTTGTGTGGCATATTCGAGGGGGATTCCAAGCTAGAGGTCCTCGTACTGATCTTTACATGAGGTACTCTCAAGAGCTGATTGGCAGGTTCAAGGAGGTGAACCTTGAGCAAATCCCTAGGACGCAAAACACTGATGCAGATGCACTTGCGAAGTTGGGTTCACAAAGGGAGGCTACTATGCTAGGGGTTATACCTTTGGAGATTCAGCTTCAACCTAGCATTCCCAGACTCGAGGTCATGAATTTGGAACCTGCGACTGAGACATTATGGACAACACCTATTATGAATTACATCACAAAGGGGATTGTTCCAGAAGGAAAAGAGGAAGCCAGGAGAATAAGATACCAGGCTACAAGGTATGTTATCTACGATGGTTCTTTATACAAAAGAGGATTCAATAAGCCGCTTCTGAGGTGCATATCAGGTGACGAGTGCGAGTACATTATGCGAGAGGTCCATGAAGGAATTTGTGGTAATCATTCGGGTGGAACCTCCTTGGCACATAAGATACTCCGTCAAGGGTATTATTGGCCCACGATTCAGAAGGATGCTCATAGGTTCGTACAGGCCTGCGATCGTTGCCAAAGGTTTGCAAATTTCAATAGCACTCCAGCTGTCCCTTTGAAGCCTCTCACCAGCCCATGGCCTTTCGCTGTGTGGGGAATTGACTTGATCGGAGAGCTGCCTAAAGGTAAAGGGGGAGTGAAATACGCCGTGGTGGCTGTAGATTACTTTACCAAGTGGGCTGAAGCTGAACCTCTGGCTACAATAACAGCTGCAAAAATAAAGGAATTTGTGTTCAGGGCAATTGTGTGCAGGTTCGGAGTCCCTTACAAGTTAATTTCAGATAATGGAAAGCAATTCGATAGCAAAGAGTTGCGAAAGCTGTGTGATGATCTCGGGATTCAGAAAGGCTTCACGGCAGTTTACCACCCTCAAAGTAATGGTCAAACTGAAGCTGTCAACAAGATCATTAAACACACTTTGAAGACCAAACTGGAAGAAAGCAAGGGATGCTGGCCTGAGGAACTCCCAATGGTTTTATGGTCATATAACACCACACCACGAACCACCACAGGAGAATCACCTTTCACCTTAACCTATGGCTGTGAAGCTATGGTGCCCGTGGAAATTGGGGCTGGATCATTCAGAAGGGATAACTACGATCCTGAAAACAACGAGGTGAATCATCGACTGTACTTAGATCTCGTGGAAGAGGTTCGAACTACTGCACAGCTGAAGCTAGCTGCCTATCAACAACGTACTCGGAAGTACTTTGACAGCAAGGTCCGTGCTCGTCCACTGAAGGTTGGCGATTTGGTCCTAAGGAGAATGATGCCCAACATGAAGGTTCATGGGCATGGTGTGTTTGGAGCAAATTGGGAAGGTCCGTACCTCATAAAGGCTGTCTTATGGGAAGGTACCTACCATCTCACGGATTTGGATGGAAAGCTCATTCCAAGGGCATGGAATGGTGAGCACCTCAAGAAATACTACCAGTAAATCATCAGGTACTATTTCTGTAGGCCTCTTTCAGGCATAGGAATAATAAAAGCAGTTTATTAGTTGTAACTGCCATGCTTAGGTATAGCTTCATAGTTGCGAGCCTCAGCTTCATAGCTGTTTGACTCAGCTTCGAAGCATTTTGTTTCAAGTTCGTAGGAAGACATTTTCATTTGTTCTTTGAGCACTCGGGGGGTAGTGTATGCACACCCTACCTATGGGATGTCTTTCGATAAATTTTACAATATTAATGAAACCTCTATTTTTGGTTCATGTGGCTTTTCTCGTTTAAATGCTTTATCACTCTTTATGTTCTTGCTGTGAGGATTACATATGGATTAAAAGTTGGATGTATGATTGCCTCTGTTTAGTTCTTCACCATAAACGATTATATGATAAAGAACTGGGGGGTAGTGGACATACTCTATGCAGGTTCAAATGGTTAAATTTCGTAATATTATTGGATTGGATTTAATATTATTGGATTGGATTTAATATTATTGGATTGAATTTAATATTATTGGATTGGATTTAATATTATTGGATTGGATTTAATGTTATTGGATTGAATTTAATATTATTGGATTGGATTTAATGTTATTTGGATTAAATTTAACGGAATTGGATTGGATTGAATGTTATTGGATTGAATTTAATATTATTGGATTGGATTTAATGTTATTTGGATTAAATTTAACGGAATTAGATTGGATCGAAGGTTAATACTCATGGATTATGAGGTAAAGGTTAATACTCATGGATTATGAGGTAAAGGTTAATACTCATGGGTTATGAGGTAAAGGTTAATACTCATGGATTATGAGGTAAAGGTTAATACTCATGGATCATGAGGTAAAGGTTAATACTCATGGGTTATGAGGTAAAGGTTAATATTCATGGATAAATATTCAAATGTATCAACTCATATAAGCCCCAGGGACACTAGGCATGAGTATCATGGTAAAGTGTGGGAACCATTCATAGGCCATACTCTGGTTCAAACTTCCTTGCACGAATGCAAGCTGGAACACTGGACGGATTGACATCACAGTTGGGAGGCTCAAGGCTAATGATCCCTGAAGCTGTGGCACGGATTAAACTTCATACAGGATTGTGAAGTACATGGAATTTAAGGGCACATTGCCCTAGGCAAGGATGTATATGCATGGTCGGGTTTTCTCGAATGCAGTGGATAAAATGGCTTATGGATGATCTAAGCTATGGAAAATAGAATATGCACCTAAGGAAATTAGGTGCAAGAATGGATTATTTATACATCAGATTATTGGAGTAATGTGGTCGTGAATGACCTTTATCATATACGGTTTGTATCTCCGGTCAAGAGGTGCGAAGAAGCTCGGGTGAGCTTCAGGTTTATGGTTGCTATAACGCAAATACGCGTATGGGTGAACTTTATATACAAAATGTGATCTTACAATATGGATTCTATTGGCTACTTTCATGGTGTAAATCATGGATATACCCGGACGGACACATACTTATTCACTGGCTTAAGGATCCTGGTTATCTAACGTAGCAGGACAAGTTGGTTTGGTGCACTCGGAATCTCACGGAACCACAGCTACCTGTATGTGAACTCAATATATCAACGTGGTAATCATACAGAAGAAATAGCATGGAAAATCTAGACATGGATTTCGGGCATAAGGAAAGCAAAAGTACGATAAATTTAAAAAAGATGAAAACCAGATTTAAAGGTTACATCTTGCGAGGTATTCCGAGGTACCCGCACCCTCATCCGAATGTTAAAAATTTATGGCGCGTACGCCGGGAATGTTATCGAAACCAAAAACCATAAAGTTAACCCCACCAAGGGGGATGAATGTTTTCAAAGACAGAAACACTTAAAATAAAAAAAAAACGGAACTCATAGAGCAAGGTTGCCGGGAGACGCCCCAGGAGCATCCTGGTCAACAACAGGGTCGGCCACCTCCACACCTTCTATTTGAGCATCTGGGTTGGAGCTCTCACCCATGACCTGCGCCTCAGCCTCAGGTTCAGATGGAACCATCTTCCCCTGCTCCACAGCTGCAGCAGCCTCCTTCTTCTTGATTTCTTCCACTAGCTTCACGGCATCCTCTCCAAGCAGGGTCCAATCTAGAGTTGGGAAATGATCATAGGTGGACTCAATATAATCATTTACCCCGCGGCTGTATCCGGCCTCAAACTTTTCACGTTTGGCAACCTCACGGGCGGACCTCTCCAAGGCAATGGTGGTATTGAGAGAATCCAGTTTCTTCTTAAACTCGCCGACTTTCCTAGTATAAGAAGCTTGGAGGGCGTCCTTCTCAGTATCAAGGTTCACTATGGAGGTGTTCAGCTGTTCACGCTCTTTTAATAGCTTAGCCTCGGAAGCCTTGAGCTTCTTGCTGGCATCAGCTAACTTCTTCTTTTCATCTTCACTTGTTTTAAGGAGGGATTTCAAATACTTGACTTCATCGGATAATTTCTGATCACCACGGGCTACAACCATCATTTCTTCATTCCGTTTTAAAATGTGAAAGAAACTCTGAGCTTCGCACCAGGTGGTGGCCTTTACAGCTTCAGACGAGCTCATCTTATCCCATTCAGCAATAACCTCCTCCGGAATCTGATTCCCCACCATGGCAGAAAACTTGCGGATCAGAGGATTGGAACCTTCACTTGGGGTGCCGGGGGGTGATGGCTTGGACTTCTTGAAACGGGATCCCGGGCCCTTAGCCGAGTCAATGGCAGCAGGTACGGGTAATTTCCTTTTGGAAGGAGTAGCAGACTTGTCCTGGGAAGCAAGGGTTGATTTCATCCTGGAGATAGGGGTAGCATCGATGGGAACGAGGTCTTTTCCTTCATCTCCAAAGAGATCGTCATAACTTGCGGATTTATTGACAAATGATGGCACACCAGAAGCCATATCTACAAGAAGAGGATCAAAAGTCAGTACCTGAATAATAAAACATGAAAACAAGGATAATAGCGTGTTGAGAATGCACAAATGATAAAGTAAAGCACAGAGACATAATAGGAAATTTGTTTTACTTGAGGTTTCAGCTTCAGAGTCCTCCGTTGAAACCAGGTTCAAAGATTTCTTATTTGGCAAGAAACCACATCTTCTAAGGTTTTGATCTGTCAGCAGACTAGCACCATCTCCTAGCTCCGCTGACAGCTTCAAGGCCTCAAGAGCTCTTTCCAGAGAATGGCCCTTAAGTGCTGTCTTACTCGGAATTTCTATGTAATGGTTTAAGCATGAATTAGATTGTAATATCTAAATCGGTTAGGAAGGAGTAAAGAAGAAATGGAAGCGGTACTTACGAGGGTTTCTATTAAATTCAGTTCTGTATGTGGGACAATCATAGCAGTAGAGGAACTGGGGTAGCCAATCAGACATTCCTTTTTTATTTCCCTTAATGCACTGACCATCATGGACATTCCAAGCGGACAAGTAAAAGAAACCAGAATTTTTTCCCGTTTGCTTGAGCTGATAAAAGAAACCTAGCTCACGAGCAGACATCTTCTTTTCAAACAATTGGTCATAAAGGACATACATGCACATGGCCATCCGATAGGCATTTGGGGTCATTTGGAGAGGAGCGATGTCATAATAGGTGATGATATCATGAATGAAGGGATGTAGAGGAATGGACAAACCCATTCTAAAAAACGTGGCGGAAAACACAGCACAGGGTATCTGTTGATCAGGTTCAAAGTTGTCAAAACGGTGACACCTTTCCCCAGGGGAAGGCACCACCAGGCGGCACTTGGGACGATGTTTCTGGAGAAGAAGTTTTACTCGGTTAGCATTCATCGAGGTGTCTAGTTCCTCACAGGCAGTGATTACTCCCTGCGATTCATTGGGATTATCAGCCCCTGAGGAAACCTCGACCTCGACCTCGGAATCAGGAAGCGGATAATTGCTGGACGATGTTTGGTGAATCGCTATGGCCTGAAGATCTTTGGCTCCGTGAGGAAAGAGATTGCTACGGACGGATACGATAGCTTGTTCGGGAACCAGTACCTTAACCTTGGAGCGAGTTCTGGTACTAACTGGTTTAAGTGGTTTTGATGGAAAGGTTCTGATAGATGAAGGATCAGAGTCACTGGGAACCTGAACCTCGTGAGCAGATGATTGATGCGAACTTGCCGCAGTCGAGTCCCCTGACATCTGCAAAGGATGGAGCAGGGTGAGATAACGGCCACTAGGGTTTTTCTTAGTTAGGCAAACAAGAAGACAACAAAACCGAAAAGTTCAGGAAGGATTCCGATTAGGATCTTTTCGGAGAATTACGGCTTAGGGTCTTGGTCGAACAGGTGGTGGTCATGATGATTCCGAAGGTATGGGGATCACAAAGTACAGGGTTGCTTTTATATCTAAAACGAAGATGAAGGTTCATAAAGGTCTACACCTCAAGAGAGGTCCCAATATACAGAAATTCAAAACCTAAGGCAATTAGAAGGGTTTTCGGTTTTCGTCCTAAATACTTTTACAGGATGGCATATCCATGGTTAATGTTCTAAAAGTTTATGTAACATACATTAATCAATTACACATGCAAGCAAGAACAATCAAGAAGACGAAAAGACACGGTGCGAATATGCAAAATAAGACCACAAAGAAGATATGAGTTTAAAGGGGTTTTAAGGTCTTGACTTTACATGGAAGTTGGACAGATACTATCAAGCAACCATGATTCACAAGGAGTGAGTGTGTGTGGTATTCTGGGTTTCCGGTATGATTAACATGATAATACAGATATGTGTGTAGGCATACATGGTAGCATATATATGTGTGTGTGAACAGATAAGAGGGGTACATTCAATAGCGACATGCAATGACAAATCGGAAATAAAAGTGACAGATAAAGACGGATTCATACCTTACGGAGTAGCGTAGGTCGGGGAATGATGGAGGATTGAAGTATTGTCGGAACCCTGAGCCGTCTGGAAACCTTTCGCCGGAGGGAAGGTAGAGAGAATGAACAGTTTGTGTGAAAAGTGAGATAAAAAGAGAGAGAACGGGGGGTGAATGTGTGTTTAAATACACATGGAAAAAGGGCAGCTGTGCCAGGTGGCATGCCCAGGTAGGTTTAATGAAAGACGTGAAGGATTAATGCATGGTTCAATTTTCTAGGAGGAATATGAGAGGTTTGTTGTAGATTGTGAAATTCAAATTCTTTTCAGAGAACAAAGGATAATGTGTGGATAAATAAATGTTTTGTGAAAGCCAACTGAGGTACAGATTTAATTTGCTAAGAAAAGAATGGAGGAATATACGCCGAAGGTCTAAGTTAGATACCGGGTGAGCAGCTAAGGGTCTGCAGCTGGTTATGAGGTCAAGAGTCGATGGTGTGAGAATAAAATAGGTTTTGGTTCCTTTTGTATTCAATACTGCAAGGAACCGGGGGGTAGTTGTTGTGCCCAAAATCTCACGTGGGCTCAATTAAAGGCCCATATCTGTTATAAGTCCAGTAGCAGGGTATTGGGCTAGGATGGTGAGTACCAAGGAACAAGCCCATGATGCTGTGGTATAGGTTCAAGGTATCCTGATAGGTTCGAAGTGCCACAACAGGTACTCGGGAGCAGGTTCAAGGTACTAAGATTCAGGGAAGATACTAAGGTGCAGGAGAAAGGTGTTGAGGTTCAGGTGGTCTAAACCTCGAGATTGTTACCAGCTGATGAGCGACCAGGACCTCAGGAAGGCGGAATATTAGTAGGACAAGGACTCAATTACCTATACTTTAGGAGCACGGAATTACTCTTGGAAAAGGACTTCTAAACCTGATTAAACAGGATGGATGGAACAAACGTAATTAATATGGGACTCATATTAGTTATTCGGATAAGCACTACTTCCTCGAGGATTTAAAGGACTTGGAGTTTGATGTGGATTAGGAGACTAGGAAGCTCGGCAAGAGCTACCTTATTCGACTAAAACTCTAGGACGGATTATCTTAGAGTGGTCGAATTCGCAAGGATTAAGAAGTATAAACCTAATAGAACTACATGGGGCTTGATTCCTATAAATAGGATATGTAGGCACTTGACTAAAGGATTCGGATTTTCACTATTAACACGCATAAGGCTCGCGTACCCTTAGTGATACACATTCCGGCGAATTTACTGGTGGTGTAGGATTTACACTCCTTATTTCGGTCGGTGGTTTTGTCAACTCAGCCCCCGGAAATCATACTTCAACCATTCTGTTTTAATTAATCAGCTTCAGGCTTCGTACTGTGAACCTGTGGCATTGTCCGACAACCAAGGACGCTTTTTACGAATATTCCAGCGAGATTCTCTCGATTGTGTTGTACCAAATTTCTCTCACAACACGAATCAATCAGATTCTTATGTAAACCTTATAAACAGAAAACAAATATCACACGTGGAAATCATATAAATATATTGGTTCAGGAATATAGCCTGTTATGATAATGTGGTTGCCCTTGATGTGCTGCAGCTTCATGATGTGGCTTTAAAAGACCAACTGAAGGATGATTTTTCTTGCCGGATTGCTAGTTGCTCTTTCCCATGCTCAGCTCTTGACTCTTGTCATTGTTTTCCTGAGTGTTTGTTTATGTCCTCCTGCTATAATCGAAGGACTAGGTCTTCGGTTTCGTAGTAATGAATCAGCTTTCAGGGGAAAAAAACAAACAATATAAACTGAAACTACTCCCTCCACCTCCTGCTGTCGAGCAAGACATCTATCTCTTCTGTCTTGCTAAAAAATAAGAACTACAACAGTGAGGAAAAAAAGACCAGATGCCAATTTCTGCAGGAGCATAATTCAAGTTTAAGTAAATCTAACACATTCATCTACGCGGACCAGGGCAATAATCTCTAGACCTGAATTTTCTGGAGGTCTTCTGCAGGACTCAAGAGCAGTCTCGGCCTTAGCCGTAGCATCATCCTCATTTTAATGGCCGATATCATGACAGAAACGTCCGAATCAACCTCTGCATCAATCAAAGAATCATCCTGATCATCACTGTGCCACTTCATCTACATCTAATAACGAACATATATGAATATTTACATATAATATATTTTGGGATATTGAGATATTGCTTTATTTATATTATTGAGAATATAAAATTGACTTATGGATGCTTAAAGTTCTTGTGCTCAGAGTCGGCCTTCAGCCCAAGCTGCTTCTGCTAATGAATGAGGGCACCCCAAAAATTGTGTTTTTCGGGAACACAATTTTTTGATAATTAAGCGAAAAATGTACAAAATACGGAGAGATACCATAAACTAAAACGATTAGGGGCACAATTATTCTGAAAATAAGCACAAAAAACAAGTAACACTATAAGGAATACAGAGAAAAGTATCATATGAACTTGATTTTATTTAATTTTGGGCACAAAAGTTTGATTAGCTTGGGGCTTCAGCATTTCAGGGTCGGCCCTGCTTGTGCTCCAAGTTAATTTTTGTATATTTAAGTATTGATTTGGTGAATTAATGAATTATAATTTTGAGAAGGTTATCCATGCAAGAGTTTGCGGGTGCGAGAAAATTTTAATCTACTGGAGTTGGTAGAATAATTAACAGTACGAGAGTTCGTGGTGCGTGAAGAATCCGGCAAGAGTTTGTGGGTGTGAGAAAAATAACAGTACGAGAATTTGTGGTGAGGGAGAAAAAAAATTGGGAGAGTTCGTAGGTGAAAAAAAATAATCAAAGAACATGACATGAAACACGGCGACAATGATGATGGGTGAAAAAAAATATCAAAGGAAGAGTAAGAGCTTGTCACAAACCAACGACGACAAAAAGATGAATTATGATCAGAATCATGAAGTGATGATGAAAACGCGTTGGGAGCAAAAGAGATGACGATGACGAGCATAAAGAGAAATGAGTAAGATGATTGAGATGGGTCTATAAATTGGAGCAGATGACTTCAATTTTTTTTATTTTGGCAAACTCTCGATAAAGTATGGTGAGTTTGAGTTTGAGGGGGATGTTAACGTATATGTATATTTATTATTATCGAAAAATATTTACATATAATATATTTTAGGATATTGAGATATTGCTTTATTTATATAATTGAGAATATGGAATTTTCTTATGGGTGCTTGGAGTTACTTGGTAAATTTTGTGCTCCAAGTCAATTTTTGTATATTGAAGTATTGATTTGGTGAATGAATGAATTATAATTTTGAGAGCATATTTATCAACATCATCATCACTTGCATGATTTTTTTTTTCCCAACTTTTTACTGGAATGACCCTTCCCTTGCATTTTCTTACTTTTAATTCTCACCTTTCTAATCTGCAATCAACCTCCCTCATCTTCATCCAAATCTACACACAAAACAGGAGATAGAAACTAAGTGATGATTAAAGGATTTAGAGCAGAACATTGTGGATTTGGGAAGGAAAGTAAAATTGTATGAATTATATACATTGGGTTAGAGATTCTCAGTAGAGGTGGCCAAATGGGCGGGTTTATTCAGCTCGCCCAGCCCGACACGTTACTTTATTCGGATATTATTCGGCCCGATTAAATCGTGAATAATTCGACCCAACCCGCGTATTAATTAGTGCCGGTTACGAGTTCAATTTCCGAAAACCGTGAATCGACCCGGACCGCACAAACCGCACGAACCGCACGGACCGAGCCGCACAGCCTGCGAACCGCACGGCCCGTGACTCGCCACCAACACTCGTGAGTCTGTGACATACTGACATGTATATTATAATACAAGTATACTAATACAACCCACAAATTGTTTTTATTTTTATTGCATAGCCTATTGTTTTGTGTACACATGTATATTTCCCTATTTGGCCACCACTCACCGGTCATCACAAATTGTAACGCACAGGCGCACAACACAGGAGAGGACAACTGGACAACCCATGTGACCACGGAACCCACGAACCCGTGGTTATTCGTCCAACACAAACCGCCAACCCGCTTATTCGTCCAACACAAACCGTCCAACCCGCATATTCGTTAACCCGTGTGCCGGTTCTGAGTTTACATTTTCCGATTCAAGCCCAACCCGTATTCGGCTCGTACTTACTTAGTGCCGGTTCCGTGCTCGCCTGAGCCGAGCTCGACCCGTGTCAAGCCCGACCCGACTCGTACGGACTGCACGACTGGCCAGCTCTAATTCTCAGACAGGCTGAAACAGTTCCATGCATGCAAATTACTGGTAGACATTGGGTTAAATTACTGGTAGTATATTTTTCGGTCAAATTTGTATTACACTATCGATTTTTTTGAGATGAATGAATATTTGTAGAACTCTACTTGTATTAGATGAATGAATATTTATTGGCTTGTATAATAAGAGTTTAATCTATCGAGAGAGAACTTTTCAAAAACTAAAGCTTTTGGAATAACCAATAAATTTGAGCTTGAACTTGAATTTGCAGTAAATTCTAAATGTAGATTCAAGAACAACAGCCTAGGTGTGTCTGTCATCTTCATATCAAATTATCAAGTAAAAAAATCACAGGAACTTTTATTTAGCTATAAAACTGTCAACAAGTAGAGTCAAGAACAATAGCTGTAGAACTGTTAACAAACAGATGATCCACCTACACATATATGAGGTCCGAATCGAATCGAACCGAACCGAACTGAACTCTTATGTATAACCTTAAATACACTCGTGAAATAATTTACATGTGATGATGTAGAGTTCTGCCTATAGTGTGTCCGGTGCAAGTAAATTTCGGAGCATGCAGAATTTTAATTTTTAGTGTAAATTTAGAAGGGTATATCCGATCAAAATTTGAATTTGAGAATTATATTCAATTCAAAATTTAAAATTCCATGAAAAAAATCAAAAGGTTGTATAATTCCATCCATCAAATATAGCTTCGCATAAGCTGTGAACTGAAATGGAGCAAAGCAAAACCTTAGATACCGATCAGTACATCTGAAAAATCATAAAACAAGCTCGAAACATTATTCAGGCAAATAAGATCACCTTGCAAGATTAAATGTATCAAATATCGATGCATCTGAATCAGTTTTTTTGTTCGTCTAGTTTTCTTATCTTCTCTTATAAAAAAATATTCAAAGCAAATCACTTGGTCGTTCAGACGTTCACCCGCCTAAAATTGCATTGTCAGGCTTAGCATTAGATGTAAAGTGATGGCCTGTGTTCCAACAAAAACATATGCAAATGAAAAGCAACCAGAATCAAATCCATAGTAATTAACAAGGAAATTGAATAAAATTTTCCTGATCCCTCTGAATAAGCAAAATTCCATATGGACAATATGTACAGAGGAATATAATGGTAAAAAACTGAGCTCGTGTTAAGAGCTCTCTAATAGTTGCTTGATTACAGTACTGCGCTGAAGAATATCACATACTACAGTGGGAACATAGTTTGGGGAAGCAAAAGAGTCGAAGCCTTCATTCCTTGGTTGTCAAGTTCTCTGCTGCAGCTGCATTATTTCTTATACAGGCCATCCTATCTGGTTAATGTCCTACACTAGATTACCTAGCAGAACCTGAAAAACAAAATGCAATTAGCCAAATTACGTATGAAGTCCTCGGTTAATAAGTATCAGCTGGTTGCTGCCAGGATGAACAATAAAAAGACATCTGCATGCACAATCAGAATCATGGCTACATTACTAAGTGCAAATGTTTAGTGACACTGTCTTGACAAATAATAAATATTTACATCATTACAACAGAGTTGTAACATGTTAAATAAATTTAGCCGAGGTGATTTCCATAGAAACATAAACGCAGCCCAATTTAGATCACCAAGCAACATTTAAGCTAATGCATGAACCTAATACAGATAAAATTGTTTCAGTTTAGCAAATGAAGATGTCAAGTACATATTTAATCTTAGAACTATGTCATTAACTTGCAACAGTAATACTTGTCTATTCTATCCTTATTTTTTAACAAAATGCGTAGCGTGGATTTTATACTAATCAAAATAACAATTTCGTTCCTTTAAATTACATATCATACACTGTACCGAATATGTTAAATATATAAAACATACTCCATTCCAAAATACTTGGCCCATGTTGACTCCAGAAGTCATTTTTACACATTTCCACATTTCAAATTGATATAACTTTGATCTAATCTAAATATAACTTATATATATCATATAATCTGTAAAGTACTACAGATAACCAGCTATTAATTTATTTTTTCTATGAATTAAATGATGGATTTGCATCAGTTTTGAGTAAGAAAATTAGTCAAAATGGGTCAACTCATTTGAGACGGAAATTGTAGGATTTGAATATCCTCACAACATCTTGAAAGTTGAATCCACATGTACGCACATGTGCACACACACTAAACAAGTGGCATAAATATAGACAGTGACATAGGCTGAAGCTCCGGACGTTCTTGGAAAAAACACACTAAGATTCTTATTTTATTTTTAGCCCTGGCAAGTTCTGAAATTAACATAATATTTCAGCACCGTGTGTAGTGTGTGCCTATTTGCATATAATATTTCAGCCCCGTGTCATACATTTCTGGTTCTGCCACTGTATATAAAATGATTTGAATTGCAACATATGATCCTTTTTAAATAATTCTAGAATCTAAACCTGCTATAAATGCTACAACAGCTCACAGCAGGAAGAAAATTGTGGCAATTGCCCATTGGAGCTCAAGCGGCTCCTTCCAGAAGACTGGATTTCAAGTTTGGAAAGAAGAGCAGAAATGATATTAAGTACACATGGAACTTGTCAAAATATTTCCAACGCAGTTTGTAGTAAAATTGATGGCAATCCCTCGCTCGCCATCAATTTTACTAAAACTGCCTTAGAAATATCTCGACAAGTTCCATGTATACAAAAATCAAACACATGACAAGTACATAGGAACGGGTATTGAAATTGGCTGAGATTATTGTTTTGTCAGAATTTATATCAACTGGCCCCGTCTGGCCGTTTGCTAACTGCTAGCATGTAATATCAAATCAAAGACCCTACAAGTCTTTTATGCAAATAGGTTTAATTTTGCAGTTGCACACATCTTAGGTCCATAATTAACATAATGTAGAACCTAAAATATAATAAGAATAACAATAATAGTTGCTGACTGAAAATGTTTGGAATTGTGTGATGAAATTTACCTCAGTTATCTAAGTTGAGCTTCTTCCCAGTAAGAATGCGAGATATCTGGAGCCCCCTGCTGAAAGCTTCATTAAATAAGATCCTTGTCTGCATGGCCTGAAATCCAGGCATCCACGAAAGGAATGCTAAAGGTGCCATAACCATTACCCCCAGAAGCACTTCATAAACCCGAGCCAAGGACACAACAGTGTCCCAAGCCACAGTGGATTGCAGAAAAGGCCTGAGCACCTGGGCGATCAATATAATACCCCATCCCGTAGGGAGAATTGCCAACAAGCTTGTAAGAAAATCATTTAGATTGAAAGGAGTAAGCTGCAGCATTAGAGTAATCACAAGTACTACTACGAGAATGACAAGGAGTTGAATCAGGCGATAATAGATGTGGTCTTTTGCGGCATATTTATCTTGAGCATATGCAATGGTTATGTAAACCGCAACAACTGCAACTACATATATCCAGGACAGCAAGTAAACACCAATACTTGTGTTAGTACCAGTAACTTTCAGTTGGTACACAATGCCATACTGGAAGAAAAAGAAACGAAGATCTAATATAATTTCCAACAGCTTTCCCCAAAGACCAGTCGTTCTTAAATGGTCTTGTTCTTCATACCACCATGTTTCCCAACTCTGATCTGCCTTTGAAAGAAGTCCACGTTCACACCATATCCATTTCATAAAGTCTCCAAAATCATAGACAGTCTTTAGCCAATCAAAGCCTGATGGGTTAAATACGAAAGGTGCCATTATCCATGACACGACAAGAAACCAACTAGAGATATTTAGAAGTATGTAAACAAAGGTGTTTGTAGCCAATGGGCTATGTGTAGCATACACTATCAGAATTACCCCAAGTTCAATTGCTTTCACAAAATGGCTGCGAGCATATAGTCTATAGTTCTCAGCAAAGCTCTTGTGTTGCACAACAAAACCACGTCCCGTGGCCCTATACTTGGCCCCACCATGAAGAATAGTCCTGCCAAAAAAATGTGTACGAGTTCCCATCGAGAAAGCATAGAAGACTGAACCAAGCTGCAACTGCATTGTCAAAAAATCCCACACTGCTGGGAGGAATCCATGCTCCAGGGAATTCTCCACAATCATCGGAAGGGCAGTGAATATACCCATCTGGATAATGAACTGCTGATTTAGGATTGCACCAAGGGCTTTATTGTTGGTAACATCATCTTCTGCTGCTCCTTTTGCTGCTCCCTCAACACCACTGAGTGCAAGATATAGACGACCCCACAAAAATGTATAGACCATTACAACCACCATCATAGTGTTGAAAAAGAATCCTACAGTTGTATAGAAGAATGATAGCATCCGAAAGAAGTCAAGTCTATGACCCAACCTATATACATCTCTGCTCAAAATTTGTTCGCCATTCCCACTAGCAACTTTAGCTTCAAACATAGAGATCTGATTCAAACCAACATCCCTTCCTTTACCCACTTGTATGTACTCATGATGTGTAACGTTGCCCCCGCGTAGTGTGCAGTTGAAACCAGCAAATATATCCTCGCTGATATTGATCACCCTGGAAGCTTTGCTAATGCCACCACGAGTAATGAACCAGAACCTATCGAAAACATCTGGATGACCATAGTGCATCCGTACTTTAAGAGGGTTTGCCAGAACTCGCTGTCCTAATGTTACAAAGCTTGTCTCCTGAGCAGACATGAACCAAGCAAGTGAAGAGACAGAGCCTGTAAAGATATTTTCTCGAACTCCCAAGATTGTTGGCTTCCGAACACCATAACATTTTTTGAATTCCTCCAACAGATTACGCATCTTCAGTGCTTCCTCAAAATAACTGTCTTGGTTCATATCAATTGTCTGAAGCGCATCACCTCTCGTGAATATGATGGCATGGTTCTGATTCTCTGGTTTTCCTTCTCCAAGCTTCAGAGGACCAGGCAACCTAATGCGATAGATCTCCACTTCTTTCTTTAGTTGCTGATCAAACTTTACAAGAACAGAGTAATACTCCACCTCATCTCTCCTCAAAACAACCTCATCAACATAAGCAACACGAAGGGCCTCATTGCTTTGCATTAGATACAAAATATCCTCAGCACGGGCATTTTTCGATTTCTTGTGAACTCCATACATCTGACATGCAATCACATACGTGAATTTTATCATAGCACATCCAAACTCATTGCCTTTAAGCAGAACACTTACTCCACTAGTGGCCCTGTTGAGATTTCGTGAAGCTGGTGGCATACCGGTTCCTAGACCATCCAAATTTACTGTCTGACGCCGAGAACCCCAATTTGCAATTTCTTGTGACCCCTGTCTAATATCCATCTCAGATGCACCGTCAAGATAAGTAAGCATCTTGAGTGCTCTATAGTAATACATCATTCCCCTAACGGTTCGTGAGAGAGTCTGCCCTCTGTATGATACCCAGAGGCGGAGATCCCTTGATTTTTCTGTCCAGATTTCTTCAACATTCTGCATTCCTTCTCTTCGCATTCTCTCCATAAAATGCACCCACTCGTCTTCATATATTTTCTGGAGATAAAACAGGGTAGATATGCCATCTTCATTTGGACTTCTAAGATTTTCTTTTCCATAGATTACCTCTTCATCATAATAAGGCGTGAGGACACTAAAAGCCATCATTTTTTCAACTTGAGGGGCACGTGGCATGTTCATAAAGAGGGAGTTGCTAAAAAAGGCGACGCGTCTTCTAGCTTCAATATTTTTTGGGACGTTAAGCATCCAGTCTCTAGAAGTAAGGATGGTACGCAAACGTCGCAGCTGCCTTATAAATAATGCATCCTCAACACGAGACAGATCAACAGCATTTTCAAAAGGCAGCCCAGCATCATTGCCCTCATGTGAACATGCCAAACCTTCCTGCTTCAGTTGTAACATGGACTTCTTTTGTTTTGGAAATTCTCGAATAGAAACCTCATACAATGCCTGTAGCACATCTACTACCTTATTTATGTCTTTCTCAGGCATCATGAGAAGTTCAATGAGAGATATCAACTGTTTGTGGATTTTAGGTAGGACAGTCGTCTTGAAAGCCGATGTGAACTTCCCAATCTGAATGCAGTGCTCCATCTCCATAAAGAACTTTGTGACAATAGTGTGCTCTTCTGAACCATATTTAACTATCTCATTTAGTATGTACTTGATGCTATCATAGGCTTCAATGACTGCGCATCGCCTGTACTCATTTCTGCATATCTTAAACCATATCCACCTATCAGGTGCATCCCCAAGTTCACTTGCCTGGAGAAGTGCAAGGAGCAGCTCATTGCAGAGGAAGCAACATGGCCATCGAATAACATTTATATCCCAACAGTTGGGTGGCAGTTCCATTAGTTCCAGTTCATGATCACTAATGAGATCTTCTTCCCTCAAAGTTATGATGATCTCATTCCATATCAAGGCAAACCTAGCAGCTTCCACCTGGCTTGATTCCATCTTCTTGTAGGGTTGCCCAAGTCCGTATCTTAGCTTCACACGCTCAACTGCATCCCGAAGCTTGTGGAGGAAGGTGTCCTTTAAATTCATGGGCTGATCATCTGGCATCAGATTAAATTGTAATGCACTTGCAAAGAACTCAAACCTAAGCCTTAGCTGACCAAAATTACGAATCTCTCCCAAATGTGAGAACAGCCCAACTGATGCCCCATAAATAGATGAGAAAACAGCATACCAAATTTGCAAATCTACTAAATAAATCAAGATGACTGGAGCCCACAATAAAACTACCGCGATTCTGTTCGTATTACTGAAAAACTCATGCCAATTGTACTGGACATTTTTCAATCTTAAAAGAACCCTGGTTGGGGCAACCAGGGGTTTGATTTGAAGAAAGTAACTGAATGAGAATTTTGAAGCCAGGACAAAAATCCAGAACATTGTGTACTTGATGTTATCAACTAGTCCTTCCCTTAGTCCACGACCAACAAAGGTTCGAGACTGAAACCACCATGTCACCAGGTTGAAGATTCGCCAATTTGTTTTCTCCACAAAATTCCGAACAAACGGAATGATAAAAAGAAGCAGGGCAAGCAACTCCGGGATGATATACACTAGCGCAGCCTTAAGAAACATATAAATTTTCTCATTTGCTGCATCAGACCACCACCCATCAGAATTCTTTTGGTACCAAATCAATCCATAAAATACAGAAAACACACTGGTCCAAGTGACAGCAACCAAAGTTTTCAACACCATTCTCACAAGAAGCCATCTTCTTTCCCTAACTAAACTATACTGAGTACCAGCATCAAGAATAGATTGAATAACTCGGAGACCAGCCCACGTAATGAAAATAGTTAAAACCTCCACTTGCACATGATCTTTCTCCAACGCCTGCCAAGGATACCGTGTACCTTCCCAAGCAACAATCATGGAAGCTTGAAACATCAAAATCAACATCACCCACAACCTATCAAAACTCCTAAACAAGTTCCAGAATGTCCTCTGCTCCACAAACCCCGTCTTTCCTATTCTCGTAGTCCTCACCCCCACCCTCTTATCATCCTCTCCATGCAAGAAAAAATTACTTGAAAGATCAAGAGGCCATTTCAAACTCTTAAAGCACCTCCTACTCCAAAAAAATTCATTCAAATCATCATAATTTCGCCAAGCAGAATGAGGAGCAGTCCCATTTCTACTCCTATCTACTTCACCCTTAATCGTCTCATAAATTGGTATAATAACATGACACAAAAACGCATTCTCACCATGTATCGCAGGCACAAAAGGCCTACCAGTATTTTCATCAATAAAATCATCATCTAGAATCTGATTCAATTCACGAGCCATATTATGATAAATATAACATAAACATTCCGGCATGAAGCGGAGATTCCCCGCTTCACCCCAAATCAAAAGATAAAGACATACATACAATAATTCTCTTCGATAAACCTCCGGATTCTGTCTACCCAAGTGCAGCCTAACTTCAGATTTCAACCTCAAAAAAGAACACCATGCGCTATAATTCTTGAGCAGCTTCTTTCGAAAGTTTCGTAGCACACTATGGTCCAAAACATCAGGAGCAGAAGGAGGAGGTTGCAAACTCATTTGAGAATTAGCGAGATGAAGCACTAAATGCTCTCTTTGGTTCCTTACATTATCTCTTTGAAACCCAAAATAAGCACCCAACAAGTCCATCAAGTCCATATCATCACTCCACTGTGTAAAGGGTGGCTTCCTGATTCCTCCGACGGCGCGTAGAGAAGCTGCAGCGGCGCGTATCTCAGGGTACCTTAGTGAAGGGTGGTCAGCTATCAAGTTGTGAATAGGGATTATATTATAAGGCTCCTCAAACCTCGGACGCGCCGGCGCGTGGGGTTGGCCACGGCCGCGCGTGGGGACTGGCCGCTGTCTTAGATTCATTGCACGAACGACCCTTTTGGAAAATGAACAAACCCTTTTAACCTCAAACACAGAACTCAACAACTCAGCTCAAACAAACTCAAACGCATGTATGTATCTATATCTGTCTGTTTAGGTATATACTGTGATGGGCAGTGAAAAAAGGAGAAGAATTATTAGGAGTTGAAAAGGCAACGAGCTTTGAAATGTTTTTGGTGAGTGGGTTTTGAACATAGGAGGGGGTTACATTATTGGTGTGATAATGCGTTGAAAACACGCGCTGTGGAGGAGCGTGAAATGGAGATCTACTGAAACAAGAAGTAGTTAAATAAACTAGGAATTGAAGGAGTCAAGTGGAGCTGAAAAGTTAAACCCACTGGTCAGTTACACTCTTAAACATATCTTAAACAACATTAAAACACATTTCAAACCAAACAACACGTGCAGCCTCATTTTTCTTGTTTCTTTTACTTTGTTTTCTTGTGGTTACCGATTTCTCGCTTTGTCCATTCAAATCGGTTTAATTTTGTAAAAATGAATACCCAAACAAATATTTGAAAATTATATAATTCTTACCGAATTCATATATCATAATTTAGTAATTAATATAAAAAATATGTTTTGTGTTATTTCAAATAATCTGATATAAAAACTAATTTAGTGATTTTTAATATAACTAGGGACTTTGCCCGCGCTTCGCGTGCGATTAAAACAAATTATTTTAAAATTATTTTATTTTATTAAAGAATAAAATACCGTTTAATTTATGTATCGATTTTTGGTTTCATTCTAATTTGTTTAAAAAAACAATTGAAGTGTTTTACAAAAAAATTTATAGACGTGATTTGTATATTTAACATGGTCTATCGTGAATTTTAAATCAAAACATTCAAAATTTTATATACAGTCCAACATTGTAACATAAATTATACAGTTATCCCATGGGCTATTTGTACTGAAGTATAGTTAACTTTTCTTAACATTATATATAAATTAAAATATTGTATAAATTAGATATAAAATTAATTATAAAATTAGAAAATGTGATATAAAAATGAAAAAAAAACATTAAATTGACGATGAGTTGTGCAGAAATTTCCCCAAATTGGACTCTTGCTTGCAGAGCTCGACATCACTGAATCCATTCTCAATCCAAAGCCGAAGTTAACCTCTTATTTTTTCAATTCAATCTTCTATCTAACTTACATTGAAGAAGCATGGAGGTATGTAATTTGCTGTTTATCTCACTGTATATATGGACTTGAATATTAGTATACTAATTGATTGAATTCAAATATGTTGTAGAATTTGATTAGTTTTTAAGTAAGAATATGTATGATGCAAACCCCTTTTGTCAGCCTAATACGATTAGAAGTGTACTAATTTAATCTGTATGTGTAATCTGTATAAGAATTTGTTAGCCCATTGGTGCCTTTGTTGATATTGGTAGTGAATTACAGATGATTGCTGAGAAATCAAGTTTTCAGCGTTTTATTGTGTTCCTTGATCCAGAGCCAAGCCAATGGGATATTGTGGTAAAAGAACATTTTTCTCTAACTACATAGAGGGTTATCTTCGAGATTTTTTTAATGAATTTATCAATTTATTTTAATTCAAACAGAAAGTACCGGAACAATTTGTTTCTGAAAATTGGCATCACATTCCATTTAAAGTTAAGGTGCTGCTTCCGAATGGACTGTGTTTTCCTGTTCATTATAGAAAGAAAATCCAAAGCATTACACATGTTGCCAATCTTTTCAAGGAATGCAGAAAAACTTCTGGTTCAATTCTTGTTTTTGGCTATAGGAGTTATGGTACCTTTTTAGTTTCAATCTTAGGTAATCAAGGTTCAGAAGTAGAATACAGCATACCTGTCAAAGATGATTCGGATATTGTAAGCTTTCAAGGTAATTCCAGTTTTCTCAAAACTATAGGTTACGACATATGTTAAGATTATGATTGTGTTTCATCATCTATAATGATGTTTAATCTATTAAACATTATCAGATAAAATACTTGGAAATGGATGGAACTTTATCTCAATTGCTAATGAGTCTTTACTCTATGACGGTGAAATTGTAAGTCAAACCTGTTTAGAAATAATTTCAAATTGGTATATAATTGTATTAAGTCTGAATATGGTAATCGTATGAATGGATATATATTTGATTTAACTCTATTTTTTTAGGAGATTCCGACACCATATTTTAAACAGTTTCGAAAAGTTATCCCTCCATATGTTCTATATGGTTTGAAAAACGGAGAACTGTTCAAAGGTCGGTACTCCTTTGGTGACAAAAAGTTGTATGATTTAATGGATTTGGTTATTTATGCTAATGTGGAAGAAGGTGATGTGTTAATGTTTAAACTCTGCGGATACGGAGAGTTTGATATCACTCTGTTTAATAAATCAAGACTGGAGAGAATCGAGGATATATCGGTCAAAACTGGTAGGATATAAATTTATATCGACTTTTATCTGAATGGAGCATTGTATTCTTTATTTGTTCAATGAAACATAATGATGCTGTTATTTTGGATTTTGATGCAGAACCAATTGACGACACTGCTGTTGAGGATGTCACTGGAATAGCTGTTTACGATGATCCTTCTGATCATCAAGTTGACGTCATTCCTAAAGAGTTTACAGTCATTATGACTAAGTCAAATGTTGACAACACTTCACATGGAGTGGTATGATTTAACTTAACACTTCGCAGTAATTTCAGTTTCTTAATGTAACTGTAATTTAGATAAAATATATCAATTTCATCCAAGTTATATTCCTAATATTTACAGTATATTACAAACAATATCACACCTAAAAATAGACAGTGGACATCAAATGAAGATGTGACTTTAAGGACCAGACATAGAGAATGGACAGTTCGAATTGTAATTTCCAAAGGAATGGGTCGCTTCTCAAAAGGATGGAACAAATTCACTGATGGAAACAAACTGAAGTACAAACAGACATTGGTCTTTAATCTTGTTAATGATGAAGAAAATGGAAGTGTTTTTGATGTAGAACTACATTAGCGATTTGTTGAATCCTAATGACATTTTCAATGTGGTTTTGGTTGGATTTGATAAGCAACTTATGGATATAGTTTGGCACTATCTGACATGGCAAATTCAAAAACACGTTTTATGGTTTTATGGTTTGCATTAAGTTGAACATTTTATGTATGGTGATTATCATATTGGCTATTCTGTATTTTATAACATTGAACTTTCCAAGTTGTGAGTTTTAAAAAAAAACTTTCCAAGGACATGAAACTCAAAAATAATTCCATGATTTTCAATGTTGCGAATTGATGATTGAGTTAAAGGCATAAGAGCATCTTTGAGTAATGTCACAGGGCATGTTATTGAGTAATTGATGACCTTGTGTTTTAACTTGAAAAAAAGACCAATATTACAATGTTTAATCAAGGTTTAAAAATTACTAACATGATCATTCTATCAACAGACAATGACATAATTAAATAATGTGAAATTGGTAATCATTCTTCCCAAAATGAACTGCATACGTTAAACTAAACACGTTGTAGTATTCAAACCTCACTCAAGAGTGATAACAATTCAGTAACATGAACCAATTATATTTGAATCAAACAATAAACCAACAACTTTGTGAAAAATAAAACATGGCATAAGTCACCATAAAAACTTATTAAAAAGAGACATATGAGTTTTCATATTTCGACGCATGAGAAAAAAAGGGAGAGGAACCATGTTGCAATGTCTCCAACCAGAGCTCATTTTTCCTACAAAACAGTTAAGTATACAAACAAATAAGCATATTTATTTTCGCAGAAAAAATGTGGCCAATATACAAAATAGTAAGCAATTAAGTAAAATTTACCATTTTAATTTTCTTGTTCACTGATTTTGCAGATCCAGGTGTCTTGGCAACTTCTACATCATCGAATGACTGCAACAAAAAGCATTAAAGCAGTATTAAGTTCACATGTTTGCAAGTGTACAATTATAGTTTTATTATGAAAGAAATATAAACATACATCAGTTAAGTTAATAGACGGGAACTCTGGAGGAGGTGAAAATTCAGACATTGCTGCAATAGCTAATGGTGAGGCATACATATCAACAACATGATACGCAAACCTGTCATGCTCATTCTTCAAGTCGATAACATCAATGGTAGTTGTAACCATTTTACCAACAACGTCATTAAGAACAATGGCAGCCTTCGCTGGAACCTTGAAATATCAACATATAGAAATAATTCATATTAGATGGAATTTTTTAAACATTAAGGACTAATTAAGTTTGTAACAGTTATTTATGTCCTCACTTTGAGCGATTCCAGATACAAATTTGAAGCAGTAGTACCAATAATCTGTTTCACAACTCGATCCAAAAGGAAGACAGAACAGGAAATAGAATCATCTTCTGCAGTAACCTTTACGCAAAATCTGTTGTAAAATGCATGGCATTACACATTATATTAGCATCACTGATGACTACATTAATAATTGTTAATAATTGGTGTTGAAAGTTGGATACCTTTTCTCCGCAAGAGGCATGTGACGAATACAACGGTCACACTTGAATTTGTTTTCAATACATAAAACTTCATTCTTACACTTATGACAATGATAGTTGTACCAAGAGTTGGTTTCTTCTACTTTAGCAATGGTGTACGTGCAGAACAACTTCTTCTGCATTTACAATATAAGGTTGATTGTGTTAAAATCTTGGTTTACATATGATATATAATGGATTTAATAAACAGAATAAACCTTCAAATTGTCAAATGGGTTCTGGATCAAATCCTGGAGTGATATTTGAAGAGTGGCTGGAACAATTGTCAAGTCATAGTTGGATTCATTACCTTGCTGTGAGGACTTATATCCATCATCTTCAAGCCTATTAAAATTTAATATTAATGCTAATTGTGAAGTGAGTTCATACAATAATATATAAAGATAAACACTATAAATTTGAAATTACCTCTGTCGCATTTCCATAACACACTCATCATTCAGATTGAAGTAAACTTTCGAAGATGGCATAGTGCTAATCTGAACTGAGTCTGAAACATTTTATTTTCTAATTATATGGCCATCTGACTTCAATAAGGAACTTGTAGTGTACTTATTTAAAAAAATGTTCATGCTCAATCAAATAATGAACTATATTATAAATGCTTACTATTGTACGTAGACAGTTTGGTACTTGTAATGATAACAATAATAGGCTTCTCCAAATCTTGATCATAGTCATTGTCAACAGTTTTTGCAAGTTCACCCCAAACTCCTACTCTGTGACGGTTTCTACATAGAAACATGCAGTTCAAAATATGATATATCATGGCATATAAAATGTGAAACGCCTCATGCTAATCTAAATATGAAATCAAATATATTGATGTAAAAGTTAACCTTGAATCACATATTTTAAAGCGAACAATATCTCTGTCTCCAAACTTGGTTCCGATTTTCCTAAGCCTCTCATACTCTTCAACAACTCCAATGACATCTATAGATTTGTATTATAACATTTATTATATAAAAAATTGTATGTGATTATAGTAATTACCTTTAAACATTATTTAAAAGAAAATTTTTTAAGACAAACCTGTGGCAAAATCTGGATTTTCAGATGGTTGGTATCGACTTGCTTCATTCAGCAAATCTCCTAGGTCCAGAAACTCGAATTTGTGTTGAGGAATCATGAAATCATCTTTAACAGATTCAAAATTAGTTGAGTTGGTAAAACGGAGGCTTTTATCATTTGAAACAGGCTTCAAGGAACCACCAGTATCTCTAACTGCAAATGTACTAACAATATAGACACCACCCTCGAATACATTTCGGCCAATAGATCCCCAAACATCGGCGTAAGCGAAGGCATGAACATGCTGATTCTGGTTAACAAACAGTAGCACTATTATCAGTAATGTATATATTGTAAGATATTGATTAGAGTATAATATAATACGAAGTAGAATTCTTACATCATCATCCAACAGAATGAGATTGAATCCTTTTGTTATTCCACTCTCCGGTGATATGGTGGCCCACATTCTAGTGACTCTTGCTTTGATCTTCCAGTCCATTTTAGATTTGTCGAGAGATTCAATACGATCGAACTTAATCGCTTCCATTGCAAAGACAATGATGAAGAAGATGGTACAATATGAAGGAGAATGTTAAAGGAATTAGAGAAAACCTCATAAAACGATATGATTCTTATATAACACTAAAAAAAGGTGTTGATTTTCTTTGACGACAAATCCCACGATTTCAGTTGTTATCCGTAATGCTGTTTATACTCATAATTAAAAAATGCAAAGCAATCAAACTATAGATATATGTTGTTAGTTATGGAAGTAAATCACAACAACCTAAATTTGTATATTTTAACATGATTATAAGTTGTGTTTGATTGAGATCAGGAAAATTTATTGACTGATATAAATATGAGATTGAGATATTTAATGACTAAATAATAATACGAAATAAAATTATTGTGATTAACAGAAAATTCAATTACAGATTTGTTATAAGCATAATATTAAAATCGAATTATTTGCTCGGAAAAATATCCGAAAACAAATTTGAACCGATTTGAAAATTATCCACACCAACTATTTTATTATGTAAAAAATATTCAAAATTAATATAGAGCTGAAAATAAGTGAATAATAAATTAACAAATTAAAATATGATTTTTAATCATGTATGAGAAAAATAATAATATCAATGATATAAAAATCCAAATATTTTATAAAAAAATTGAAATTGAACAGACCATAAATAAATATAAAATTATCTGAATATAATATCATGATAAAGAAATAATTATGATATAGAACCGACCTTTACAAAAATTATAAAATTAAAAAAAAATTAAAAAACATATAATTAAATCCGATTATAAAACTGTTGTGAATTATAACTTCATGTATCATAACTGAAGTTGATCTAAAAGTAATAATTTTTTTTATCAGAAATTAATGAAATTAGATTATATTGTTCATATATGTATCCCAAAAATTATTCGTTAGTGGAAATTATACTTCTTGACCTAAGTTGTCCAAATTCGTAAAAACAAATGAAAATCAACGAACTAAACTTGAATTGGTACCCGCCTAATTTAGTTCGATGGTTATTTGAAGACCAATTAGAGCCCTTCGGAAATTATACAAATCATATATTGGAATATATTTAATACAATCCAATTTTTATATATAAATGAACATGTGTGAAATTTAATTTTTTTTTAAATATGATTATGAATACTGGATCCAAATTAAATAAACATTAAAAAGAAATATTAAATCAAAATTATTTGATTCATAACTATTACAAATATTATTAAAATCAATAAATTAAAAAAATTATAAATAAAAAAAGTTATTCGTATAAAATAACTATTACAATGTCAGACTGTATATAAAATTTTGAATGTTTTGATTTAAAATTCACAATAGACCCTGTTTTAATATACAAATCACGTCTATAAATTTTTTTGTAAAACGTTTCATTTTATTTTTTAAACAAATTAGAATGAAACCAATAATCGATACATAAATTAAACGGTATTTTATTCTTTAATAAAATAAAATAAATTTAAAATAATTTTTTTTAATCGCACGCGAAGCGCGGGCAAAGTCCCTAGTAAATAAAATAAGTTATTCGTATAAAAATGTGACACTTATCATTTTATAAAAATGAGTGTGCAGTTATTTTTTACGTGGTCATGTGGGTGGTTATACATTTTGATAAACCACCTAACATTATCTTTACGTGGTTAACCGTCTCAAAATTCATTATATAAACTACGTTGAGAAATTAAAATTACTTGCATTCATATCTTACATTTCTAATATCTGATTTCTGTTTATATACTATTGTCTGATCATGAGTTCAAGATCTGCAAAGAGGAGAAGGTACTCAAGCATTAAAAACTTGTTGGTGAATGACCTGAATAGCATCAATCTTACTTCTGCAGACCTAAATGAAGATGTTCGTTCAGCAAATGAAGATTTTCAACTATTCTTCAAGAGTATGGAAGACAGGCAAAACGAATTGTTTGCTCGAACACTTGGACTTGAGGAAAAATATATGTACATATTTATGTTCTTTCCAATGTATATTAGTCAATTCTGATTTTTTTATTTTTTAAAAGCTGTGATAAATTAATGTATTATGCTTCATTGAGATGCAGGAACATTACAGAAGTGCTGAAAGGAACTCACCATGGAACAGTTGGTGAATCATCACAGCAAAATGTTAAAATTGACGATGCTTACTTGGGAAGAGAGACAAAATTTATGGAAGATACGTCAACTTCTCTGCTTTGCCATGTCAAGCTTTTCAAGGAGCACTTGGAAGAAATGCTAACAGGATTCAAGACATTTGAAGCAAATTGGATCGAAAAGATAAATAACTGGTTGATCAAAGCTGGTGAACTGGAAGAAATTAGATCGACTATGAGTGCTAGGCTGGGTGATTTAATCCGTGCTACATAGAGTACATAACATCCTGAACCTATGGTTCTTTGTTTAAAATCATTAAGTCGATTTCAAATTTGTTAGTAATATCTCTAGTACTTGCTATTTTTTTAAGTTGTGAATTATATCCTTTGCTATGTTACTCTTGTACGTTTACTATTTGCATTCATGGCTGTATCCCAAATATCCATAACCAAATGTCTTTACAATTGAAGGATGTGAACATTCTAATGCAAGTGTACATTGTCTGATTGCTATGAAAATTCTAAAATAAGGCAGCTACGACAATAAAACAAAACACAGATCCTTATGAAGCTTGACATGGCAAAGAAGAGAAGTTGACGTATCTTCCATTTTGAAGCAAATTGGATTGAAAAGATAAATGACTGGTTGATCAAAGCTGGTCAAATGCAGCAAAATATATCGACTATGAGTGCTATACTCGGTGATTTAATCCGTGCTATATAGTTTACATAACATCAAGAACCCATGGGTCTTTGTTTAAAATCATTAAGTCCGTAATAGATTTGTTAGTAATATCTCTAGCTGAATCCCAAATATCCATAACCAAATGTCTTTACAATTGATATAGGTGAACATTCTAATGCAAATGTACATTGTATGATTGCTATGTAAATTCTAACTTAAGGCAGCTAAGACAATAAAACAAAACACATATCATTAAATTTTTTATATAAAACGAAAACTGTATCTAAAAAAACAGATACATTGTTAGATATGATTTGTATGAGGTAGATTCTGAAATAGGAATCATTAAATAAAACCAAAATTGAGACAAATCAATGCATATGGAATAGGTAGGAACATTAAAACAGTACTTCACAAACACAAAAAATATTAACATAGTACCAAGCAATTTATGAAACATGATATAAGATGTTCAAGCTCAAGCTTTGAAACAGAGATTTACAAAACATAGTCCGAAAGTTTGAGGATTAATGCTAATTCAATCTCTAACATTACCAAGCAGAATTTTGAAAAGTATAAGTTGTAGTCTGCAATGTACACAATCTGAGGCCCAAATGTGTTGCATTGTCAGAGATTTTCCATAAAAATCACCCTCATTACGATAGTTCTGTTCAACATTCTTATCACACAGTGAATACCAAAGTTCCTCTTCAAAAGGTGGACCATCTATCTGATAAATTGGATCCAAATTTCTTGCATTTGGACAAAATTTATAAACCGGCAAAAGATAGTCTCTCTCAAATAAATAAAAATACATATCTTGAAGCAAAGCAATTTGTTCTAACAACCTACCTCTCCAATATGTAGTATTGAGCAAATCACTCATTTCTTGAGCAGTCTGATTTCTCTCAAATGGACGATATATTGCTTTAAAAAAGACGTATGCAAATTTAGATGGGAAATGAGTACCTGATAGATTGGATAAAACCGAAAGATGGTGATGCACATTAACCCTAAAGAAAAGGCTACGAACAGAATTGTAGAACATCGCTTGATCAACTTTAAATCTAACAGCAAAGCCAACGAAACCATGAAATTGATCACGTGTGACTTCAAAGTCATGGTTATGGAAATGGTACAGTGCATCCCAGTTAAGCCTTTCGAGTACATGCTTAACTCTGACCATATTTCCCTTAGTTAGCCATGCCATCAAAAGTCGAGAAAACATGTAAAAGTGTCCTAAATTAAATATAAGGAAATTAAAGATGAAGCAAAGAGCATCATCTTGGAGATCAGCTATGATACCATTATCCATGGTTCGGTTTAGTCTGGTTGGAATATGGTGGGAGGGAGTGAAAAGGCCTTAGTAGCAGGAGAGAATATAAAAAACTTAATAAGGGTGTATATGATAAAATCTTGAAAATGGGAAAAGTTGTAGACAATTGATTTCTTAATGTAATAAAACTCTTACATGTACCAATGCATGGAGTTGGCTGAGAGACTGTTCAGCTTCATTTATATCCTTTTTTTGGTTTAAGTATCTTATTAAGATATCTTGCTTGTAAAACTAAAATGTAATCATCACATTTCATGATAGTGGATTAATGTTTGTTAGCATAATTATGCTATACGTAAAATAAAAATTTCTGAATCAATTTATCAATTTAATATAATAAAAGTTAACTCTTTCGAAGTATTACCAAAATTTATTATATACGAAATCCAAGCATATTGGGAAAAAATGTAATTAAAATTTTGATATAACAACTACAATGAAAATAAATAAACTCCAAACAATTTAAATTGTTAATCCTTAACATATAAAAACTTATTAAACCAAATATTAAAATACATGAAAATTTCTAATATAATACTGAAATTTAAATCTTTTAAATAAAATTGATATTCTTCTATGCTTTCATCATCCAAACTCTTGTCCAAAAAGATATATCAATGTCCAAAAATGTTCAACTCATTAGCTTGGTGAGCCAACCTGAAAATGCAAAATCGGAAATTAATTATATGTATTTACTTATTAATTAATTAATTTAAAAAACTGAGAATTTTTTAAATTAAACGGTTTGCTGATTTCTTAGTAACTATACTTTTGCCTCAATACTCGAACAACTTCATAGTCAATATTGATATAAACTTGAGACGCTTTGGAGGTGGATACTTGAAGGGAGCCTACAAACTATAACCATAATTATGTACAAATTATTAATGGACTATGTAACTAAAGAACTATGTTGCAAACCACTGTGTTAAAATAAGAGCATCACCATGAAATATACAGGGCTTCATAGTTGTCAAAATCAAAATGGGAGGAATAACAAAGTTCCCTTCAAGTAATGGGGCAAACATCTCCGCTTGATCATCCCATGCTACAATCTTAATCACATTGCTGTACTTGACATTGAAACTTATCAATGTATCAATGTATGTGAATAAAACTTGAGAAATCAGAACTAATCATAAAAAAACGCAATTACAATTATCTAACCTTCCGTCATACAATTCAAAGCGTAGAAAAGTTTTTTGACCTCTATGGGTGTTCAAGTGTCTTACTGCTTCAATGTTTTGAGCAACGCCAACAATATCTGTGAATGAAATAAAATTTAAAATGGTACAATGAAAACCACATTTTGATAAGTTCAGATTGGCAACTTTAACTGATCATTGAAAAATGATAATTTAGAAATACCTATAGCATACAGAGGCATGAAATTTGAAGCAGAAGAAAACATTGCAATGTCATAACTTTCATCGAAAGTTCTAATTTCAAACTTATGCCTTGGTATTGTAACAATAGCTGGAGGAAGAATCTGCACCCTTGTGAAATTTGTAAAAACAATAACCTTATCAGAAGATACGGGCCTCATGCGCCCCAATGGTTCGCGCACTATAAAATTCTCTATATCATAAGCACTTCCTTCAAGTATGGCATTGCCAATAGCATTCCAAACAACAGGATATATGTAGGCAAGCACATGAACATCCTAACAAAACATATATTTTAAAAAGTCCAAATTAGAATTAAATGTAAACTAATAACATTTGCTGATAAAAAGAATAGCAAAGTATAATGTTACCTCGTAATCTAGCAATATTAGATTAAAACCGATGAAATTTTGATTGTTTGCAAATGCAGGCCACATGCGAGTAATACGTACTCGGACGTTCCAATCTGTCCTAGTATTATCAACGATTGTCAGGTTATGCTCCATGCCTGTACATATTAACAAACAACGCTTATATATGATAAAATGTAGACTAAAATGTGAAAATACAAAAACCTTCGCTAATATATACCTAAGTAAAATTTAGCTAATGAACTGATTACAGAAGGAAAAGAATAAAAATGTAAACACCTAAAACTCTAAATCAAATTGAAAAACTCAGTTGCAATGACAAAGTTCTTGAGCTATTATCCAATATTTATAGTATCTTACAGATAACCTTAAATTGCTTACAATTAGAACATGATTTACGTGCTATAAATCGTGGGCATGATTCTATCTGTTAGTTTTTAGGTTTGTTATGATATGCACGTAATTAGTTGCAGATGATATATTACGGTTGATTTGAAAACCATTTTTATGTAAATGTACATTACCAACATTCTTATATCATGTCTTATATTATAATATATAATATTTTGCATATAATGATATCAATCTACAATTGATTACTGATTGATATAAGTACAAAAATGATGATATATTGTTTAGTAAAAAAAATACTTTATTAGAAATTTTTTTTTTGTCATGATATGTTGTATCAAGACTATTTGTTCTAAATTTTCTGTAATTCTCGTATAAATATACAGAGTATATACCTTTCGTGTACTAATTTAATAACTAATAATCATTCCACAATAATATATCATTTAATATCGAATGTTTGGACGACACTCGAGAAACGACTATATAGATCTGACAATGACGTAAAACTAATTGACGTAAAGAGTATTACGCAATAAATGCCATTACTCTTAAAGCCAAAAACAATTATATGTATCCCATTACAATTTCCAATTTTCTGGTTTAAAATAATAAAGGTCGTGACCATTGTTCGTATTTTTATCTTAAACTACGCTTTATTACAATTTTATCAAGTTGTTTAATTTGGGATAAAGTTAACTACAATATATTTAAACAAATTTTAAACAAAATCCTTGGAATTATTTCAAAATGAATGTATTACATAATTGAAATAAACAAACAAATTCAAACAAACCACACTGCAAAATGGCTTAAAAAAACTGTTTAAATAATACTAAGTACATTTATTGCAAAAATAAAAACTCGAATATCATCACAAAGCTTCCATTTCTGTATGGATTTCCCAAATGTTTGCATTGTTCACTCAACAGGAGCCTAGAAATTGTCATCTATCATCCTAAATTAAAATAAAACAAACAAAATTAATATCATGTATAAAAGAAGCTATAAATATCAACAAAAATCCATCGTAAAGTAATTACAAAAAGAAAATCAAATTACCTCCCTGAAAAAGAAAACCTCGGGATGGTCAAGGTTAACATAAATCCTTGAATAGTAGAGATTGGATATCTGATATTTACCTGCAAAATTAATATAATCGATTATTGTATTAAGTGGCAAAAATATCAAATTGATAACATTTTAAGTGCCTTGAAAAAAATGGATTCACAAATCATTACCCCTGAAGATTGAAACCCTAATACTTGACAATATCAAAATCTTTGGTTCCTGGGATGGGTGATACAATGGCTCTGTATTTTCATTAAGAGGTCCATAAAAAGAAACTCGGTGTGACACCCTTCTTTGAACAGAAAAACAGAAATGATTACTAAGATTAACAATCGTGATTAGCTTTATACATGAAATGCTAATTAAATTATATCAAACACCTAACGTAATACAACACTACGTGAGAACGATAATGATACCTTCCGTCAGTAATTGAGAATTTGACAACCTGTCTAGGACCATATCTTGTTTCAAAGGTTTCAATAGGCTGAAGGTCTTCCATTACTCCAATAATGTCTACATGATGCAAATACGTTTAAACACTGACAAAACATAATTACACAACCAATGACTTTAATTTTAAAATTTACCTTTCGAATATAGTGGTATATCTGATCCGTCAAAATCTGTGCAGTGTTGAGGCAAATCTTGAACTTCCACCGGTTCGAACCTGTGCATAGAAATGACAAAGTCTTCTGGCAAAATATTGACTACAGTTGTATGCAGAAAGGACATCATCTTCTACATTTGTTTTATAGGCCTAAAATGACCAAATGACGGGATCACACGGAGATTGGTAATAGTGCATAAGCTCCCTTCATGTATAACATTAGGAAATAATTGCCAGAGCTCAGGACTAACGATAGCATGCATTTGAGTGTTCTGTTGTATTAACATCATTCATGTCATTAGCATTATATACTGAATTGTATATAATAAAAAGTTAAATGTAAATTCATCAAAATAGTTTATTAGACGTACCTCACAATCAACCAAAATGAGATGATATTGAAGGATATCATGGAGATCATTGGTTTTCACCCACATCCTAGTAATTCTTACCTTTATAGTCCAATTGAGTCTGGTATCATCAAGGGATGCAAGATGTTGATGCACGTTCATATCTACGAACATACATGAGACAAAATATTTTGCTGGTTAAATTAGCTTAGTATCATGCATCATAGGTTAATTATGATTCATATACAATACATATACAATGCATAAATCATAATCTGAAAGTCAAAATGTTGTATGCACCAAATAATGTTTCAAACAACTATAATCAACCTGATTGATCACTAAAATGTGAAATCCTTTTTTGTTAACACACTGACATACATAACATATATTAGTATTTATAAAAGATATATGACCCTTAATTACTGATTTTTTCAAAGTGATAAGGGATAAGATTTGTTAGAAATTGATTTATATAAAAATATATTTAGGTGGTAACATGATTACAATGATTCTGGTTAGTGATTTGGAGATCATAAAAGATAAAAAAGTTTGTTAGAAATATTGTTGCATTATAAATACCCTATATAAATTTAAAGATATGTGAATTGATTTATATAAAAATACATTTAGGTGGTAACATGATTACAATGATTCTGGTTAGTGATTTGGAGATCATAAAAGATAAAAAGTTTGTTAGAAAGACTGTTGCATTATAAATGCCCTATATACATTTAAAGATATGTGAATTGATTTATATAAAAATATATTTAGGTGGTAACATGATTACAATGATTCTGGTTAGTGATTTGGAGATCATAAAAGCTAAAAAGTTTGTTAGAAAGATTGTGCCATTATAAATACCCTATATAAATTTAAAGATATGTGAAAACTTAAAGTTCTTATTCTTTAATATATGTTCTTTATTATTAATTACATTAAAAATACAAATCATATAAATATTAAAGAATAATACATTGAAAATTTAATCCACACTGGGTAAATTATAAAAGACTTCCTCAAATACTACATTTGAAGTAATATTAGTGCTACACCCAGTATCATCGTCAATCAGAATGTGAAGACCATCTGGAGATGTAACTCGAGAAATTGCCACATATAGCTGACCATGACAGAAAACTGGTCGAGGTAGGTATAAGCCCACAGTGTCCATCGATTGGCCTTGGCTCTTGTTCACAGTCATTGCAAAACAGAGTTGAATCGTAAACTGAGTTCTCTTGAATTCAAATGGCCATTTGGTGTCAGTCGGAACCATGTCAATCCGTGGTATAAGGTGTTTAGTACCTACTTCAGATCCACAGAGTATTTCGCACTCAATGCTATTCTTCTTACAGGCAGTAACAATCATACGTGTCCCATTACAAAGTCCCATAATTTGGTTTAAATTTCTCATCAACATAACCACTGATCCTACTTTAATCTTGAGTTCATGTTTAGGAAGACATGGCATATTAATTGAATTCAAATATTCAACTGGAAATGCAGCGTCAAAATCATTATCTTCACCACAATTATCATCAATAGAATCCTGACTTAGATATGTGTGTGTAGTACATGGTATCTTTTCCAGAATATGGGAATTGATATCATCAACCACCACGTTTGTTGGTGTGAGAATTGATCTTGATCTCAAATATTCATGGGACTGGAAATTCTTCAAGAAATCTGGATATATTATGTCAATAAGAGTTTGAATGGGATCCTTGGAAGTACTCTTAACAACATACTGATCTGGAACAACAAATTGAGTATCAATCATGTCAACGCCAGATTCAATACATTTGACTTTGCCATCTCCAATAGAAAGTTGCCATTTACTGAACTCTGATATAATCCTATTCTGCGTATCTGAATTACCTGAATGCAAACGCATATTTTGCCGGAGAAGGAAGACTGTGCAGTAATTCCATAGCTTGGATGCATTCAATGATGCACAAACAATATCAGCTCTGTTACTCTTCGGTAGAACAGGTAATATCTGCCGAAAGTCTCCACCAAACACCACGGTAATACCACCAAAAGGTTTCCGCGCTCTTTCAAGATCTACAACAGACATTATATCACGCAAACTACGATCAACTGCTTCAAAAGCATGACGATGTTGCATAGGAGCTTCATCCCATATTATAAGACTTGTTTGTTGCATTAACTCAGCAATATCAGTCCCATGCTTTATCCCGGCAGTTGAATACTGGTCCAGTTTTAGCGGTATATGAAATCTGGAATGAGCAGTACGGCCTCCTGGAAGTAATGTAGCTGCTATCCCGGATCCAGCTACAGGAAGCACAATTTTACCCTCCGAACGTAAACGACAACAAAGAGTTTTCCACAAAAATGTTTTTCCACAACCACCGCTGCCGTACACAAAGAACATACCGCCTTTGTTCCGGTATACATTTTCAACAACTGCATCATAAACCCCTCTCTGCTCGAGATTAAGACTTTTATGAAAACAATCATGTTGAGCTTTCATTTCAACTCTATCGTACCCAGTTTCTTCAAGAATAAGACGGTTGATATTTTGACCAAAGTACATCTCATCAGGAAATGGCATCATTGGAAAGTCTCTCAAGCTCTTACCAATGTCGTTGAGTAATTTCTCAATTTCTGTATAAACAAATAATATTTTCAGCATTGACTGAGTTGATTGAATTGATTGAACTAATTGAATAAGTAAATATATAAATATAAAAAATATATTAAATTTCTTTAAATACTTCGTAATTACATTTTAAACATATATAATAGAGTATTCTGAACAAACCTGCCAATGCATAATTTTTTATTTCATCCTCAGCCAAAGATAAATGTATATTTCCAGTTATTTTCCTCCGGTTGTAAACAATATCATCTGACATACCAATCCAATATGCATCCCATAGACCAAATGGATCCGAAACAGTACAATATACCAAAATGTTAACAAACATTGCACGTAGTTGTTGAGGCATCCGGGAATGTTCATTTCCAGATATTGCTTCATGCCATTGCTTGTCATTATTTAGGAGTCCAAGTGCGCCACATGCTTCTTTAAATGTCGGGTAAACAATACCATCCACAGACCGTAGCTCCTTAAATGACGATACACCTTTTCTTCTTAGCAAAAGCATACGAAGATATAATAATTCACCACTTGTTGTGTGAACTTCCGTTAATCTTCCCACTACATCACCTCTTTGCCTAACCTTCCATCTACCCGATTTCGGGACCCATGTAAACTTGCTTGGAAATTCAGAATATGTAAAATTCCGAGCTTGTGGCAACTCCTTATTATCAATGAACCAAGCTTCCAATTTACTGGTTTTTGACTTCGCCCTTTCACAAACAGTTTGCAAATCTGCATTACTCTGAAAATTGATATATTTCTGATCTGGAAGGTGCAATGGCAAACGATCAACACTTGGCCACCGGTTATGAATGTCAAAACCGTAAATTCTCCAAGAAGCTTCAGATGCACACACGTATCTCCCAGCCAAAAAGTTTTTAATTTCATCCAGACTTTTCCCCTTGCCTTGGCAATTAGCACTTCCAGAATTTGCAGATTTTTTCCTAACCAACATTGTGGCTGTATCGTGACCCTTCAAACAGTACTTGAATAGGTACTTTAATGATCTTGAACTGTTACAAATCTCTAAATTGATATGGCATTGAAATCGAAGTAGAAGATCACGATTATACGGGACAACATACTGATTATCAAGGATTACACCGTTCTTCTTTACAACTTTGTTGGTTCTACGTCTCCGATAAACTGGAAATCCACTATCGTCAAAGAAGGTATGTCCATTATACCTGTAAAAAACAGAGTACATATTTATCATAAATTTGTATGGTGTTTAAAACTTACATTATATCTGATTTGAAAGAAGTTATGTTCTGAATATGGTACCTCTTCGGAAAATGTCTATGACATTTCCCTTTAACCATGCATGGAGAGTAAGTGCGATCTTTTCCACATGGACCGTGTACCATATAATTCAAAACTGCATTATATCCTTCTGGATCTCTGTCTTTATCTGGTATTTCAGCTGAGACCAAATCATTAATCTTTTCAATTGTATTTGGTCTATCATTTGGATGTAACCATATTAACATATGTACATGTGGCAGACCACGCTTCTGAAACTCAATCACATGCATCACTGTTTAATCAAATCAAATAAAAAAAAGAATCAATAATTGTGTACTGTTAACTTTCAATAAATAAAACGTCAATTGATGTTAAATACCTCCTATACATCTCCCGAAATAATTTTTTTTTGATCAAGTCAATCAGCTGGTCAAGTTTTAGCTTGAAAACTCTTGACACTATATCGGGAGCATCAGCAACATCAACATTGGCCAACAACTGGATCATGGTTTTAATTTCAGGTCACTTCGTATTACACGTCATGGTGAGAAATAATGACGGATGTCCAATTGCACGACATATAGCCAAAGAGTCTTTGAAGTGCTGTGACATGTAGCGTTGAGATCAAGTAAATGAAGCAGGAAGAATCACTGTTTTACCAACATGAGATGGGTCATTATCACCTTTACGCACAGCATCACGTACAGACTGGTAAAGTTCTGCTCGAATGGTAGACTGGTGGGTTGACACCCAATCCAAACGGTACTGTTCAATAGCAGTAAAAGCATCAACGATAAATTGTTGCCACAAACGGCCAGCCAGGTGTAGAGTCAAAGCTGAAATTTCAAAATATAAATTTAACAACATGATATCAAAGATAAATATATTTAATTTGCAGATTATACCTTCAGACATGCGTATCATGACCTTGTAACAATAGTATTCCCGCATAGACACAGTTTGACGTTGCTTGGCATCTGGATCAAAATCATCAAAATTTGTTATAAATTCCTCGTGTTTTTTGATATTTTTCAAAGGTATGTTTAAGTGAAATCCTTCATTGCCAGCAGGAAAAAGGAGAGGATATTGAAACTGCATGAAATGTGGATCAGTTTCATAAATCCTCTGCAGACCTTCTTGCTTAGAATTGACAACTGTGTCTCGGAAACAACCAGTATCGGAATCATCACTAACAATGAACGCTGCAACCTCATTAGATGGACTGATGTGATTAGGTCTGCCACTGGCAGAATTCGAAGATATTAATACCAATTTGAACTCATCAAGCTCATGATTTTCAAAACGATCTCGTGCCATCCGGAAGGCACGAACTAATTTATTATTCTGATCCAACATTGCCAAAAGTTCTTTTACAATGTCAGGATCCACATTATCAGTATTTCCTCCCAAAGCATGAATTCTATTATCAACCTCATTTTCCGTGTCATATATGTATAATTGACAAAATTTTGGTGATTCTCCGTCAGTGGGGACCAAACTACCCAATAAATGATAATTAGTCCCTTGCATTTTGAAACAATACGGACCTCTGCCTTTGTTGATTCTGTTATCAACCTTTCCACCGGAAGAAGTAAAAGAAAACATGCAATTGTATACCCTTATATTTTGCTTAAATTGTTTAGATTTTTCACCTCCGGATAACAACGAAGCAAGTGGTTCTAGAGGTTGGGGCTCTTTCTCAAGTTGAACTTTTCCATTCCGGCAACATAAGGAGAATGTTGGGTTCTGTTTCTTCGTTGATTTGTTATTACGCTCCTCATTCCACATATGTGCACCACATTCTGCGCACACTTTGTTAGGACCACCAAGATCCATATATTTTGACCAAAGTAGTGGTTGACCGATATTTGCTTCCATGCCAACATCATCAACAAAATCATGATATTCAACTATAATATGAATGCAACAAATTAATAAACATTAAATATATATCACCAATCAATTTGGTAGAATATTAGATGCTTACCATCAACATCTGAGTCAGTCTCATAATGAGAATCTTCACCAGCTTCCTCAAAATCAGACATCAAATTCTTTTTTCCAGAAGATGATTCACCATTTTGGAATAATGTGCTATCAGTATCATTATGAACAGTATACGAAGATGTATTCTGATTGTCTTCAGAATTCTGCATAAATCTGCCATGTTGGAAATTAGTTTCTTGGGATGAGGCTGGTTTGTTGCATGACTGCTTAGCATTCAATTGGACAATAGAATGAGGCAATTGAAAACTAATTGTAGATTTCGTATTACTTTGTTGAATTTTAACACGATTAAAAGGCACTGTAAAAATAAATAAATTAAAATTAGCATCACATTGCACAATTTTGATCAAGAGATTTATTGTGCTAAGTAAGTCAAATTATTTTCTAAATTACCTGAAAATGATCCAATGCCAACATTGTTACTATCAATAATAGCACTTCTTAGCGGAGTTGTGAAATTAACTTCATAAGAGTACAATCATACCAATGAGGTTATATGCAAAATGAAAGTATTGTAAGAATACTAAAAACGAAACAAATGAATACCTGATGGACTTATAAAATGTGGAGACGTGCGTACACTAATGTCCTGAGAATCTTTGTTGTGGAAGACACCATTCATTACATAATTACCTGTAAAACAAATGGATTTCAATTATAAACGATTACAACACACTTAAACAATATACATTTACGTACCACTTATGGAATGGTCTCCAAGGTTTTTGACGCATATATTTGTCAGTTGAGATGTTGAATTGATTGTACTTCGGTTAAATGTATTAGGATTTAATGATCCCAAAGTTGTTCTACGATCCACTACAAAAAGGTAACATTCGTAAAGATTATAAAAAAAAAATCAATTAAATTACTAAAGTACCCAGTGATGAAAATAATAACAGCTTTACTACCCATTTCGGTGGTTGTAGGCTTATGTGTCCTATCAATGTTAGGACCGCGAACTCTGTTCTTGGAATCTTTATAAGAAACAAAAAAGAAAATCACATTAGCTCAGTAATAACCAAGATATTTTACGTCTAAAAACAATACTACCTGATGATCTCATAGCATTGGATGACATTAAAACGGAATCTGATTGAAATCCAGATACATTCGATAAGGTTTTTGATTCTGTTTCAAACATATTCAAGGATATATGTCATACATGTGGATTAAAATGTATGATAAATCATATGTCATAATCCGTAAAGTATGGTAAATCATATGTAACATTGTACCTTTAATTTTATTAACATTCGGACCTCTAACTCTGCGTTTAACTGAAAAAAAAAAGAAACAAACATAATGTTTATTATACCATCAATCATAAGATGCATTGTGTCATAGACGATTACCTGTTGTTGAAGAAGCCGATCCACTTCTATTACTCATTAAAGTTTTTGTGATTGGATATCCATAATCAACTATATTACATGACAAATCAAAATTGAAATTAACCACTAACATTACTCAAATTCTCTAAGCAAGACAATCTTAATGTGCAATACACATGAAAGATATAATGTATCCATTTACCTGTGGCTATTTTGGAATAAGGAGACTCTAAACTGATATCTTCATGTGTCACGGCAGATTTGTTTGGATCTACATTTTCAACACCATTCAAAGGGGCACGATTGTTTGTTCCTCCATTAATCGATGAGTTCCTCCTCCCTAAGATTGTCTGAATACTCTGTCCACGAACCCTTCGTTTTGAAGCTAACAATGGTATGTCATCAACATCAAATTAGTACACGTCAAAAAAAATTTAACAAAAACTGAACACAACAATTGAAAACCTGATTGGGCATTTTCCGGAAATGGTTTTAGTGAAGAAGAATCCATTACTGATTGATACAGTATCAATTGCAAGAAGGTAATAAATCATACTCAATAAAATAATAGTCTTGAATCAAGGAAAGATTTGAAAATATTTTCTCATAGTCCCATAAAAGTAAAAAAAACTGAAATTATCATTATCCTGAGAGAAAAGTTCAAATTTGAAAAATGCTTAAATTAAGGAAGATGATATCAACGTAGATATGCTAGTTTGTTATAATAGTATAAATGAGTCATTAAATGGGTAATTTGTTTACCAAATGGGTTAAAAATATGGATAACCCATGGGTAAAAAAAAAACAACTAAAACCAAGTATATTTTGGATGAGTTGGTCAAATTTTTTTACCCATTGGGTAAATTTCTAAACGGGTGAGATCATGCTTTAAGAATATATAGATACTAATAAGACTTAATTGCAGTTTGATGGCTTCAACTATTATCTTTTTGCACAAAAATGACTCTTTTATAATTATTGTCATTTTATTGACTAAACTATTATTTTTTAAACATTTGATTGCATTCCGTCAAATTTTTTTAACAGACGTTATTGAATTCACTTTTTAATTTGTATTATTGCAATTTGATGACTCAACTATTATTTGTTGGAAAAAAATGACTCTTTTATATATTTTTACGGTTTTTAACTAAATTATTATTTATAAATAATTTAACTAAATTATACATTTAGAATGCCTAACTGACTTTAAGATTTTTTGTTGTAAAAATATTCTAGACGATTTTTAGACAATAGTACTAGAAAAACAAGATAAATTGAAAATTGTAAAAACAAATTCTTGAGTCCCGCTTTTAATTTAAATATCTCTAATAACTTTTATATATGTTTCTTTAATTGTTTTTTTTCATTTGAATGTCTCTAATGTTCTTAGATTTTAGCGTAATCTTTAATGTAGTCTGAATTAAAGGCATTTTCAAAACAGTCATGTGCTAAGTTATAAAAATAATGCCTTTAATTCTGATTACATTAAAAATTTACTAATGTTCGCATCACATTTTTCTAACATCACTAACAAAAAGATATCATAATTAATGTTTTTTTAAAAAGGTATTAGAATATCAGTCAAATGTTAGATCATTGTGAAAGACTGAAAAATGTACAATTAATTAATTTATACTAGAAGCAAAGCGAGTTTACTCTTCAATGATTGATGTACAATGATCACTCATTAGATTTTTACATTTTCATTTTATCTTGTTCTTTTAGTACTAGTGCTAAAATCATGTACAATAGTTTTAGAATAAAAAATCTTAAATTCAGTTAAGCATTTTAAAAGTATAATTTAGTTAAATTAATTTTTTAAATAAAAATTTGGTTAAAAAATGTCAAATATATATAAAAGAGTAATTTTTATGCAAAAGAATAATAGTTGAGCCATCATAATGCAATAATCAAAGTAAAAAAGTGAAGTTATTAACGTCCATTAAAAAAATTTGACGGAATGCAATCATCTGTTAAAAAAATAATAGTTCAGTTCATAATATAGCAAGAATAATAAAAGAGTCATTTTTGTGCCAACAAATAAAAGTTGAGGCCATCAAACTGCAATTAAGTCTACTAATAATAATAATAGTTCAAATATTAATATTACTTGATAATTTCTTTTTCAATACAACTAACGTAAAATTATTTTACGATAACAATAAACTGGATTTGACCCCAAGTACTCACAATTTAGTCAAGTGTTAATTAAATTATGTGAAAATCGATTTTTAACTAGAATCGGTACAATTCAAATCGGATTATCTACTTATATATATTAAAGCCCGTCTAGGGGCAATTTGAGCCAAGAAAATGGCTGTGAAATGACAAGTTTGCCCTTATTTATTAAAAAATTACAAACTTTCCATCCTTCTATCATTTATGTAAAAATAAAAGATTTTTGTTGCTCTTAGGAATCGAACCTCCGACCTCCTCCTGGGAAACTCCTGTTATAACCATTGTACTACACTTACTTATTGGTTTAACTTAAAAATCTTATTAGATAAGCCACATCACCTCTTTTTGTCCTATTTTTTTGTTTAAGTAAAATGTTGGGTTATATTATTTATATTACTTGATTTTTTTAGTTTCAAAATCTTAATGTATAATTATATTTTATCTACTTTGTATATATTAAAAGCCAACAAATGACAAAAAAAAGTAAGAAAATGACAATAAATTTATTATTATACTCTTATATTTTTAAAAATTACAAAATTGTCAACCCTTTATTATTTAAGCTAAAGTAGATTAGATTTGTGTGAACATTGATAATCGTATTCCAAACTTTCTCATATAATTTCATCTAATACCCAAGTACGTAACATTGAGTTTGAGTTTATTATAAAAATATTATTATATAAACTACATTATCATCATCATATATATATATATATATATATATATATATATATATATATATATTTTTAATTTTTGAGCAAATAACATGTTGTTTTATATTATTTATAAAAACATGTTTATTCAAATTTTTTTAATTTTACATTCTCAGTAAATTAAATGTTAGTTCATATTATTTATATAGCTCCATTTTTCAAATTTTCGTTATTCTACGTATAATTATGTATTCAATTATATTTATAAATTCTTATTTCACTTGTATTTTTGAATTATATATTATTTATACTGTAAATTTTTATATGATTTATACTTTATATATGTTATTTAGGTATTGATACACAAATATAATATAATTTAGAATATATTTAAAATTAGTATCGTAAAAAGTGTGAATCAGAGTTAGGGGTGTTTATGGGTTGTATTTGCCGAGTTGAAAGCATTTTTGCAATCCGACCCAATTAAATCGGTTTGAAAAAATTTCATCCCACCACACAAAATATCAATTTGTGACCCAACTCTTAATCGTACATCGATTTGGGTCAGGTTGGGTCGGTTTAATTGACTTAAATTATATATATATATATATATATATATATATTATGTAATATCTTTCGAAAATTAAAACGCTGCTTTTAAACTCGATAAATATATATATACATTACTCTTTTCGTTCATGCACAAGTATGAAGTAATAATATGCGGTTCTTTTATGTAAATATTAACACTAAAATATCAAATATTTGACGAAGGATAAATGTTTAATAAATCCGATTAATCACCTATTATCCGAGTAATCACTACAAGGTAACTTTACCGATTAATGTCGATTTCCATATTTAAGAACATTGTAAAATATGTATAAATTGGGATTTTAGTACTAATGTTTTAGTTTGATTAACATTATAATTTTAGTAATGTAAATTATGTTGTAAATCGTGTGCATATGCATAAAATGTAAGCACATATATATATATATATATATATATATATATATATATATATATATATATATAGGGTAGGGTTCTAGGGAGAACCTCCTTATCAAGAGAACTAAGAGACGACCGTTCATTATTTATATTTATTATATAATTTAAACAAATTTAGTCAGTGGCAAACTTGTTAATTTATTAAAGAATCGTGGGCATTCTTAATGGGCAAATCAAATAATATTTCAGATATATATTGATTGGATTCTCAGCAACTCGATTTATGGGCTAATTAATATGATCTGCATATTTCCATTCTAGGCAACAATGGCAATATATGTCAATGTAATTAAGCTAACAAATTTTGAGTATGTATTGTTGTATATAACACGTATTATTGTTCTCCACCGTCAAGTTTTCTGCAACGTCATTACAATGTTGTAAAACACCACAGAATTGTATGTACTACTCTTGTAACAAACTATTCTGTAAAGAACTCTGCAAGGTATTAACGATTTTGGTAACACGTACTAAAAGATTCTGCAAAGTGTTCTTCTATTATCCATGTTCTTAAATTCTTTATGAGAAGTTAATGCACAATTTTCCTCTTGCAGTGAAAATTTGAAAAGGGATTAGCCGAAAATACAATTTTCTTCTTGCAGTGAAGGTCTGAATAAGGGATCAATCGAGAAAACAACGACATCAAGATGTGATTCACATGTGTTTGCGAATAATCAAAATTATAGGTATCTATCTGGAATACGTAAGGATGACTAATCAACAGACCATGTCCAGTTTTCGTTTATTAGCCAGGTTCTGTGTTTTTTGTCTATTTGAAAAAAAAATATTATTCCATTAAGTGTTCACATAAGTGTTAATGAGATTCCTTAAAAAATTTCAATAGATATTTTTAGAGATTATTTGTGCAATATATTTTGTCATATTTCATAATGTGGTTGGATGCGGAGGTGATTGACAATGAATTCTTACAGGTGCATCATATTGAAGGTCATATTCTAATTCTCGACAATGTTAACAATCGTGGAAAGATGATTGTAGTTGAATTGTTTCCTAATTTCGAGGTTGGTCAGAGCGGTGGTGTTGGTGTAGGGTCAGAGTCTCCTTTGAATGGGTCTAATCTAGTCTTCTTTGGATGATTTAGCTGTAATTCATGAGATGAATGACAGTGCTAGTGATGATGAATATTGAGTCTCCATATGGCTATCATCGATTCTTCTTTCTGGTGAATCTACTAGGTGTTCACATAAGTGTTTCTGTGTTCCTAAGATTTCTTAAAGTTTTCTAATAGATATTTTAGTGAATGTAAAATGGTAAGATTGATTTAGTTTAGTGATATAAAGTGATTGCTCAGTTGTGTACACTTATTGGGCTTTTGTGGGAATAAATATGTTGAATTGTGTGGATATTGGTTGTAGCTCTTTTCACAAATTTTGTTGGTTTTTAAATATCAAATATGTCTTGGTAGTTTATTTTGTTTCACATGGGTATGATATATGAATTGTTATCTTTAATGAGATCTGCTTAGGTTGTTCTTGATAAGATTTCCTACTTACAAAGTTGGTGGTGACCTTTTTTGGGATCAATTTTTTGTTTTGTTTTGCTAATGGTTTAAGACTGAGTAGTTTAAGACTGAGCAGAGGGTCTAGAAATGCTTTTGCATCACTTACATTTTTCTTTTGTATTGAGTAAATGGTGTTTTCATTTTCATGGGAACTTATGTGTTATGTTATTCCCTAGTTATATAAATACAGTAAAAGTGCATATTTTTGTGATTGTGAAAAGACATTGTGGTAGTTTTATTATCAATACTCTTATTGGTTGAATTTGTGACTCTGTATTTTCCATGCTCATTTTGCTGGCGGTTCTGTTGCTAAGTAGCCACACAAGTATATTTTTTTTTTGAAATCAAAACGGAATTTCATTAATAATTCAAATCTGTACATGATAAGAAAAGAGGGTGAGTATTTATATATGCGTCCACGTGATTTTCTGTTTGATTTTGCCCTAGTGATATAGCCACCTGTAAAGGTGACATTTTTGGGATTCTCTACGAATTCAAAATACTCAGATTACTTTGTAACTTAAATAATATTAATTCTAATGTAATCTTAGAAGATGTACATTTTCTTCAAGATTTTAGCAACTTTGTACATTAAATTTTCTAAATAAATTTGTTCTATTTTTCATGTTTTGTTCTTGAATATATGTTTATTCTATTCTTCATTAAAGTTTTGGTTTTGTTCTTGTTCTTGTCAATTATGTTTGTTTTGGTCTTCTGTATAAATTTTTATTTTATTTTAGCAGAACACTTATCCGATCAAAATAATAATTTTGAACTTTTGTTGAATGAAATTTTATAAAAAAACCTATTAGATTAAAATATATATACTGAATTTTAGAATAACACTTTATGGAATTTTAATATTATTATTAAATACAATAAAATTATATTGAATTTTGACAGAACACTTAGTAGAACACTTATCGGATCAAAAAATAATATCAAATTTTAGTACAACACTTACTTGAATCCTAATAAAAATTACACGTTACAGAATCTTAATATTTTTATTCAATCCAATATAATTATACTGAATTTTGACATAGCACTTAATAGAACACTTATCGCATCAAAAAAGAATATCAAATTTTATTAGAACACTTAGTTAAATCCTAATAAAAATTATAATGAATTTAGTTAAACATATAATCTTTAAAATTAGAAAATAAATATTTTTCATTAAAAAATTTTTTGATCATGTATAATGTAATATGAAGTATATTATATTCTTTTTAAATTTAAGATTATTTAAACCATTGTTCAAAAAAAAATTAGTATACTTTTTATATTATAATAAAAGATGAAAGTTTTCTAGAGAGAGATTTTACTAATTTGAGAAGACATATAATAAAATTATGTTGAATTTGAAATATTTTTCAAAGTGTTCTTCGAGTTATGTTAATTAAAATCTTATTTTGAGATTATTTAATATGTTGTTTAAGAAAATATTTCATTATATTATAATTTAGAAGAAATTATACTATAAAGAAATTGAATTTTTTGTACAAAAAATATTCTTAAACTTAACAAATGTATATATTCATCGAAGGGTCAATTTTATATTTTCAAATATCATAATGATTTTATAAGTATTAAAAATATTTGTTAAAATATTCAATATTTAAATTCTTTAAGGTGTTGAAAAATATATTATTAAGATCTACAATGATAAATATATTATGTTTTAGTTTTTTCAATTACAGGATATAATACAAAAACTTGTTGCAATAAACATTTTAAATTTTTTATTAATTCCAACATAGATAATTTTACAAATTAAAATTTTCAAATTTGTAATTTTGAGATCGTGTTGTGGAAAATATGCATTCAATTTGTTTTATGCCATTTTTTCTAAGAAATAGAATTCATTACCATGTTTCAAACACTACAATTTATATGTATGATTTTTGGGATCTACATCATAAATGTACTTTTATTTATGATTTTTAAATATATTGAAAATTTAAATTTAAAACTAAAAAGGTGCATATAAATTAAAAAAAAACCATGCTGTTAACTAAAGGCTTCTCTATGACTTTTAATTTTTAATGCAATAAAAAATATTTTAAAAAAATGTGATTATGAAAACAGTTTGAGGAATCTCATGATGTCAACTCAAATTTTAAATTGTGACTATTTGAAGTCGGTAAGGAATCTCTCATAAAGTAAAATTAGATAATGTAAAATTAAAATTTAATGTTATAGCACTTTAAAGAATTGCATTATGTAAATTTAATATATATTCAAAATTTTGTGTTCAGTTTAGGTATCTTATTTAATTATATTTTTTATTTAGCTTTTTTTAGAAGAAGTTATAAGTTGAAATTTGATAAGATTAGAATCTTTTTAAGTTTTTTATAGCTTAATACTTGTTCAAAAAATAATGATGCATACAAAATAAAACAAATTTGATATGAAGGATTTTCTAAAAATGGTACAAATTTAGACCGTGAGTGCTAAAAATTAGCTATTTAACCTCAACATATTATTCTTGCAACCAAAATTAAATTGACAAGAGATTCTATTAAATGTTTTATATTTAAGACCCACATTTAAATTGTCCGCTACATGTTTAACCTCAACATATTATTCTTGCAACCAAATTTAAATTGACAAGAGATTCTATATCTAAGACCATATTAAATCGGAATGAGATTTTGTTAGGTGTTTTATATCTAAAAATTAATTATTTTATTTCTGTTACATTTTTTTTATTTTCTTACGTGTTTAACCTTGCAACCAAATTTAAATTGAAATATGATTCTGTTAAGTGTTTTGTATCTAAAAACTAATTATTTTATGTTTTGTTGAATTATTTTTTGAAAAAATATAAGTTCAATTTTTTAAAAGTGTTATACTTGATATATCAATTATTTTAGGGTTAATTGATAAATAAATATATTATTTTATTATTATATGATATTATTTTACTGTTATTTAATATGGTAAGATTTTTTAATGTGTTGTATAATGTATTTTTTTTTATTTGAAAAAAAATGTGTTATATTTTATTTTATGAATAAATATTTAAAAAGTTATTTAAAATACGAACATTTTTCTAATATTATGTTTTATATTGTATATAAAAATAAATATAGTATATATTCTTTTAAGTTACAAAAATTTTCTTAGATATTTTCTTCCATGTTTAACCTAATGTACTATATTTTTAAATTTAGCTACCTTTTAGTTATCCTTATCCTTGGAGATTCCATTAAGTGTTTTATATCTAAATATTTTCTTATTTTTTTATTGTACTTGTTTTCAAATGTCATATGTTGTAAGATTCTTTTTCGAAGTGTAGTATAAGTTACATTTTTTTTTTGCTAAGTGTAGTAAGTTATATTTTTTTAACACTTCCTTAATTTTTAACACTTCGGTATATATTTTAATAAATTCTTAAATACCTTTGAAAAAATGTTTTCTAAATGTAGAAAGTTAATTTTAATCAGCAATATAAATTAAAAATTATAAAAAAATTAAAAATTAATTAATTAATTTTCATTTAATTCTACAATTATAGGAATCATTGATACAACTTTTTATACCAAGACAAGTTGTATTAAATATTTTTAGAAAAACACAAAGAACACTTAAAGAAATCTCATGATGTTAAATATTCAATATTTATTGAATTTTTAAGATTCTTTAACGTGTTAATTGAAGTGTTAACTGTAACTTTTAATTTCTAATACATTAAAAAATATTTTAAGAAAATGTGATTGTGAAACACTTTAACAAATCTCATGATGTTAAATCAAATTTTAAATTGTGACTATTTCAACACTATAAAGAATCTCATAACATAAAATTAGATTATGTAAAACTAAAATTTTAATGTTATAGCATTTTAAAGAATTTTATTATGTAAACTTAATATACATATTCAAAATTTTGTGCTTTGTTTAGGTATCTTATTCAATTTAATTTTTTATTTAGCTTTTGTTAAAAGAAGTTATAAGTTAAAATTTGATAAGATTAGAATCTTTTAAGTATTTTATATCTTTATACTTGCTCAAAATACAATGATGCATAAAAAATTAAAAGAAAAATTGATATGAAGAATTTTCTAAATTAATTTAAAATTTATATAGTGGATCTTATTGGCATGAGATTTTGTTAAGTGCTAAAAAGTAATTATTTTTTGTTATATTTTTTTTTTATTTATCCTTGCAACTAAATTTAAATTAACAAGAGATTCTATTAAGTGTTTTATATGTAAGACCCAAATTTAAATTGGCATGAGATTTTGTTAAGTGTTATATATATAAAGATTAATAATTTTATTTTTTTGTTATATTTTGTTATTTCTTTGGATGTTTAACCTTAACCAAATTCAAATTGGCATTAGATTCTGTTAAGTGTTTTATATCTAAAAATTAATTATTATTTTTTGTTTTTTTTTGAAGAAATATATGTCCAATTTTTCTTAAGTGTTGGACTTTGATATATCAATTATTTTAGTGTTAATTGATAAGATTGGTATATTATTTTATTGTTATTTGATAAGATAGAATTCGTGTTATTTTAGTGTTTTTTGATAAGATAAGATTCATTAATGTGTTGTATATTGTTATAAAAAATTGTGCTATCCTATTTTATTAATAAATATTTAAAAAGATATTTAAAATATGAACGTTTTCTAATATTATTTTTTATATTGTATATAAAAATAAATATAGTAGATATTCTTTTAAGTTACAAAAATTTTCTTAGAGATTATCTTACATGTTTAACCTAATATATTATATTTTTAAATTTAGCTACCTTTTAGTTATCCTCAAGATTCCATTAAGTATTCTGTATCTAAATATTCATCATTTTATTTTTTACTTTACTTGTTTTCAAATGTTTTAAGTTGTAAGATTCTTTTTTAAGTGTAGTTAGTTACATTTTTTTAACACTTCAGTGAATTTCCTTAATTTTTAACACTTCGATAATATATTTTATAAATTTTTAAATATCTTTTTTAAAAATTGTTTTCTAAATGTAGTAAGTTAATTTTAATCAACAATATAAATTAAAAATTGTAAAAAACTAAAAATGATTGAATTAATTTTAATTTTTTTTCTACAATTGTATGTATCATTAATACATATTTTTATACCAAGACAAACTATTGTATTACATATTTTTAGAAGAACACCAAGAACACTTAACCAAATTTTACTATTAAACAATAATATAATTGTCATCTAGATGACATTTTGCATAATCTTAGTTAGTTTATAGAACATTTAACCAAATTTTATTATTAAACAATAATATAATTATCACTTAAATGACATTTAGCTCGATCTTCAAAATTACTAATTTACTTTTGATACCGATTTTTCCACAATATTTTAACAGAAGAAAAATAAACAAACTTAAAATCTATAACATAATCTATAACAGAACTACATGTACTTCCGTCTATGTACTTTGTAATGGAGAGTGACATTCGGTTTAGGTGAAAGAGGTCCTAGAACACCATTCTATATGGAGGAGAAAAAACGTAATAACCATAAGAAGCATTTGTGTTCATAAAGCCTTATTGGTTTGCCTAACATATAAAAAAAACTACATTGGATTCTTTAAAAGTTCTTCATTGAAATTTTCAGTGTTTGTGTACGGTGATTATGATAATGCTACATACATGTAACCTCAGTAGTTATTTTGATTTATATTGTTTCTAAAAATAATGGTTACTTCTAAATATATAGATTGAAGCCTTACTCTGTGATTTAAACGTGAATTGAGCAAATCAATTATGTTGATATGATACAGTAGATACAATATATTAGATTGCAAATCAAATCTGACAGAAAGATAGTAGTTTATGTTATTTTCCATTAATACCCTTTACGTATAAATATGGTATTGTTATTTATCATTTACAATTAGTCTGATAATTTCCTAAGCCGTTAGATTAAAGTAAAATCAATGGTTGATTACATGGTCTCTCGGTTCTCTTACTAGCCAACGGTCTCTTTTGAACCTCCTCTCATATATATATATATATATATATATCTGTGTGTGTGTGTTTGTGTGCGCGCGCGCGCGCGTGTGTTTATAAATATTATTGAACAAAATTTGTAACTTAAATCGGGTTGGGTAGGGTCGGCCGAAAAAATATAAAACTCATACCCAGCCTATTTAAATTGGTTGGGTAGACTTGGCTTGGTCAGCCGAAAAGAGAGCGAGGTGTATTACTTATGGATTAAATCGGATAATTAAAAATTATTAGAATGATTAGTGGGGATCAATTTAATATTATATATATATATATATTGTGTAATAATTTTAATTATATGTATATTATCACATAATTTAAATTTATTTAAAAACATATTATGATTGAAAAAAATTAAAATTTATAGATTTAAATTTTGGATTAGTGATCAAGTTGTGAGATAAAATTAAGAGAATTCGTGATTTTGACCGTCTAAAATAAGAACTACGTATACAAAAAAATGTTGTTATTATTTTTTATTCAAATTTCAACCTTTTAATTTTGGAACTTTTACCTATAAATTTCCTAAAATTTACAAATCAGGCCAATATTGAAAGGATTAGACTGAATTTTATCAGCTCTTCGCCAACTTTTATCAAAACCGATTTTAACATAATCAAAGCGATTAGTTACCGTCTAACGATTATCGGGATTATTAAACACCAACTTTTAGAACATAGATTATACATAAAAATATAATTGAGTGTGGATTAAATTTTTTTTTTAATTATTTTTATTATATTCAATTGTTGAATTTGATAAAATTCATTTTACATCATTTAAAACTAAATATATATTTTGGTAATTAAAAATAATCATTTGATCTTTATCTTATAGAAATTAATTCAAATTTTATGAAATTAAAAAATAATTTAAAAAATATTAAACAAATATAAGGTAAATTCAAAATATTATCTCTTACCACATTTCTAATTATAAAACTTATTTCAATATATATACATGTTGGTGTGAGAAATTATTCGAGTGTATAAATAGGCCCGTGCCTCGCACGGGCTTTTACGCTAGTATCTCATAAAAATAAGTACTCGACTGTATACTCGTGTTATGCACTAATTTTATAACAAAGTTTTTAACGTAAAATTTGAGTATAAATTAATGATAAAATTTTCATCATAATGATCTTCGAATAGCTAAGTGAACTTTCTTTTTTTGAAAGTCAAATAATTCATTGAAAAAAGTCATACGACATCTATACAAATAATTAAATTCAACGAACACATACTAAAATAAATCAAAATCACAATTTCTTTCTCAAAACTACGACCGTTGAGTAAATCTTTCACTGTGGAGCATCCCTCGCTGAAACATGCGGCCCTTTTGAAGGGACAATCTAACAATACATTGTAGTAGTGAAAAACACGTAAATCAGACTCATCTAAACGTATCCGAAAATTAACCATAATTGCAAGCCCATAAAACTCATCAACAAATCTAAAATACGAAAATCCTGCATATCATAGATCCCGGACATGGAAACAAACCAAACCCTCACGAGGAGAGAGAAAAGACCCAAAATATGGGTAGATAAAACCCAAAAATTGGGTAGATACAAAGTGAACGTGTAACAACATATGTAAGATATGGATTATCTCTTCAAATATTACACGTAAAATCATGTATCACTTATATTGTTTTTTTAACTTTACTAGTCTCTCTTAACTCATGTGTGTTATTATAATTTTTTTTAATTCAATTTTTTTTAATTTAATTTATGGAAGATGATTAGTGAAATAATAGGTAGTATAGTCCTTAAATATGTTTCATATATTCTAAAACACATCTACAATGGTCTTGGTGTGCTGCATACAAGCTTTTTTTTTCTATTATATCCCGATTAACGAAAGTTAATTTTTTCAACTTAGCACATGACGTGCATAGTTAGTGCTGCTTTAGATGTCTATTCATCAACTAAGTAGCATGCATAAATGTGACGCCCTCCAAACCCGGGGCACAGGTCTGGGGAATCACTCGACCAACGAAACACAATATACCTGGATATAACACATGCATAATATAATAATAACATAAAACACCCCTTAACCAAGACCGCGTTCAGATTATGGCATTGAACAAGCTTCTAAGTTATTACAAACCAGTTTTCAGAGTTATTAATATTACACAACTTAAAGTTCAAAGCTAGACGTCTAGTCTAACTAACAAAATAAACAACTACCCTGCCAATGACAACCACTCGAGATGGTCTCCTATCCGTTGGAGAACTATCGCTCGCGCTGTGTCTGCTCATATTCTCGCTTCACTGGAATAGGGTTAAAAACAAAACAAGTATGAGCAACAAGTGCTCAGCAAGCATAATATATATCAATCACAGTTCCATAATGAAAGGAAGATTACAATTATCTGAATCAACAAGGTTCAAGCCAAACATAAGCTTTTAACAATTTCAATGGAAGTAAAAGGGATTAGAATCGGGCTTCTACATTTTTCAAATCAAAAGGTTGAGATGCTGTTCAGTCACGCATCAACCCCGGACTTGCTTATAGCAAAGTCCTCCACTAGGATCCATGGCCATCTTGGCCTTAAATTATTCCGACCATTATTGGTCCCATTTTTAAAAACATGCCAATTCTATCACAGAGTATAAGCAATAACATGCATCACAAGATAAGTATACAATGACAAGGTATAATAGTTGCAAAAGAGCTTCAACTACTCAATATCAAATGAAGTCCGAGAAATAGATTCGGAATGGTTTCAGTGGTAGATAGGTACACAATGACAAGGCATAATAGTTGCAAAAGAGCTTCAACTGCTCAATATCAAATGAAGTTCGAGAAATAGATTCGGAATGGTTTCAATGGTACAACGTACTCATTTAAGAAGATCAACAATGGTTATCATCAATATACACTGAATTGAAGGTGAAGGTTTCTGATATCCAACATGATTGTGGATTAAATCAAGAGTTAGGAATATTCAAGGAAATAGCATCAGTTGATCAAATACGGAGTAAAGTTTGAATAATCTGAATTGTTCTGAGGGTAACATACATAATCATTGGAAACAATATCAATTGAATCAATAAGTAAAGGCACAGATACTTCCCTGGTCTACGTAGCTGACTTCGGTCTATTTCGCTTACTCTACCTTCTCCTTTCCCTTGCCTCGGGAACTCGATTCTATAATAAACAACTCATAATAATAAGTCCAACTATCCTCGTTCTACCTTCGACATATACTCATAACCATGTTTAAGTTTAAACAAGTAATCGGGTACTTAACAGCATTTATCGGACGCTCGTTCTATTTTACGAAAATAAAAACTCAGACACTAGTCGTTATACAAAGCATTTACGGACAATAAAACACATTACTCAACTCATATAAACCATATAGCACTTGTAAACATTTTTAAAACAATATCTGATGCTTATTTAAATTTAAATAAGTCACAAATAATTTTTAAATCAAAAATCGGATTTTTAATCCCAATATGAGCATTTAAAAACAATTTAATCAATTAATATAAAATTAATTGACAATTTCCAAACACTCAAACTATTTTTAAATAATTAAATCAAGCTAGAAAATAATTAAACTTAATTTAAATTAATTAAATTTAATTAATAATTAATTAATAAGAATTAACTGATTAATAAACTAAATCAATTAATCAAATAAATAAATTATTAATAAAAAATAATTAAAATAATTAAATTTAATCAGTTTTCGAATTTAAATAAATAAATATAATTTTTCTGAATTTTCTGAATTTAAAAATGTATTTTTAAAATAAAATTATTATTTTTATAAATATTTAAACTATTTTCGAATTATTTTTAAAAATAAAATCCAAAAATAGTTTTCTGAAAATAATTTAGGGTTTCGAAGATTGAAACCGGGTCAGAATTCGGGTAAACGGGTCGGGAAGAACAGAAATGGGTCGGGAAGAACATCTCAGAATTTTTCCAGAATCCGGCGACAATTCCAGATTCCGGCGAGCCAAAAACACATCAGAATTTGGGGCTTTTTGTACCAAAACACTCCTTATTAACTCAGCAATTCATTCTGAAAAAAAACAAACCAAAAAACACAGCCGGAATCCCAATCCCGATCAAATTCCGGCGACCTTACACAAATTTTCCGATCTACCTAAATCGTATATGAAACTCGACGTTCTTTATGTTAAAATGACAACAAAAGCCCTCTATCAAAAACAATGTCAGATCATTCATATGAACGGACTATTCAAAAGAAAATTCGGGTAAAAACCCTAAAATCGAAAATCTCAAAATCGAACATAAACATGAAATTAAAGCATGGATTCCTACTAATTAGAACCCTAGGAACATATTCGAAACAATCAATTGAACGAAGAATCAACAGAATGAAAATCCCCAATTCGAACAAGAACCCTAATTTAATTCGAATATTGAAAAATTCATAATAAATCGAAAAATTACCAGATGATGATATGGTTTGAAGATTCTGAAACTAGAGATCAAGAGCTTTGATTTGAGTACTTGAACTTGAGATTTGGATTCCAATAACACTTCCAAAATTGAATTTGATTTTTCAAGAACACGAAGAACACGGTTCAAGAATTTTTATATTTTTGTAAATATGTAATACAGATTATACAAAGGATAATGTACGATTCATCTTTTTATACTTAGTGGAAAATAATACCCCAAACGACATTTTTGGATCGATATCGATCCACTGGATCGCTTTAAATCTTTAATAAAGTAAAGTTCACGTTTTACGAGGTGATAACTATCCACAAGGACTGATAACTATCCATATCAATACATATCATTTATATAACGAATGCTCAAGAATACTGGGGCTATAGCAGATGTATTATTGATATGAACGATATATCAATCACCCTAAACAATTAGGGTACGGAATAACTTTTCTCTCTTTAAACAAAACAGATACTATTGATAGTATCGGATAATAAGGAATATAATAATACGAAGAAATCTTCCAATAATGATTCGGATACGAACGACGAAGGAATAATAATGATGTACAAAATTTTAACGGGGCCCTTGAATTTTCAAAACGGGGCTCACAACTGAAGATATTTCTAAATGAAAAGATATTCGAAAGGGGCTTTCGACACAACCATTAACATACTATTACTCAATAACCTTAACCATTAAGACTCTAAATACTCCACAATAATTATTTTACACATAAAATATAATTTATATTATTAATAAAGTTCACGGATATTACATCCTTCCCCCATTAATAGGATTCTGTCCTCGGAATCAGATCAAGGAAACAACTGGGGATACCTCTCTAACATATCACCTTCTAACTCCCAAGTAGACTCTTCCACCGTAGGATTCCTCCACAAAACTCTTACTAATGCTACAGTCTTATTCCTTAACACTTTCTCCCTACAATCCAATACCTGAATTGGTCGTTCTACATAAGACAAATCTGACTGGACCTCTATGGATTCATATTCTACTACATGGTTCGAATCTGGTCGATACTTCTTAAGCATTGATAAATGAAACACATTATGAATGTGCTGCATGTGCGGGTGTAAGGCCATCTCGTAAGCTACTTCCCAACTTGAAATGTAATAGATCAGCGTAAATTAGCACTAATAGAGTTTACTAGAAGTGTACTTGCCACCACATCGGTGTCTCTCACTGCTTCCCTCGTTGACATATTATAGGTTCTGGCTAGAGGCTGAACATCAACAGATGGAGGTGCCTCTATAGCTCGAATCATGTTGTTCACGGGTGCTGGTGCTCTGCAATCCTTAATCATATGACCTGGTTCCTTGCATCGGTGACACACAATACCTATCTAGCAATCTCTGGCATAATGACCCTTCTGGTTACATTTAAAACACGTGACACTCAATCGGTTGCATACTCCTGGATGTCTTTTCCCGCAGGTCTTGCATTCTGGTAGTGGGGGTCTAGAAACTCCCTGTTGATTGTTGGCTGGCAAACGATTGTCTTGCCCTGTATTCCCGGTATCTGGTTCCTTAAAACTTGAACTCCTATCGGGCTGGAATCCTAGTTTCTTATTCGACTGATCTTGTGAACTTCCCTGTTGATGTCCCTTATCAGATGTCCCTATCTTCTTTTTCTTATTCTCTTTCTCCCTCATGTATGAATCACTCTCTGCTTCCGCAATCATTGCCTTCTGAACCACTGCTGCATAGGTGTCCAACTCCAGAATGGCTAACTTACTACGAATCCATGACCTCAGTCCTTGTTGGAACCTCTTGGCCTTCTTCTTCTCTGTGTCAACGTACGTCGGAACGAACCTAGACAATTCAGTAAACTTGGTCTCGTACTGAGGAATAGTCATACTACATTGTTTTAACTCTAAAAATTTCAACTCCATCTGGTCGCGCATATAATCAGGAAAATACCTTTCTAAAAACAACTCTGTAAACCTGCCCCACGTAATTAATCCCTCAGGTTCCATAGCCCTACTCGTTTCCCACCAATAACTTGCTTCACTCTTCAAGAAATAACTAGCGTACTCTGTTTTCTTTTCTTCTGTTACCTCTATTAAGGTAAAAGCCTTCTCTATTTCCTTTAACCATGCCTTTGCCTCAACTGGGTCTGCAGATCCTTTGAATTCCGGAGGTTTCGCTGCTTGAAATGCTTTAAACGTAACTACTAGTGCTGATTGCTGGTGCTGCTGTTGCTGTTGCTGATGCTGATGCTGCTGTTGCTGAAGTAGCTGTTGTTGAATCTGTTGTTGTTGTTGTGCTAGGGCAACAGTTTGTTGAGTAAGAGTATTCAAAAGCTGTATTACAATAGGATCTATGTGACCCGTTGGAGGTGAATTCTGTTGGCCTTCTTGGCCAGAGGAATCATTTGCACGGGTACTTCGTCTAGGAGGCATATTACTGATAAATAAACAATAATTGGTTTAATCAAATAATTCATAGGTAGAAGAAAAAGAGAACACAATTGATAGAACCAAGGTTTACAAATTTTCAACGGCGTAAGAATACCCTCGTTGTATCAAGTAGAATGACAATTATAGTGCTGAAAGAAATGACAAGAAAATAATAATATTTCTGCAAAAGGTGATTATCATATATATATATATATACATCTGATACAAGCGTAGAACGCTTTCAAAAGTAAGTATGTCATAGCTGAACTACAACTGCCGATCAACAGTACAACAATCAAAATTACAACAATAACCCAAGGCGATACTATAAGCCCGGTGCACTGCTGGTACTATATTATGCATCTATATACTATCCACTGGAAATCCATACATCCACATAACATCCAACTTCACCTAATCCTGCTCACGGATCATTATCTCTAGTCCTCCATAGCGCTGGTCCAGCAACCTCTCCAATCTCCCTCACCGCATAGTCCAATATCTCTCTCAACCCTGCTACAGTCTCTCCCTCTCGGCTAGAAGCTAGTCCCTGCAACCTCGTCTCTACTAATGTCCTCGTAACCCTAAGTCTCATCCGAATCTCCCCTATCTGGCCTCTGAGTCTGTCCCTCTCTTGGGCTACGGCTGCTTCTGACGAATGAGTCCCTCTCATCTCCAATACATGTCTATAGAAATACTCCCTTTCCCCTCTCACCCTCTGATACTCATGATGTGGAACTGGTGGCTGAGAAAGCTGGTACAAAGGTCCGGAAACTGATGCCTGAGACACTGGTGCTGGTGCTATGCGTCTGTTAATCCCAAATGACCAAACAGAATTGTAGAAGGGGGGTTGAATATAATTCTAGATATTTTAAACTTGAAATAACTTTCGAAATAAAACTGAACTTATAAAATAAAAACACAAGCACTTAAATAATTTCAGTTGGATTGTTTGATGATCCAACTGAAGTGTTTTTATTGCGGAAATAATCTGTGATACAAAATGTACACAGCTGCTCAGTTACAAGAATGTAGAGAAGTATGCTCTCAAAGATAGCTAATACAATCTATTTGTTTTTTTTTCTTCTCTCACTTTGTTTTAACTGCTACACTTGGTTATAAATATTTCCAAGTTTACAATGCTATTTTTGGCTACTCTAAAGTACACTAAAGGTAACCGCCAGTAGCTTGCTTTTCATCCCTTTTGTCCAATGGTCCTTGGAGATCTTTGCTTTTGTCCTTTTGCTTATTATGATCACTCCCAAGAACCTAATTGGAAATTGGAATGTTTCCTTATTTCCAGTGACCATTTTGATGGCTTCCAATTCAAAGTACACTTCCATATCCCCCTTTTGATCTGTCAGATAACTGTCACTATCACTTTGTCAACTATTCAGAAAAGCAATAATGATTCGTTGATAGTAGAGAGATGTGTTTCGTTGATAGCTTTATTCTTTGTTTCATTGATGGTATAACCCTCGTTTCGTTGATAGAGTAGTCTTCATTCCGTTGATAGAGCAATCTTCATTCCGTTGACATGTCTTCACTTAGGCAAAATTACAAGGCATAATATATTTACAATTCACCAACCTATTTTGCCTATCTAGTACTTAGTCAACATGACTTAGAAAACCTATCTAATACCTACAACAAAATGCATATCAAACTATGAAGTATTGTACAATGCAGTTGCTGCATCACTCATTCCGTTGATGAGCTTCCTGTCAACGAAACGCTGCAAAGCATGTCATTCCGTTGACAGTTACAAAATGACTTAATACAAAATCTACTAAGTGTTTTTATAATTATCATCAAGAACAACATATTCCTAACAATCTCCCCCAATTTGTGACTGATAGAATAACATCCATAAATCAAGAGCCTTGATGATAACAAAAACACTCAGTCAAATTACACATGATAAAAATAGAAATTGCATTAAGCTTCATTGAATTTAATTGAAATACAAAGTAGGAAATCTTACAAAACAAGTGCACAAAGTTGCTCATCTAGTCTGAGCAGATTTTTCATCTTTGCCTCTGTGGTCTTGTTTTCTTCCCTTTTCTTGCATTGTTCTCCTCAATCTGAGCTTGAAGTCTTCTGTAGAAAATCTTCTCTTCTTCATCTTGATTCCCCAACCTGGATTGCATTAATCTGAGAGTTTCATTGGATGCCTTTTCCAGTTGGTCTTCTATTCTGAAGAATCTTCTACAGTTGTCCTTGTCTCTGAATTCCATCATCCAAAAAGGTTGGAGATGAATTTTCTTTCCTGTTTGAGGGACCTTCAATACTCTGGGAAGTGCACCAGGCTTGTTCCAGCTAGCTTTGATTTGGCAAATTTTGGAGACAACCTCAGACTTGGCCATTTTGGTAAAACCAAAATCTTTCTTCAGACATTTAAACACATATAGCAGTGTCTGATAGTCTTCTCCCAGAATCCTGTGTAGAGGCCAAACCTGTTCTCTCCCACCCTTGTAGACAAACACTAATCTCTCTGGTAGTTTGTAAGAAGCTGCTATTCCTCTCACTTCAACCAGGTCATCAAGATTGATATGTAGGTCAGACTCCTCCCTGATATCAGCAATGTAGCTGAAGTCTTCTGGGTTGGTAGGGGGTTTCTCAGCTTGTGGTCTCCTTACAAGAATTGGCTTAGCCTGGCAGCCCTCTGCTTAGATTTCTTCTTTGGATCCATTTCAAAGAGGAATTTTGGAAAGTTGGCCTCATCAAACTCAATTGGCTCTCCCTTTGGCTCAATTGGTTGTTCATGGAAATTGACAGGATGTTTAGGACCACAGGCTAACTTTACCTCAGAAATTGGATCAGGAATTGTTGGAGGTGCAATAGGTACAGAAGAGTCTGTTGCAATACTCTGAGAGTCATCATTCCCAAAGGCTATGTTTCTCCTAGCTCTTTCTTCTTCATCAAGAGACTGAGCAACTGCAAGTGCTTGCATTGCTGCTCTTTCTGACTCTTCAGCCTTAGCTTCAGCAAAGTTTGGGTGACCAGCCCAAACATAGATTTCTTGTCCATTCCTGTAGACAATTGCCCTTTGCTTCCTTATCTCAGAATCATTGTTTTCCTTGCATTTTGTGATAAGTAGTCCAAGAAGCTTGAGCTCATCTGGATAAGGTGCAGGATAGAAAATCCTTGCTATGTTTTTGCCCTTTGGTTTAGCAAGGGACTTGGGAGATAAGCTTCTTTGAAGTGTAGCTTGTTCCACATCCCTAATGCATGAAGTTTGTCCTTTTTCCTTCCTTGGACCTTGAGTGACTCCATGTAGAAGGGGCTTTACCTCATAGAAAGAATTGGTTTGTGGCTCCCATTCCGTTGATACTAAAACCATGGCATTCGTTGATGGTGTTGTAGAAGTAGCTTGATCCGTTGATGAATTTGAATTCTTTGTAGTTTCAGCTATCTTCTTGACTCTTGCATCTATGTTAGCCCAATGGTCTTTTATCTGTTCAGCAAGTGTTAGCCTCATAGATGCTTGTTTAATCAAGTCAATACCATCCAGTTTATCCTTTCCTGACTCCCCCATAGCTAGTGGCTCCTTTGACAGGGAAATGGCTGGGACCATAACCTTTGTAACTTGAATGTTAAGCTCCTTAGATTTCTCCCCCTTTTTGTTATCATCAAAAGGAATGACTGGGAGTCTTTGAGCTGCCATTAGCTGGGCTAAAAGTTGGGTTTGCTTCTCCTGTTCCCTTTGCATTTGAGATAAAGTAGTTTCCACCTTGTCCACTCTAGAAGAGAGAGTCTTCAAGGAGGTAGCCACCTCAGGTTCCTTAGAGAAAAACTTGTTCATCTTGGACACAGTGAGAAGAGGGAGCTTTTCATCAAGCCTCCTATCAGAAGCATCCTTCAGGTTCCCAATAGAATCTTTGATTTCCTTTGCTTCATTCCTAGTCTGCAACATCTGTAGCCTTTGAATTTCCAGAGAATCCATGATGGCTTTGTAGAATTTCTTGTCAGTGACACTTGCAGACTCATGAGCCAGATAGGCCTCATTATACTGCCTACTAATTGCAGTATCCAAGTTGATTCTTCCATGCATATCTTGAGAAAGCCAGTTTGGTGTAGGGGGCATCACAGAAGTCCCAGTCTGTGAAGTGATAGCCACCTGTACATTGTCACCAAAACTGTCATCATCATCAGAAAAATCAAACTCACCACTTGTTGCAGCTCCTGGAGACAGATTGGTGATTGCATCCTTTGCTCTTTGCATAGATACAGTTGTATGGATTAGGCTGAAAGACCTTTCTGCCTCCACATTGCCCTGTTGAGCCATAACTTGATAGGCTGGCACAGGATGAGTAAAGGTCTCAGGATCCAGGGAAATACTATCCAGAGTTTGTTGATAATGCTCTTGGAAAGTAAGTTCCCTTTCTCCCTCATGAACCTCCATTAACTCACTTGCAATGGCTGCTTCCTCCCTTGCTGCTCCTGTAGTCCCTTCTCTCTCTCCTCTATTTTCTTGCATCATGGGCTCCCCATGGCTCACACCTCTCACACCCTCACCTTAACCTACTAAGGTGGAACCCTCAGCCTCTCCTTTTTCCTGACTGGAAGAAATAGTCAGCCTCTCACTCTCAGCCTCTCCTTTTGCCTGGCTGCAAGACAGCCTCTCAGTTCCACTCCCTCTCATTCTTAGAAGTGTTTCAACTACCACTAGATCATCTGCACTAGTTGTGGAAACAATTTGATTTTCAATTGGAGGTGCAAAATGAACTATCAACGGTATGGTAGTTTGAATTGTCAACGGTATGGATACCGTTGCTGGAGAAACACTTGTCAACGAAAGAGACTGTTTCGTTGATGAAGTCAAGAAAGAACTTTGAGAATGTGAAATTACAGTAGAATATGTGGTGATTGATTTTAGAGATTGTTCCACAGATCCTCTTGTAATTTCAGAAAAGAATGATTGGTGGCCCAACAAATCACTTAACAAGTGATGGTCACCAATTTCAGAGTGGGGCTTCTCCAAGAAAAGAGTTGGAGAATCAGGGATAGATGAATGGATCATATCCACATCTAATGACCGAGTTGGTGAATTTTGTGGAGTTGGTTCAAGATTGATGTTTAAAGAATGGGACTGTAACCCCAGAGTAATGATAGGGGTTACATCAAACTGAATTTGAGATACTGGAAGTGTTGCTTCCAGTGTGTGTGCACCCTGTGAAACCTGGGATTTTTGTTTCACTCTCCTTTGGTATTGGGAAAAAGTAGACTGTGGGCTTGAAGTGTCCCTTACCCTCTTGGAGTGTGCTCTTGGAGGAGAGCTTGTTTCAATAATTACATCCTTTTGGGAGGATGCAATTAGACTTGTGCTTAAATCCATATTACTCATTGTGCCTTGTTGGGAAGACACAATGGGGCTAGGCTGGATCTCACTCATCTTTCCTTCCTTATCCTTAGGGTTTCTTTTATGTTCACCCCTTCCCTCACATCTTACAACACCTGCACCACTCCCCTTAGGTTGTGTAGTGGATTTTACAACAGGTGCCTTTTGGGAAGCACCTGAGGTTGGTTTGGATGATTTCTTTGATTTAGGTTTTGTTGCTGGGGCAGGAGCCTGTTGGGTCACAACTACAGACTCCACAGCAACGGGGTTGGGTAAAACAGTAGAAGTAACAGCTATACTAGCAGGGATAACAGTAGTTACCTCAATTATTGGCAGATACACCACTGGAACATCACCATTGTGGTTCAGCCTCAGTATGTCTGTCAATACTCTCTTTTCTTGTACAAAGCAATCAAACCTAGAAACAGGGTTAGAGATAACCAATGGTGTTTGACTAACATGGTTAGCCAATATCATCAGAAATCTAGCATAATAGATATTTTTCTTCCTATTTGCCTTATCACCCAACTTAGCACCAATTTCATACATAAGTTGGGTGCTAAAGTTGTAATATCTATCAGTTAGGAGCATGGTAAATAGAATCAACATGGAATTAGTTAATGCATCAAAATTACTAATTTTACCAGAAAAAACCTTGATGAATGCATCAGCTAAATGACTGTATTCCCTAACCAAACCTCTCCTAATTATTTTACCCAGATTATCAGTAGGCAAAGAGTAGTTTATGGAATTTAGCATGTTAATCATTTCAGTATATGTAGGCAAAGCAGAGCAATTATTTTCAGGAAGGTGTAAGCATGCTTGCAACACATCAGAATTGACTATGTACTCATTACCTTGAATGGTGAATTGCAAAGTGCAATTTGTCCCACTGTACTCACATGAGGTCCAAATCTCCTCGATTATCTCATTGTAGAGTGGTGTAGAGTGAAATATTGCGTAGCTCAGCTTGCAATTCATCATAAAATCCATCATCTTGAAGAAGATTCTGTTCGGGCTTTCCTTAACAACAAAAGGAATGGAGTTGTTCTTTTCGTAAATGAACCCTCCAGCAGACATGAGTTTCACGATGGGTGCCATTGTTGAGTAAAGAAAGCTTGAACTGTGATTTGCTTTGAGAGAGAAAGAGTAAGAAGGCCTTTGGAATTTTTGAGAGCAGGTAGAAAATAATTAAAGAAAATAAAATTTCTTAAATACTCCCCCAAAAATTCTCAAAAATTAAGTCCAATAATAAATATGAATTACTGGATTGGCTAAAAATGTAACCGTTACAATTAAAATATTACCATGATTTATACTTACATGGGTGTATGCATAGATCATGGTAAAAGACGTGACAATTTTCAACGGTTCAGATTAACTGCGCTATATCAACGAATCAGAATTGGCCGTTTAAGGTCCCGTCTATTTCGTTGATAAAGCTGCGTTTCGTTGATATAAAAGAGCTATCAACGAAACACCCAGAAAAATGCTAAGACTGTCAACGAAATGGTGCGTTTCGTTGACATAGTAATTTTGACTTAGACAAAATTGCACTTTTTCCTGAGAAAATTAATTCACAGAAAAACATAGCAAATTTCTGGCTACATAGTAACTTGCAAAAATCTCAGAAATAATTAAGAGAAATTTAGCATACCTAGCTCACTTACTAATCTTGAGAATGTTGATTCATCAAGTGGCTTGGTAAAGATGTCTGCAAGTTGTTGTTCACTTGGAACAAAATGTAACTCCACAGTACCATTCATAACATGTTCTCTAATGAAATGGTACTTGATGTCAATGTGCTTGGTCCTAGAATGCTGCACTGGATTCTCAGTAATGGCAATGGCACTAGTGTTGTCACAGAAGATAGGAATTTTCTCAACTCTTAATCCATAATCAAGTAGTTGATTTTTCATCCATAAAATCTGTGCACAACAACTTCCAGCTGCAATATACTCAGCCTCAGATGTGGAGGTAGAAACTGAGTTTTGTTTCTTGCTGAACCATGACACAAGCTTGTTTCCTAAGGATTGACAGGTGCCAGTTGTGCTTTTCCTATCAATTTTACATCTTGCATAATCTGCATCTGAATAACCAATTAGTTCAAAGCCAGATTCTCTAGGATACCAAATGCCAAGGTTTGGTGTTCCTTTGAGATATCTGAAAATTCTTTTAATAACAACTAAATGGGATTCCCTAGGATCAGCCTAAAATCTAGCACAAAGACATGTAGCAAACATAATATCAGGTCTACTAGCTGTTAAATATAAAAGTGAGCCAACCATGCCTCTGTAACTTGAAATGTCCACAGATTTTTCCTTAGTATTCAATTCAAGTTTGGTGGCAGTAGGCATAGGTGTTTTGGCAGGAGAGCATTCCATTAAGTTAAATTTCTTTAATAAATCATAAATATATTTTGTTTGACTAATGAAAATGCCTTCATTAACTTGCTTCACTTGGAGACCAAGAAATTAAGTTAATTCTCCCATCATGCTCATTTCATATTTACTTTGCATAAGCTTGGCAAACTTTTGACAAAGTTTTTCATCTGTAGACCCAAAAATTATGTCATCTACATAAATTTGAACAAGTATAGTAGAGCCATTCACAACCCTGTGAAAAAGAGTTTTATCTACAGTACCTCTAGTGAAGTGATTCTCAAGGAGGAACTGTGAAATTGTGTCATACCAGGCTCTAGGTGCTTGTTTCAAACCATAGAGTGCTTTGAGGAGGAAGTACACATATTCTGGAAAATCATCATCTTCAAAACCAGGAGGTTGACTTACATACACCTCCTCTTCCAGTTCCCCATTCAGAAAAGCACTCTTCACATCCATTTGATAGACCTTGAAATTGGCATGGGCAGCATAGGCTAGGAAAATCCTTATTGCTTCTAGTCTTGCAACAGGAGCAAAGGTTTCATCAAAATCAATTCCCTCTTCCTGTGAATAGCCTTTTGCAACCAATCTAGCTTTGTTCCTTGTGACTATGCCATTTTCATCCATCTTGTTTCTGAACACCCATTTTGTGCCTATGACACTTCTGTCCTTAGGCTTGGGCACCAGCTTCCAAACATTGTTTCTCTCAAATTGGTTTAGCTCCTCATGCATAGCTAAAACCCAATCTGGATCTAGAAGTGCATCCTCAACTTTCTTTGGCTCATCTTGAGACAGAAAGCTACTATATAAACATTCTTCTTGAGTTGCTCTTCTAGTTTGGACTTTTGAAGAAACATCACCTATAATTAGTTCAAAGGGATGATCTTTAGTCCATTTCCTTGAGGGAGGTAGATTTGCTCTTGAAGAAGTAGCTTCATGATCATGGTTGCCTTGATTGAATATATGTCCTTGAGAAACTCCCCCTGAGTTTGTTGTCCCTAATTGATCACTTCTAGAGGCATTTCTGTGACTGTCAACGGTATGACCATTTTAACTGTCAACGAAACGCTCATCCTGACTGTCAACGAATCCTCCATCATGACTGTCAACGAAATGACCATTTGGTCTGCCAGCAGCTATTCTTTTCAATCTCAATGCAGCAATTTCATCTTCACTGCTGCTTTCATCTGTGCTAGATACAACAACTTTAGGCTGTTTCTCAATAGCCTTGACATGATTCACTTGATCTCCTTCCTTATTCTCAAAAGAAAGACTTTCATGGAAACCTTCATCACAGAGACCTTGAATTTTGAGATCATCAAAAACAACATGTACAGATTCCATAACAATGTTGGTTCTGAGATTATAGACTCTGTAAGCTTTCCCTGCTACATATCCCACAAATATTGCTTCATCTGCCTTTGCTTCAAATTTCCCCAAATGCTCAGCTTGATTTCTCAGAACAAAGCACTTGCATCCAAAGACATGAAGAAAGTCCAATAGTGGCTTCTTTCTTTTGAGTAGTTGATAAGGGGTCATTCCCTTGGCCTGATTAATCAAAGAAATATTTTGAGTGAAGCAAGCCGTGTTAACTGCCTCAGCCCAAAAATAAGTTGGTAACTTTGATTCATCTAGAATTGTCCTTGCGGCTTCAATAAGTGTTCTGTTTTTCCTTTCAACTACACCATTTTGCTGTGGTGTCCTTGCTGCTGAAAACTCATGCAAAATACCATTTTCTTCATAGAACACCTTCATGCTTGAATTCTTGAATTCTGTCCCATTGTCACTCCTAATCCTTCTTACTTTGAAATCAGGATGATTGTTTACCATCTTGATGTGATTGATAATGATTTCACTTGCCTCATCTTTGGAGTGCAAAAAGAAGGTCCATGTAAATCTAGAAAAATCATCAACAATCACAAGACAGTATTTCTTCTTTGAAATGGACATGACATTTACAGGGCCAAATAGATCCATATGAAGCAACTCAAGCTGTTGGACAATTGATGACTCTGTCTTGCTTTTGAATGATGCCTTCTTTTGTTTCCCTTTTTGACAGGCATCACACAAACCATCCTTGGAGAATTCCACCTGTGGAATTCCTCTAGCAAGATCTTTCCTTACCAAATCATTCATAACTTTGAAATTAAGATGAGATAATTTCTTGTGCCATAGCCAACTTTCATCCTTGCTTGCCTTGCTGAAAAGACAAGTGATGGTGTCTGGACTTGTGCTACTAAAGTCAGCAATGTACACATTCCCTCTTCTGAATCCAGTCATGACCACATTGTTGTTCCCTACCTTAGAAACAACACAGGCTTCTTTTGAAAAAGTAACTAAAAATCCTTTGTCACAAAGTTGGCTGATACTAAGCAAATTGTGCTTAAGACCATCCACCAATGCAACCTCATCTATGATGACATTCTCTTTTGAAATCAAGCCATATCCCTTAGTGTAGCCTTTGCTGTCATCTCCAAAAGCAATACAAGGGCCAGCTCTTTCCTGGAACTCTGTGAGCAGGGTAGAATCACCAGTCATGTGTCTTGAACAACCACTATCCAAGTACCAAAGATTCCTTTTGTCTCCCTGCACACAATAAAACCAAATCAAGTTAATTTTGGTACCCAAGTTTCCTTGGGTCCTGTTTTGTTAGCCTTTGACTTTCCTTTTAATTCATTTTTCACCTTGGGCTCAGATTGATTTAAATCAACCTTTATCTTTGGTGTTGATTTCTGAGGGTTGCTCACATTTTCATTCACAGCATGCATAGTTGGAGGAACAAACATGTTATTCACATTCCATGGCATTTGTGGCACATTAAACATGTTCATGTATGGATTAGGCACAAATGGCATGCTAGCATATGGATTTTGAAATTGTGCATATGCAGCAAACATGTTAGGCATAACATGCATTGTAGGCATAGAACCATTCATTTCAGGCTTAGGAATTTTCACATTAGCAGTCTTCTTAACAGATTTGCAGTTAATAGATAAATGACTAACACTTCCACAATTAACACATGTCTTTCTAGGAGCATATTTATCAGGTGTGTAATTGTTATGTTTGTTAATCCCTACTTTGCCATTCCTGTTATTCTTTTTATTTCCCTTAGCCTCAACTTGAATTTTCTCTACCTTGTCTTTCAATTGCTTGTTAGACAAGTGACCTACATTAGCTTTTTCAACAGGCTTCTCAAATTTCTTTGATTTACTAGACTCACCTTGAACAAAGTTCTTGGTGACATGACCATACTTGTTATTAAGTCTAGTGAGTTCTTCTTTTCTTTTCTCTGTCAACGAAACAGCCTGATCGGTTGATGGTTCATCTGTCAACGAAACTTTGCATTCCGTTGACATATCAACCTTCAACAAATGATCATTGTTGTTTGTTGACTCTGTTTCTGATTCTAAGGTTTCACCAGCATACCCTAGCTTCTCTTTGTTCTTTTTCCATGATTGCTCACAGAAAGATTCCATACCTTGAACATTAATGATGTTGGTAGCAACATTCCTGGAATCCTTCCATTTTGAAATCACACTTTGTTCTATTTCAAGTTGTGTTTTAAGAATTTCTTCCCTTTCTAACACTTTCTCAAGTTCCTTCTTAGCATCCCTACTAACACACCTCATTTTCTCAAATTCAATGAGCTGTACTTCTAACATGGCATTCCTATCACTTAAGAGCAAATTAGTCTCTTTTATTCTTGAATTCTCTTTGGTAAGTGATTTAAGAGTAACACGCAAATTATATAGTACAGTAGACATTTCATTTACTGCACTATCGCATTCCTCTTTAGAAAGCTCAGAAAGATTAGTAATTGTTCCCTGGTTGCTTGAGGAGCTTGCTTCCTGCTCATGATTGTTAGCCATAAGAGCCAAGTTGACATACTCAACATCATCATCAGAATCTTCGCCATTACCAGCCCAATCATACTCCTGAGACATGAAAGCCTTTTCTTTTTGCTTGAGAAGTTCAAAGTATTTCTTTTTATAATCAACAGGCTCAAATTTCCTGTTACCCTTCTCAACCTTGGGCTTTCTGCAGTCTCCAGCAAAGTGACCAATCATTCCACAATTGAAACATTTAGACTTAGACTTTTCAATCCAGTTATTTTTGCTAGGTTGAAAGTCTCTCCTTGGTGGCCTTGCTTCTGAGTTTCTCTTGAATTTGAACTTAGAGAATTTCCTTGAAAGAAAAACAATGTGTTCATCAATCTCATCTAAGTCATCCAAGTTGGCTGGTTCTGGTTCTTCTTCTTCTTCTGTCATCTTGCCTTTTCCCTTGCTAACATCACTTCTACAACTAGCTCGACTAGTTGTGGCTTTTGCAGCTTCTTCATTGTCATCTTCCAGTTGGTTCACAGATGCAATCAATGCAATAGATCCACCTTTCTTCTGTACCTTTTCAATTTCTTCATCTTGCTCCATTTCCAACTCATATGTCTTTAAAGTTCCATAAAGCCTTTCAAGAGTGTAGTCTTTGTACTCTTGAGTGTTTCTGAGAGAAACAGTCATAGGCTTCCATTCTTTTGGAAGAGCTCTAAGAAATTTAAGGTTTGAATCCTTGGTTTGATAGATCCTTCCATACAACTTTAATCCATTCAAAAGCTTTTGAAACCTACTAAACGTGTCATTTAGGGTTTCACCAGCTTTGAAATGAAATTGCTCATATTGTTGTATGAGAAGTTGCATTTTGTTCTCCCTAACTTGTTCAGTTCCTTCACAGAGAGTTCTAACAGTGTCCCATACTTCTTTAGAGGTTGTACAGTTTATGACATTGTCAAACATCTCTTGCTCCAAACCATTAAACAGAATGTTCATGGTTCTTTTATCTTTATGGATTTCTGCAACATCTTCAATAGTCCATTCTGAGACAAGTTTTGGAATTTCTACATCAGGAGCATCATCTGGCAGTCCAACTCTAGATGCAAACTTCATGGGAACGTGTGGACCTTTCTCAATGCAGTCTACATACCTCTCATCCATAGACATGAGATGTAAATGCATCTTTACTTTCCAGTGAAAGTAATTGTCCTTATCAAGAACTGGTATCTTTACATCTGCATCCTTCTTCACCATGGTTACTGTTTTGGTCTTGATCTTTAAACTTCTTGTATATTAGAAGCTTGCTCTGATACCAATTGTTAATCCCAAATGACCAAACAGAATTGTAGAAGGGGGGTTGAATTCAATTCTAGATATTTTAAACTTGAAATAACTTTCAAAATAAAACTAAACTTATAAAATAAAAACACAAGCACTTAAATAATTTCAGTTGGATTGTTTGATGATCCAACTGAAGTGTTTTTATTGCGGAAATAATCTATGATACAAAATGTACACAGCTGCTCAGTTACAAGAATGTAGAGAATTATGCTCTCAAAGATAGCTAATACAATCTATTTGTTTTTTTTTCTCTCACTTTGTTTTAACTGCTAAACTTGGTTATAAATATTCCCAAGTTTACAATGCTATTTTTGGCTACTCTAAAGTACACTAAAGGTAACCGCCAGTAGCTTGCTTTTCATCCCTTTTGTCCAATGGTCCTTGGAGATCTTTGCTTTTATCCTTTTGCTTATTATGATCACTCCCAAGAACCTAATTGGAAATTGGAATGTTTCCTTATTTCCAGTGACCATTTTGATGACTTCCAATGCAAAGTACACTTCCATATCTCCCTTTTGATCTGTCAGATAACTGTCACTATCACTTTGTCAACTATTCAGAAAAGCAATAATGATTCGTTGATAGTAGAGAGATGTGTTTCGTTGATAGCTTTATTCTTTATTTCGTTGATGGTATAACCCTCGTTTCGTTGATAGAGTAGTCTTCATTCCGTTGATAGAGCAATCTTCATTCCGTTGACATGTCTTCACTTAGGCAAAATTACAAGGCATAATATATTTACAATTCACCAACCTATTTTGCCTATCTAGTACTTAGTCAACATGACTTAGAAAACCTATCTAATACCTACAACAAAATGCATATCAAACTATGAAGTATTGTACAATGCAGTTGCTGCATCACTCATTCCGTTGATGAGCTTCCTGTCAACGAAATGCTGCAAAGCATGCCATTCCGTTGATAGTTACAAAATGACTTAATACAAAATCTACTAAGTGTTTTTATAATTATCATCAAGAACAACATATTCCTAACAGCGTCGAAGTGGAATGGGACAAAGTATATGATCTTTCCTGACTTCAGCATGTACAGGCTGGGGTCGTATCGGCCGCGACGGTCCTGCTCTCTCTTCTGGTACATGTCTCTCCTCTATCGTACGCTCTGACGGGTCTGAATCTGAACTAGATCTAGGGGCTGCAATTATATAACCACATTCAATTACCACGCATATTATTCATAATTGACCTTCTATAGACTTTAAGTGAATTTCTAACTCTCTACGTTATCCTGGACCCTACATCCTAACTTGTTTCAAATGCCATAACATGTCGCTCTGATACCAACCTGGGACGCCCTCCAAACCCGGGGCACAGGTCTGGGGAGTCACTCGACCAACGAAACACAATATACCTGGATATAACACATGCATAATATAATAATAACATAAAACACCCCCTAACCAAGACCGCGTTCAGATTATGGCATTGAACAAGCTTCTAAGTTATTACAAACCAGTTTTTAGAGTTATTAATATTACACAACTTAAAGTTCAAAGTTAGACGTCTAGTCTAACTAACAAAATAAACAACTACCCTGCCAATGACAACCACTCGAGATGGTCTCATATCCGCTGGAGAACTATCGCTCGCGCTGTGTCTGCTCATATTCTCGCTTCACTGGAATAGCGTTAAAAACAAAACAAGTATGAGCCACAAATGCTCAGCAAGCATAATATATATCAATCACAGTTCCATAATGAAAGGAAGATCACAATTATCTGAATCAACAAGGTTCAAGCCAAACATAAGCTTTTAACAATTTCAATGGAAGTAAAAGGGATTAGAATTGGGCTTCTACATTTTTCAAATCAAAAGGTTGAGCTGCTGATCAATCACGCATCAACCCCGGACTTGCTTATAGCAAAGTCCTCCACTATGATCCATGGCCATATTGGCCTTAAATTATTCCGACCATTATTGGTCCCATTTTTAAAAACATGCCAATTCTATCACAGAGTATAAGCAATAACATGCATCACAAGATAAGTATACAATGACAAGGTATAATAGTTGCAAAAGAGCTTCAACTACTCAATATCAAATGAAGTCCGAGAAATAGATTCGGAATGGTTTCAATGGTAGATAGGGACACAATGACAATGCATAATAGTTGCAAAAGAGCTTCAACTGCTCAATATCAAATAAAGTTCGAGAAATAGATTCGGAATGGTTTCAATGGTACAACGTACTCATTTAAGAAGATCAACAATGGTTATCATCAATATAAACTGAATTGAAGGTGAAGGTTTCTGATATCCAACATGGTTGTGGATTAAATCAAGAGTTAGGAATATTCAAGGAAATAGCATCAGTTGCTCAAATACGGAGTAAAGTTTGAATAATCTGAATTGTTCTGAGGGTAACATACATAATCATTGGAAACAATATCAATTGAATCAACAAGTAAAGGCACAGATACTTGCCTGGTCTACGTAGCTGACTTCGGTCTATCTCGCTTACTCTACCTTCTCCTTTCCCTTGCCTCGGGAACTCGATTCTATAATAAACAACTCATAATAATAAGTCTAACTATCCTCGTTCTACCTTCGACATATACTCATAACCATTTTCAAGTCTAAACAAGTAATCGGGTACTTAACAGCATTTATCGGACGCTCGTTCTATTTTACGAAAATAAAAACTCAGACACTAGTCCTTATACAAAGCATTTACGGACAATAAAACACATTACTCAACTCATATAAACCATATAGCACTTATAAACATTTTTAAAACAATATCTGATGCTTATTTACATTTAAATAAGTCACAAATAATTTTTAAATCAAAAATTGGATTATTAATACCAATATAATTATTTGAAAACAATTTAATCAATTAATATAAAATTAATTGACAATTTCCAAACACTCAAACTATTTTTAAATAATTAAATCAAGCTAGAAAATAATTAAACTTAATTTAAATTAATTAAATCTAATTAATAATTAATTAATAAGAATTAACTGATTAATAAACTAAATCAATTAATCAAATAAATTAATTATTAATCAAAAATAATTAAAATAATTAAATTTAATCAATTTTCGAATTTAAATAACTAAATATAATTTTTCTGAATTTTCTGAATTTAAAAATATATTTTTAAAATAAAAATATGATTTTTATAAATATTTAAACTATTTTCGAATTATTTTTAAAAATAAAATCCAAAAACAGTTTTCTGAAAATAATTTAGGGTTTCGAAGATTGAAACCGGGTCAGAATTCGGGTAAACGGGTCGGGAAGAACAGAAATGGGTCGGGAAGAACAACCCCGAATTTTTCCAGAATCCGGCGACAATTCCAGATTCCGGCGAGCCAAAAACACATCAGAATTTGGGGCTTTTTGTACCAAAACACTCATTATTAACTCATCAATTTATTCCGGCCAAAACAAACCAAAAACACGGCCGGAATCCCAATCCCGATCAAATTTCGGCGACCTTACACAAATTTTCTGATCTACCTAAATCGTACATAAAACTCGATGTTCTTTATGTTAAAATGAAGCTAAGAAAACATACAACAAAAGCCCTCTATCAAAAACAATGTCAGATCATTCATATGAACGGACTATTCAAAAGAAAATTCGGGTAAAACCCCTAAAATCGAAAATATCAAAATCGAACATAAACATGAAATTAAAGCATGGATTCCTACTAATTAGAACCCTATGAACATGTTAGAAGCAATCAATTGAACGGAGAATCAACAAAATGAAAATCCCCAATTCGAACAAGAACCCTAATTTAATTCGAATATTGAAAAATTCATAATAAATCGAAAAATTACCAGTTGATGATATGGTTTGAAGATTCTGAAACTAGAGATCAAGAGATTTGATTTGAGTACTTGAACTTGAGATTTGGATTCCAATAACCCTTTCAAAATTGAATTTGATTTTTCAAGAACACGAAGAACACGGTTCGGGAATTTTTATATTTTTGTAAATATGTAATACAGATTATACGAAGGATAATGTACGATTCGTCTTTTTATACTTAGTGGAAAATAATACCCCAAACGACATTTTTGGATCGATATCTGTAACACCCCCAGATCCGGGGTCAGGAATCTGGGTTGTCACGCTCCATCAATTATATAATACCTGCATTACTTACAACATTCTAATAATATAACTCCAAAAGACCCCAATCACTTACGCACACACACACAAGTTATAGCCTTGGAAATGAGCAACAATAAGTAACATTTGTTATTACAAATCAAATGTACTATCCAGGATCTCATCTATCATTTACAACCTCTACCTGAAGTTAAAATAATAGACCTCACAATTCTATACAAGGTTTAATAATACAAACCTATTCGAAAACAATTCTTACTAACTCAGTCTACAGCTGTTCTGCTAAATCCGACAGTATCCATCTTGCTGAACTAACTCAAGGGTGGTCTCTCCATTCCCTTGCTCTCGTAACACGAGGTGAATCGGCAATGTTTTCTTCATGCTGAAAGATTTAATAAAGCAAGAATGAGCTAATAGTGCTCAGCAAGAAATCTATCCCAGTTTAAATCTTTAAACCTTTTAGGAAGATAATCCATATGGGATCAAAGCTTTTAACACTACTTGGGTCTATCCCCAAAATAGTACACCATTCAAAATACTGTATGACTTATAATCATACTCAAATATTCTTCGTAAATCATTTGGAAATCCTTGGTATCAGTATGATAAACCAAGACTCAAAACATATCTTTTTAAAATAGATATCAAAGGTTGGAATCAAGGCTTAAAGCCTATTCATTGATTCAAAACACTATACAGTTTAATATATTGTATATCTTAAATACCTTTTCAACATATATACTCACATATCTATTTAGATGTCTCATACTGTTCAAAATACTGTAAAATATCAATAATGAACACCTTTTATAAAAGAAGCAAGAATGAGCACTATAGCTCAACAATCAGATATAGCAGCTTAATCGTATATGTAAGCTTATATCATAAAGGAAAACCTTTAAACTTCATTCGTATACAGAATGATATTTTATTATTCTTTTCGTCAAAACCTACCATACAGTACGACTACTGTATGAGGAACATCATTACTCATTACTGTCACATTATCAGTAACTCAGCGCCTAGGCTTTTGTTACAATGTGCAGCTCAACTCCAATTTTAGGGAAGGGAATATACTGGAACACCCGATACACGGTGATCAGCCGTTGTATCGTAACTTTTATTTTCTACTAGTAGAAGGACGACTTCCTGTTCGGTTATCACCCTGACCGCATACGGGCCACTGTGCTAAGATATCACTACCTCGGTGCCTATCTCGTCACGGGTAAGCCTTAGCACGCAAGAGATCACTACCTCGGGCCTATTTCGTCACCAGGTAAGCCTTGATAATTTTGGCACTACCCCGGCACCTATTTCATTGCCGTGTAGGCCTTTCCAATTCCCATGATGAAAAATATTAATGAAACGGAAATCGGAATTTAATTCCATTTTTCCCAAGTACAAATACTTGTCAAAACTTTGTAACCGTTCAGAATACCTTACTCCAAAGTAATTGAAAGGAGTAAGTCAAAGTGTGGGTTGACATTAGTCAACGAAACTACCGATGATTACTACATATTTTGAAATCATGACCAGGGAGTTTATTGAAATTTCAGAGTTCAGCGAGTTTGAAATACTCTACTTGAATGGGGGAACCATCCCCTTAGTTATAAGTATTCTAGAGGAACAGTGGAGGTAAAACTCTGTCCTCGAATTCTTGAACTAGATTCCCAGTTTTCGATGAGTTGGAAAATACTAACCGCATTTAATTACCTTTAACTTTCTTAAGATAATAGCTGGGAATCTCTATTTTAATACCTTTTCTGAAAATCAGAAATTTATATTTTTGTGTAAATAATAGAACCTTTAATCATATAATAAGGTTCTATGATTTTAAATCATATTTGGAATATTTAATAAATACCCAAATAATAAATATTAAATTATTATTCAATATAAAACCACCTAAGTGAATATTCAGAATAATATTCACTTAGTTAAATAATCTTCAAATAATAAGTATTGAATTATTATTCAATATAAAACACTTAAGTGAATATTCAAAATAATATTCACTTAATTAAATAATATTCAAATAATAAATATTGAATTATTATTCAATATAAAACACTTAAGTGAATAATCAAAATACTATTCACTTAATTAAATAATATTCAAATAATATTTATTATAATATTATTTAAATTTCTCACCTTAAATATCCAATTATATAGATATTGGAATATTTAATAAACCCTTAAAATATAACCGTCCCTGGAACCTTCCAGCCTGTGACAGTAGTTTAAAACAAAATAATAATTTGACTCCCGGTCTAAGTTTTAAAATCATCGTACAAGTACTCTATACTTAGAGTCTTTAACCTTTAACCTTGGTTTATATCTAGTACTTATCTAGCATATAAACCTTATACCTTATACAACTTTTTATAAAAAGCGAAAACAGTTTATAAGTCATTTCACAGCATTAAGCAGCATATTTAGCAATACCACAACATATATCACAATAGCATCATTATATGGTGTAGGGTTTGAAAACTTGCATGCATCTATCATATGCATACATCACATCTCATCATTTTTAATACCATCACATCTATATACGATGTGAGGTTTGAAAGCATGCATAATATCGTATGCATATATTACATTTGAAAGCATGTATCTATCATAATATTGTACTGCATGGGATGAGAAAACTTGCCTCGGGTCCCTGGTTGTTACGGTTTCGAGAACTTGCCGGGAAATCTATAAACAAAGAAATACCCGATCAGTCCCCTGGCTTAATCATTTAAAGTGCATTTAACTTAAGCACTAACGTTCTATTAACGAACATCCATTGTCTCAATCTTGGTCATCTATAACCTCATGACGTTCCGTAACTCTTAAGTCACAAGTTTGGGTGAAAATCTATTCACAAATCCCAAGTACTTTTCCTTTCTCATTTCCTTGTTTTAAACCATCCCCTTAAGGGTATTTCACTCGCGCAACCTTTGTTCTCGCATTTTTATAAACTCACAAACTTATCGTTTTGACACGAAACCTTCTAGGTTACTTTCTAGACTATACATACTAGTATCCATTTTAATATCTCAATCCAATTCCAATTTTAAAGGGCTTGATCCCTATCTCAAAGTTCATACAATGAACTATCTAGTTACGCGAAACCGCTTTCACTAAAACGGACGTTTCTCCTAAACCGTAAATCGAAACGACACGATTCTTTCGCTAAAACAATCTAGGAAACAGAGCCTACATGCTCATGGTCAGAAAATTCAAGTTTATGCCCTGTAATGAAATCATGGTTTCTGTCTAAACTACCTAAGTAAAATCCGACATGGTAACGGCGCTTACGCATACTTCCCGTGTTTTTTAACACTCAATCCAACTACAAATCAACCATCAACCAACCACCAATCAAACCTCAAAAGAATACTACCATTTCCTGTCCAAACAAGGTCACACCTTAGTTCATAAGTTTATCCACAAATCAACCATCAAACATGCTTAAAATCATGCATACATGCTTTATTACTACATAGTTCTTAACTAATCACTTATAACTACTGGATCAAGACATAATCTTAAAAAGAAAGAAGTTTTATACCTTCTTTGGAACTGAACAAAGGCTATATATGGATGGTATATCCTTCCTTGCTCCTTAAATATGCTAATCAAACCTAAAATCATCAAAACAAAACAAGATCTTATGAGTTTACTATTCACATCACTATTCATCATCAACTTTGAATCCATTTTTGACCAAGCTATGATCCATGGATGAGTCTAAGATTACAGATCTACCTTGGATATTGGAAGAGGGTGATTTAGAGCCTAAGAACATGATTTATGGTTGAGTGGAAGTGGTAGAAATTGTTTTTAAGGACTTGAAGAAGAAGAAAGGGCCGAATGGTTCTTCATCTTGGATGCATCTCTTTTTGTTTTGTTTTCTTTGATTTTCTTTTCCTTTGTTTTGTCTTAATAATCCTTAATACTTTAGCCATTTAATTTGTGTGGCTATCATCTTGTTTTGTCATCAATGACAAGCCTCTTTTAAACATGTGGTTGTGGTGAAAGTGGTGACAAAGTGGTGATTCACCACTTGGTCATCATCTTGTCATCCTCTTGCATCATGCTTATGTCATCATTTGCATCCTCAATCCTCTTATATATTTCACTTGATGATCTTATATAATACTCCTCCTTTGGTTAGGGTTTAATCCATAATTTGTTACGCTTTTGTTTCGCGATAGTTTCAAGTGGTTTTAAAAACGTTTCTCTGTACCAAAGCTAGGGGATACTTCCTTTATCTTCCCATTGTCTTGGTTTAATACATGGTTCTAGATTTCTCACCTTGGTTTAAGATATGATCATGTATTTCTCATTCCACATACTTTCTCAAAACGATCAAATCAATTCCTCCTTGATTGTCCGATGAATAGTGATTAAAAATTCGAATGGGAATCTCCTGATTCTGATTGCGTTTACATTCTTTTATTCTTCCTATACATCAATAATATAACCTCGAAACATTCGTTCCATGTCTTCTATACAGTGTGGTCTGAAAATATTTTTCATCAGCAAATTTACTATTCATCACATTTACAATTCATCAAAAAATTTTAACTAAGTCCAAAATTTGGGGTTATTACAATATCGATCCACTAGATCGCTTTAAATCTTTAATAAAGTAAAGTTCACGTTTTACGAGGTGATAACTATCCACAAGGACTGATAACTATCCATATCAATAAATATCATTTATATAACGAATGCTCAAGAATACTGGGGCTATAACAGATGTATTATTGATATGAACGATATATCAATCGCCCTAAACAATTAGGGTACGGAATAACTTTTCTCTCTTTAAACAAAACAGTTACTATTGATAGTATCAGATAATAAGGAATATAATAATACGAAGAAATCTTTCAATAATGATTCGGATACGAACGACGAATGAATAATAATGATGTACAAAATTTTAACGGGGCCCTTGAATTTTCAAAACGGGGCTCACAACTGAAGATATTTCTAAATGAAAAGATATTCGAAAGGGGCTTTCGACACAACCATTAACATACTATTACTCAATAACCTTAACCATTAAGACTCTAAATACTCCACAATAATTATTTTACACATAAAATATAATTTATATTATTAATAAAGTTCACGAATATTACAATAAATATTCAATTTCGATAATTTTTATACATTTGATTTTCTTTGGTTTGTAAATGTAAATAAAATTAGGATTTTTAATTAAGGGATGTAAATGAAATGATTGTAGAAGTAATTTCTAAGAAGTGGGATATAAACGATTGTTGTTGGAGAAATGGTACAAGTGATTAAACGAGGAAGAAATGAGATGATGATAACAAGGGATGAGAATGACAGTAGGTGTCACCTGTTAATCCGGCTAATAATAGTTGTGTAAATTTAAATATATGCAAAGTATATTTGTGTAGTTTGTAAATATGTATGTGTGTATATATATATATATACATATATATATATATATATATATATATATATACATTGATGAAATTGGAGGTTGATTATTGCGTAGATAACGGTAAGGAGGGGAGAGAGATCTAAGCAGCGTTACTACAACTTTCGGTCATTGATCTCCGTAAAATATAGATATGTATGTATAATATATATGTATATATGTGGGTGTGAATAAAATTAGATGAAAGAAATATTGAATGAAAATAATAAATAAGTTGATTTTGGTGAAAATTTGTAAAAATAGAAAATTTTACTTACATGTGAAATGCTATGTCACCTTTATTGGGCTCGTCAATTATCACATCTGCTTTGTCAGTGAAAATTAACATCCTTTAGTCGGATTTTAACGGAAGAACCAAATTCAGAAATTTTTTAAATTAAAAGATCTTAAATACCAGATATTTTCTTCAAGGAATGAGAATTTAAAAATCCAAATAGTTTAAGGATGAATGAATTTATTCTCCCTATTAAATATCGTCTCCGTAAACTTAATATTTCTCGATTTTAATTACATAAGTTGGCACAAAATCTATAAATTTTTTCGATAAGGGTAATGTCTGAAACAATTGAATATCTATACATTTCTCAAGTTGCGTTAGCCTATAATTTTTTTTATTACATAATAAGTTAAATACATATGTGTACCTCAAATTTACTCTTTGTGCACATTGTATACCTGTATTTTAATATATATCAGATTGTATATCTCGATTTTACATGTTAATGTAGTATGTATACTTTCGTTAAAAATGAACACCGTTATTTGTAATAAAGGTGAACAATGGGCTTTCCATATTTATTACGAAAAAATAGGTGTTAATATTGTGTTGAAATACATAACTGACATTAGTTAGCCTCCATTCAAGGCGATGCCTGAAGGAAGCAGATTTTAAAAAATAGCCATGCAAGATTGATGCAGCATTTGACAGAACTTTGATACATTGGTTGTAGCCCAATAGTTTGTTAAGTTGGAGTTTTCTCTCCAGCCAAGTACAAAGCTCAAATATTCCTATTTCATCTTTAAAACCTCTATACTGTGAATAAACTCTAGCCTTTTGATGTATATATAATAGACTATATCTCCCATATAATAGACTATACCTTCCAGCCTTTGAGATATATATTTTAAGCATGTCGTTAGATGTACATCGTGAAAGAGTTATTATCAAATGAACTCTAATTTTAGAACTCTTAGATTAACATATACATTACATTTTTAATTGTCATTTTGAACTCTTGCTTGATGAAAAAGCTATAGATCAAATTATCTATAAACGACGTGAGTGGAAAACTAATATAAACACATAAAATTTATTGATTTCTAAATCATAACTGTACAATTGTATATATACTAATGCACAGGTACACAACATGTAAATTTGAGGTACACAATCTACTTTTTACTTTGACCTAATAAACATTTTGTTTTTCTAAATTCAAATGAAATAGTATTTTATGATGTATAAATCATCTTTTTAAGAATACACCATAATTAACTAGCACAAGTTATAATTCATAAATATGTTTGATCATATTATTTTATATTGAGTATTAGAAAATAATAGTTAGTTATTATTAATATTATTTTATGTGTAAGTATGTATTTGTTTTGTAATTAGAATATTAATTTAAGATTATTAGTTAAAGAAAGAATAGAAAATGAGAGAATAAAAGTAAAAAAAGTGAGGATTTGAAAAAAGAAGACATACGAAACTTTTCTGATTTGGGAGGAAGAAAAAGAAAGAAGAGGAAGAGGAGAAGAAGAGAAAAAGGAGATTACTTATGTTTAAGAGAAATTAGGGCTTTTGGAGTTTTAAGAGAAGAGATACATCTCATTTTCCATGTATATTGGTTATCATTCATATATCCTACGTTCACATGACTTATCTATAAAAAAATTAGGGTTCTTCGGACTAGAAAAACTGATTTTGTTGAGGATTAGTCACAATCATTATAGTTTGAGGGATGAATTTCTATGTTACCTTTTTATTCTTCGTATCGTACTCCAAATTCTTATGTTATCACGAAAACATAAATTGATTGGAAATGCTCTTGAAGTGGAAAATGTTCTAGAAACATAGAGTTACTAGAGATTCATGAAACGAGTGGGGAATGTGTTTGGTTGCGCTCCATTATCCAACATATTCGACAATATTTTAGATTACCAAACATTATAGACAATCCTATAATTATTTTTGAAAATAAATTATTCTAGCAGAGCTCCATCATCCAACATTTTCGACAATCTTGTACATTATCAAACATCCTAGACAATCCTATAATTATTTATGAAAATAATTCAATCTGCATTATGCAACTTAAAGAAGGATATAATAAAGGTTATCGAACAAAGCACATCTTACCGAAGCTCTTCTACACTCACGAATTACAAGAAAAAAGGTGACATTGAGGTTCATCAAGTACGTTATAACAACCCGATCTTTTGGACTATTATTTCTAAATTCGAAACTAAAACAAAATAGATTTCTTAAATTAATAAATCCAAATTTTACAACAAACTCAAAGTCCATATAATAAACTTAAACACTAAAAATTAGAGGTGCAAGTCCACAAATTCAATGCTCATTGTCTAATAGATCATTACAAATATTCTAATAAAACGATAAGTCTTTTCTGATGAATGCATAAAATCAAGTAGCACGAAATCCACACAGTTCATATCCTTAATCTTAATAAGCTTCCAAAAGTCCGAACATGAAACATAGTAAAACAATGAGATGTAAGGCCCAACAAGTAACAATTGTTTGACGACTCAAAATTATATTTTCAAAAACAAAAACAAAATTTCTTAACTTTAAATTGATAAAAAGTCTAAACAGTATTATCATATATTATTCCTATGGTTCTAAATTACGATCACACTATGCCAGTTACACGATTTCTATAGTTCAATGGTTTGATAGGGCTAGTTTACGTCCCTTGTTGAGATAAACTAGTTGTATATGTCAACTATCCAGTGACTGGTATCTATGATTCAATACGCAACTAAAATTGGGGAATTCTTATAAAAATCTTTTCTAAATTCTATTTCCAATATCAAATATTATTTCAAAAATTAAATAACTCAAATATTCTGAATGCAATTTAAAACAAATTTGATAATATTAGTGAGCAACGAAAAGTCACTTACCTTGGATATCAATGTGATATCGCTTTCTTTTTAAGCTTGTAATAAGACCTCACACACACACACACATTTTGTTTACAAAAGTTATATACATTATTTTTATCTAATAATTATTCTTAATAATTACTTTTTAATGCTATGTATTCTCTCAATAAAAAAAATTACTAATTATTAGCTAATTTAGAAAGCTTGAAAATTACTATAAGTTACAATTCTTTAATTATCTAATTTAAGAACTTAGTATTGTAATTCTTCTAAACTTAAAGATATTTTAGTTATAAAACCTGAATTATTAAAATTAAAATAAGTAAATTATCAATTAAAATTTATCAAAAATATTTGAAATGTTACATAAGCTCTTGTGATAATAGAATGGATATACTTATGAAGAGATACTACCGCGTCACAGTTTGAGAAATCAATATATACTAGAATAAAAACCCGTGCAAGGCACGGGCCGCTAGCTTAGATTGTGATTTTAAACTAAATTATGCATTATCAATGTCATTTGACATATATGATTGTATATTTTTTATGTTCATAGAGTTTTTATTGTTAATGTTATGATTATGTTGTACTTGCTTAAATATGTTGAAGTTTATAATTTGAAAACTAATACGAGTAGTTTTGATAAATCATGTTTGTTTTTAATTTTGTCGTGGATCATAGAATAGAATTAGAGTTTTTTATGGATGTTTTCTAATTAAGACGACATTTTTAAAATTATAATCCTAAAATTTTTCCAGTTCTTAAAAAATGATGCATTCATTTAGTTCATCTCCGACAAAATTCAAGGTAGAAACTAAATAGCCTTCAAGATGTTGCAATATGAGATTGTAGGTTTTAGTACTGATTTTACTCAAAAGCCTTCCTAAATCTTCTAATACTCTACTTAGGCCTTGCGTTTTCAGTTCTTACAACTTTTTTTGTAACTCTTTTATGTCTTTTCTTCTGACCTCTTAATTTTAGGCATTTTTTACCTTTATTTCTTTTCCCCTGTCTATCTAACTTTCAGAACGTAGGACAATGTAGCTAATTGACTAAAGTGGAACTACCTTGTGCTAAATCATTCTATTATTAAGTACGTTTGGTACCATTTCGATGTGTTTCAATTATTCCAAACAAACAGACTTTTTTTTAACTCTGAACTTGAGAATTGATCAATTATGGCTGGATAAATATTTTTTGCTTATATCATCATAAGTTAAAATTGCTCATATGCCTTCTGAGTTCTGTCCGTATTTTGACAATGAATTCATCCTTTATTTTTTTTCAAAATATAACTTCATCCAGGAAAATATCTTTACTAATTAAAACACGGGTCATTTTTCTAGCAATTAACATAAATTTCTATTCTTTGCGGTTAATTTTGTTTTCTAGGTATGATTGCACATTTTTTTTCGTCTGTTACAATGTACTTAATTTTATTTATATAGATAATTTGATTGATCGGGGACTATAATTTTAAACAACTCGGGCTGTATAATGTGATTTGATCTGATCATAATGTATGATATGCAATATCATGTTTTTTTAAAATTTGTTATAGATTATATATTTTAATCTGTTTACTGTTTACACAAATTATTATCAAAATTTTAGAATATGTAATTCATTTAAAACTATTTATTTTTATTATCTCATCTTTTACAATATTTTAACTCAAAACAAATAGTTTTTCATATGTTTTATTTATGTTTTATAGTTATTATATATATATATATATATATATATTGTATTATTAAAACCGAAACATTGAAAGTTTGATAGTCGGTCGATACGGTTCTCATATTTTGATATTTGTACTTTAGTTCTTTTATTTTTCCTACTTTATTTAATTTATTAAAAATAACAGTTTTATTCAAAATATAGTTTGGTAGTCGGTCGGTCAATACGACATTCATATTCTGATATTTGCACTTTAGTCCCTTTTCTTTTGCAAATTTACCTTAATTTATTAAAAATAACAATTTTAATTAAATATATTTTTAAAATATCGTTAAACACAAAACTCTTAAAACACAATTTAATCACTCAAACAGATATACACACGTCAATTCAACATTAAGTTCAACAATTACATAAAACTATTCAAATTTAAAATGAACTTCAAACAAAGTAAATATAAATGTAAAATAAGAAAATATGAATGTTGTATGCATCACACCGACTCTATACTTGTAGTATAGATAAGAACAAATAATTATAAATATCATGTATACATGTGATCAATATGTTCTATTTAACAATGATTATTGTGCGATAAATAAAGTGATTCTCGTTCGAGGATTGAGGCGGGTTCGACGAATGAGTTCATGTTCGGAGTCTCCCCGACCCCAGAGTGACCGATCACCCATACCTAAATTATTGTCTAATTTTTACACATATTTTAACACTAATTTCATTAATTTAAAAATAAATAAGTCATAAATATGTAAATAAACTACTTGTAATATGTTATTTATGTTATATCAACGTTTAATAATGCATTTTATATATTAAATATTTGAATAATTCAAATATGTTGCGTAGTACAAGAAAAGTTCGACTCTGATGCAAGAAAATAGAATATATTATAGTTATCGATACATATAAAAAAAATATTTGTTTAGTTAAAAGAAAGATAAAAAGCACCACACATAAAATTGTTTTTAAAACTTAATATTAATATTTTATAAGACTGGTAGTATATATGATTCTGTATGATATTTTAAGTATTAAAAAAATAAATTTTAATAAATATTATAAATCACCTTAATTTTTACTCAAAAATTTAAATAATAATAAATATAGGATAAGAAAGATGTGAGGTTTATGTCATATGATTTTTAACTTAAAAACAAAAAGAATCTTGTAGCTTAATGGTTATAAGGATGGATTCTTTATCGAATGTCAGGGGTTCGATCCTTGACTAAAACATTATTTACTTAAATGTTTTTCTTAGATAAGAGAGTAGTGGTCTGACATGTAATTTTGTAACATGTAAGGGTAAAATGGTAATTTCACGGGGGTTTATTGGCTCAAATGCCCCTAAATTATCCATGTATTCTCCTATTATATATAGAAGAGATATATAAAGGAGGATACGCGGGAGGTGAGTTGGCGTTTCTAAGATCGTCTCAATCTATTTTTCTAATTTTTATAGAGTTTTACAATTTTAAATACTAATAAATCAAAAAATAATTTTTAGCATATTAGAAGTAGAATAGGTGTTCGAAGTTATAGAGGAGAATAATTCGAATTTATAGAGAAGACATATGAATAAAGTTCTATTTGAAATAGAACATGTGTTCGAAATTATAGAGGAGAAGAGTTCGAATTTATAACGAAGACATATAATTAAAAATTCTATTTGAAGTAAGAATATGCGTTTGAATTTGTAGAGCGGAATAGTTCAAATATAAGAAAAGTACTTGCACAGTTCTATTTGAAGTAGAATATGTGTTTCAATTTATAGAGGAGAATAGTTCGGATATAAAAGAAGTATTTGCAATTAAAAGTTCTATTGGAAGTAGAATAAGCGTTTGTAATACATAACTAAAAGTTCTAATTGAAGTAGAATATGTAAAGTTATATAGGTGTTTTTTCAACGAAAAAGTGTCTCATTAGAAAGGAGTATGGTAACCTAAAAATTAATATATAAGACAAGTTATATATTCAATATATTAAATTTGAGATTTTGATATTAAAAAGTAAAGCGTGTTTCACGGGAGGACGGCTTATTAGCGAGTACCGAGTAATTTTCGTAATTTATTTGATAGAGTTTTTAAAAAAAATTATTACGCCGTCGCGAAGCGCGGTTTTTTCAACTAATTATAAAATAATATCGAAACACGAAGATCGAGGAACTTGCTAAACGAAAATATTAACATGCGAGCTAGACTATTTGGCGGGCATGATCGGAGTATAATAGAATTTTAACTGGCCAAAATTTTAGCTAGTTATCCTTTCATATTTGTTTAGCTAATTCAATGACTAAGCATTCTTGAAATTGCTCTTATATGATAATTTTTTTTAAAATGATCAAACAGAAATAAATTTCCAAGGGTAATAAATCACATGTTTTACTTGTAATTTATATTCTCACATTAAAATATTAAAAATGAAATATAATTACATTAACTATTCTATTGAACTAAAATAAATAACACTTTTAAATTTTAACCTAAATGTTAAATGGTAATTAATAGTAAATTAGAGTTGTGATAACTTAAATGTAAAGCAAGACATATCGGTTGTGTTCATTTCATTTTAATTAGACTTAATTGCATATTGGATCCCTTTGGTTTTTTCTTATTTTACTTAAGGTTCATTTGTTTTAATTTATGCGATTTGTATCCCGCAATTTTATTTAAAAACGTATTTTATGGAATATTTTAATTAGAGGTTATTTTATTTAAAAACGTATTTTATGGAATATTTTTTGAGAAAATTTAGAGATATGATTATAAAGCCGCTGCGAAGCGCGGCTTAGTAAACTAGTTGTAATATAAGAAAAAACTGAACGATTCATAATTCCTTTTCAAAAATTTAAGTTTCTTACAATTCACTTAATTTAGCCCCACAATTATATTTTTCTAATATCGTCATACAATGTTAAAAATTAAAAAAATTTATATAAAAATGTAATTTTCTCCATACAATGTTTGATTTCAGTCGCATCTAATATAAATTTATGTTACAATTTCATCTAGAGTAAATTACAAATTTGTGGCTGAACTTAATCTCATTTTGCATTTTGGTGGCCAGATTTTCAAATTTGCAATATAGTGGCCAGACATTACTTTTATTTTTCGAAAAGATGGCTAAGGGCCACTTTTTTGAAAAAAAAAGTTCTAAAAAAGTGGCTCTTAGCCACCTTTTTGAAAATTAAAAACAATATCTGGCCACCAAATTGCAAATTTGAAAGTGTGGCCACCAAAATGCTAATGCGGGTAAAGTCCAGCCACAATTTTGCAATTTACTCTTTCATCTAATATCTTTTGTAATTGGTTGGGTATATAATTTAGTAAATTGTTAAAATATTAGTAGTTCTCAAAATGAGTGGCTTACATGATAAAGCACGTGCTGAGTAAAAGAATATAGATTAAATGAAAAATCTTACATTTCGATCGGGAAAAACAAAAACTGAAAATACCGATACAAATTTGTAAGCCGAGCGTCGCACGCACACTCATAAATATGTTTTGATTAAATGCCAGATTTGAATGACAAAGACACGTGAGTAACGCCTCTTGAACATTCGCTTTCTGTCAATTTCTCCCATTAAATCCAACGGCACTCAAGTGAATCCACATGTTTCTGCACACTGATAACTCTGCACAACAACGTGATAAGATTCGGAGACGCATCACCTCATAAAACAATTTCACGTCACGGAACCAGAATATTCCTAAAATCGGACATTGTTTGCTACACGGTGCGGTGCATTTAAGAACGGATCTAAGTAGAAATTTGCGAGTATAAGTGTTTTCGAAAAAAAAAAGTATTATAATATTTTATTAATAATTTATTATATAAATATGTATATTTTATTAAAATAATGTTGGGTATTATAAAATTTTTATCACTTTTCTTTTCAAATAACGTGACATAACAAATTATAAATTTTAATTCATGAACGCAAATGTATGCATACGAGATCCATATTTGTATTAGGAAAAATTTCACTTATTTATGTGTCACATCAATTTTTTTTTTAAAATTGATACAAATTTTGGGAGCATTTTTCATTTTATTAAATACCCTTATTAAAAGAAAAAAGAAGTTAAGGTTCTCTATATTATTCGTATTTTATATGGCTGATAGCGGAGATAGAAGGGCCGAAAATCAAAAATTTAGCTCCTACTCATTCTGCCATAATTATTTATTAACATATGATATGAGTTGGGTACAAAAGTTTAAGAAAAATGTAAAATAATAAAATCAAGTAAGAAATGTGAGTGAAATTGTGGATCAAATAACATTTAATGTATGAAATAAGTATAGTGAAAAAAAAATAGTGAACATAGTTAATTTTATAAAAATGAATGATCATAAGTCATATATATTAAAAAAATTCTTGATCCACAACTGGGTGCAATTTAATACAAGTTTGAATTATAGTTAATTTTATAGAAATGTAATGTCACTTCTAAGTAGAAACTTATTTGATTTAAAAAAAGTAGAATTTCTTTTTATTTTTCATAATTATAATAATATATATTAAATTATATTAATAATTTTAATAAAATAAATAATAGGTTTAATGACTTTTTAGCACTAAAGGTTTACTACCATACACTCATCGGTTCCTTTGTTTTAAAGTTGTACCTTTTAGCCCCGAGATACTGAAATCATACCTTTCGACCCTTATACCGGTTCAGAATAAAAAATTGGTATAACTCGGATGAGCAAAACAATCTTTAAAACATGGATTTAAGCTTGGTTGCAGGAAAGTTATTGGTTTGGATGATTGTCATCTTTAAAACAATCATTAAAACATGGATTTAAGCTTGTTTTGCACATCCGAGTTATACCGATTTTTTATTTTAAACCGATATAAGGGTCGAAAGATATGATTTTAACTAAAAGGTATAGCTTTAAAACACATGAACCGATAAGTATATGAAAATAAAACTTTAGAACTAAAATGTCATTAAGCCTAAATAATAATAACCACACATATCTGGGAAGTAAGCTAGCGAGAATATTTAGATTTTAGACTGAGATGGAGATCCAAATGTCGCTGGACGTTGTTGGGCCAAATTGTCGGGCCTTTGGCGACTTTGGTTGTGCTATACTCTACACATTCGAAGGTCTATTCCAACTTCCAAGTACATTTCTTGGATTGTGTACTAATTCGTAACATTTAATTCATTTCTTGGAGTACATAGAATCCTTTAAAATCATTACTTTCTAAAGTGATAATTTTTTATAATGATAAAAAGTCTCGGTTGTACTCGATAATTGATAATTATAATAAGGCTTGTGCTCAAATGAGAACCTCATATTATAATAATGACAACTGAGATCTAATCTCATCCATTCAATTTATAATATTCTTTTAATCTCCCCCGTACATTTATTCATTTCCATTCATTTCTCTCTCCCTCTTAAGTCTTAACCATTGTCTATCTTGTAGACTCATCTATATTTTTATTCCGGTCACTGTCATTTACCTTCCATCTCTTTAAGTTAATTCAAAATTATCTATAACCTCAACTCACATCCTTCTAGTGCATACACATACATATACATATATACAATTTTCTCTTTTTGTGATTTGTATAACGTGTTATCCGATTTCATTACTAGATCTGAAATCATTATTGAATACGATGTTAGGCTCAAGGCATGTCTGATTACCACTATTAACAAGCCTAATCATTGTGACTTTGTCACTCTACATGACCTAGTGAATTCTTTCACTGGGATATAGTATAGGTCTCCATTGTACTTGTCCTGTTTTCATGTACTTAGCTTTATCTTGTATGATCAAAGTTATAATGAGCTTAGTAAGCTTCTTGCAATCTAGAATGTACATAGGCCATGGAATAATTATCCTGGTAGAAGTTCAGAGATGTTCATGCAGCAGGATGGAGATGAATAAGGCCCTGAAGAAATAAGTTGCAGAAGTTTTCCTAAGTACCTATACCGTGAAGTCAAAATGAAGCTATGTCGTGAAGTCTAAAAATATCCATGTCGTGAAGTACTGAGATCGCATAGTCCTAAATGAACTATGTCGTGAAGTCTTCATTACTAATATCTTGAAGTGTTGATTCCGCAAAGTCAGAATGTATTGGATCGTGAAGTCCTCAAAAGGCCTAGATCGCGAAGTCCTCAAAAGGCTTAGATCACGAAGTCCTCAAAAGGCTTAGATCGCGAAGTCCTAAAAAGGCTTAGATAGCGAAGTCCTCAAAAGGCTTAGATCGTGAAGTCCTAAAAAGGCTTAGATCGCGAAGTCCTCAAAAGGCTTAGATCGCGAAGTCCTCAAATTGCCTATGTCGCTAAGTCTTCAAAGGATAGATCGTGAAGTCAGGGAAATGTTGGAGTTCACGATATCAACACTTAGCCGTTTATAACAAGACAAATCAAGGTACAGAACCAAAATTCAAAGGAGCCAAATACTGAAGCATCCGTTCTGGCAAGGTGGTCCAAAGAACAGATGACAAATCTACAGCTAAACTTGGAGAGAAAGACAAGAGACAAGCAGCTACAGAAACGGGAAAGACTCCGAAAAGCAAGTGGTCCTTCCTGACACAATGAACTTCTTATGGTAGGACAAGTTGGACTTTCAGCTAGGGGTAACTGTGTAAATAGGTGTGTGCACTAGTTTGTATAGGTATATATATATCATGCACACCCTACTGTAAGCTGTAAGAGAGATACACATATAATTATCTTAAGCACTCTTTCTCTGTAAGAAAACAAGATACAAACTGTTCTTGTTTAGAAGCCAGAATTTCTCTTGTGAGATTTTGGAAGCTGTAGTATTTAATTTACTTAATACAAAGTAGATTAAAGTGATTGTGTGTGTACTGTTTATTTTAATTCCGCATTTTCTTACAGCACAATCAGTTACAGCAATTAAGTTTCAAGAAACCGAAAATCTATCAAACTATCCATTCACCCCCCCCTCTGTCTAGTTTCTAGGTGGTATTCATTACTAACATACGACATTGATCAGTGATTACGTCGGCGGTAGAGGTGTAATGACAACGATAGTGATGACAGATTTAGAGAATATTTAGGAGTTTTGGTGATTTTATGTTGAATCTTTTATTCGTATTTGTTAAATTTTGGTGTTCTTAAGTTTGTTAAGCAGGTTTGTTGAATGTTGATTGAGGTGATGTTGGTGGTGGTGGTGGTGATTTGATGGTAGTGGCAGTGTGATGATAACGTCGGTGATTAGTGATAACATTATGGTGATTATAATGATATTTGTGATTATAAGATGATCGGAAGTGGTAGCCAGAGATAAATAGGTGATTAATTACGTTTTATTATGGTGATTTTGTGAAGGTGTTAGTGATTAATAGTTGATCGGAGTTCGTCATCAGAGTTTGTGGTCGTAGGTATTATGGTGATTTTGTGGAGGTGTTAGTGATTAATAGGTGATCGGAGTTGGTTACATGAGTTTGTGGTCGGAGCTAGGTGGTGGCTACAGTTGGTGAAAAGAAGTGGGAAGGAGCTAACGATGTAAGATGAAGAGCTGAATTAAATCAATGAATGGCAGGAGATAAAAATAAAATATTTAAGATTTGAATGGTGTAGATTTTATGTATGTATAAGAAATAGACGGTTAAGATTAGATCTCAGTTCTCATTTTAATTTAGGTTCTCATTGGAGCAAGACCCATTATAATAATATTTCTCTAAAATGATAATCTGTTTAAAGTTTTAATTTTTTTCGGTCCCAGCGATATCACCTTAGAGGGGTTCTACTCGATCCAAATTCTTTTATATTTATAATTTCATTGTTTTCTCCATCTATTTCCCACATAATTATTTACGAGAGTAGTGCTAGATATCCCAAATTTGTTCTCAATTTTTTTATCAAATGACGTGGCATGAAACATGACGCAGAGTCTTATATTATTATTACGTGGATGCTCAGATTAATGGATACCCGGTGAATGCTCATAGGGAAGACAAGTAGTAGTTTTATGTTTAGTCTCATGCAGATTCTCCTTAGTTTTATTGTAGGGCATGTCCTCTAGTATGTAGTAGGCAGTTTGTCTCTAGTTTATCTTTCTAGCTTCTGTCTTTTGTCCTCTGCTGGGCTGATTCTCTATATGTACCAATAGCAGAGGTATCTTTGTAAGCCTTGGGCTTTCTGATCTAATTAAATTGCCGTTAAAAAAATAATAATATTATTATTAGAAAATTTATCATGACACATAAATATTTGATAACAATTGCTTGATGATTATATTAAAGAAAATATTTCCAGTCTTTTACTTCACTCAGAAAGCACACTCCTATATTTAATATAGTCATTTCAACATTGGCTATTATACAATTGGGGGATGTATATATAGAGTATTGTGTATGTATATAGCCGTTGAAAATGATCTTGACATATTTTACTCTTAAAAACATAACGTCCGTCTAACCCAAATTAACAGAATGCAATCGGGTGAAAAATTATTCGACCACACCCGTGCATGTTTTTATACTTAAGACATTTCTCTGCAAAAAATAAAAACTGAGACCATGTTTCTGCAATTAAGTCTTTAGAAATAATACTTTGCTTGCACCAATACTGGACAGTTTTGTAAGTCAGAATCATTTCAAACAAAAAGTTACTATATCAATTATAGCAAATCCATGTTAACAGATGTTGTACTAATTATTTTCACGGCCTAAAACATAATAAATGTGTGCACCTTTATCAAAACATGATCACAATTGGAGAGTACTGATACCAATAATGATATTGTGATTTTGTGTTTAATAAAACAGTAAAATATTTTGTATCTAACCAAAGGATTTTTCCTTTGGTTAGATTAATAGGTCTAGTTAGCTATTTTTATTGTTTTATCTTTTTGGTACTCACTAGAATACTCAATAGATGAGATATTTTTACTTAGTGTTTTAATTAAATATTTTTAATCATAGGTTTTAAATATAATAAAGTAGATCCAAATATAATAAATTCTTTAAATTTCTAACATATATCTTTAAAAAGTCTGATTTTTTCTGGTTTTCTATTCCAGGGACACCCTTTGGACAGGTTTTTGCGGCGGATAAGGATCATAAATAAAATAGTCAAGCTAGTCTATCTCATCCTCAAGATAAGTCTTTTCGCTTAATTTGTATTGTTTCCGGGTGTCTTCTTTTCAGACATTAAGGATTTATTGTCTAAACTTCCGGGGACATCTTGCATGTCCTTCAGCTAGATGATAAACTTTATTGAATAAAGGAAACTCCTCTTACTATGCTTTGTATTTCGGTACATTCTTTACGGGAAGGTATCCCCCTGACAAAAAAAACATTATATTATTTACGATATAGAATCACTTTGGTTTCCCATGTATAGATTCAAATCAATGATGTCGCCAAACTTGTACATGCATTATTCCCGAATACTAAAATTAATAATAAAAATTTATAACTCATATCATGCTCAGATGATTTTTAAAATTTTAATTTTATTTATAACTTATTTTAATTTTGTATTTTATGAAGATTATTTTAAACTTCAAATAGTTATATGTGATTCTTGAGCTTATCGTTGAATAAATATAGATGTTTATGTTTGATCGTAATTGAATTGTATTTAAGAATTTTGAGTTTAATAATATTTTAGAGATACATGATGTTAAGGCTAATTTTTGTAAGCCTTAAATTGAATATGTAATTAGGGTTGAACGTATAGAGCAGAGTTTTGTGTGAATTTGGGTGCTGAGCTTGAGAGGTTTGTTCCAAGCGTATGGAATTCTGAATGCCCTCTCAAGGTGCCTATGTATCCTTTTTACAGGAAATCAAGCTCACGTAGTTCTAAGGTTCGTTCGGTCCACTTCGTCTATTCTTTGGGAGAAAGAAGCGTTATGGATGACAAGTTTCCTTCTATAATAATATCCATAATTTAATAGAATTTGAATACGCAAGGCGGTGGAGAGGACGGGCACAAAAGATGTCCGAACAAAGCCCATAGGGCTAGTGACCCGTCCGACCGGACTATAGAAATTGATACCATTAAGTGAATCAATGATCCGTTTGGACGGACTCCGAATCTTGATAGTCCATTAAATGGACTATGATCCGTCCGAACAGACTCTAGATCTTAATAGTCCATTAAGTAGACTATGATCCGTCCGAACGAACTATGGATTTTAATTGTCAATTAAGTGAATTAATGATCCGTCCGAACGGACTCTAGATCTTAATAGTCCATCAAGTAGATTAATGGTCCATCTGAACATTGGTGGTTCATCCGAATCAACTAGTTAGTCCTTCCGACCCATAATGATGTTTTGGATCTATAGAGTATCAACACATGATATCTTGTATTCGGTTTAAACTCGTACTATATTTGCTATATATATTTTTACGTAAAAAGGTTGAATTACCAATTTTTTTGTAATAATTATGTTTATACTTAAAATTACATGGTGACCGGTGGGTAAAAAATTAGAAAATATCTACTTGAATAAATTCTTTGATAATCATTTTTATACGTAACTAGATTGCAAGTAGGAAAATAATTTAAAGTAGAGACATTCCAACTTTTAACATAATAAGGGGTCTTTTAGCATAAATGAATCTGTTTAATTTAAAATTTAATTAATAACACATTTTTGTATTCTATTGTGAGTAAGTATACATAATATATTGATGTTAAATTATTAAACAATTTACAAACAAAAATTTAATATAAAAATACGTGATCGGTAAATTATAATTTAAAGAATTAAATAGTAATTTAAAATCTTTATTAAAATAAAATATTATTAATTAGTACAAAATAAAAGTAAGTATAATTTATTTAAGATTAAACAACATCATGTTTAAAATATATGTATTGAGATTTTATTTTATTTCATAAATAAAAATGAAATAATATAACATAATTTGATAACTCATACCCCTTTCTCAAACCCATCTCCCTCATAAAGTATCAAATTTCATTCTAGATGGGTTTCAGGTATGGGTATCAGATTTAAAAAATGATGAACCAAACAACAGATATGGTTTGAAATGAACAAAACACATCCCTGATTCCAAAATCAACTAAACCAAATGACCCCTATAAGTACTGTGAATAAAATATACGTGTATAACTGATAGTACTTTTTATAGGCATGTGTAAGTGTGTAACTGCATGGGCCTGTTCTTACCTAGATCTACTGAGAAATTATGTACAACATGTCAAATTAACATTCCTACATTCTGTAAAAAAATGCATTTGCATTTTAGTTTTTTACTATTGCAAGAAATAATAGAAAACATTTTAACTTGTATGTCAAGGCATATTGCATATTAACTTGCATGTCAAGGCATATTTATTTTTGGCATAAATAATGGGAATCTAAACAGAGACCCGACTCTGGAGAGAGTAAGTATGAAAGCAAACTTTAGAAATACATACAACTAAAAAATATTTAGTTCACGAAGCAAAATAAGTTAACAAAACAACGTATTGCAACATCAATCCATGTCTATGTCCACGTTCTACCCAACGCATTTATAGGCAAACCTCATTTGCCCTTCACCGGCGCAAGATTTCATAGCATAATCAACAATCTTTCCCTCAGCATTATCCATCTTGATCCCCTTGAGTACATCATTCGTCCAATCACTAGCTACAACTGCATCTGCCTCGTATGTCCTAACTTCAGCAACTTCCCTGTTAATGCATGTTAATGCCTGGGCTCTGAGCATCACTGTCAACGCACCATCATTGCCATCAACACCACGCATTATCATCGGAGATCTATTCCGCATTCAACAACCTGAGACATTCAATGTCATTGTCATTTTCACTAACATTATCTTTGTACTGGCTTGGCTTGAGTCAGAATTTGATTGAGCCCTGTATGGTGATCACCTTACTAGCACTTGAGCTACATCCTCAATGAAAAATAACTCTATTATTTTCTCACACCCCCTTCATGTATGGGTGGTAAACAACTAACATAATGTTCACTAGGAATATTAGGGTAATAATAATTATGTAACTGTTTACTAGGAATATTCACTTTTCTGAAACACAAATTAATATTTTTTTATCTATGTTTTCAGGTTTTTCAACCCAGCAGCTGAAGTAATGAACGAAAATGTGGTTGCAGAATGAAGACAGATTGCTCATGTTGATGATCAACAACCACCTCCTAATCCTAATCCTAATACTCATACAAATAACATCTTTAGTAACATAATTCTTTATCTTTCAGCTACACCTCTTGTTATATATGTTGTATTTCTTGGCATTTTTCTTTTCATAATTAATCATTGTAGAATATGTGGCATGCATTTATTTTTATTCTTGTCCTAGTACCTACTGGTATAGCAGTTTATGTAGTGGTAAATAATCATCACCATCTTAAATTAATATCACCCAAATTCTAAGTTTCGAATACCAATACTTATGAACTCGATGTTCACGATGGTCAACTTTCCTACAATACCACTTTCGAACTTCTTGTTCTGAATTCAGTTGGCACACACGCAAGAATAAAAACTTATAATTGTAGAAAATAAATTACACAACAATTAAAAATTTCAGGTAGATTTATTGTTTAACTTGAGAGATTTTATTTGAAGAAATCTCTGTGATGTTTATGGACTAAACACACAACTATAATACAATATTTTTGCTTCAACAATTTACAGAGAGTTTATTGTTTAGGCTTGATTATTCTCTATGATTTCTTAACCTACAAAAATACTGCTACACTTGGTTATATACTCCAAGTTTACAACAATTCTAAACTACTAAAAATACACAGTAGATAAAGCTTAGAAGTCTGTTTTTCCATTCTAAGTCCATTGGTTCTTGTGATGATTTGCCTTTTTGCCGAATGTCCTTCCTCAATCATCTCTATTGACCAGATGAAAATAGTATGCTTTTTTTTCAGAGTTTCCTAGATTGCTGGTTTCTATGCTCGTTTTGTTCCATCAACCCATGTGTTCTATCATATACCTGTCTTTGTCACATTGTCAACTGCTAATAATTAACTTTGTATCCGTTGAGGTAGATTGGACACACATCCGTTGATAGCTTCTTCTTATCCGTTGATAGTGTTCAAACTACATCCGTTAAAGATTAGAGTCACATCCATTGAAGGCTGAATTGCATCCATTGATGACATCTTCACTTATACAGAATTAGAAGACATAGACTATTTACAATTACCCAACCTATTCTTTATATCCATTGATAGTCAACATGACTTGTTCAAACCTAACAACTATACTATCAACTGCTATCAGGAACAAATTGAACATGTTACAAAGTACTTATCCGTTGATAAACTACCTGTCAACGAATACTATATGCACATGCTATCCATTGATAGTTATAATGACTTATACAATTTTGCTGAATTATTTTAGTTATCATCAATAATCAACATAATTCCTAACATTCTCATAAAATTCAATTTATCTAAAGAAAAACTCAGTTTTCAGCCAGATTATTATATTTCTAGTAATATTATATATTATTTCCTGAAATAAGTGGGCTCTATGGAATGAGACCGACAAGGTTTTGTTCTGGCAAGCTAACGCTGGAGTCCAAAATTTATTGGGCAAACGTGAACAAGGATAATGGGCCCGTGTAAGAAATTAATGGGCTAGGTTTGTATATCAATTACTTTTTTTTTCTTAGGTAATTGGAGTTATTTACTTAAAAATAATTTAGAATACATTTATTATTTACGAGTAACAACTTCTTTTTTCTTAATCAAACTATTGGTATATCTTTATAATTGGATGATTTCTTTTCCTTTTTCCAGTTTAGCTATTATCTATTTTTTGCACGTTTGCTTGAATTGGATTCTTTGAACAATGAATGTTTCATTTTTCTATAATTTTGATAAAAGTAAAGTGCACTTTGTGTATCTGTACTTTAACCGAGACACCACTTGCAATATTGTTTTTTAAAAGACCTCACTTATGATACCGTAATTGCAAACCCGTCACACTTTGTATATCACCGTTAATTTCAGTTAAAACCATTAACATATGTTTGTTAATAACTTGTATAAACAGTAAAATTCGATCGATTGACCATTATATAATTAATGTTGATTGCACAAAATTAAATTATGTATATGTATATAATACACAAATACACATTTTTCATCTTTTTTTAATATTTTTATTCATCTTTGTAAATATATACATACACATGTGTTTCATTTTCTTCCCCAAAATTAATTTCATCTTTGTTTCCACTTTAAATCTTTTCACGCTTCATCTTTTTCATGTTACACTCAATTAAAATAAATGACTTGATAACATAGTTAGATGTTGATAGAAGAGTCCGCCAAAATAAGATAAAATTTGAAATGGGTTTGATTAACACTAGTACAAAAATGACCTTTTACGTCGCCCATTTTACATCGCATATATATATAACCGAAATATATACTACTCTTATACGTCGAATTATCGCAAAGCCGACATATATTCATCTTTCATATATATATATTTTACGTCGGTTTATGAATTACCGGCGTATATGATTATCATATACGTCGGTTAATAAAATGATGTCGTATAAAATCTCTTTTTACGTCGCACTTATAAATTCCGTCATATATGATATTAATTTATATGACGATCTTTTTAATTGACCGACGTATAAAATCAGCAGATTTGAAAAAAACAAAACATTTTAATCTAGACTTCTTCGGTATAGAACTGCCCCCAAATCAAACTCTCTCGACAGGAGCCTAGAAATAATTTCATTTCAGAGCTAATTGTAAATCATAATTGCTTTATTTTCAACTGTGTCATAATTCTCTTCGATCAATTGTTAAAGCATCAGGTAGTTTATTATGTTAATTTTGATACTTTTTTAATTTATTCTGAATTAAAGGGTTGTAATTTATTGCATATTTGCGTTTTTCTATTGGTGTTTAGTGATTCTTTTTGCGTAGAAGCTTCATAGGAATAAGCTGAATATGTTACTGATTCTTGGAATTCTATTGAAAATGTGGAAATTTGTAAGTTATTTTAATTTTTTAATTATGGAAACAATTATTTAAGTATTTCAAATTAAATGGACAAAAGTTATTCTAACTTCTGCTTTTTTATAAATCATAATTACGGTTAATACTTTTTCGATGTATATACTATAGTAAAGAAACATGATGTTGCAACATGTTGATATTGGTGATATTGGTTAATACTTTTTCAATGTATATGGTTGTCAGCCCTAATGTAATAAGTTGGAGCACTGTTATTGATGGCCTAATGTATAGATCTCTTTCGACAAATGCAGCATTCTGGAATCTTGTCCAACCCTGTGTCGTTTTGTAGCATTTTATCAGCTTGTGCAGAACTTTCAGCACTCATCCTCGGTAGGGAGATCCATGGTAATGTGATTCGAGGCTCATTGGAAAGTAATGTCCTTGTGGGAAATGGGCTGGTTAAAATGTATACTAAATGTGGAAGTGTTAGGGAAGGGTATTTACTCTTTGAGAAAATAATTGGTAAGGATAAGTACTCGTGGAACTCGGTGATTGCAGGGTATGGTATGCATGGACTTGGCCAGAAAGCTCTACGAACATTTAATCGGATGATTGAATCTGGATATGAGCCATATGGTGTTACCTTTGTGGCTTGTCTTTCTTCGTGTAACCATGCAGCACTTGTTAATAAAGGATGTAAGCTTTTTGATCAGATGAAAGGGGAGTTCAAATTTGAACCTCAGTTGGAGCATTATGATATATTCTTTACCTAGCTTGAATTATGTATTTATACATAACAGATAATATATCCTTCAGTAGACAGATTGCATGAGTGTTTACTTGCTTGTGTGGAATATCTGCAGGATATTTTACAACATAGTAAACATAAAGGTCTTCCATGTTCGCCAATGGGTTGAATGCTGCATCTTTTGCAATGGAATGATCAAATGCTGGCTAAAGGGTAATGTAAGTCCTGGTAGGTAGTTAACAAAATCAATATTAGCTCACTACATATATAACCTTCTTCTGAAGGAGGATAGCAGAATGCTAAACTGAGTGAAACATATAAGTCTGTTTGTTTTTGAGATAGTGATCTTGTTTTATGATGTGTTCCATTATGCTTTGTTAATTTTTTGTATAACTAGTTAGAGCATCTAAAAGAATAACTTGCATGATTAGTTAGGCTAGGACCTGTGCATCTTCTGAATTTTGGAATTTACATCACTGGTTAGGGAAATTAAAAGAATAACTTTCAAGATTAGGGACCCTTGTATCTTCTGAATATGAGCTCTGGAATGACCTGAAATTTTCAGTTAAACATTTACCCTTAAATACAAAGAAAAGTATATGCTCGCTTGTGAACTAGTAGATTCGATAAGTGTGAAAAGTCATAGTGGAATGTTGCCGGAGAATACATCTCAGACCAGTAGGATGTCAACTCCTAAATATAAAGAACAAACAAGCATTAGTAACTTTGAGATTATCAATCCACTTAGCAAAGGTGCTTACGGGAAAGTATTTTTAGCTCGAAAGAGAACAATAAGAGATCATTTTGTAATTAAGGTATTAATTCAATATATAACTAGATTTGACATGCTGAAAACTTGCAATTTGCACTCTTGAGAACATTTTACTTGTTTTGGTCTACACAATTAATAAGAAAAGAATATATATAGACATTTTTCATCGCAAATGTTGAATAAGAAACTATTACTTTGTTTTAGTCCATACAATTAATAAGAAAAGAGTATGTATACAAAGATCTCTCTCTCTCCCTCTCCCTCTCCCTCTCCCTCCGTAGGATTATTTTAAATTTTATGTCAACGCCTACTTAACCAAAGACATTCCATATTTGTACCGAGCTTATTTCTATTTACCACACCAAAATAACTTATGAAGTTGCATATAAATGACAATTATCTACATTGACACTTATAGTCCTGGTCTTGATGTTATGTGATATTTATAAATTACTGGTGCTATCACATTGAGCAGTAAGGTATGTCTGTAAATTACCAATTTTGAATTAAGTAGAATAAATTCGAATTAAAATAGAGTACAAGTATGTTATAGTTTAATATTTGTAGTTAACCTTTGAACCTTTGCTATGTAGGAAATTTCTTATAGTCAAAATTAATTAATTAGCACATTTTCTTATCGAAAGTCTTGCATGTGATGAACAGGTGAAAAAAATGGTTTTTGAGTGATTTGCAAAAGAAGACAAGGAAGAGAGATGCCATTGATACATAGAACCTGACAGATTTTGTTGTGTACCAGACATTGAAGGAGCTTGGAGAAAAGATTCATGCAGATGTGAAACAGAAAGTGAGGCAAAACTTGAAGATTTTGAGAGGCAGTAACAAATAGAACAAATCTAAATATCAATGATGCAATCGCTTTATGAAGTTTACTTGATAGTCTGACAATAGATTTTGTGACTTGGAAAATTGTATATGAATACAGTTATGCTATGAACCATTTGGTAAAGTAATAAAATGAATTTATGCCCAATTATGTTATCTTTCCCGAGTTCAAAATGAATTTGAAAGTGTCAACTTTTTTGGTTATAGCAGGTTTAAGCAACATGATACAGGGTAAAAAAATATATTTTTGACGATATACGGCTGTTCTGATAAGAGATGTATAAAATATAAGTTATATACGTCGGTTGTTTAAACAAACTGATGTAAAAGAAAAAGTAATATATGTCGGTCAATAGACTTTTTACGTTGGTTGTTTTGCTTTATACATCGGTGTTTAGAAAATCATATATGTCGGTTTTTGTGTTTTTTATGTCAGCTAATAAACCAACGTATATTACATGGGCGACGTAAAAGACCTCATATTATATACGTCCCCCGTCTATACGTCGCCATTTAACCGACGTATATGACCTTTTTAACCAACGTAAAAGGTCAGTTTTGTACTAGTAAAAACTCTAATTTAGCTTTTAAATATTATTCATAATTCATAGAAATGAATAATGGTTAGGGGGTCATGTTCCTTGTAGAACCCTTAACCTAAGAACTCTTAGAACTCTATCTTATATTTTAAAATAATATATATTTATTATATGTAGGTCATGGGTAAATTTGTCCAAAAATACAAAATACATAATTTAGAGCTAATTAATATTTGAATAACGATAATAATCGTACATCGATATCGATCACAAAATTCTCCATCATCATCATAAAATTCCCCCAATTATTTTTATCAATTTTTGTGAAAATATTCAAGTTATGGTATAAACACAATATCAAATAATAGTGTTCAGCAGCTGAACATTTAAATACAAGTAAGTTCAGTTGCAGAACTTTAAATTTTATGTGTTTGATTTCAAATTCGATTGCATTACTTTTATGTTCAGCGGTAGAACACGAAAGTTATGGTATGAAAATAATGTGAATAACATTGTTCAACAGCTGAACATTATAAAAATAATAAAGTTCACTTGTAGAACTTCGTGTAAAAAAGTAAGTTCAATTGTAGAACTTTGAAGTTCATATGCATAACTTTTAAAATTCAGTTGCAGAACACTGTAATTATACTATGAAACAAAATAGGTTTGACAGTAGAATCCTTTTATTCCAACAATACCCTTATAAGATTTTGTATATAAAAATGAGTTGAATCTGAACAGTTGATCTAGTAATAATCCAACAGCTTATAACAGTTCTAAGGTTCTTTTTAGTGATTGGTTCTCTCTTGGGCCTAACCCTAATGGTTAGTTTTGGGTGAAAAGACACATTTATTCTAAAAAATGCATTGCTTGTTAACGTAGTTAACTAGAAATAGACGATGATACACTAAGTGTAGACCGTTTGCAAATTCAGTATTATAAGTGGAGTTTTTTAAAGATCAATATTGCAAGTGATGTCTCTCGGTAAAAAGTACATGTACATGAACTTTACTCTTTTGATATTCGTTTAATAAAAAATTGCTCTTTATATTTCCACACTTAGGAGTATAAAAAGTAAGCTTAACCTTGATACTAGAAATTTGTTTTCAAAGACTGCAATCAACTCGAGTAAGTTGCAGTAATATTAATTATAGTTAATTACTTCTTTTTTGAGATAATTAGAATTAATTAATTAATTAAGGAGTCTATTTATTTATTTACATTTAGATTGTAGTGTAATTTTTTTCCAAATCAAAATGGTTTCATAAATATATAATTGTTATTGAAATATTTTCTTTTTTTGTGGTTGTTGATTTAGCTAGCTACTTGTAATTTCTTTTACTGAATTAAGTTCTTTGAGTGTTGATCTTATTCTTACAATTTATCGTGAATTTTTTCATTTATTTTTATTCTTTTCTACAAGACCTTTCCATTTATTTAATCTATAGATTTTTTTTTAATTTTAATAAGCCCTAGCTTGAAACACTTATCAATTGCTTTATAAATTTTCCACATCTGAAATCATGAAAACTATGGTTAAACACATCGAACTTATTGGAGCAATCCAATGGGGTTCTCTATCTTGAGTCCCCTAAAATATATTAAACTAGTGATTACTTAAAATATAGACAATGAAAAAGTTATTTCACTATAATAATATTATCTATATTGGTTCCATATATTTTAAAATTAATATCTAATTAGTAAGGGGTCATTTGTTAAATCTGAACAATAATTTCTGAATGACTAAAATTCTGAATGAATGATTAATCTGAATGTTGAACAAGTAACACTGTTTGTTAATTAATATTAAATTTTTCTCAATGACAAAATCTGTAATTATAAAATTTAATGATATTAATTTTATTTACTTTTTTTTGAAAACTATTAAATTTATTTACTCCATTATAATACTATGTAGTATTGTATATATTTATTAATTTTTAGTTTATTATCTTAAAATAATTTAAGTAATTCTTAAATTATATTATATATTTCACATTAATATTTATTTAATGTTATCAAAGTAATTCAATTAAATTATACTATAAAATATGTAGCTATGTGAAATGTAAAATATTTATAATATAAATGCATGAGTGCACTTTTTAAATTAAGAGAAATTATCAAAAATACTATATTTTTTAAAGTTTGTTTTTTGTTGCGATTTTACTATTTTCTGAAAATATTTGCAAAAATACGGTTTGCAACCAAAAGAACCTGATACAACTTATATTTTATATTTTTTCTGAAAAATATTTGAAGTTGCTTTGGGTTACATATGAGGTTATTCAGTTGCAGTTGCGCAGTTGGTTGCAAAGTCATATTTTTATAAAATAAAATTCAAAAATCTATTTGCAATTTTTTTAAAATTAAAATGTATTTTTGTAAAAAAAGTAAAAAAAAATCGTATTTATGAAAAGAAAATCTTATATAAATGAAAAAATAATAATAGAAGTAGTCTATAATAAATTGATTGCTTTAGAATAATAAGGTGGAGACATTTTTTAAGCTAAAATTTTTAGTGTGACAGGTGTGGAGCTTGTCCAAATGAATATGAGTCGTCGAGTATGGAGGTAGTGGGTGATGATGTGACAAATATAGAGGAGCAAAATGGTTCCCCAAACATAGGGAAATATTTTCTCTCACTTAAAAGTTTTAGATAACGGGCTTTGGGTTGGGTTGGAGTGCTTGAATTTATTATTTTATTAATATTATTAATATTATTTATTAAAATAATATTGATAATAATGACAAATAAAAAAAACTAACATGTTTTAATTAAAAGAAAAAATAACTGATATTTTTGGAAAAGAGAGATTTTAGTGAGAACAGATATAAAAGGTAATATGTTTAAATTTAAATGTAATTGCCCGTGATATATTTGGAAAATGAGTAGATTTTGTTAGAAAAAGTGTAATTATGACAAATAGAAAACTAACATGTTTTAATTAAAAAAAAAGTAATCGCCCGTGATATTTTTAGAAGTGTTTTAATTATATTAATTGTATTTGTTAAAAAAATATATTGGCATGTTAAAATAGGTAACTTTTTTAAATAATTAAAATTATTAAAATGGGTTTGAATAAAAAAAGTAAGTAAGAGTTGCACATGATATTTTTGGAAAAGAGAGATTTTAGTGAGAACAAATATAAAAGGTAATATGTTTTAATTTAAAGGTGATTGCCCGTGATATTTTTGGAAAATGAGTAGATTTTGTTAGAAAAAACCGTTTTAATTATAAAAGTCAATCAGCTAGTTACTATTTTTATATTATTTTATTATTTATTAAATAGAATAAATGACCGAAAACCGACCGAAAATCAAAAAGCAAAAAATTTTAATGTTTCGACTTTAATAATATAGTATAGATAGATAATGATTTAATAAGTTATAACCTTTTAATTATCTATTTAAGGCTTTCTATTATAACTCCTTAAAACTAAAATATGTTTCAATTTTAAATAACAACTTACTAATAATAAACCACCAAATTATCAATTAAAAATTATCAAAATACTTGAGATGTTACATATTAACTCCTTATATATAATAAGCGTAAGGGAGATCTTATCCAAAACTTTGGTTGGTCATTGTACTACCAAAAGTATACGATCCGTTGGATTATTAAACTATAAATCTTCAAATCAATGAGGACCGTCAGATATAATATTAAAAAATTATATTTGATTATTAATAGGATAGTATTTAAATACTAAAAGATGTATTTTGATAATTTAAACCAATTATAAATAGGTTTTCTATATTGAATAGAAATCTTTATGTAAAAATTCGTAATTATCTTTTCTCTTCAGTTTATGGATAGTTCCAGTTAGATAATTGTTACGACCAAACTCAAATACTATAATAAAAATCGTGTGTTGCATGGATAATAAAAATATAATTATAAATAAAATTTAAGTAACCGTGCATCGCACGGGCTATAAGCTAGTATAAACAAAAAATGACACTCGGTTACTTAAATCAATGGGACAACCATCCCATTACCTATTTATAATTAACCACTAGCCATTACTTATTTTATTATTATTAATAAAAAATTCATTTCTCTCATTTTCTCTACTTATTTTCTCCCTCTTTTGTCAATTTCTTTTTTCTCTCTTTTCAAATTTATTATTTATACTAAACTATAATAAGAAAATATGAGTATAATTGTTGGTAGTTTGGTTCAACCATAAAAAGAATACTAGCCGTTAGATATTTAATAAATAAATAAGAACCGTTATATTTTATACTAAAGAATATTCTATTTTTAAATTCCTCAACTAAAAAACTCAGGTTCGAATCCCGTCAACAACATATCAAATTTAAGAATTTGTAAGCTCTTCAACTAAAGAACTCAGGTTCGAATCCCGTTAATAACATATCAAATTTAAGAATTTATATTTTTAGTTTTAAACTATACATGTCATTAGTTAAGCTAATATTAAATTATAATTAAAACAAGCATTAAAAAATGATATATTAAGTAATTACATAAAAAAAAATTAAAAGACACCCGTGCATCGCATGTGTTATAAGATATAATAATAATAATAATAATAATAATAATAATAATAATAATAATAATAATAATAATAATAATAATAATAATAAAGAATGGATGGATAAAGGGAATGTTCGGGTTATAAGCTATAACAACAATTAACTCCTTATATATAATAAGCGTAAGGGAGATCTTATCCAGAACTTTGGTCGGTCACTGTACTACCAAAAGTATACCATCCGTTGGATTATAAAACTATAAATATTCAAATCGATGAGGACCGTCAGATATAATATTAAAAATTGTATTTGATTAATAATAGGATAATATTTAAATACTAAAAGGTGTATTTTGATAATTTAAACCAATTATAAATGGGTTTTCTATATTGAATAGAAATCTTTATGTAAAAATTCGTAATTATCTTTTCTCTTTAGTTTATGGATAGTTCCAGTTAGATAATAATTATTAAACCATCATTAAATTAAAGATAATTTTGTAAGCTTTGTGTGGGCTGTAAAATCGTTAAAATCTGTTGTCTAAAACTCAAGATAGAGCCCAAGAGCCCAAACAGTAAAGTTATTATCTAAATTTTAATAAATATTTTTTTATTATTTTAGCACCAATTTAATTTTTTCCCCCAATTCTTTTAAATTTATAAATTCTTTGTTTATTTCAATAAAATATTAAAATCAATTTAAGAAAAAATTAAAATCGATCTGGTCCATGTACGATCAGTATACGACCAAATTAATAATTATAGTTAGATCTTAAATAGATCGATGAGAATTGTTAGATCTAATATTAAAAAGTGTATCTGATTAATAATAGAATTATATTTAAATACTAAAAAGTGTATTTTGATAATTTAAAATTTTTCTATGTAAAAATTCTTAAATATCTTTTCTCTTGAATTTATGTATAGTCCAGTTAGATAATAATTGTTAAACCAAATATCAAGATAACAATTCATATCGATTACAATGATACCCTACGTTATAAGATACTTAGGAGAACTCCTGTACATGAATAAATTTAAACACTTTTTTTTCTGAAGGAACATAACAATTCGATTAATCCAAATTATAATTATATTATTTTACATATAACAAACATAAAACGATAATATCAAAATATTATTAAAATGTTGAGGGTTTCATATTCATAAAATCCTTTGTGTATTTGATTAAATGTAGGATTATATTTAAATACTAAGAAGTGTGCTTTGATAATTTAAACCAATTGTAAATTGTTTTCTATATTGAATTGAATTATTTGTGTAAAACTTCTTAACCATCTTTTCTTTTCCGTTTATTTTATGGGTAGGTCAACTGGTCAAGTTAGATAATAATTATTAAACCATCATTAAATTAAAGATAATTTCGTTAGTTTCGCATGAGTTATAAAATCGTCAACATTCAATTTCTAAAACTCAGGATAGAACCCAAATATTAAAGTGAGTATCTAAATTTTAATATTTTTTTTTATTATTGTAGCCCCAATTTATTTATTTTTCTACTAATTCTTTTAAATATAGAAATTTTATGTTTATTTCAATAAAGTATCAAAATTAATTAAGAACAAATTCAAATCGATAAAGAATATAATAATATGAGAATAAAATTTTATATAATCATAACATAATTTTTATTCTATTTAATAATTTTTAAGTAATAATGTATTTTAAAATTTTATTTACACCGTAAATAAAACCAAAACATTAAAAGTAAAAGCAGTTAGTAAGATAGTATATACTTGATATCCTTATTATATTAAATTCTTATATATAATAATCATAATAGGGATCTTATCCCAAATTTTGGTCGTAGACAACCCAATTAATAAGGACCATTAGATCTTAACTAGATAAATGAAAATCGTTAGATCAAATATTAAAAAAGTTTATTTTATTAATAATAGGATTATATTTAAATTCTAAAATTTGTATTTTGATAATTTAAACCAAAAATACCAAATATAAATAAGTTTTCTATATTGAATAGAATATCCATGTAAAAAGTTCGTGACTTTCTTTTCTCTTCCATGGACAATTCCACCTAGATAAAAATTGTTAAACTATCTTTTAATCAAAGATAATTTAGTTATCTTCATGTGGGGTGTAAAATCGTCAAAATCTGATTTTTAAAACACAAGATAAAACCCAAATTAATAAAGTGAATATTTAAATTCTAATAATAATTATTATGTCATCATTATTTTAACACCAATTTAATTACTTTTTTCTAACTATTTTAAATTTAGAAATCTATGTTCAAAAATTAAAATCAATCTAAGAAAAATTCAAATCAACAAAGAATATAATAATACGATGATAAAATTTTATAAAATTGTGCATATTTTTAATCCTATTTTATTAAGTTTTATATCATAACTAATCAAATATTATTTATTATTAAATAATAAATTATACGTAAATGGTGATTTTGTTTTATAAGAACTCATAGAGACCTAATTTCATTGTTAGCAGAACTATATTCATATTAAAAAAAAAACCTTATTTTGAAATTTTAGACTCAGCTACAGAAGAGACCAAACTTTTTAAACCTATATACATTGTAAATTATTAAATTCGAAACTTTAAAAGTTTGCTAATCAATTAGTATAGTACTTTTCTGAAAAATCGTACTTTACAAAAAATATTATCAAATAACATATGTCTGCAAGAAAAAATGAAAAAATTCTTATTTTTCAAAAAAACCTATAAATTTTAATATGTTGTTGGTAGATTCAAAACTTAGATCATTCTACATGATAATTTTACTGTTATATCTAACGTTTTTCAACAATTTAATTTGAAAGATTCAACGATTATGAATTTAGTGATCAAACAAAGCGACCGAACTTAACTTATAAGCAAGCTTTCATTATTTAGTCTTTAATATAATAACATAGATATCTACCGGATATACTATAAAAAAATGAAATTTATACAGAATTTTGATCACGGTGTACTACTTTAAAACAAGAACTATTACAAAAAAAATTATATTTTAATTGATAATTTATTTTCTCAAAAGTTCAAAGTTCCCGCATCTTTAACATATTACAAAAAAGAGTATATTATATTTTAGCAATAAATATTTAAAAAAATTATAAATATTAAGAAAAATTAATGATGTTATCATGGTAGTTTGGTCCTAAATACCGCCAAAACATTCTCAACCGTTAGATCCAATACTTTTAAAAATACATGATCAAGATTATATCATATAAAAAGAAGTTATTATCTAAAAATGATATAAGTTAAAAGATATTATATTAGGATTGGATTTTCTAAAAAGTCAAAATATAAAAATAGTTGTAATTAAATAAGGAAACTCATTTAATACCAAAATAATAAAAATCGTTTAATGTTAAATAGATAGGTGAAAACCCTTAGATTTAACATTAAAAACTGTATTTGGTTAATAAATGGTATTCTAATAATCTAAACTACATATAAGTAGATTTCCTAAATCGAATAGAATTCTCAACATTAAATTTCGTCACTTTATTCTCTTTTTAGTTTAGAATAGTTTTTAATTGAAAAAGAACTATTAAATCACAACTAAATTAAAGATTATTTTGTGAATTTCATGTGGACTATAAAATTGGCAAAACCTAATTTTTATAACTCAATATAAACAAATATTAAATTGAGAGAGTAAAATATAATAAATATCAAATTTTTAACTATAATTTTTTTGGTTAAATCCTTTTTAACAATAATTTAATCATGTAAACTAATAACTTTTAAATATTAAAATATTCATAAATAAATATAATTATAAATATTAAAAAAACAATTGTGTGTTGCATGGGTAATAAAAATATAATTATAAACAAAATAATTATAAATAAAATTTAAGTAACCGTGCATCGCACGGGCTATAAGCTAGTAATAATAATAATAATAATAATAATAATAAAGGAATGGATGGATAAAAAGAATGTTGTTGGAGTTGATACCTAAAATCAAGTCCATAAATCACTAGAATTCATTATTATATACTCCCTCCGTCACGGAGACTCGACACACATTTTAAAACTCCTGTAAAGTATATTTTTGTAAATTATTTTTAATTTTTTTTCTTCTGCATTAAAATTTAACGTTTAAATTTTTATTCAGAGAAAAATTATTTTAAAATAAATTATAGAAGTATATTTTATATACATCTTAAAATTGGTACCAAATGTATAGAAATGAGTGAGACGTATGGAGTAATATTTATAAGTAATATACCAGACATCATTGGACTTGCTCACGGCTCTCAACAACTAAAAACCTTCAACGAAGTATCATTTTTTTTGATAATATTTGAGATTATTTTTTTGAGTTGTCATTTTGGCTATTTTTATATTAAAATTGTATCATAAGTGGCATTTCTTCATACTTGAGCCGGTCTACGATCTAAGAGCAAGTCCAATATATGATGTCATAATCTCAAATATAAGTATTCTAATAAAAATGAGTGCTTCAACAATAGAGATCAATCCCGTTCTCAATCCATGAACAATATGAGTTCGAAGCTTCCTTCGTAACTCCCGGAACTTCTTCGTAGTGTCCCCTTTCGATGCCTCATTTCATACGGAACCCCAAAGTGGCTCCATTTCATTATATTCCATCCATATCCCAATTTCATTTATTTAATATCAATTTGGTGTCATTGACATAACATATGTCGTTTTTAGTCCATCTCTTTCAATTTCTTTTCTATATATGGAAAGTTCAAAAATCATCATATAATAATCCAGAAGTTGCAATAGAAAAGAAAAAAAAAGAGATTTGTGATGATTTTTAAATCTTTTCTAGTAGGTAATCTGGGATCCTTATGCATGAAGATAATCAATTCGGTCGTTGTGGTCAGACTCTATTATGGATTTCTGACCACATTCTCCATAGGGCCCTCTTATCTCTTTCTTCTGTAAGCTCAGGTTACGGGGTTATGGAAGAAGGAGAAGAAGGTATAAAAAACAACAGGTTTTGTTACGGGACAACTCATAATGTTCATATCAATCTATTATGAGCCTCTGCATCTAGCGTTGGGTAGACCTCATACAACTGTACTACCTCTACCATATCTTTTGTATCATATCTTTTGGAATAATCATAAAAACTTTTTTGATTATGGATCTACTACGAGAAATTCAATGCGTCATCTCAGAATTCAATACGTATTCATAAATAATCTCATTTTTCAATTATTCAACCATTTCTTTTTACCAAGTTCAATGCTAGTCACATTAGTCAACATTACCTAGATCACCAGGATATTTATCTCATTACCTATTTATAATTACTAACGTATAACCCGTGCCAAGCACGGGCTAAGTATAAGTCGACATTAAAATATTAGTATTAATAAATTATTAATAAGTATTATTTAAAAATGTATTTTTCGAGAATTGAATGATAAAAATATATAATAAATAAATAACTATTTAATTATGTAGTTATAGACAATCGAACTGTGCCTAAAGCTAAAGAAATTAAAGTAAATAAATAAATCTTGTAAAAAAATAAATCTGGTATGAAACTATTGAATTTAAAGTAAATAAATAAATCTTGTATAATTATGTAGTTGTAAGGATTCGAACCCTGGATGAAGCTAAATAATTTAAAGTAAATAAATCATGTATAATTATGTAGTTGCGAGGAATCGAACCGGGTTAAGTGATAACCAAATTTGGTACTTTGGTACTTTGGTACTTTAGTACCGCGCGCCATTTTCACATTTTCACATTTTCACATTGTTTTGCTTATTAATAAAGAGTATAGATAAGTAACCACTAGCCATGACCTATCTGATTCTCATGAATAAAATATTTACTTTCGTCATTTTCTCCCCTTCTTTTCTCTCTCTTTTCTTTTAATTTTTTCCCCTCTCTTTTCAAATTTATTAGTATAATAATGATAAGGAATGTGTATAAGTAATGTTGTTGGAATTGTTATGAAAAAACTAGTCCCAAATTTACTATGACTCAATATTATATGATATTTATAAGTAACACTTTAGGAAATTGTTGGACTTGCTCTAGTTAGTTACATTTTTCTTTGCCTTTCTTAATCTTCTTAACAATTGGATGGGATCAGAGTGAATACTACTCAACAAGAGTGATAGTTAAATAAAAACTCCATTAATTTTTTAACTGTACCAGACTTACAGATGCCCTGATACAGTTTCAATACACAAAATAGCATTACTCCAATAATTGCTTATAATTTTAACATGAAAAATAATATAGCAAAATGTCTACTAGCTCAGAGATCATAAACCAAAATATTTGAGGTCTAATTAGGCTTTGACAGAGAGAAGATTAATAAGATTGTGAATGGAGAATAAAACAAGAACAAGGTAGAGTATTGGAGCAATGAAGCCAGCAATCAGAGCTCCGGTGAGACGGTCACAAAACTTTGGAACTTGGTCGCAAATCGGAAGCCAGCCTGCATGAGCATTCCCTTTCTTCCCCACTTGAGCCACCCCTAGTGCTGCAGATATGCCCGATACCAGCATGCTTGTCACAATCTGCGAAATAAAATGTTGAAGCCGATTTTCATCAAGTGGACACGCTACACTAATACATGTACGACATCACTAAGGCCTTTACTTAGTAGGTGCTTTAGATCATTTAAACCGGTTAACAAGAATTTAATAAGATTGTAAAAGATATATAGAAAGCTCACTCCAGCCTCTAACGTGCGCAACTCAGGTTCAAAATTGGAAGGGAAAAAGTACACATAAGATCTAGACATAAGTTAAATCGGAAAGAAATTCAATTAGCTTGTGACCTTAACTTTGATCAGCTTAAGCAGTATTAGAGTTAAGTCGTAGTTCAGGTCTTCAGTATTCGTTTTAATCAGGATTAAAAATTGCTTGAAGAATTTAGAAAATGACAGAGTAGCATAGTCCAGAACCTAGAGTGAATCATAGTCTTAAAAGAATAGCTTCAGAAAACCATAATATACTTACCAAATCTGAGATGAGGATGAATTTCCAAAGAAAATTCTTGGAGGGAATAAGCAGAACTATAATGCTATATCCACTTGCAATCGCATTCACAACCACAAAGTACCTGCATCAAATTTAAGATTTCTGACTGATATCCAGTTTTGCAGTCACCAAAAACAGGTTTTTCGCGGAAACAAAATCCCAACTGGTATGTACATTTTTTTACGGTTCATGTAATCACAACTTAATAATTTCAAATAACTTACAGTAATAGTGAACTAAGGGTAAGTTGCATACCTTAATGTTGGAGCATTTGTATAACTTGCTTTGAATGTCAAGTTGAAGACATGTCTGGAGTCATGGGTTGTCACAGTCACAACTAAAGCAGAAATAGTTGCACCCAAGGCTAGGAGCCTTAAGACAAGAATAGACGTAATTTTCTTTACCATAATCGATGAGAATATTTGAAAAAAATGTAGTAATGGAGTGTGTATGCTGTGGATTGTGATGAAAATGGGTACAGAACAGCCCTTCCATTATAAATAGGGTACAAAGTGGCATAGGTAGCTAGCCAGAGAAATGAAGTGTTATGTGGTAGGAAAGACAGATAAGTTGGGTGGTGAACTAGTCTTCTTATAAAATCTTGCAGGTGTCATGTTCTTGGTAACCTATAAGTTGTCAAACTTTGTTGTCATGTGTAACTTCATATAAAAGTACATTAAGTTGCTTGTAATGTTCAAGTGTCATAAACAAGGTTTAAGCATCTTAAAAACAAATTCATTTGCAAAATGCCATCAAAAAACACTAGAACACCTTTTAAAATTTTATACTGGAGATTTGTCTGTACCAAGAAGCATCACTATTTGCTAGATAATCAGAAAGGAAGTGAATCATAATTATTAGTTGTTTCACAATCGATATTTTAAATTTAATTTGTATTGAACATTACTCGAACAAAAGAATAATCAATAATGACACCTTACAAGCATCCAGACAGAGTGAACTTCATGAGATACCATTAATACAAAGCAAAGAGTACAGTTCTTTCGCAAACGAAAGAAATCAAATAATACAATGTAATTGAGTTGAAGAATTAATTAAGCATGCATTTATGGACGAAGGACCGCCAAATGGATATTTTAATAACACTCGAAACCAGTTGGGACTTCCTTGCCGCAGTTATTGAGAACTAAGCTCAGTGAAATAGGAACATTCAAGTCAATTCCCAGAATGTTGGCTCTAATGGCAGTACATAGACAAACTGCAGCTTCAAGATCAACAAGGCCTTGGATGAGACTGCAGCATGGCAACATTGGAGGGGATCCAACTACAACATCAACAAAGTTAAGCACATTGGCACATACTCCTAAGTTCAATGGATTGCATTTACCTGCAGAATAATAATTCGAAGTTGTGGAACGGGGTATATTAGGGGTAGGATCAGTGGCTATGACCAGGCTAAAGCAGAGAAGGTTCAGTGACAGAAGAAGGGCAAATGAAGCTGTGTTCTTGGATTCCATCTCGAAAGACCTTGTTGGTTTTTTTGATTAGCTTCTGGTAATTATATTGCTCTGAGAGATGAGTATATGTTTTTTGCTGATGGACTTTGTAGTAAACATGAAACAAATATATATAGGTTCGGAGATGCTGGAAAATAGTATAAACATAAGGGATTGGCTATGTATGAAATATACAAAAGGTTAAGGTTAGCATGTCTTATGTGTAAAAAAACTAGCATGCAATAAAATCATATCCTAGGAATAATAGTTTAAGTATCAGGAGGAACATGTGCATCGACACACTTCTTCAATCCTTTAAAGAAATCTAAAATACAATCAAAATATGCTCTGAGTTGTTTTCTAGAACCATTAAGACTTTGCAGTTTCCAGTATTAGGGATTAGCCGGCTTTTACAGTTATCCTTGCACGTCTTATGTAATCGATGCATGCATGTGAAGACCCAGTCGTAAATGTAACCAACTCTTCTGAACACTTGTTTAAGAATCACAAGGGATATATGCAACCATTTATAGTTCTTAATCCTGAAAAGGTTCTTATACTATCAATGTAATGTTTATCTAAATTCGTTTAACGAACTGCTCTGCCTCGATCTATTTATATTTCATAAAGCTAAACCAAGTGACAAGAAATTACATTAATTAGCAAAATGAGTATAGATATTAGTAGATTTAACACAAAAAAGGTAAAAAAATGAGTAGAATATCTTTTATTCATCACATAGTCACTTGATTTGGAGACAACCATATGTATCTGAAAATTAACTAACCGCGGTGCACATATTTTAGATAGACCTCTTTTTTGGATAATCTGTTTATGAAATGATTGTATTTTATTTGTTGATTTTCTGTTAGGCCAGCTTTGTCTTCTTGCTCCATCTAGGGAGATTAATTTCGGTTTTTTCCAGGTTTCTTAGAAGGATTTATACCGGTGCACATGTCCCTCCTGTTTCTTAAACTGTTATTTTTCATATTTGATTATACTGGCCATGTTTTTGAGTCTAAGACGTGCTGAAGTTTCCCTTGTAAAGCCAGCTAATCTAGCTATCAGCCTATCACCAACTTAGATGTTACAATATCTTTTAACTAACAATACCAGCTGATTCAGCTTTCTGAAAACCTATAAGTATGTGTTTAAAGGTAACTACAAAATCCATCAGCAAATAATATAATATATCTATCAGAACAACACCAACAAGGCTTTTAGAAATGGAATCCAAAAACACAGCTTCATTTTCACTTCTTCTGTCACTCTACCTCCTCTGCTTTAGCCTGGTCAGTGCCACTAGTCCTACCCCTAATATACCTGGTTCAACAAGTTCGACTTATTATTCTGCAGGTAAATGCAATCCTTTGAACTTAGGTGTATGTGCCAATGTGCTTAACTTTGTTGATGTTGTCGTTGGATCCCCTCCAACGCTGCCATGCTGCAGTCTCATCCAAGGCCTTGTCGATCTTGAGGCTGCTCTTTGTCTATGCACTGCCATTAGAGCCAACATTCTGGGAATTGACTTGAATGTTCCTATTTCACTCAGCTTAGTTCTCAATAACTGTGGCAAGGAAGTCCCAACTGGTTTCGAGTGTTACTAAGATATATTTTTATGGGGGTGATGGTCCTTGGCCGATATATGTATGCATGCTTCTATAAGTTTTAACTTCAACAGATTATTTAATTTCAACTATTTGTAAAAGAACTGTCCTGTTTGTGCTATTGATGATATCACATTCAATTCCTTTAAATTTTTAGTGCTTGTAAGGTGTCCGATTATTACTTGGTAAGAGTGACTTCTAATCAAATGTTTTTCATAAAATTATGTTTTTAACAGCTATCAATTTTAGTGCATTTCCTTTCTCAATGAAATTTTATTACTCATGATCTGTTTAGTCAGGAAAATTGAAATGTGAAACAACGGAAAAAGAAATTGCAGATATAAGTAAAGGAAAAAAGTGGAGGAGGTAGGATTGAAAAGGAGATAAAAACGTTGAAGTGAAAATTTAAGAGTTATAAGGAAATGAGTTGAAGGAAATATGTAGCCTACAAACTCAAATTAGTAGTTCCCAACGCTTGTTGAACTGTTAAGAATGGAATGAAGAAAAAATGAAAAGAGATTTTAAACATCTACATGTAAAGAAGGATTCAAGGCGGTTTGAGGTGGCATTCTAATTTAATGCCAATCCCATGGAATTGTAAGGTGGTTCAGGGCAAAAGCCTCAGATGCTAATCTCCATAGGATCATCTATCTCTTGGGTACTCGTCTATCTGTAGTTATTTATCGCCTTACATGCCGTTATATATTGACCATGCTGCCTTCAGCTTTACATATTGGATGTCTCCTTTTGAAACATGCTGAATCCTGCAGAAAGGCCTTATCAATTTGGCTTCATGCATGTCATGTTAATCACTCACAAGATTAACAGCTACAAATTAATCAAAAACAGGTAAACGTATATGAGTACGTAAGAGTTATGCAAAAAGGATAACTTGCAACTTAATCCAGTAAGTCCACATGAAAATAAAACCAACTTGTATGCATGTTTCTGTTCGAGCAGCAATGTTTCAAACTACTTGAAATCTGGAGAAACAAATGTCAAATTCCGCCTCTCAGAAGAAATGAAACAATTTCTGATTACTGTATGAATTCTGAAAGTATTAACATTAATCAGAATTCAGAAGTTTCCTAGCTAGTTCCTAATTGTGGTGTTTTGCACCCTGCTACTAAAGAAACATGCTATTCTCTCAGGCGGGTCTTCTGTTTGTGGCAGCAAGCTGAGTAGATTAATTATGAAAATCTTACAGAATCTATCCTGTTTAACAAGCTAGAAATGTCAAAAAGAATACGTTTAATATATTTGCAAAGAAAATACCTTAATATTGAAGACTTGTCTGTACCCTGAGGCATTACTACATAGAAGACCATATTATATAAATATGATATTCATTAATGAAATTATTTCCAATTTAATTCGCGCTGAACGTCAATCGATCAAAAGAATATTCAATTATGACAATTTACAAGCATTCAAGCACCCAGACAAAGGGAATGCAGGAGTCAATATAAATCAAAGAGTACAGTTCTTTTCGCAAATGAAAGAAATCAAATAATACAATGTATTTGAGTTGAAGAATCAATAAAGCATGCATTTGTGGACGAAGGACCATCAAATGTATATTTTAATAACACTCGAAACCAGTTGGGACTTTCTTGCCGCAGTTATTGAGAACCAAGCTGAGTGAAATGGGAACATTCAAGTCAATTCCCAGAATGTTGGCTCTAATGGCAGTACATAGACAAACCGCGGCTTCAAGACCAACAAGGCCTTGGATGAGACTGCAGCATGGCAGCGTTGGAGGGGATCCAACGACAACATCAACCAAGTTAAGCACATTGGCACATACTCCCAAGTTCAATGGATTGCATTTACCTGCAGAATAGTAATTCGAAGTTGTGGAACCGGGTATATTAGGGGTTGGAGTTGTGGCACTGACCAGGCTAAAGAAGAGAAGGCCGAGTGACATAAGAAGGGCAAATGAAGTAATGTTCTTGGATTCCATTTCGAAAAACCTTTTTGGTATTTCTTTGATTAGCTTCTGGTAATTTTATTGCTGTGAGAGACGAGTGTATGTTGTTTTCTGATGGACTTTGTTGTTAACTTGAAACACATATATATAGGGTTCAGAAATGTACATTATTGTTCATCGATACTGGAAAACAGTATAAACATAAAGGATTAGCTATGTATGCAATCTACAAAAGGGTAAGGTTAGCACGTCTTATGCGTAACAAGAATAGCATTGCAATAAAATCATCATATCCTAGGAATAATATATAGTTTATGATCAGGAGGAAAATGTGCATCAACTGACTTCTTAATCCTTAAAGAACCTAAACAGAGCCATTATTATAAATCATCCCACAAAGATTTAGCCTAGTTATAAATTATTTTACAGAATATAATCAAAATATGCAGAGAGTTGTTTTCTAGAACAATTAATATACAAGTCTATAACCCGTGCGATGCACGATGAATTTTAGTATTTTTAATTTATTATTTTAGTATTTTTATATGATTTATTATTATTTTTTTATCTTATTTTTTTATCATTTATTTGTATTTTGATCTTAAATTTTTTTAATATGTTGTCGACGGAATATTGAACTTTTGAATGTAGTTTAGAAAAATAGATGATATAAATATTTAATAATAATAATATGTTGTTGACGGGATTCGAATGTTGAACCCGTGAGAGTATTTTAGATACAAAGAAAATAATATTCTTTTAATATTACATCAAACGGTTCTCATTTATCTATATTTATATATAACGGTTATTATTTAGAGAACCAAACTACCAACCAACCAAATAGATGGTAGTTTGCTTATAATAGTATTTTTTAATATGATTTTTTAATATTTTTTATCTTATTTTATTAGCAATTATTTGTATTTTGATCTTAAAATTTTTTAATATGTTGTTGACGGGATTCGAACCTTGAACCCGTGAGCAGACCTGGCAAATCGGATAATCGGTTCGGTTTCGGATCAGATCAATCTCGGATCGGATTAATGTTCGGTTATGATATATTTTTGGTATAGTCCGGATCGGATCGGATTTGATTCGGTTCGGGTCTAATTCGGATTAAAATCGGATGAAATTTGGATTAAAATCGGATGAATATGGTTCAGATCAAATTCGGTTCGGATCTTTTCGGATCATTACTCATTCATTTTTTTTAATTTGTAATACTTTAAAAATATCTTATTATTAAATATATTATTTTTTTATATAAAATAAAGTACTTTTTTCAAAAGTATTGATTAAATATCTATGATATTTTTGATATGAAATTATTCTAATTAAGAATTTTGCTTATAAATAGATTAATTTATTGAATTAAAAGTGGCATAATAGATAATCCGTAAATATCATAACTCAACTAAAACTGAATTCACCATTTTTTTAGTTCGGATTTAAATCGGATCTCGTATTTCGAATCATATTCGGTTCGGATAATTTAATGTTCGGTTATGATCGGTTCGGATCATAATTGGATCGGATAATTTTCGGTTAAATTTTCGGTTCGGATAATTTTCGGATCGGTTCAAATCGGTTTTCGGATAATTATCGGTTTAACTAATTCGGATACAAAATCGGATTCGGTTCTATGAATTTCGGTTCGGTTCTTCGGATCCGGACCCATTTTGCCAGGTCTACCCGTGAGAGCATCTTAGATATCAAAAAAAGAATATTATTTTAATATTACATCCAACGGTTCTCATTTACCTATATTTACATCTAACGGTTATTATTCAGAGCACCAAACTAAATGACCAAACTAAATGACCAAACTACCAACCAAATAAAGGGTGGTTTGCTTATAATATTATAGTATAGATAGATTACACTTTCCACTTCCCCAGTATTAGGGATTAATTTAATAAGGGCTTTTTTCATAAATACCCAACCCAAATTTTTTTTTTTTGCAAAAATATTATGTGTTTTTTAAATTTTTTGAAAAAATACCAAAATGTTTGCAAAAATACCAAAATAGTTGCAAAAATACCAAAATATTTGCAAAAATACGGTCAGCAACTACTTTCAATCATATCTGCAACTGCAACCAAAATCAACCACAGATGCAACTTTTTAATAAAAACGATTTTTTTCCGGCGTCCTGATTTTAGGGTTGTAAACAACCCTAAAATCAGGGTAGGTTAGGGTTTAGAGTCTAGGGTTTAGGGTTGTTTACCCTAAACCCTAAACCCTAAACCCTAAGTCCGTATACGAATTATTTCTCATTCTTAATATTTCTAAAACCCAACCATTGAACCCCAAATGTTAACTATTGAACCCCAGAGGAACGAATTAATCAAGACCACAAGTTTACCAAACATCTTATTAACAATTTTTTTTGAATTCTCAGCTGTTTTTCAATCATTTTTAAAAAAGTTGCTTCTGGTTGCATCTGGCTGCGTTGGTTGCTGGTCGTATTTTTGGTTGCATCTTTGGTTGATTTTGGTTGCAGTTGCAGATGGTTGAAAGTAGTTGCGCACCGTATTTTTGCAATTATTTTGGTATTTTTGCAAATATTTCCCATTTAATAAAGCCAAACCAAGTGAAAAAAGAATGAGTAGATTATCTTTTATTTTATCATGTAGTCACCTGATTTAGAGACAAGGAGATATGTGCAAATATATATATAGAGAGCTCTTTTTCGGATAACTTTTCTAATAAATGGTTGTATTTTATTTCTTGATTTTATTTTAGGCCATCTTTGTCTTCACAGTCCGTCTAGGGAGATTCATTTTAGTTTTTTCTAGGTTTCTTAGAAGGATTCATGTAATCTATGCCTGTGCACATGTCCCTCCTGTTTCTTAAACTGCTATTCATAAAGATTTGATTATAGTACGAGGCTACGACGTTGTATTTGCTATGCCCAAGGGCTGAGACGTGCTGAAGTTTCCATTTTGATGCCAGCTGATCCAGCTATCACCAACTTAAATGTTACCAGCTGATTCTGCTTTCTGAAACCTATAAGTCCATCAGAAAATAACATAAACATCTCTATCCGAGCAATAGAATTACCAGAAGCTAATCAGACAAACATCAACAAGGTTTTTAGAAATGGAATCCAAGAAAAATGCTTCATTTTCCCTTCTTATGTCACTCTACCTTCTCTGCTTTAGCCTGGTCATTGCCACTGATCCTACCCCTAATGTTCCCGGCGCCACAACTTCGTCTTATTATTCTGCAGGTAAATGCAATCCATTGAACTTAGGAGTATGTGCCAATGTGCTTAACTTGGTTGATGTTGTCGTCGGATCCCCTCCAATGCTGCCATGCTGCAGTCTCATCCAAGGCCTTGTCGATCTTGAGGCTGCTCTGTGTCTGTGTACTGCCATTAGAGCCAACATTCTGGGAATTGACTTGAATGTTCCTATTGCCCTCAGCTTAGTTCTCAATAACTGCGGCAAGGAAGTCCCAACTGGTTTTGAGTGTTACTAAGATATATTTTTACGGAGGTGGTGCTTCTATAAGTTTTACATCAACTGATTTTTAATTTCTATGATTTGTAAAATAACTGTATTGTTTGTTTTCTATTGGTGCTTCTAATCAAATGTTTTTCATAATATTGAGTATTAAGCAGCTATCAATTGCGGATATGATTAAAGTAAAAGAAATGGAAGTTGAATCGAAAAAGTGATAAAAATGATGAAGTAAAAATTTATATGATGAAAGTTGTAAGAAAATTGCAAGGAAAATGAGTTGAATGAAAAATGTAGCATAAAATCTCAAGTTAGTAGTTTCCGACGCTTGTAAATGTTAGAGATGAAAAAATTCACAAGCATCTATATGTAAAGAAGGATCCAAGGCGGTGTGAGGTGGCACTCTGAAATTTCTCGAATGCAATTTTCTAAGTTATTGTCAAACCCAGAAATAGTAAGGTGGTTCAGGGCAAAAGCCTCATATATTCATATGCTAATGTCCAAAGGATCATCTATGTCTTGGGTACTTGTCTATCTGTAGTCATCGATCGCCTTTCATGCCGTTAAATATTTCCCCCGCTGCCTTGCTGCAGCCTGCAGAATGGCCTTATCAATTCGGCTTCATGCATGTCATAGCTACACAAAATCAAATACAGGTAAACTTATATCTGTAAATAATGTCAATTCGGCTTCATGCATGCACTATGTCAATCCCATGGATTTACAAGGTGATTCAGGGAAAAAGGCTCATATGCCAATCTCTGTAGGATCATCTATCACTTGGGTACTTGTCTATCTGTAGTTATTAATCGCCTTACATACCGTTATATTGTCCGTGCTGAGTCCAGCTTTACATTATGAGATATATCCTTTTCAAAAATTCTGCAGCCTGCAGAAAGGCCTTATAAATTTGAGAAATTAACAGAATTTTTCTGTACCCAGAAGCATCACTATGACACTATATACCAAGAATATACTACTCCCATATAGTATTCATGAGGGAAAAGCACATAATAAAAAATTGTTTAATACTCCATATTTTCAATTTAATTCGTGCTGGACATCAGTCGACCAAAGAAATATTCTATAATGACACCTTACAAGCGATCAAGCACCCAGACAAAGGGAATTCAGGGAATACCATCAATATAAAGCAAAGAGAACAGTTCTTTCGCAGACGAAAAAAATTTAATAAATAATTATACAATGTGATTGATTTGAAGAATCAATGAAGCATGCATTTAGGGGTAGGATCAGTGGCAAAGACCAGGCTAAAGAAGAGAAGACTGAGTGACAGAAGAAGAGCAAACGAAGCATTGTTCTTGGTTTCCATTTCGAATAACCTTGTAGGTATATCTTTTATTAGCTTCTGGTAATTATATTGCTGTGAGAGAGGAGTGTATGTCTTTTGTTGATGGTCTTTGCAGTTTACCCTAAACACACATTTATAAGTTTCATAGAAGGCAAATTTTGTATATTTTCGTTTGTAGATGCTGGAAGACATGTATGCAATCTACCAAAAGGTAAGGTTAGCACGTTCATATGAGTTGCAAGAATAACATTGTAATCAAATCCTAGGAATAATAGCTTAAGAATCAGGAGGGACATGTGCATACCTACTTCATCAAATCCTCTAAATGATTGTTTAACAATCCTCTATATACTAAACTCTTGCATAAAAATGTTGATTTGTAAGATAGACTGCTCTGCCTCAATCTATATCTAGTTCATGAAGCGAAACCTAGTGACAAGATGTTTTTAATACCTATGGCTTTACTTAACATACATCAAAAAGTGCGTAAATGAGTACATGTGAATCAGATAATAGTAATATCTTCAAATGAAAACTTAAAACAAAATGTGAGTAGATTATCTTTCATATTATACAAGATCGACAGACGAATTATTATTGAATAACTTGAAGGTAATTTTGCATTTATCCATACAGTCCTACCCGAGAATAAAGTTGGTCTACACGTAGTATGTAGTCGCTGAATTTTGCAGATGAGTGTGTTCGTACAATCATCTGCAAAAGAGCTCTTTTTCGGATTTCTTCTCCACTTTTTGTCCTTTTATTTGAGTTTATTTTGTATGTAAGAACAACTTAGATGATTGTATTTGTTTTCATTGATTATCTTTTAGGAGGTTTTTCTTCTGGTTTCCAAAGATTTTGTTTTTGGTTTTTACATGGTTTCTTCAAAGGATTTAAGAAATCTATGCCAACGCACATCTCCCTCCTGTTTCTTTAACTATTACTAATAAGATTTGATTTTATTATGAGTACTTGATATGCCCAAGACGTGCCAACCTTTTCCTTTTGAAGCCTGCTAACTCAGCTATAACTAATTTATATGTCACAATATTTTTCTACAATACCAGCTGATTCTGCTTTCTGAAAACCTATAAGTAGTGTTAGCTTTTACACAAAGTCCATCAGCAAATAACATAAACTCCTCTTTCACCGCAAAGAATTACCAGAATCCAGTTAAAGAAACACCAACAAGGTTTTTGCAATGGAGTCCAAGAAATCTGCTTCATTTGCGCTTCTTCTGTCACTGAACCTCCTCTGCTTTAGCCTGGTCAGTGCCACTGATCCTACTCCTAACATACCTGGTTCCACAACTTCAACTTATTATTCTGCACGTAAATGCAATCCATTGAACTTAGGTGTATGTGCCAATGTGCTTAACTTGGTTGATGTAGTCATCGGATCCCCTCCAACGCTACCATGCTGCAGTCTCATCCAAGGCCTTGTCGATCTTGAAGCTGCAGTTTGTCTATGTACTGCCATTAGAGCCAACATTCTCGGAATTGACTTGAATGTTCCCATTTCACTCAGCTTAGTTCTCAATAACTGTGGCAAGGAAGTTCCAAGTGGTTTTGAGTGTTACTAAAATATTTCTATGGTGGTCCTTGATCGAACTATGCATGTTTTTTTTAAATTCTAAATTCAACTAATCATTTGATTCTATAATTTGTTAAAGAAGTGTCCTGTTTGTTTTATAAATTATATCAATGTATCTCATCTAATTCCTCTAATTATCAGGTGCTTGTAAGGTATCATACGGATTATTCTTTGGTTAATACGCTTCCAAAATTCCAATCAACATTAATTTCATAACAGATAGTAGTATTAAGCATCAAGTCCAGTAACTAATGGCATGTTTGGATGGGGTTTGGGTTAAGTTGGGTTAGTACGTTATTATGTAGTATAATAAAGTTACTGGGTAAAAAAATTAGAAAAATTAAAAAATATTAAAACTTTAAATAAATATCACGAAAGTAACCATGCTTTGAAATAATAGATAATACCTTTTTTAGGTTTTGTTTGTGATTTTACTATCTTTTGAAAATATTTACAAAAGTACGGGTTGTAACAAAAAATAACTAAATGTCACTTCATTTTTTATTTTTTCTGAAAAATAATTGATGTTTATTTTGGTTGTTATTGATTTAACCGGTACAACTTGTTAAGTAACATATTATGCAATCAAAGATGATTTCAATTATTAAATTTAAAACCGTGGTTGATTTTGATTGAATTCAGTTGCAAATATTGTTGAAAAGTTGCAAATTATTCAAACACTCTTTTCTCTGTAAGAAAACAAGAAAACACTGTTCTTGTTTAGAATCCAGAATTTCACTTATGAAATTTTGGAAGCTGTAGTATTTGATTTACTTTATACAAAGTAGATTAAAGTGATTGTGTGTGTTCTGTTTATTTTATTTCCGTATTTTCATACTACACCATCTAACACAGCTTTTAAGTTTCAAGAAAACGAAAAACATTCAAACTATCCATTCACCCCCTCTGTCTAATTTCTTAGTGATATTCATATCTAACACTTCACATTAGAACTACGTTTTTTGGCTTGATTCTCAGCAATAGTTGAGATACGTAAACATCTTGTGAGGACCGATTCAGCCACGAAACACGAAAACAACCATTAAAGCTCGAAAGCTCTTAAACCCTAGCAGTAAATTTACAAGTACGTTTTTTATTCCACAAACCCAACAGCCTAAACAATCACTCAGGATGGGAGTATATCTGCTTTAGCCTGGTCAGTGCCACTAGTCCTACCCCTAATATACCTGGTTCAACAAGTTCGACTTATTATTCTGCATGTAAATGCAATCCATTGAACTTGGGAGTATGTGCCAATGTGCTTAACTTGGTTGATGTTGTCGTTGGATCCCCTCCAACGCTGCGATGCTGCAGTCTCATCCAAGGCCTTGTCGATCTTGAGGCTGCTCTTTGTCTATGCACTGCCATTAGAGCCAACATTCTGGGAATTGACTTGAATGTTCCTATTTCACTCAGCTTAGTTCTCAATAATTGTGGCAAGGAAGTCCCAACCGGTTTCGAGTGTTACTAAGATATATTTTTATGGGGATGACGGTCCTTGGCCGATATATGTATGCATGCTTCTATAAGTTTTAACTTCAACAGATTATTTAATTTCAACTATTTGTAAAAGAACTGTCACTATTGATGATATCACATTTAATTCCTTTAAATTTTTAGTGCTTGTAAGGTGTCCGATTATTACTTGGTAAGAGTGACTTGTAATCAAATGTTTTTCATAAAATCTTCTTCTATATATTAAAGGTCGACTAGGGGCAAAAATTGACAGTAAAATGGCTGTGAATTTACTAATCTGACCCTATCTAACCTAAAATAACAAAAGAGCCATTCTCAATTCCTCGAAGTTTATATCCACGGCTGAAAAACAGATGCATGTTCCGTCCTAAGATCAAATCACGAATTCACGGTCGTAAAAGGTTGGTAAGTGGTAATTATATTCACTTATATCAGTTACGATTTTCAATATACGATCTTTGTTCTTTTGCGGATTATAATTGGCGTTATAGCGATCCTTGAATTGATGTTGGTCATGGTGCCCATTGTGTCCATGTTATGTTAAATACTCACTTGTAATCGGAGAATTATTGGGGATTTTTTTGTTAATTGTCTAAGAGAAATAATAAGAGGGTCAAGTATTGTTCCACTTATGCAAAAAATATGACAAAAAGGAGTATATGTACTTACGATTTTGTTCACTAAGTAAGTTTAAATTTATGTGTGCCTCCTCTTTTTCATTATGAGTTATTTTTTTTACCACATCTCTGTAGGCTACATTAGAAATTGCTAGCAATCAAAGGTACTACATCAAAAATCACCTGGCCTCAGCATCTTGTGCTGCTTGTCTCAAACTTATTACATTGCATTGGTGAAGTCTGGACCAGGGGGGTTTATGAGGTGGAATATATGCAAACATACAACAATCCTTACTAAATAGTTTCCTTCATTCAAAAATTACGCAAAGTGAAGGAAATTGTTCAAGGTACCCTGCAATTAGAAGCCCTCTACTTGCGCAATACATAAAATTTTATACTTGGAAAATCTAGACCGTGTTTTACGAAGTTACAATTCATTGTACATTAGTTTTCACTAGACAAGACAACCTTTGTTTTGCATCATACAAACCACAACACGCACAATACAAATCTGTAGAATGGAATGACTACATAAAATGAGTCTATTTGTCATCCTTCCACCCGACATAATGTAATTCATTATTTGTCATTGTCCTCACACTACACATTCCACCTTTGAGCTTTTCACTAAATGTGTTGATGCAGGTGAGGATCATGGAATTCTGATGTTGGCAGAAGAGGTCGTACAAGTATTATCGCAGCTCACACCTCATTTCTTATGTCATAACATTTGAAATCATTTTTTTAATATGTGCCAGTATGTATTCTATTATTTCTCTATAAAAAGAACAAACATCATTTCTCATCTCACTATGTAGATGAAGACAACAATTGTTCTTGCTATTATTTATAAAAATGATGTTAAAAAGTAATTCATTTTATCATATTAAGAGATACCAAAGATCTTCAGTGTCACATCACGTCTTGCGTGTTAGAAATAATCTTACTTTTTCATTGTTGTGGATTGGACTTGTTTTAGTGTCTATACATTGATGAATTTTCAGATTCAAAAGTTTGTTTTTGGTTTGCGGAAGTAATTGTTCTTCCGCAACTTACCAGTGTATGGCCACATGTAATATTACTTGCAACAATATATTATGCAGATTTGTACTGAGAAACAGAAGGATGACATAACATTATTATCAGCACTCTAGACCGTGAACCATGTTATACACTATATATGTTATACACTATATATAGACAATTCACTTTATGCTACCCTGAAAGTAATAGACATTGCTCTTGATAGTAATTAGTATATGCAATCCTATAGAATCATTATGATTTAAAATAGAATGTGAACTTTAAAAATCAATTTATCGTGCTGTCAGAGATTGAGCCTTGGTCGCTTCGGTCCATGCTTGAGTGCTGGTAACATAAAAAAACGGAGCAAACATTACAAGTCTTCTATACTCTGCTGCGTAGCTAGAAATCCCTAAGAATAGCTCAATTAGGGTATTAACTAATTACATAATTTAAATGTTAAGATCTTAAAATAAATAAGATTATGTACTAAATTTAATAGGTAGCTCGCATAAACTCATAATATAATCTCACTTTTTGAATGCATAGTGCTATCCTGGTAAGCAATTTTAGCAGAATCAAACAAATATAGGTCGAGTATTCTACTTTTTTTGCAGTACTCTTGATTCTAGACCCCTCCGAGTCATCTGAGACTCTTAACTGAACTGATGTATAAATAACATTCATCATTTTGACCCGGATTGCTTTGGTGTATTCAATTTTTTTATTTTTTAGAGCAGTATTTTTTGCTTGATTTTTTTCGTGCTTGGAATATGTTACCATATCAGGCCTTCAGAACTTTTGATGAGGATCCTTTAAAACCCCATTTGGATCACTGATCTAATACCCCCATCTATATATATATATAGACTATTAATTTCCAAGTTCTTTGGAAATAGATCACTTATAAAATTAATGCATCCCAGAGCCCATTGTATTTTTAGTTTCGTAATGGAAAGAAAATCAAGAAATTTGAAACCAGGGACTTGTACAATATGCCTTTAATCTTATTATATACATTCTTGTAATCACTTCAGTATGCCAGCACCTTCAAATCCAGAATTTGTGCCTCATCTATTACATAAAAATCTGCCGATCCTTTAATCTACATGAACCACACCTTAGCTACAATATATTTGTTTCCTTGGATACTATTGCAAATAGGGTTGGTTTACATTTATATGCAGCTGCTATTTTTTTGATACATATCATCAACACAAAGTATTTTGACTTCTAGCTATATGTTCGGCCTTGTGATTACTTGATGGCTGAACCAAATCGTTCGTGTTGTAGCATGTATGGTGTGTAGTTTGGCTGATGGGACTAATAATTTAATTCGGCTTAGCCATTGTCAATGTTACGCAAATACATAATTGCCGGTTATTACAGCTGTTCGTTTCCTTTGAAAAATTTGTTGTCTTGATTCAGGGAAGAAAGTAAACAGAGAAGCAAACATATCTGCACTTCTATTTGATAGACCCCACTCTGAAAAAGCGAAGAAGGCCAAAACTACTTCTCACAAAGGAAATGGTGAAAGAACGTAAGATGGTAAAGTGTCTTTGCAGTAATTCTCAACGGAACCTGCACGGTATAGCTTATGATGCCCACAATTTATGCATAAAAGAAGGCCCACTTGTACTTTATGTAGCTTGCGATGCCCGCAGTTTATACATTGAATGAGACCCACTTCATTTTTATTGTGCTTTGTTTGGAAGTCTCAAGTTTTTATCAGCGTCGATTTCCTGGTCCTGCACTTCAATCTTGTGTCATAAATTTTACCATATTTAATTTTAACTCCTGTCAGTTGAGGGTGGCTCAAATCAGCACTGTGCAGGAAGCAGCAATGAGGAAGAATTTACGGAGGTAAGAAACCATTCAGTGCCTCAGGAGTCTGTTTTTTCTAGAATTTGTTACCTTTTTGCTGTGGACTTGGTAATGGAATCTGCAAAATACCCTTACAAATTATTTATATTATTAATGAAAGCTATTTATGCAAGTCCCATTTAGATAGATATGTAAAATTTTGAAAATAAGTTAGGGTGCGAGAGAACTACTATCTCTGATAAGTTGCGATGGGTCCATTGTTTTACAAAAGTGCACTGATAGCCAACGAGCAAAGTGGAAATAATATATGGCAAAATTTAGCAGATTCATAGATATATTATGTTGTTTCTGTTCCTATGGTTTGCGGTTTACTTGCAAATAGAAAAACTTACACTCCCAACCTCCAATGGGGAAAAAAGTCCACCTCAATAGCACGAAAACAAAGATGTTGCACCCTATTGCTCGCTATACTAAAAATAAATCATTTTCCTTCATTGTACTCAAGTTTAAGTTTGTGGGGAAATGACAGAGGAGCTTTCTGGGGGCACCGTTGCATATAAAGAGCCTGGGAATGCTTAGGCTGGTAGGGGGCAACAAGCGATAGAGGTATGTACCGTAGCGCACAACTCATTCCTTACGATGTTGTTTCAATTAATTTTGAATACCATTATGTGCTTAGTTGTCTGTCTATAAAAGGAACAAACAAATACTGTTAAATATATTAATATGTATTAGGCCGGTTGTGTTTCACGTGGAATGAGGAGCAGTTTGATCGGTCGTGGTAAAAGAAATTTAATTGAAAGTTATTTATAAAAATCCCATTTAGCCAGATATGTAAAATTTAAAAAATATGTATTGGTCATGTCTACATGTGGGGTGCGACAGGACTGCTATCTCTGATAAGTTCTGATGGGTCCATTGTTGTTTTACAAAAGTACGCAGAAAACCAACCAGCAAAACCCGAACAATATATGTCAAAATTTTGCAGGTTCATAGGTTTACTAGGTTGTTTCTGTTCCCTCTGCTTTGAGGTTTGTGTGCACACAGTGGAGCTCACTGTCCCAACCTCCAATGAGGAAAATAGTCCCCCCCCCCCTAATAATACAGAAACATTGATGCAACACCTTATTACTCACTATACTAAAAGTAATTCGTTTCCCTCCATTGTACTCAATTTTAAGTTTATCTCCAAATGACAGGGCAGCTTTCTGGGGGCACTGTTGCATATGAATAGCATATGAATAGCATGGGAATGCTGATGCTGGTGCGCGGGGACGACAGGCGATCGAGGTATGTACCGTAGCGTAGAGCTCATTCATTATGTCATGTGATTTGATATAATTTTCACTCCAGAATGTGCTTAGTTGTCTGTCTATAAAAGGAACATACGAATGCTGTAATATATATTAACATGTACTAGATGATATCTCGTGCGAAGTACGGGCCCGAGACAATTTATTAAATTAATCAATATTTATTAATTTTATTAAATTAGTATTAAGATATATATATATTATTTTGCATTAGAATACTAATATCTTCTATATATTAAACGCCGACTAGGGGCAAAAATTGACAGAAAAATGGTTGACTCGACTTATTTGTGTTACAGTTATATTATATGTTTCCTATGCGGTGCAATTCGCTAAGATTATATTAAAAAGAATTAAAATTATAATATGATTATAACACTTCTATTATTTTTGCAAAGAAAATATTGTGTAATTATATCCGTGGGTGTTTTATATTTTTTAAGAAAAGTAAGAAAATATTATATACATGATTTTGAGAAAAAGAAAAAAAACATTATATAAATGACATTTACAGAATTGATATTTGTGCAACTTACTAATAACATAAAACGAATTCATAGAGAATAACCACTTCAACACATTTTTACTAGACTCTACTACTGGCCAGTTTTGGAATAAGGAGAGTTATAGGAGTTTGCAATAGTTGTGTATTAAAGAAATACCAAACGCCAGATGATTTGTTACTGCGGAAGACAATACCCTACAAGACTTGTCCATTGCGGGAATTTTCGAAGCATTCCTCCCAAATGGAACTGCTATAAGTGTCCTCATTATACACCTCTACAAAAGTACTAAATTATTACATAGGGCTTTCCTGCCCAAATTCGAAACTTAAATACTAAGTTTTGCTTTTGTAAAACTGTTGTAAGTATTTGTATGTATATATGCAGGAAGAAGAAAAGAGATTTGCTATGATATTATTGTTACTTGAACTTTACAAATGTACAGAGATGGTGTTTAAATACAAGTCAGCTATGGCGGGAAAGTCAGTTACAAAGTCTAGCTGGCTAACTACAAAGTCTAGCTGGCTAACTACAAAAACTAGATGGCTAACTAACTGAAGAAACTAATTAACAAAGCCAGGAGGAAATGTGTCATGTAATATGACCAACACCCCCCCTCAAGTTAGAAGGGGTAGAAGCCATTCCTAACTTGCCAAGAATGCTGTGATGCTGCAAACCAGTTAGAGGTTTAGTAAGGATATCGGCGAGTTGACTAGTAGTTGGAACATATGACAAGGAAATGAGACCAGATAGGAGCTTAGTACGAACGTAGTGACAGTCTAGATCAATATGTTTTGTTCTTTCGTGGAAGACATGATTCTTAGCAATGTAGATGGCAGCTTGGTTGTCACATTTAACGGGTACGGGAAGGATGTCAGGAACTTCCAGTTCATGTAGAAGACGGGATAACCATGCCAATTCCGCAGTAATACGACGAATAGACCTATACTCAGCCTCAGCTGAAGATAAAGACACAGTGTGTTGCTTTTTAGATTTCCATGAAAGCAAAACACCACCAAGAAGGATGGCATAACCACTGACTGATTTTCTAGTATGAGAACAAGCTGCCCAATCAGCGTCGCAATATGCTTCTAGAGCAAAGGATGAAGAGGAACTAAAGTATAAACCCTGGGAAGGATTGTTCTTGAGGTATCTTAGGACATGAGTGGCAGCCTCCCAATGAGGAATGCGAGGGGAAGCCATAAATTGACTTAAATGTTGAACTGCAAAAGATAGATCTGGACGTGTATTGGTCAGAAAGTTCAACTTACCCACAAGCATACGATATTGAGATGGATCAGAATATATTTCTCCTGAATCAGGAAGTAGCTTGATAGTAAGATCAAGAGGGCAGACTACAGGAGAAAGACGGTCACAATCAAATTCAGAAAGCAAATCACATGCAAACTTATTCTGAGAAAGTATAACTCCATCAGCAACATGTTGTAATTCTAGGCCCAGAAAGTAGTGAGGAATGCCAAGGTCCTTGATCTTAAAAGTAGAATCAAGAAAATTCTTAATCCGTGATATTTCAGTGTCATCATTACCCACCAACAAGATATCATCAACATAAATGGCTATGTAAACCACAGAGGTACCAAACTTTCTATAGAGTAAAGAGTAGTCATTCTTTGAAGCAGTATATCCCAAAGAAAATAGTGCAGTAGTCAATTTTTCAAACCAGTTACGGGAAGCTTGTTTGAGGCCATATAAAGATTTGAGAAGCTTGCATACAAGAGTGGAATCAGAAACAATAAGACCTGGAGGAAGTTTCATGTAGACATCTTCATGGAGATCTCCATGAAGAAATGCATTGTTTACATCCAATTGAGACATTCTCCAGCCCTTTTTGACAGCAACATCAATAAGACTACGTATAGTGGTCATCTTAACAACTGGCGAGAACGTCTCTGTGTAATCAATACCTGCCTTTTGAGTGAATCCTTTGACAACTAAGCGAGCCTTATAACGCTCAATACTCCCATCAGAATGATGCTTTACCTTAAAGACCCATTTGCAGCTAATGGCCTTTTTCCCAGGAGGAAGAGGTACAAGAGCCCATGTATTATTGGCTTCTAAAGCAGAAAATTCATTTGCTATGGCTTGTTGCCATTCAGGATAAGTAAAGGCTTCTTCAAAACTAGATGGTTCAGCAGGTGGAAGTAAAGCAGAAATGACAGTAGCATTGCAGCAAATGGATTTAAGAGGATCAGAAGTTGAATTGTGAACACGTAAGCAAGTGATAGTGTGATCACCGGTGATAGAGTTACAAACAGAAGATGATGAATAAGGATGAATGTAATCCTGAAGATAGTGGGGCAATTTGGATAACCTGGTGGAGTGTCTAGATGGTGGTATAGAAACAATGTGGTTTTGTGAAATACCAGGAGAAAGTGATGTGGTAAAATCTGGAATGTGAATAGATGCATCAGTGTGATCAATGGAAATCTCAGCAGTGTTGTCAGGATCATCAGGAGGAGACTGATCAACAATAATGTTGTCAGTAAAGGTAATGACAAGATCATGTTGAGTGACAGTAGGGGAGATAGTAGTAGACTCATGAGGAAAACCAAAATCAGGCATGCTCTCTGGAATGAAACAATCAGTTTGGTTTGGAACAAATGGAAATGTAGTCTCATGGAAAATGATGTCTCTGGAAAACTGAATTTTGTGAGTAGTGAGATTAAGGACCTTGTATGCTTTCTTGCCGAATGGATAACCTAGTAAAATGCAAGCATCTGCCCGAGGAGAAAACTTATCTCTATAAGGTTTAGGGGTAGATACATAACACAAGCATCCAAATGGTTTAAGGTGGGAGTAAGATGGCTTATTACCAAATAAGAGTTCATAAGGAGACTTGCCTTGTAACAATTTTGAAGGAAATCTATTTATGAGATAGGTAGCTGTGAGTATACAATCTCCCCAATAAGGTAAAGGAAGTTTGGATTGGAATAAAAGAGCTCTGGAAGTTTCAAGAATATGCTTATGTTTCCTTTCTACCACACCATTTTGTTGGGGTGTGTAGGGACATGAGGTTTGATATGTGATACCTTGTGAAAGAAAGTAAGTTGTAGCAGACTTAGAACAACCTAATTCAAATGCATTATCAGTTCTGATGCATTGAACTTGGCAATTAAACTGTGTTTTGACCATAATGACAAAAAACTTGATAAAGTCAAAGGCATTGCCTTTGTTGTTCAACAGATGAGTCCATGTACTTCTTGTGAAGTCATCAACAATGGTTATGAAATACTTGTACTTGTTGTATGTAGGGACAAAATATGGCCCCCAAACATCAACATGTAAAAGTTGGAATTTATCAGTGGTATGAATGGTGCTGTGTGGAAAAGGAAGTCTATGTTGTCTAGATTTGGCACATACATCACATGTAGACAATATATTGGTACAATCAGAATCAAGTTTACAAAGAGACAAAGATTTGAGTTTAGACAAGGGTAAATGACCCAGTCTGGAATGCCATAACAAGATATCTTTATTACAACTAGAATTATGAACAGACAAACTGGAACTATCAGCAAAGGAAGAGGAATTCAGAACAGCAGCAGACTGAAAAGGAGTGGTTGAGAGTAGATAAAGGTCTTTGAAGTTTCTACCAAGAACCAGAGGCTTCTTCTGAGAAGATCCCTGCAAAAAACAGGCATTAGGAGTGAAACTGATTATGCATTGTAGTTGCTGTGTCAACTTAGGAATGGATATAAGATTGTATTTGAACATAGAGACATATAAGACATCTGTTAAAACAATGTCATGTGAGATAGAGACTTGACCTATGGCAGAAATTTCAAGAACATGACCATTTGGTAGAGATATAGTGATAGGTGTTGTTAATGTGTTTAAGGAAGAGAATAAAGATTTATCAAAACACATGTGGTCACTAGCACCACTGTCAATGATCCAAATAGGTGTATTGGAGGTAGAGAAACATGCCATATTGGAGAGTACAGAAAATGTACCTGCAAAGTTTGCAGATGAAGGGGCTTCTGAATGTTGAATAGACTTGAGCATGTTCATGAGTTCAAAACAGAGTTTTGGTGTAAGGTTTGCTGGAAGAGAAGCAGTAGTGGAAGTAGGTTTATCAGACACTTGAGATCCTGAATTGATTGGTTGAGAAGTTTCAACCTGAGCAGCAAACTTCTTAAATTGATTGGTTTGAGTATTTCTTGTAAATTTGAAGTCAGCAGGGAAACCATGAAGCTTATAGCACTTATCAATGAGATGTCCAGGCTTTTTGTAGTAGTTGCAGTGAAGAGAACCCTTTCATGTGTCAGAATTAGATGATGCCCTGTTCCTGGAGAAAGGAGGTCTTGTAGAGTTGACATTTAGAGATGCTGAGTCAGCCAAGAAATGACCACCAGTGGAATGAATTTCCCTCTGTGCTTCTTCCTGCAACAATAAACTGTAGACGTTTCCCAGAGAAGGCAATGGTGATTTCATGAGAATAGAACCTCTTATCATGTGATATGAATCATTAAGACCCATGAGAAATTGGATGACTCGTTGGTCTTGGTGAAATTGAGATAGTTTCTGAGTGGCACCACACGTGCAACCACAGGTACAAACTGGTGCTAGGGCAAGTGAGTCAATGTCGTCCCAAAGCATCTTGATCTTAGTGAAGTAAGAAGAAATACTCTGATTCCCTTGAGAAATTTCAGTCAAGTCCTTATGCAAACCAAACAGTTGAGCTCCATTTGATATACCATAACGTTCTTCAAGTTCGAGCCACATTTCATGTGCCGTGGTAGAATAGATAACACTTCGACCAATGGTTTTAGAAAGAGCACCAAGAATCCAAGAAATGACAGTGTCGTTACACCTAGACCAACTCTTATAAGAAGATGAACTAGGAGATGGCTTGGGCATAGAACCATCCACAAAGCACAACTTGTTTCGTGCTGAAAGTGCTATCAACATGGAACGTTTCCAGTTGCTAAAACCAGAACCATCGAAAACTTCATTGACTAACTTCATACCAGGACTAGGACTATCAGAAGACTGTAAGTGAAGTGGATTATCGAACTGAAGAGAAGAAGAATTGGCAGAAAGATTGCGATATAGATCGAAAAGTGATGAAGTGTCTTGAGTGGTTTGAGCATGTGTCGTGTGAGTTGTGTGCTCGGAGTCATTAGTTTGTGGAGTAGTCATTATGAAACACAATTGAAAAACAAGAAAACTTAATGAGGAATTTACACAAAAACGTTGTGTACAATAGAGAAAACACAAGAATTTTGTGCTCGATCACATATGAACCAACACAAATCAATACAAATTTCGTAAGATCGTCAAAGAAATTACACGAATTGTTTAACAATGTGTAAACAGATTGCAGAGAGATTGCAGAGAGATCACGAAAATCAGAACCTGTAAAATGCGGAGAGAAAGGAGATGCGGAAAAGTTTATGTCACCATTGATGAAGAGAAAGATCGATTCAGTGCTCTAATACCATGTAAAACTGTTGTAAGTATTTGTATGTATATATGCAGGAAGAAGAAAAGAGATTTGCTATGATATTATTGTTACTTGAACTTTACAAATGTACAGAGATGGTGTTTAAATACAAGTCAGCTATGGCGGGAAAGTAAGTTACAAAGTCTAGCTGGCTAACTACAAAGTCTAGCTGGCTAACTACAAAAACTAGCTGGCTAACTAACTGAAGAAACTAATTAACAAAGCCAGGAGGAAATGTGTCATGTAATATGACCAACAGCTTTCATCACATCCAAAAATCAGGTTATGCGCCATACATTCGAGGCTACAATTTTTCATATCTTGGAGGGTGAGGGCTGGTACTATTACTGGTTGACTGCTGCCCGAGATGTTCCTGCAAGGTCCACCCTATTGATGGCAACTATTAATGCAATCACTGTGCAAAGGAAGCTAACAACTTGAGACCCCAAACATTCTTTTCTACTTGTAAGCGAACATAACCATGCATATTTCTTGAAACTTAGATACACATACACACTCAACTTACTCATAGGATATATTAGAAATAATGAACTTAGACAAATTAAAATTCAGATTACTTAACTCTGAATGATATCTTCATCTTACATGTTACGAATAAACTCAGCTCGTTATACGTAATTAAAACATTATATATTCATTGGTATCCACTTAGATTATTGCATCCTATCATTGTTGATTACTTTTAATTGATTACAAAATGTGTATATTTTATAACGGAAAAGTATAAAGAAGAAACATGCGATAGTGATAGTCATATGGGTTAATCTTTGAACTATACTAAGGGCATGCTCATAAAGTTTTCAAAAGTTAGTAATAGTGATAATAGGTCCTTGAAAAGTCAGGCTACTCAACCATCAAGTACGTCCGCGATTGTTGAAAACATAATTATCACCGTTCTTAGTATACAAATATATATATATATATATATATATATTAAATAAATATAAATATATATATATATATATATATATATAATATATATTAACAACCAAAATATAAATATGTGTGTGCTATTCAGTTATAAGCTGATTGTTCACTTTGAAGAGGATTTAGCACATACAACTTTCACACTGTTCAACAATAGGAGGTTGAGCAATTCATCGGTGTTCCTGTGGAAATATTAAGCAAACTTGGTAATATACATTATGTATCAATTCCAACATTAGGCTAAATTTTTTCTTTTTTATAAATTCTTCCTAGGAAACAAAAAAGACTGATGTACCATCTATTTTATCTTGAATTTTTGCTATAAGTTCAAAATTGCTTACTTATGTCAGCCATAGATTTGTTTATTTCTGGTCACTGTTTTGACTCTCTCGTAGTCATGTCTTCTTACCATACTTTATAGACTTTGCTAAACCAATTTGTAATGCCTCTACAATTTAAACGAGCAAACAAAACGAACAGTAATATTTTCCGGTCCATATAACATATAACAACCAAGTATATTCTGTCTATTGGTTGGGAGTCCCCAGATTATAGTACCCGGTTTTTGAAAACACTAACTTATCTTGCATGTCACTCCCAACTTTCATTTTCAAAACACATGGCAAACTTAATGCGGGAAAATTAGGCTGCCTACAAAAGGCTGCGCATAATGCAACTGGTTTACTTGCATTGTTAAATTAAATATAGATATTGGGTTTTTATCGTATAAAAAGATTTTGAGGTTTCATTATCGCCTCTCTACAGTGTCCATATACGTCGTCTATTGATATCAATGTGTCACTGATTCATCTGGTGTCCAGTAATTTATTTTTTATTGTAATTGAGCTGCTAGGTACTGCTAGCCAAAACTTAGATCATTTATACCTAAAAAATTGGACTAACACTTTATATGAGTGTACCAATAAAAGGGTTAACTGAGAGGTTTTAGCTTATTTCTCCTTTTTGGAGATTACCTCTGGCATTTCACCGTGGATGGATTTTTACTTTGTTTTCCAATGCTAAGCCTTGAATTTTGGAAGTGAAACATGTCTCGCATATGAGACATGATATATAGAAAAATGAAAATGAAGCTGCTACATAAGTTCTGGTTTTCCACCGTTGGTTAAATATGTTCTTTTTAATTATGTTAGGCATACATGATTTCACTGTACTGTTTAAATGCTAAAGCGTGCAACTCTTGGACCATATAGCTCTTAATGTCACACTTTGTGCATCATAGTTCTTTATCTTACGCTCATTGTTTCATTTGCTCTTTTTTCCCATGTTGCTGCAGTTGATAACAATTTGGAGCTGGATCTAGCTAGGAAATTGGATCAGACACGTGGTTTATTTTAGTTGACAATGTTGCAAGAAGGAAAAATATTATCATCTACTGTATTCCTAACTATAATTTTTTTCAATATATATATACAGGCCCGTGCCTCGCACGGGCTTTTACGCTAGTTATGTTTTTAACAGCTATCAATTTTAGTGCATTTCCTTTCTCAATGAAATTTTATTACTCATGATCTGTTTAGTCAGGAAAATTGAAATGTGAAACAACGGAAAAAGAAATTGCAGATATAAGTAAAGGAAAAAAGTGGAGGAGGTAGGATTGAAAAGGAGATAAAAACGTTGAAGTGAAAATTTAAGAGTTATAAGGAAATGAGTTGAAGGAAATATGTAGCCTACAAACTCAAATTAGTAGTTCCCAACGCTTGTTGAACTGTTAAGAATGGAATGAAGAAAGAAATGAAAAGAGATTTTAAACATCTACATGTAAAGAAGGATTCAAGGCGGTTTGAGGTGGCATTCTAATTTAGTGCCAATCCCATGGAATTGTAAGGTGGTTCAGGGCAAAAGCCTCAGATGCTAATCTCCATAGGATCATCTATCTCTTGGGTACTCGTCTATCTGTAGTTATTTATCGCCTTACATGCCGTTATATATTGACCATGCTGCCTTCAGCTTTACATATTGGATGTCTCCTTTTGAAACATGCTGAATCCTGCAGAAAGGCCTTATCAATTTGGCTTCATGCATGTCATGTTAATCACTCACAAGATTAACAGCTACAAATTAATCAAAAACAGGTAAACATATATCAGTACGTAAAAGTTATGTAAAAAGGATAACTTGCAACTTATTCCAGTAATTCCACATGAAAATAAAACCAACTTGTATGCATGTTTCTGTTCGAGCAGCAATGTTTCAAACTACTTGAAATCTGGAGAAACAAATGTCAAATTCTGCCTCTCAGAAGAAATGAAACAATTTCTGATTACTGTATGAATTCTGAAAGTATTAACATTAATCAGAATTCAGAAGTTTCCTAGCTAGTTCCTAATTGTGGTGTTTTGCACCCTGCTACTAAAGAAACATGCTATTCTCTCAGGCGGGTCTTCTGTTTGTGGCAGCAAGCTGAGTAGATTAATTATGAAAATCTTACAGAATCTATCCTGTTTAACAAGCTAGAAATGTCAAAAAGAATACGTTTAATATTTGCAAAGAAAATACCTTAATACAGACTTGTCTGTACCCTGAGGCATTACTACATAGAAGACCATATTATATGAATATGGTATTCATTAATGAAATGCACCAGGATTAAAAAGTTGTTTAATATAAACAAAAGAATATTCAATTATGACAATTTACAAGCATTCAAGCACCCAGACAAAGGGAATGCAGGAGTCAATATAAATCAAAGAGTACAGTTCTTTCGCAAATGAAAGAAATCAAATAATACAATGTATTTGAGTTGAAGAATCAATAAAGCATGCATTTGTGGACGAAGGACCATCAAATGTATATTTTAATAACACTCAAAACCAGTTGGGACTTTCTTGCCGCAGTTATTGAGAACCAAGCTGAGTGAAACAGGGATATTTAAGTCAATTCCCAGAATGTTGGCTCTAATGGCAGTACATAGACAAACCGCGGCTTCAAGATCGACAAGGCCTTGGATGAGACTGCAGCATGGTAGCGTTGGAGGGGATCCGATGACTACATCAACCAAGTTAAGCACATTGGCACATACTCCCAAGTTCAATGGATTGCATTTACCTGCAGAATAGTAATTCGAAGTTGTGGAACCGGGTATATTAGGGGTTGGACTTGTGGCACTGACCAGGCTAAAGAAGAGAAGGCCGAGTGACATAAGAAGGGCAAATGAAGTAATGTTCTTGGATTCCATTTCGAAAAACCTTTTTGGTTAGCTTCTGGTAATTTTATTGCTGTGAGAGACGAGTGTATGTTGTTTGCTGATGGACTTTGTTGTTAACTTGAAGCACATATATATATATAGGGTTTAGAAATGTACATTATTGTTCATCGATGCTGGAAAACAGTATAAACATAAAGGATTAGCTATGTATGCAATCTACAAAAGGGTAAGGTTAGCACGTCTTATGCGTAACAAGAATAGTTTAAGATCAGGAGGAACATGTGCATCGACCCACTTCTAAATTATCCTAAACAGAGCCAGAAAGATTTATCCTAGTTATAAATTATTTTACAGAATGACAACATCAGAATTCAGAAACATTATAAAATATAATCAAAATATGCAGTGAGTTGTTTTTACACTTTCCAGCTGTATTAGGGATTATTTGGCTATCACAATCCCGAAGAGGGAAGCCCAATGAATGTCAGATGCAAAGCCCCGTACCTCATTAAGATCTCCTAGCACGTCTTATGTAACCGATATATGCATGCATGTGAAGACCCAGTCGTAATATTATGATTATCATCAAATCATTTGAACAATTGTTTAAGAATCACAAGGGACTTGTGCAATTAAACCTAATAGTTCTTAATCCTGAAAAGGCTCATTTACTAAACTCATGCATATAAATTACCTTATCAATGTACTGTTGATGATAAACTAGCTTATAATTTATAAATCCGTAGAAATTTATGGAGGGTGTTTGTCAATTCAACTTATAAACCAAAATTATAACTTATATGTTAATGTTAATAACAACTTAACTTATTGACTTATTGTTTGATTTTTTTTTGTCTTTTAATACTTTATATTTTTACATTTGTGTTTTTAAATGATTTTTTTTTAATTTAAAATACATGTATTTAGCTCATTGTATTTAATAATTATTTTTAAAATATAAATTAGCAAACTTGTAACTAAAATTTATCCGATCCAAACTCGTAAGAATTCATCCACTTATCACCTCACACTTATTACACTTATTCATTTTAAACTTTTGTAAGATACCCAAATAGCACTCTATATGTTAACAGATTTAACCAAAGTAAAAAAAATGAGTAGATTATCTTTTATTTGTCATGTAGTCACCTGATTTAGAGACGAGGATATTTGTGCATATATATATAGAGCTCTTTTCCGGATAATTTTTCTATTAAGTATTAAATGATTGTATTTTATTTGTTGATTTTCTTTAAGGCCATCTTTGTCTTCTCGATCCGTATAGGGAGATTCATTTTTTTTAGGTTTCTTAGAAGGATTCATGAAATCTATGCTGGTGCACATGTCCCTCCTGTTTCTTTAAACTGTTTTTTTTATCAGATTTGATTATACTACGAGTCTACGACGTTGTACTTGCTATGCCCAAGGACTGAGACGTGCTGAGGTTTCCATTTTCATGCCGGCTAATCCAGCTATCACCAACTTAAATGTTACCAGCTGATTCTGCTTTCTGAAACCTATAAGTATCTACGAAGTCCATCAGCAAATAACATTAACATCTCTATCCGAGCATAGAATTACCAGAAGCTAATCACAGAAACGCCAACAAGGTTTTTAGAAATGGAATCCAAGAACAAGGCTTCATTTTCCCTTCTTCTGTCACTCTACCTTCTCTGCTTTAGCCTGGTCATTGCCACTGATCCTACCCCTAATGTTCCCGGTTCCACAACTTGGACTTATTATTCTGCAGGTAAATGCAATCCATTGAACTTAGGAGTATGTGCCAATGTGCTTAACTTGGTTAATGTTGTCGTTGGATCGCCTCCAACGCTGCCATGCTGCAGTCTCATCCAAGGCCTTGTCGATCTTGAGGCTGCTCTGTGTCTGTGTACTGCCATTAGAGCCAACCTTCTGGGAATTGACTTGAATGTACCTATTGCGCTGAGCTTAGTTCTCAATAACTGCGGCAAGGAAGTCCCAACTGGTTTCGAGTGTTACTAAGATATATTTTTATGGGAGTGGTGGTCCTTGGTCGATTTATGTATGCATGCTTCTATAAGTTTTACATTAACGGTATTGGATGTTTTCTATTGATGGTATTTTGTCCATTTGAAATTTTAGGTGCTTTTGTAAGGTGTCTTTGCTGATTATTATTTGGCAAGAGTGACTTCTAATCAAATGTTTTTCATAATATTGAGTATTAACCAGCTCAATTTTAGTGCACTTCCTTTCTCAATGAATTTTTGATACTCATGATCCGTTTGGTCTGGTCACGAAAATTGAAATGTAATAACTGAAAAAAGAAATTGCGGATATAATCAAAGGAAAAGAAATGGAAGTTGGATTGAGAAAGTGATAAAAATGATGAAGTGAAAATTTGTATGAGTTGTAAGGAAAATGAGTTGAATGAAAAATGTTAGCATACAATCTCAAATTAGTAGTTTTCGAGGCTTGTTAAAATGTTAGAAATGAAAATAAATCATATGCATCCATATGTAAAGAAGGATCCAAGGCGGTGTGAGGTAGCACTCTGAAATTTCTCTAATCAAATTTTCTAATTTATTGTCAAACCCATGAAATTGTAAGGTGGTTCAGGGCAAAAGCCTCATATATTCATATGCTAATCTCCATAGCACTACTAGAAATATAGCAATAGACATCGGCTAAAAGCTGATGTCTTTCTAAATTTTGACTGATGTCTTCGCGTGTGATGTTAAAAGTCTGAATTTTAGACATCGGTTTTTACCCGATGTCTATTGCATATTTACACAACGATTTCCTTATAAATAACGATGTCCAAGAAGTCAATTAACATCGATGTCTAAATAATTATACAATGTAATTGATTTGAAGAATCAATGAAGCATGCATTTATCCACGAAGGGCCGCCAAATGGATATTTTAATAACACTCAAAACCAGTTGGGACTTTCTTGCCGCAATTATTGAGAACCAAGCAGAGTGAAACAGGAATATTTAAGTCAATTCCTAGAATGCTGGCTTTAATGGCAGTACATAGACAAACTGCGGCTTCAAGATCAACAAGGCCTTGGATGAGACTGCAGCATGGCAGCGTTGGAGGGGATCCGACGACAACATCAACCAAGTTAAGCACATTGGCACATACTCCAAAGTTTAATGGATTGCATTTACCTGCAGAATAATAATTTGAAGTTGTGGAACTGGGTATATTAGAGGTAGGATCAGTGGCAAAGACCAGGCTAAAGAAGAGAAGACTGAGTGACAGAAGAAGAGCAAGCGAAGCATTGTTCTTGGTTTCCATTTCGAATAACCTTGTAGGTATATCTTTTATTAGCTTCTGGTAATTATATTGCCGTGAGAGAGGAGTGTATGTCTTTTGTTGATGGTCTTTGCAGTTTACTTGAAACACACTGTTGGGTCAAAGCCCATTAGCCAATAAGGCTTAAATAGTATTTTTTATATAGGCCCACTCTGTAATAGGCCCAATTAGAAAGAAGTCCAATTGTAAACTCTCCCTATAAATAACCCCTAACCCCCACATTAGAAGGGGTTGGAAAAATAGCTAAAGGAGAGAACCTCCTTCATGAATGTAACATTTTGACTCCAATAGTACTGATTTCACCTCACTTTGATTCATTGATTTCATTATCTCACATCGTTCGATATTACATTCATCATTTGGCGCTAGAAGGAGCTCTTTTTTCTGTAGTTCCAACCGATATGGAAGAGAACGAGCCGTTTATCTCTGAAATGGGTGACACAAACGAGGTGGTTACTATACCTCGCCGCGAGGAGACACAACTGCCCCCCGTGCTACAGCCTCGGGAATTGTTTCCCCTACTGATATCCAAAACGAGGGATCTCCCGGACCCCCCGTGGACACACGATTGAGGGTCATGACTCCCACGGGCAAAAAAGTGCTAACAAGCGATGCACGCCTGCATTTGATTAAGCTGCGAAAACAAAAGAAGCAACCGGTGCAAACTCAACGTTTTGAGGAGTTCGCTGGGTCGGATGATGAGTTGACATATTTGGAAGAGCAGAAATGTTTGTTGGAGGCCCGCTTAGAAAAACACGGGGAGATTCGACGCCTGCAGCGAGAGTTGCAGCAGACGTCCATATCGCGCCGTAATAGGGACTCCCACCGACATCTGGATGAGGATTATGAGGAAAATTATGACCTCGATAAGGATATATCCAGCGAGTCCCAATGCTCCCGACCACCTCCAAAAAGACGTATGACTTCGTCAGCAAATGACGCTTCATGGCGAAGCGATTCATGCGAGTCATTTCGCCCAGAGGACATTGCTAAAATGGAGAATGACCTCGCCGAGTGCCAGGATTACATAAAAAATCACTCCGGACTACCCGTCTCCACAGAGAGCCCCTTGTCCCGATCTATTGAAATCGCCAAGATTGACAGAAATCTGAAAACTCCAGCCTTAGATTATTTTGATGGGTAGTGCGACCCTATCGGGTTCCTGAATACTTTCGATGGACGAATGGCTTTCTTTGGCCATTCCGAAGTCGCCAGATGCCAGTTCTTCTCCACGTGCCTGAAGGGCACAGCGCTACGATGGTATAGTAACTTGGCACCACGCTCCATTGATTCCTGGAACACCTTAAAAAGCAAGTTTCAAAGCCGTTTCTCCAGTAACTACAAGGTGGGTAAGATAACTGCGTCTTTGATGACAATACGCCAGCGACACTCTGAGCCTTTACGAGACTTCCTAGCTCGCTTCCGAGCAGAGGTCGCCGATATTCCAAACTTAATTGAAGATCTCGCTATCAACTATCTTGATACCGGCATTGATAAGCACCGACACGCACTCTTGCTGGAAGAATTGAATCCTCGTACCCTTCAGTCAGCATTTCAAATCGTGGAGCATAGAATGACATTACAAGAAGCAGTGGGGAGCATATAATCTCCCCGACGATTTTCTCAAAAACGGGATAGAAGCCGTAGTCCACGACGATGATCTCCGCAAAATAATGCAAAGCGTGGATACGAGTCCCAATCTCGCCCCCATGAACACCGAACTCCACTGCTGGACAGAACTAAAAGAAACGACAAAGCAGAAAGGTCATGGAAACCACGGGACCGCAGCGAAAAGGAATTCACTAAGCTTAACGCTGACAAGGCAACTATACTCGCAATCCTTAAAACAGAACCTGATTACCGTCCTCCAAGGCCAATGAAGCCGGGGCGACCCCCAAGCTCCCGATATTGTGAGTATCATGAGGATACCGGCCACACGACAGACTCCTGTTTCCAACTCAGCTCACTCATCGAGAGCAAGATTCGCCGAGGACAACTCGTCCATTTCATTGATGACAACAGTCACCCTCCTTCGCGAAACCATGACCTCGACAGAGTCATTGATGTTATCACTGGGGACACTCCGCAGGAGGCACGTCTAATAACTCCAAGAAGTCGTACGCCCGTGAGGTGTTTTCTATCAACCCAGAGGCTCCCAAAAAGCCAAGACACAACCCAACACCGGTTATCTCCTTCTCAGACGACGATTATCCATCGGGAATAATCGAAGCTCATCAAGACGCCCTGGTTATCACCGCCAAAGTAGGCACGAATACTGTGAAAAAGATTTTAATTGATAACGGCAGCTCCGTCGACATCCTCTACCATCACACGTATTCGCGAATGAACCTTGGAGACCGTAAACTGGAGAATGTCAATATTCCTATGTACGGGTTCACAGGGAATGAAGTCAAGGTGGTTGGCACTATCGACTTACCTGTATTATTTGGGGTATCTCCATGTCAAACGTGACAAATGGTCAAGTTCCACGTTTTCAACGCGGCGTCGAGCTACAATGCTATTCTCGGTCGTACCACACTAACCTCCCTCAAAGCCATCACATCGATCCCCCACCTTAAAATGAAATTTCCCACAGATTTCGGTGTAGGAGAAGTTATAGGAGATCAGGTCACAACCAGACAATGCTACTTATCTGCCGTGATTCCTCGGAAATGACGCTTCATGGCGAAGCGATTCATGCGAGTCATTTCGCCCAGAGGACATTGCTAAAATGGAGAATGACCTCGCCGAGTGCCAGGATTACATAAAAAATCACTCCGGACTACCCGTCTCCACAGAGAGCCCCTTGTCCCGATCTATTGAAATCGCCAAGATTGACAGAAATCTGAAAACTCCAGCCTTAGATTATTTTGATGGGTAGTGCGACCCTATCGGGTTCCTGAATACTTTCGATGGACGAATGGCTTTCTTTGGCCATTCCGAAGTCGCCAGATGCCAGTTCTTCTCCACGTGCCTGAAGGGCACAGCGCTACGATGGTATAGTAACTTGGCACCACGCTCCATTGATTCCTGGAACACCTTAAAAAGCAAGTTTCAAAGCCGTTTCTCCAGTAACTACAAGGTGGGTAAGATAACTGCGTCTTTGATGACAATACGCCAGCGACACTCCGAGCCTTTACGAGACTTCCTAGCTCGCTTCCGAGCAGAGGTCGCCGATATTCCAAACTTAATTGAAGATCTCGCTATCAACTATCTTGATACCGGCATTGATAAGCACCAACACACACTCTTGCTGGAAGAATTGAATCCTAGTACCCTTCAGTCAGCATTTCAAATCGTGGAGCATAGAATGACATTACAAGAAGCAGTGGGGAGCATATAATCTCCCCGACGATTTTCTCAAAAACGGGATAGAAGCCGTAGTCCACGACGATGATCTCCGCAAAATAATGCAAAGCGTGGATACGAGTCCCAATCTCGCCCCCATGAACACCGAACTCCACTGTTGGACAGAACTGAAAGAAACGACAAAGCAGAAAGGTCATGGAAACCACGGGACCGCAGCGAAAAGGAATTCACTAAGCTTAACGCTGACAAGGCAACTATACTCGCAATCCTTAAAACAGAACCTGATTACCGTCCTCCAAGGCCAATGAAGCCGGGGCGACCCCCAAGCTCCCGATATTGTGAGTATCATGAGGATACCGGCCACACGACAGACTCCTGTTTCCAACTCAGCTCACTCATCGAGAGCAAGATTCGCCGAGGACAACTCGTCCATTTCATTGATGACAACAGTCACCCTCCTTCGCGAAACCATGACCTCGACAGAGTCATTGATGTTATCGCTGGGGACACTCCGCAGGAGGCACGTCTAATAACTCCAAGAAGTCGTACGCCCGTGAGGTGTTTTCTATCAACCCAGAGGCTCCCAAAAAGCCAAGACACAACCCAACACCGGTTATCTCCTTCTCAGACGACGATTATCCGTCGGGAATAATCGAAGCTCATCAAGACGCCCTGGTTATCACCGCCAAAGTAGGCACGAATACTGTGAAAAAGATTTTAATTGATAACGGCAGCTCCGTCGACATCCTCTACCATCACACGTATTCGCGAATGAACCTTGGAGACCGTAAACTGGAGAATGTCAATATTCCTATGTACGGGTTCACAGGGAATGAAGTCAAGGTGGTTGGCACTATCGACTTACCTGTATTATTTGGGGTATCTCCATGTCAAACGTGACAAATGGTCAAGTTCCACATTTTCAACGCGGCGTCGAGCTACAATGCTATTCTCGGTCGTACCACACTAACCTCCCTCAAAGCCATCACATCGATCCCCCACCTGAAAATGAAATTTCCCACAGATTTCGGTGTAGGAGAAGTTATAGGAGATCAGGTCACAGCCAGACAATGCTACTTATCTGCCGTGATTCCTCGGAAAAAATCCTGCGATGACTCTTCCATTAATCAGGTTGTGGAAATCGACCCAAACGATGTGATTGATATTCCAACGAACTTAGCTTGTGTTCCCATGGAAGATACGGACGAGATAGAGGTCGTGCTGGGAAATCCAGAGAAAAAAGTCAAAATTGGAAAAGAACTCCAGAATCCCCTGCGATAAAAGATTGTCGACCTCATCCGCGAATTCTCCGACATTTTCGCTTGGGATCCCAGCGACATGCCAGGAATCCCAGAGGTCGTAGCTCGCCATTCACTCCACCTCGACCCAAAAATCCGACCTGTAAAACAAAAGAAACGTGTTTTCTCAGAGGACAAGAAACATGCAATTAATGTCGAACTTCGTCGCCTGCTCGCTGCCGGATTCATTGAACCAGTACAATTTCCTACTTGGCTCGCCAATGCGGTACTGGTGAAAAAGAGCAACGATAAATGGCGCATGTGCGTCGACTACTCTGATCTCAACCGAGCATGCCCTAAGGACTTTTACCCGTTACCAAATATCGATCAATTAATCGACGCCACTACAGGCCATGAGCTCTTGTCATTCATGGACGCATTTTCGGGCTACAATCAGATAAAAATGGACAGTCGAGATTGGGAAAAAACCGCTTTCATCACGCATAGAGGCGTTTTGCATACAAGAACATGCCCTTCGGGCTTATCAACGCGGGAGCGATGTTCCAACAGATGATGGATTCCATATTCTCCTCGCAAATTGGGCGCAATATGCAGGTCTACGTCGATGACATGATCACCAAGTCCCGGAAAGTCTCGGATCACATCAATGATTTGTGAGAAACTTTCCAGGCAATTCGTCTCCATAACATGCGACTCAATCCGGCAAAGTGCTCGTTCGGTCTCACCACAGGCAAGTTCCTCGGTTTCCTGATCACACAGCGAGGGATTGAGGCGGATCCCTCTCAAATCAAGGCCATCATGGATATTAAAAGCCCATCCACCTTGAGAGAGGTTCAAACCTTAACAGGCTGCGTCGCTGCTTTGAGACGGTTCATTCCCCAGTCATCTAAACGTTGCGCACCCTTCTTTCAGGTAATCAAAGAGACAGCTAAAACGTCAAAGATTGATTGGAACGATAAGTGTCAAGAGGCATTAGCCGAGCTCAAAAAATTTCTAACTTCTCCTCCTATATTGACCCATGCGGTCGGCCGTGAGCCGTTGCGAATTTATCTCGCCGCTAATGACGTCAACATTGCCGCCGTTTTGATAAAAGTCAAGGAAGGAACAGAGTCACCCGTGTACTATGTCAGCCACACGCTTCGCGACGCTGAAACGCGATACCCACAAATTGAGAAGCTGGTCTTTGCTCTCGTCATTGCAAGTAGGAAACTGCGACACTACTTCCAGGGTCGCGAGATTCAGGTCATGACTAATCAACCCTTAAAACGAATATTGCATAAACCCGACATGACTGGTCACCTCGCCGCATGGACAGTCGAGCTAGGTCAGTTCTTCATCGAGTACAAGCCACGAACAGCAATGAAAGCCCAAGCGCTATCAGATTTTGTTGTCGAATGCCAGTTCTCCCAAGAGGAAAACCCATTGAAGGTGACAATCCCCCTTTCCTCGCGCCCCTGGTCTCTTTACGTCGACGAGTCATCCACCGTGGAAACCAGTGGGGCAGGGGTCATCTTGATTAGCCCCGAAGGCTTTCAGGTTCAACAAGCAATCAAATTCTCGTTCAAAGCAACCAACAATGAGTCGGAGTACGAGGCCCTGATAGCAGGCCTTAGGCTAGAAAGTGAATTGGAAGCTAAAATCGTTGACATCTTCAGTGACTCCCAGTTAGTGGTCAAACAGGTCAAGGGCGAATTCAAAACCCACAACGACAGAATGGCATCCTACTTGGAAAAAACTCAATCTTTACTGACAAACTTCATGTCTTGGACAATTACAAATGTCGACCGACTTGAAAATCAGTGGGCCGATGCGTTATCTAAACTGGCCTCATCAAACATACCGACCAACTCTCACCCCGTATATGTCGAGGAGCGGTTAACTCCGACTATTCATGAACTCCTAGTAAGTGAAGTCACGACCTCCCCGGACTGGCGCTCCACATTTTTAGACTACATAGTCGACAACAAGCTCCCGGACGACAAGAAAGAAGCTCGCTCGATCATGTTTAAAGCCCGCAATTATTGCGTCCTAGATTCTAAGCTTTACCGACGAGCATTAACAGAACCGCTACTTCGTTGTCTAGGGCCCGCCGAGTCCCAGCTCGCTATTCTAGAAACTCAAACAGGAATATGCGGAGAGCACATGGGAGGCAAGAACCTAGCCCTCAAAATCATTAGACAAGGCCTATATTGGCCCACAATGAGGAAGGACTACGAGACTTATGTAAAGAGCTGCGTCCCATGTCAACTCTACAGTACTGTCAACCACGCCCCTTCGCAGACAATGACGCTGATTCTCTGTCTTTGCCCTTTCTTCCAGTGGGGAATCGACATCGTGGGCCCTCTCCCAAAAGTTAAGGGACAACTCCAATATCTGGTCGTCGCTATCGATTACGCCACGAAATGGGTGGAAGCTAAGCCGCTAGCGTGCATTCGAGAGAAAGAAATGATTGAATTTTTTTATGGAGTTTATCGTATTTCGATTCGGAATCCCCAGGTCGGTAGTTACCAACAATGGTACCCAGTTCGTCGGCGACAAGTTCGAGAACGTGCTGCGGGACCTCGACATCAAGCACTCCAAAGCTTCGGTAGCGTACCCTCAAGCCAATGGCCAGGTGGAAGTCACTAATAGGATCATTCTGCAAGGACTCAAAAAACGACTTCAGGAGCAACCTCGCTCATGGGCGGACGAGCTCCCCAATGTCCTATGGTCTTATCGAACTACTCCAAGAACTTCCACTGGCGACACTCCATTCAGGCTGACATATGGCACATACGCTGTTATCCCTCTGGAAACAAGTCTTCAGTCACCGAGAGTTAATCTCTTCGACCCCGCGGCCTCAATAGAAGGACTGCGCCTTGACAACGACCTTCTGGAAGAGGCCAGAGAAGAGGCCCACTTGACCACAATACGTCATCAGAAGGCAACAGCCAAGTATTTTGACAAAAAGGTAAAGACCAAAAATTTTCAGGTCAACGATCTCGTCTTGAGGGAGTCCGCCTCATCTCAGCCAACTGTCACGGGGAAATTCAAGGCACCTTGGGAAGGCCCATACAAGATTTCCAGAATTCTCCGACCAGGTACTTACGAGCTCTCCCAACTCAACGGTGAGCCAATAAAAAATGCATGGAATGCAGTTCACTTGAAGAAGTTTTTCCCATGAACGAAGGAAAACATGCACATTTAATACTTTTTATTAAGTTATTTTCAATCAAGCCCAGTTAAAGGCATGTATTCCCAAACATTTAACATTTGTGCTCAAGTATGGTCACACATTATCTCTGCGAATGCGGGAGTACAAACGTTAAGTTACTAAATGAAGTCCAACAACTCCAACACAAATTACGCTATTGTCAATCAGAACCAGCCACAGAGACATTATCATTAGGTCAGGCTAAATACGCTTAAAGCAAGTCTGTCAGCATAAGCCACAGGTAAAGCTAAAGCTGAAAAGTACATAATCTCAAACACCTTATACTACTCAAAGATTAATGCTAAGCCCAAAGGATCATAATTCTAAATTACACTCCATTGAAAAATGTACCCACCAAAGTGCAAGTTTATCCAAAGAGCCAACGGTGATAAATGTTTGTGAAACTTAACAAATATCATAAGTTATTAAGTACAAAGTTACGGGGCATTCCCCGCCTTCAAGATCGGCTCAACTTCAGGGCTCGCTTCCTGTTCCTTCGCGACTAAGTCGGCACAGAAGTCGTCAAAGGTATGACCAGCCATGTCCAGCCCGGCAGCGACTACGCGGGCGTAACAACGGCCGTACCCAGCCTCAAGACCATTCGCGATCTCCTCAATTCCCTTCTCCATCTCAATCTTTAAGCTGTCAACCTCACTCGCAAGGGTCTCCTTCTCGCTATGACAACGCTCCAACTCTGACCTCATTTTGTCATTTTCCTGATGTTTTTCCTCAAACAATCTTTTCCCCCTCTCCAACTCACCTGATAATTTCTCGAGTGATTGGGCAGCTTTGCCATTCTCCATCTTCAAGTTATCTAACTCGGCGGACAACTCCCCAACACGCTTCTCAACATCTGTAGCCCGCTGTTCGGCAGCAACTCGCTGTTCTTTCATAGCGCTCATCTCCCGCAGCGATTCAGCTCTCCACTGGCCATCCACGTCGGCCCGATACTCGCGAACGATGTGCATCATGTCGGCCAGGAACTGACACATCATAAATAAGAGTGAACTTGGGATACAGAAACCATGACAACACAATAAGCAGAATAAAATAGATATGAAGCTAAATAAAAGAGTTACCCGTCCTGCGCGAGTCAAACAACGATCGGCAACATCACTTCGAGCACGGTCCGCATACGAGCTAAAATCCTGCGGTAGGTCGAACGCTCCAAAAACCTGCCAACACAGGGTAAGCCTTGACAGAATTATACAACCAAACAACATTAGAGTTCATTATCGACAAGTGAACTAAACATACTCGTAGCGGCACGTGTGATCCCGCAGTCCAGCGCTCGTAGGATTGGATCTCGAAGCAAGCTGGCTCCACGGCAGTCTCAGGTTGAAGAGCTGGAGGGCGATCACTACCTCGAAGTCCCGTGATCGTTAGCGACTTCGCACCCCCATGTCTCGACGGGTCCTGTCCACGCTGAGCAGCGATTTGCTCCGAACCATCACCCACCATATCAACGCGCGACCTTTTACGTTCACGGGACACCAACTCAACGTTCGCGTCACGGTCTAGGCCAACCTCTTCACTGACTTCCACAATTGGCACAGTCTCTGAGGCCACATCTTGAGTAGCGCCCGTTCCCAAGCCACTACCACCCGGAGCAGTCTCCGTATTACTTCGCGGCAGTTGCGAGCGGGGCCTCTTAGCAAGTAGCATTAAAGCTTTCTCCATCTCATCCTTTAAACCACCGTCCAACACCTGTCGCAAAGATCGACCTGAAATTGAAAAACAAATAGCACCAACAAGAAAAGGTTAGTAGCAATATTGGCACGCAGGATAACGAAATAATGCCAGCAAAAAGATAGCCTTGCGATCATGATTTTCTAGAAAAGACTCATCTTTCAACTGCGACCAGATGAATGGCGACCAGGATCATAAAAAGGTTCTTAAAAAAGCGGCATCATACTTACTCAAACCGTTTAAAAGGTCGACAGTAGCCCTAGGCACAGCCCGACAAGAGGGTACGAACTCAAGGTCTTTTCCGTACCAGAACAACCATTTCCCATGCCAACCATGGTTCGATGACTTAACGTCCACAAGACGAACCCCAACCCGTTTATAAAAGTACACTTGGCCATGGGTGTAGTGGATACTATAAATGGAGAAAAACAAATTAAAAGAAGGTAACCTATTAACCTCGGCACAACGAGCTATGAACCCGCTTATTTGCGCGATAGCATTAGGGGTCATCTGAGCTACCCCGCACCCAATAGCTTCAAACATACAAAGGAAAAAGGGATGAAGCGGTAGGCGCAGCCCATACTCGAAGTGGATTAGAGGTATCCCATGCATCCCGAGCTCGGGCATACTCCATATCCGGTCATCAGGATTAGGAATCTCGCACCGATAGCCCCCAACGGTCAGGTCGACCCAACTCTTATTTACTTCTACCCGTGTTGAGGGATTAGAAAAAATACTCGATATGTTGAGACTGACATTATCCCTAAACTCTAATTGACCGGCAACAAAGGCCTCCTCGACCACCCTCTCACGCTCCGCCACTGTTCCAGGACTCAACGGTGGAGAAGCGTGAGCCTCATCACCACCCCCGGAAGAACTAAAACCAGAACTAATCTCGATATCGGGAAGATCTAAGTGATCTAAGTTAATAGGGGGATCAAGAGGTTCATTTACCGATGGGTGTTTATCTAGACTTGTACTAATCGTGGTCTCCGATGCTCGAGAAGGAATAGACATGACTCCAATTTATGAAACGCGAATTACCAGAAAGTAAAAAAAAAGGAGAGAAATACACACCTGAGTAAAAGTAGTGGTAAAGTAGGAAGAATAGCCCTGCAACTGCCGCAGAAAGGAAAAAGAAAAGACTCCCTTAGTGACTTGGGAAGTCGAAACGCCGCAATTGGGAACCGGGTTCCGTACAATTAATAAAAATACAAAACAAAACAACTCAATACTTTATTTCATTTATTCGGTTTTTTTCTTTTTTTCACCGAACCCCACCCTCGACTTTCCAGAGGTAATTACCGTATTTTACTTAGTTGAATTTCTAACATATTTTATTTTTTCCTTTTTTATATTTCAGGGCCTAAGCAAATCTAAAGATATGGCTTTCAACAAAAGGGGGGGGGGGGACAAATGTTGGGTCAAAGCCCATTAGCCAATAAGGCTTAAATAGTATTTTGTATATAGGCCCACTCTGTAATAGGCCCAATTAGAAAGAAGCCCAATTGTAAACTCTCCCTATAAATAACCCCTAACCCCCACATTAGAAGGGGTTAGAAAAATAGCTAAAGGAGATAACCTCCTTCATGAATGTAACATTTTGACTCCAATAGTACTAATTTCACCTCAATTTGATTCATTGATTTCATTATCTCACATCGTTCGATATTTACATTCATCACACACATTTATAAGTTTCATATGAGTACTGCCAAAAGGTAAGGTTAGCACGTTCATATGAGTTGCAAGAATAACATTGTAATCAAATCCTAGGAATAATAGTTTAAGAATCAGGAGGGACATGTATCTAAATGATTGTTAACAATCATATGGGACGTGTGCAATCTATATACTAAACTCTTGCATAAAAATGTTGATTTGTAATAAAGACTGCTCTGCCTCAATCTATATCTAGTTCATGAAGCGAAACCTAGTGACAAGATGTTTTTAATACCTATGGCTTTCCTTAACATACATCAAAAAGTGCGTAAATGAGTACATGTGAATCAGATAATAGTAATATCTTCAAATGAAAACTTAAAACAAAATGTGAGTAGATTATCTTTCATATTATACAAGATCGATAGACGAATTATTATTGAATAGCTTGAAGGTAATTTTGCATTTGTCCAAACAGTCCTACCCGAGAATAAAGTTGATCTACACGTACTCCCTCCGTCCCATTCATTTCTATACACTTTCCATTTTGGGATGTCCCATTCATTTCTATACATTCCAAAAATAGTAATTTTTAATAATATAAAACACTATTACACCCACTACTTCCTCCACTATCTCAAATCTATTATTAAATATTGATAGGTCCCACCACTTTACTAACTTTTCATCTAATTTTACTCATTTTTTATATATTTTCTTAGTCTTCGTGCCCAATCCCAGTGTATATAGTCAGTCGCTTAATTTTGCAGATGAGTGTGTTCGTACAATCATCTGCAAAAGAGCTCTTTTTCGGATTTCTTCTCCACTTTTTGTCCTTTTATACGAGTTTATTTTGTATGTAAGAACAACTTAGATGATTGTATTTGTTTTCATTGATTATCTTTTAGGAGGTTTTTCTTCTGGTCTCCAAAGATTTTGTTTTTGGTTTTTACTTGGTTTCTTCAAAGGATTTAAGAAATCTATGCCAACGCACATCTCCCTCCTGTTTCTTTAACTATTACTAATAAGATTTGATTTTATTATGAGTACTTGATATGCCCAAGACGTGCCAACCTTTTCCTTTTGAAGCCTGCTAACTCAGCTATAACTAATTTATATGTCACAATATTTTTCTACAATACCAGCTGATTCTGCTTTCTGAAAACCTATAAGTAGTGTTTGCTTTTACACAAAGTCCATCAGCAAATAACATTAACTCCTCTTTCACCGCAAAGAATTACCAGAATCCAGTTAAAGAAACACCAACAAGGTTTTTGCAATGGAGTCCAAGAAATCTGCTTCATTTGCGCTTCTTCTGTCACTGAACCTCCTCTGCTTTAGCCTGGTCAGTGCCACTGATCCTACTCCTAACATACCTGGTTCCACAACTTCAACTTATTATTCTGCACGTAAATGCAATCCATTGAACTTAGGTGTATGTGCCAATGTGCTTAACTTGGTTGATGTCGTAGTTGGATCAACGCTGCCATGCTGCAGTCTCATCCAAGGCCTTGCTGATCTTGAGGCTGCTCTTTGTCTATGTACTGCCATTAGAGCCAACATTCTGGGAATTGACTTGAATGTTCCCATTTCACTCAGCTTAGTTCTCAATAACTGTGGCAAGGAAGTTCCAAGTGGTTTTGAGTGTTACTAAAATATTTCTATGGTGGTCCTTGATCGAACTATGCATGTTTTTTTAAATTCTAAATTCAACTAATCACTTGATTCTATAATTTGTAAAAGAATGTCCTATTTGTTTTATAATTATATTAATGTATCTCATCTAATTCCTCTAATTATCAGGTGCTTGTAAGGTATCATACGGATTATTCTTCTGTTAATACGCTTCCAAAATTCCAATCAACATTAATTACATAACGGATCATATTAAGTAGGGCTGTTCACGAACCGAGCCGAGCCGAATTTTGATGTAAACGAGCCGAGCTTTACTTTTTTCTTTGACGAGCCGAGCCGAGCCGAGCCGAGCCGAGCTTTCTTATCGCACAAAATTCGTGTTCGAGCTCGAGCTCGTTAACTAAGGAGCCGAACATGAGCTTTTATCGAACAAAAACGAGTCGAGTCGAGTCGAGTCGAGCCGAGCCGAGTCGAGCCGAGCTCATTAGAACTTACAATTTTTATAGATAAAAAAGCCCAATTTTTCTTGGCCCAACGAATTAAAACATTTTTTTTGGAAACCCAACCCAATTTCCCAATCAATTCTCAATAAACCTAAAATACACGTACTATAAATTGAAAATTTAATTAAAAATGTTAGAAAATACAACAAATAATATAAAAATATGTCGAATATATCTTAATTTTTTCGAGCTTTATCGAGCCGATCTCGAGCCGAACGAGCTCGAGTCGAGCTCGAGCCGAGCTCACTAATAGCTCGGCTGAAACTCGTTTTCTTAACGAACAATTTTTTTGTGTTCGAGTTCGAGCTCGATTTCTTAACGAACCGAGCCGAGTCGAGTCGTTAATGAGCCAAGCTCGAGCTTGTTCACGAACATGGTTGTTCGTGAACAACCCTAAAAGTTACTGGGTAAAAAAATTAAAAAACTTAAAAAGTATAAAAATATTAAATCTTTAAATAAATATCACGAAAGTAACCATGCTTTGAAATAATCGATAATACTTTTTTAGGTTTTTTTTGTGATTTTATTATCTTTTGAAAATATTTGCAAAAGTACGGGTTGTAACAAAAAATAACTAAATGTCACTTTGTTTTTTATTTTTTCTTAAAAATAATTGAAGTTTATTTTGGTTGTTATTGATTTAACCGGTACAACTTGTTAAGTAACGTATTATGCAATCAAAGATGATTTCAATTATTAAATTTAAAATCGTGGTTGATTTTGGTTGAATTCAGTTGCAAATATTGTTAAAGAGTTGCAAATTATTTTTTTGCAAATTATTTTTCAAAAAATTGGTATTTTTGTTAAAAAAATCATATATTTGAAAAAACGTTAAAAAATCGTATTTTGAAAATCTGACTTCAGGTAATTTTATTTTGTTTTTTGAAAAAATCCCCTAAATAAAAGCACCCTAGAAAATCTAATAAAATAAAAGCAATAAATACTTGCGGAATACTCCGGTTGACTTGGTCAAACATTCTTGCTAGGCAAGTAAAATTTCCAACTCTGCCTCGGATTCAACTCTTCTTATCGCCTATAAATAGGAGCCTCTTTTACCTTTCAAATCTCACAAATTCAATCAAGAAGCTCTCAATCAAGATATCAAAGATGAAGAGGGAGGGTCGTCAACACGGAATGGTACGTAGCTATTGTCCCATTCCGTCATCATTAAACCCCAATCCTCCACGGAGATTAATCAACAAGTTTGATACTCCCACAACAGCCGGACTATTCGTAAAGGTTGCTGCTAAACCTACTAATCATTCCAAGTTTAGAGGCAGGTGTGATAAACCTAAGTGCTGTGAGTGTCATGCCCAACCGGCTTGTAAATTCAAAGATAAGGCCAAGGGTTCGCAGAAGCTCAAGTCTACAACCGATGTTAGCACCGATTGTAAGTTTATGTCTTGGCAAATTGTGGACCAGACAATCAATGCGACAAAGAAAAGTTTTGAGTATTCGGCTTCTGCGATTCTTGATCGTCTAGCTAACAATTATGATGATTATTCGGATTATGATGAAGATGAATATGATCACGAAGATTGGTTCTTAGTTCAAAATAATTATGTGACAGCAACTTAGTTTGATGTGTTGAGATTGTAACCTTGCTTTAATTTTTTTTATTCGCTATTATCAATAGTACAGTTTTTGTTAATTTTATGTGCATTACTAAGTGATTCTTCGGTTTTCCAAATAAAGACGTTCAGACATTCTCGTATTCTTCATTTTTAGATTTTCTAAGAACGACATAGGGGAATTATATCCGAAACTTGATCTAGACGTCCTCTAATTAAGCACTATATACAGCTTCGTCATTGCTAGACCACTCCTGATTCTTCAAAATTTTAAATATTACGCTGTTGGAATCAACAAATAATTAACCAAATATGCATAGACAACAGAGAAGGCGGATTAATAATAAGAATTAATGCAGTTCTGCTGAAACTACTAATTAATGGAAACAGATGACAATACTTATACCATCAATATAAATCAAACGGTACAGTTCTTTTACACACGATAAAATCAAATAATATTACATAATTAATTAGGCTGAAGATTCAATGAAGCATGCATTCATCGACCAAGGACAGCCAAATAGATATCTTAGCAACACTCAAAACCGGATGGGACTATATTGCCACAGTTATTGAAAACTATGCTGAGTGCAATAGGGATATGTATGTTAATCCCCATAATGTTGGCTCTAATGACAGTACAGAGACGAAAACCGGCCTCAAGATCGACCATGCCATAGATGAGACTGCAGCATGGCATCGTTGGAGGGGATCCGATGACAAGATGAACCATGTTAAGCACATTTGTACATAATCCTAACTTCAATCCATCGCATAAACCTGTACAATTATAAGTCATAATTGTGGAGCCGGGTAGATTTGGGGTAGGGATAACTGCACTGACCAGGATAAAGAAAAGGCTGAGTGAGAGAACAAGACCAAATAAAGCAGTGTTCTTGCTCTCCATTTCGAAAAACCTTGTTGGTTTCTAAACAAAACACTCATGTGTTTAGTTTGAAGTTTCTACAATTAAAGGTGTTTTTAGAATGCAAGAAACACAAGGGTTAGATCATTGTAATAGGGATGAGCTGGGGACTATATATGTAATTCCTAGCACGTCTTGTGTAAAACACGTAGTATGCATGGATATGAATACTAGAGTCCTAATATTATGATTTTCCATCACATCTTTTGAATGTATTTTAATTTAAGAATCACAAGGGACGTGTCACGTGTGCAAATCACGTATGCTTCTTACTCCAAAATTAGTTATTATTCTGTTAATATACTTCGTCTTCGACAAGTCTTGGACTCTCGAAATTTCGTAAAAAAAGCGAGCGGATACAATGAGATTCTTGGTAATTTATAATCTTTTTTGAAGAGATGTTAATATATTTTTTTAGGTAGTGTAATAATCTAAATTACCATAACTATTGAAGAGATGGTAATATATTTATTTAACTAGTTGATAAAGCCGCGCTTTGCGTCGGCGTTATAATTTTTTTAAAAACTCTGTCTATAAAATTACAACAATCAGTCATTTCTTCCTAATAAGTCGTCCTTCTGTTAAACATATTTTCCTTGTTAAGATCGAAATCGCAAATTTTATATATCGAATGCTTGTCTCATATATTAATTTTCTTGTTTACATACTCCTTTCGAATGAACCGTTCTCTTGTTGAAAAAACACTTATATAAATTCGCACTCCTATTTTACTTTCAATAATTTTTTTTAATTATACATGTCTTACAATTCACAAAGACCTATTCTCCTTCTAATAGAACTTTTTTTTAATATGTATTTCTTATAAATTCGAATTCTTCTACTCTATAAATTCGAACTCTTCTCCTCTATACATTCTACTTATTTTTTTTTTAAACTAATTCTACTTCCGATAAAACTTTTAATTATATGTCTAACGTATAAAGTCTCTATAAAATCGAACTTTTCTCCTCTATACATTCGAACACCTATTCTACGTTCAATAGAACTTTTGATTGAAAATATCTCTTATATATTCATTCGAACTCTTCTACTCTATAAATTCGAACACATATTCTACTTTAAATAGAACTTTTAATTATACGTCTTACATATAAATTCAAATTATTCTCCTTTATAAATTCGAACACCTATTTTACTTCAAATCAAACTTTTTATTTATATGTTTTCCCTATTAATTCGAACTCTTCTTCTCAATAAATTCGAACACCTATTCTACTTCTAATAGGTTGAAGGATATTTTTTATTTATTATTATTTAAAATTCAAAAATTCTAAAAAATTAGAAAAATAGATTGAGACAATCTTAGAGGCGCCACCTCACCTCCCGCGTATCCTCCTTTATATATATACTGGTCGACTAAGCCGCGCTTCGCGGAGTTCCTATAATTGTTTTAAAAAAAAATTCTAAATATAAATTATTCAACAAAAAACTCGAGAAAAAAACATTCATAGTATCATATGAATTGGTGAACATAATATTGTACAAATTAAATATACATATATAATAAAATAAATTATTTACATTTTCTATAATGATTTTATCTCACATTTTCTTAGGCCGACACCTATTCTAATAAATAAATATATATGAAAAATTAACTCCTTATATATAATAAGCGTAAGGGAGATCTTATCCAAAACTTTGGTCGGTCACCGTACTACCAAAAGTATACGATCCGTTGGATTATAAAACTATAAATATTCAAATCGATAAGGACCGTCGGATATAATATTAAAAATTGTATTTGATTAATAATAGGATAGTATTTAAATACTAAAAGGTGTATTTTGATAATTTAAACTTATTATAAATGGGTTTTCTATATTGAATAGAAATCTTTATGTAAAAATTCGTAATTATCTTTTCTCTTTATTTTATAGATAGTTCCAGTTAGATAATAATTATTAAACCATTATTAAATTAAAGATAATTTTGTAAGCTTCGCGTGGGCTGTAAAATCGTTAAAATCTGTTGTCTAAAACTCAAGATAGAGCCCAAGAGCCCAAACTGTAAAGTTATTATCTAAATTTTAATAAATATTTTTTTATTATTGTAGCAACAATTTAATTGTTTTTTCCTAATTCTTTTAAATTTATAAATTCTTTGTTTATTTCAATAAAATATTAAAATCAATTTAAGAAAAAATTAAAATCGATCTGGTCCGTGTACAATCAGTATATGACCAAATTAATAATTATAGATCGATGAGAATTGTTAGATCTAATATTAAAAAGTGTATCTGATTAATAATAGAATTATCTTTAAATACTAAAAAGTGTATTTTGATAATTTAAAATTTTTCTATGTAAAAATTCTTAAATATCTTTTCTCTTAAATTTATGTATAGTTCCAGTTAGATAATAATTGTTAAACCAAATATCAAGATAACAATTCATATCGATTACAATGATACCTACGTTATAAGAGACTTAGGAGAACTCATGTACATGAATAAATTTAAACACTTTTTTTTTCTGAAGGAACATAATAATTCGATTAATCCAAATTATAATTATATTATTTTACATATAACAAACATAAAAGGATAATATCAAAATATTATTAAAATGTTGAGGGTTTCATATTCATAAACGATAATTTTGAATATAATACTTATATTAAAATGTGTATTTGATTAAATGTAGGATTATATTTAAATACTAAGAAGTGTGTTTTGATAATTTAAACCAATTATAAATTGGTTTTCTATATTGAATTGAATTCTTTGTGTAAAACTTCTTAACCATCTTTTCTTTTCAGTTTATTTTATGGGTAGGTCAACTGGTCAAGTTAGATAATAATTATTAAACCATCATTAAATTAAAGATAATTTTGTTAGTTTCGCATGAGTTGTAAAATCGTCAAAATTCAATTTCTAAAACTCATGATAGAACCCAAATATTAAAGTGAGTATCTAAATTTTAATATTTTTTTATTATTATTGTAGCACCAATTTATTTATTTTTCCACTAATTCTTTTAAATATAGAAATTTTATGTTTCTTTCAATAAAGTATCAAAATTAATTAAGAACAAATTCAAATCGATTAAGAATATAATAATATGAGAATAAAATTTTATATAATCATAACATAATTTTTATTCTATTTCATAATTTTTAAGTAATAATGTATTTTAAAATTTTATTTACACCGTAAATAAAACCGAAACATTAAAAGTAAAAGTAGTTAGTAAGATACTTATATCAGTATATACTTGATATCCTTATTATATTAAATCCTTATATATAATAATCATAATAGGGATCTTATTCTAAATTTTGGTCGTAGACAACCAAATTAATAAGGACCAATAGATCTTAACTAGATAAATGAAAATCGTTAGATCAAATATTATAAAAGTTTATTTTATTAATAATAGGATTATATTTAAATTTTAAAAGGTGTATTTTGATCATTTAAACCAAATATACCAAATATAAATAAGTTTTCTATATTGAATAGAATTCTCCATGTAAAATATTCGTGACTTTCTTTTCTCTTTCATAGACAATTCCACCTAGATAAAAATTGTTAAACCATCTTTTAATTAAAAATAATTTAGTTATCTTCATGTGGGGTGTAAAATCGTCAAAATCTGATTTTTAAAACATAAGATAAAGCCCAAATTAATAAAGTGAATACTTAAATTCTAATAATAATTATTATGTCATCATTATTTTAACACCAATTTAATTACTTTTTTCTAACTATTTTAAATTTAGAAATCTATGTTCAAAAATTAAAATCAATCTAAGAAAAATTCAAATCAACAAAGAATATAATAGTACGAGGATAAAATTTTATAAAATTGTGCATATTTTTAATCATATTTTATTAAGTTTTATATCATAACTAATCAAATATTATTTATTATTAAATAATAAATTATAATTAAATGGTGATTTTGTTTTATAAGAACTCATACAGACCTAATTTCATTGTTACCAGAACTATATTCATATTAAAAAAAACCTTATTTTGAAATTTTAGACTCAGCTACAGAAGCGGCCAAACTTTTTAAACCTATATACATTGTATATTATTAAATTCGAAACTTTAAAAGTTTGTTAATCAATTAGTATAGTACTTTTGTGAAAAATCGTATTTTGCAAAAAATATTATCAAATAACATATGTCTGCAAGAAAAAATGAAAAAAATCTTATTTTTCAAAAAAACCTATAAATTTTAATATGTTCTTGGTAGATTCAAAACTTAGATCATTCTACATGATAATTTTACTGTTATATCTAACGTTTTTCAATAATTTAATTTGAAAGATTCAACGATTATGGATTGAGTGATCACAGCGACCAAACTTAACTTATAAGGAAACTTTCATTATTTAGTCTTTAATATAATAACATAGATATTTACCGGATATACTATAAAAAAATGAAATTTATACGGAATTTTGATCACGGTGTACTACTTTAAAAGAAGAACTATTACAAAAAAATATATTTTTTAATTGATATTTTATTTTCTCAAAAGTTCAAAATTCCCGCATATTTAACATATTACAAAAAAGAGTATATTATATTTTAGCAATAAATATTTAAAAAAATTATAAAAATTAAGAAAAATTAATGATGTTATCATGGTAGCAATACATGATCAAGATTATATCATATAAAAACAAGTTATTATCTAAAAATGATATAAGTTCAAAGATATTATATTAGGATTGGATTTTCTAAAAAGTCAAAACATAAAAATAGTTGTAATTAAATAAGGAAACTCATTTAATACCAAAATAATAAAAATCGTTTAATGTTAAATAGATAGGTGAAAACCGTTAGATTTAACATTAAAAACTGTATTGGGTTAATAAAGGGTTTTCTAATAATCTAAACTACATATAAGTAGATTTTCTAAATCGAATAGAATTTTCAACATTAAATTTCGTCACTTTATTCTCTTTTTAGTTTTAGAATAGTTTTTAATTGAAAAAAACTATTAAACCACAACTAAATTAAAGATTATTTTGTGAATTTCATGTGGACTATAAAATTGGCAAAATCTAATTGTTATAACTCAATATAAACAAATATTAAATTGAGCGTGTAAAATATAATAAATATCAAATTTTTAACTATAATTTTTTTGGCTAAATCTTTTTTAACAATAATTTAATCATGTAAACTAATAACTTTTAAATATTAAAATATTCATAAATAAATATAATTATAAATATTAAAAAAACAATCGTGTGTTGCATGGGTAATAAAAATATATTTATAAATAAAATTTAAGTAACTGTGCATTGCACGGGCTATAAGCTAGTATATTAGTAATACGTTATAAGAAAATTTGAAGTACTAACCACCAACTCAATCCTTAAAATAGCAAAAAGTTCGGTGTATAAAAGAAATAATTAATCATCTATGTTAGAATTTGTTAACGATAATCATATTTCCGAAAAAAACACCAAAAAGAGGAAACATGTTAAACTTACACTATTCATAAACGGAGCTATCGTCCACGAATGTCTTTATCATTGATCAAGATCCGACAAATTTTTTTTTACCGTGTAAACATAAAGATAATCAAATTTAAGCAAATTCATGAAACAAATTATTGACAAATGTAACAAAAGTACAAAAATCACCGATATCTAAAAGTTTAAAAAATCGACTAAGCTGCACTTAATGACGGTCTTATAATATATTTTAATTAAATCTTAAAATATATGAGTATTATTTAACACAAAATTGAGAATAAAAAATGTATCTAATTTTGTTCTTTGCGTAAAGATGTATATTAGCATAATGTGCCACGCCTTTCCAATCTGATTGAATTTTAACCCAAAATTCGTTTGAATTGAACTTATTTTCAAATTCGAAAGACCGTGGAGCTCGATGTGGATTTGAATATGTTAAAATATATTTACCATATTTTAGTACTTGTCTTTTATATTTGTTTACATACTTAAAAGTTAAAACATGAAAATAGAATATTTAATTTTTTAATATTTAAGTTAGAAGAACTCTAGAATAATGGATTTCAAATTGCCTAACGATTCTCCTTTATAATAGAAAGATTTTCTTGAATCTTAAATTATAAATTATTTAAAATAAAAAATGTTAAATAAATATTCATAACATTATATATATTATTAAACATGATATGTACTATACAAAATAAATATGTGTAGACAATAAAATAAATTATTTACATATTTATTTCATTTTTACCAATTTATGTTACATTTTATTGGGCCGCCACCCATTGTAATAAATAATATATATAAAATATAAAAAAATATATATATATATTGATAAAAAATAATATATGTACGCAATAATGAAAATTTAAGTATTAAAATGTAAAATTTTCTACCAGCCATCCTTTATGTGAAGATATATTATAGATGTCAATATAATCGGAGCTGATGGGTAACCGACCCAAGGTAAAGAATGAAATTTATTTTTATTGAATTCAAATTGAGGAGATCTAGAAAAATAGATAAATATTTTTCAGACGATCTGAGAGCTCATCGGGGGTTTCCTTTATATATATAAAGATATTGACGTAGATTTAACAAAAAATATTTGGAAAAAAATGCGACCTAGTATATTATCTTTAAATTTCAATTTTTTGTATTATATAAGCGATCTGTAGATGAATTATTATTGAGAAGTATTCTGGTCAAGCTATTAATCTTCAAAAGTCGGGGATCTTCTTTAGCGCTAATATAATGATGGATAAACAGCTATTGTTGAAGAATGTATTGGGAGTGCAGAATGATTTAGGGGAAAGGAGATACTTGGGACTACCATCTCTTATAGGTAAATCTAGAAAGAAGGTGTTTAATTATTTGAAGGATCGTATGTGGAATAAAATACAAGGTTGGAGTGTGAAATGCTTGTCGAGAGCAGGGAAGGCTGTTTTATTACGTAATGTGGCTCAGGCTGTTCCTTCATACGCCATGTCATGTTTTTTATTACCAAAAACTCTTTGTCAAGAAATGGAGAAAATGATGAATAGTTTCTGGTGGGGTTCAGGTAAAGATGTAAAGAAGGGGATTAGGTGGTTGTCTTGGACTAATATGAGTTCGCCTAAGAACACAAGGGGGTTGGGATTCAGAGATTTGCATGGCTTTAATTTATCATTATTAGGAAAGCACTGCTGGAATTTTCTTAATAATCCTAACTCGTTAGTTGCTAGGGTGTTTAAGGCAAGGTATTATCCTAATACTACACTCTTCAATGCACCTAGAGGAGGTGGAGTTAGTTACATCTGGTCGGGGATTTGGCAGGCGAAAGAGGTGTTAAAAAGTGGCATCAAATGGGTTCTTGGCGATGGGGAGTCAATTAAAGTGTATGAGGATGCCTGGCTTCGAGGTAAGGATGATTTTATGGTTGATAACACTAATGGTTTTACAGCATCTGAGTTGAGAGCTTGCGATTTATTTGTTCCTGGTGAAAAAACGTGGGATATTCCAAGGGTTAACAGCTTATTTACAAGTTGTGATGCCAAGTTGATGTTGGCAACACCCATTCCCAGAAATCAGGTAGTAGATCGTATAGTTTGGAAGCATGCTGTGGACGGAAAGTATAGTGTGAAAGATGGGTATCGTTTTTGGCATAAACACTTCAGTGAGTGTCGACAAGCTAGTTATGATAAAGGGTGGTCTAGACTCTGGAATTTGGATGTTCCACATAAAGTTCGTATATTTCTTTGGCGTGTATGCAAGAATAATATTCCGGTTCGTAATTTGTTAAGGGGGAAAGGAGTTCAAACAACTATTCTTTGCCCGTTCTGCGTATTTGATGTGGAGCATCTTTTTCACATTTTTCATGAATGTATCTTTGCAAAAGAATGCTGGAGGAATCAAGGTATGGTTGTTGATACTTCTTATGCTGAATCATGCTCTGAATGGCTTTTACAGATGTTGGTCAAGGAGTCGAATGAGAAATTGGTTCAAGTAGCCACTATATTATGGGGCATCTGGTCTGCCAGAAACATGAAAATCTGGGAGAACAAAGTTGTAACTCCAGAGGTTGTTATGCAGTGGAGTGTGCAACAGATACAACAATGGAGAAGTGTGCAACTGAGTAGCAAGATGGTAAGGTGTAGTGGGGGGAGGTCTAACCAGACCATGGATGCCAAGTGGAAGCCCCCGCCGTTGGGCAAGCTTAAACTTAATGTCGACGCGTCATTTTTCGTAGGTGCTGAGAATTTTACAGGAGGAATGGTTCTTCGAAATCATCTGGGGGAGTTTGTCAAGGCTAGGAATTTCAGAAAAGAAGGAAAAGGTTGCAACTTTTGAAGCAGAAGCTAAAGGAGTCCTGAAAGCGCTAAAGTGGGTTCATGAGTTGGGTGTCACTGATGTGGAGGTGGAATGTGATGTTTTGCTAGTAATTCAGGCCATTCACAAAGGTGCTGATAATCTCCTGGAAGTAGGGTCTATTCTTCAAGAATGTCATGATGTTCTTAGGAATCGACTAGATATCTCTCTATGTTTTGTTAAAAAGCAAGCTAATAAGGTTGCCCATATGTTAGCTAGGGTACCTTGTGAGGTCAATTGCTTTAACGATTTTATGTCTCCTCCATATTTGGTGTTGGAGACTCTGATGTTTGATGCTTTGTTGGTTTAATACAAGTCTACATTTCAAAAAAAAAAAACTGAAAGGCATATGTCTAGGCCTATTTGTAAACACCAAGGATACTACTCAACTTAAATTAAGATGTAATAAGTAAATAATAAAAATCAAATGTCACAGTAATCTCAGATGATTATATCTGTCAAAGAATGAAGATTAAAGTCATCTACAGACTTGAAGTTATTCTACATTGAAAGAAGTTCAATTTATTGTTCAAGCCTCAGTGAAGTATTCAAGGAAGTGGAACTATTTAAAAGTGACAGAGATTTCAGAAGTGTGACGGAGAAAAAGTACAGGTTACAGTCCTTTGTTTAAATAGAAGGAGTAAAGAATCACAACTTAAAGTTATAGATGAAGAACAACCATTAAAGTTAGTCACTCATGAACCAGACAGTACATGGAGTGTCAACGTCAGCCAGTGGAAGTTCGTCATCAATTTTAGTGGTTCTAAGAATTAGTTTAATTCTCTTTTAATATTATTCTATAAGATAATTAATTTAATCTATGAATTAATTCTTTCAGAATTAACTCATATATTAAATTAATCAATCTAGATCTTAAGTAATTTAATATATAAATTAATTCTCCAGAATTAATTTATTTATGAATTTATTTATTTGAGTCAGTTATTTAATTTATTTAATCAGTGAATTAATTCATTTGTTAAATCAATTAAATGTAGAATTTATTAAATGTGTTTTATCCTAATTCTATTTATACTAGTAGTACTATCAGATTTGTATTAGTAGTACTATCTCTGTTAGTACTACCGATAGTACTACCAGTTCAAACTGATAGTCCTACCGATAGTACTACCAGGTATAAATGGTTAGTACTATTAGTATAAATCAATTTAAATGGAAATTGTTTTGGCGCGTGGAAATGCTTCTGTTGACTTGTGTTATATACTAATGCATGATCAAAAAGAAACAACAACATAACAATTGAAAAGAGACAGAAAGAAAGAACATAGCTTCTCATTTACTCTCTTCTGCCATTTCAAGCGAACCAACTGCAAAGCTCCATTTAATTCTTGTAATAAATTCTAGCCAACAAAGTTACATTCAATCAACTAGAATTCAATTACTTGTACTGCTTTGACAATCTAGCGGATCATAATCCCTAGAATTACTATCAAACTACTTTTTAGTATTCGATCCTTTTATTACAAATATAGATAAATTCATGTCGAATTTATTCTAGATTTGTTTTAACAAGAAACTTGTAATCTGTACACTGATTTGTAACACCCTTCAAGTTCAATAGAGTTTTATTTAACTTGAATCTTGTTTCATTTTAGTTCGCATTAAATTTGGTATTGTAATTGTTAAATTCAACAATACAAATTCGATTAAACGGTACTGTTTGTATTCAACATCCTTCTACAAACATATCAGGACCTAACAAAAACTTGATGGTAATTTTGTTTCCAAAAAACTTGATGGTAATTAGTTTTGCATGGCATGCGCAAATATAAAGTCGGGGGAAAGTTTAATTTAGAGATCAGGGTGTATCCGAAACTAACGGAGATGTGCAGAGAACTCTTATGTGGAAAATTTCTTCATCAATATACATAAATTTTAGATTTATAAAAATATTTATTAGAACAAAAATAATAATTAGAAAAAATTAGAAGATAACCCGTGCGAAGCACGGGCTGAGTAATTTTTTTGGAAATTTATTTTATTTATGGTATTTTTTAATTAATATTATCAATTATGTTATTTTAAATTTTGACTTAATATTGTTTACAATTCCATTATATGAAATTAGTTATTGAATTTTAAAATTATTTTACTCATGAAAATATTATTATTATTCAATTAATTATAAAAACTTTATATATTATCTCTTTACAATATAACGGAATCTCAATGAACTATGGAGCAGTATCAACTCAAATGTTAATGGTAGATTATTTATATTTCAATATCGAAAGCAAAATAATTTTAAAATCTAAAACACCAACTTGTGATTAGATCCAAAAGATTCTCATTCAAATTAATTTCTTTATTTTCAGCAACAACTTTCTATTATATAGAAAACGTAAGAGATTAAAAGTTGTAATTTTTGAATAATTATATATATATAATTTAGTAAAAGAAACTACGTCATCAATACCTGTGCATATATCTTTTTCGGCTCATTACGTTTATTCCACTGCTCATTAATTCAGAATTTCTTGTTTGATGACATCTTTTTATTCAAGCAGATCTTTTAACTTCCAATTTTGAAAGCGTAGCTAAAATGGATAATTATAAGGGCAATAACATTTTTTATTATATAGAAAACATAATTAAAATTAAATTAATTTTAAAACTGAAACACCAACTTGTATATAGATCCAAAAGATTCTTATTCAATTGAATTTTTTTATTTTCATAAACAACTTTCTCTTATATAGAAATGTAAGAGGTCATTAGTTGAATTGAAAAATTATATAAAATTAAACTAAAAAAACTTCGTCACCAATACATATGTCATATATTTTTTATGATGTTTCTCATTATATTTATTCTACTACTCAATAGTTTAAAAATCTCTTGTTTGACGATATCTTTCTCTTCCGGCAGATCTTTACAATTCCAATTTTGAAGGCTTAACTGTAAGGAATAATTATAAGGGGACTAAGAAATCGGTCAAATACAATGTAAACTTATGTATATATAATTAATATTTGTATATACAACATGGACTAAAATTTAGAAGATTGACATCTAGTTGAGTTTCTTTATTTCTGGAAACAACTTTTTATTTATACATAAAACACAAGAGATCATTATCTAAATCGAATAATTCTAAAAATTAAGAAAAAAGAAACTTTTGATAGTAATACCTTGGACATAATTTTTTTGTGAATTTAATCATTACGTTCATCTCACTGCATGCTGAATAGTTTCAGGGACTATATCTTTTTTTTGTATGCATACCTTTTGTCTTCCAATTGTAAAGGCATAGCTAGAAGGAAAAATATAGGGGACTAAGAAATTAGCTCAATATCGTACAAAGTATGAATGATTTAAATATTGTAAGCCTATTCATGAATTAACTAACCGTACATGATATATATAGTTAAATTCATTTGTGACTATTTAAATATAATAAGGCTATTCATGAATAAAGAATAAATATTACAGGACAAATATAATTGAATTCAATTTATTCACTTGTGATTGGTGATGTAAATATTCTAACCTTTTCTATGAAATTGATTCGCATGCAGATGGTAACAACTTGGCATGCTGAAAAGTGAATTTAAAAACGACATAAAGTTCTATTACGTGAAATAGGAGTTTAGGATATAATAATTCTACTAGCTTATATCACGTGCGATGCACGGTCTTCTTTAATATTTTCTTATTTTTTATTTATATTTTAGTTATTATATATTATATATATATTGTATTTATAAATCTAACAATATAATATTTAAATTTAATATATTATTGACGTAATCTATAGTAGTATTTTAGATATTAAAATACAAAATATTTTAAAATAGCATATCTAATAATTTGTATTTTTTTACTCTTAAAAATCTAAAAAGGAACTGAAGTGCAAATATCAAAATATGTGCTCGTCCAATATACCGAGTTTATTTGAAATATACTATTACTTTTATTTTCATTAATTATCTCGTTTAAATTGAATGTAAAAAAAAATATAATAAACATGAATTTCATAAGTTTAATATAATAATATTACCAATATATCTATCTTTTGCACGTGTTATTTTTAATTTCAATATGAGTTGTTTCAGTTAAAAAATATAAAACAGGTAATATCCTTAAAAAGATAATTAGTTACTTATTAACAATTATATAAAAATATATTACTTTATATATATATATGTCTGCATTACTTTTAGAAAATTAGTTGTTTAAGTTAGAAAATATAAAAGATGTAATGTGTTTTAGCTGAAAAAATAACTGGTTATTTATTAATATTTATATAAAACAATATTACCATTGTATATTTATTTTTCATGTATTATATTTAGAAGATATGTTGTTTTAGTTAGAAAATATAAAACACATAATGTGTTTTAGTTGTCGGTAATAAATATATAATAATATTACCATTTTATAAATATGTTGCCCGTTTTATTTTTAGAAAATGATTTATTTTAATTAAATAGATATATGAAATAAGTAATATGTTTTAGCTGAAAAAGGTAATTGGTTATTAATAAATTGGTTTCCATATATGTGTCATATTTAGAAGATGAGTTGTTTTAGTTAAAAAAATATATAAATAATGTGTTTTAGCTAAAAAGGGTAATCAGTTATAAATATATAATAATATTACCATATTATATATATGTTGCCCGTTTTATTTTTAGAAGATTAGTTGATTTAGTTTAAAAATATATATAAAATAGGTAATGTATTGAAAAAGGTAATTGGTTATTAATAAATTGGTTACAGATAGGCCCGTGAATCGGCCCAAATACCGACAGACCGACCGACGACCGACCAAAATTTTTAATGTTTCGTCTTTAATTATAAACTAGCTTAAAACCCGTGTGATGCACGAATTGTTATTAATAATTATTATTTTTATTATTTATGTTTTAATATTTTATTAATTTGCATTTGCTAAAAAAATAAGTAGGCGTGTTAAACTTTTTTAAATAATTAAAAGTATTAAAATAAATTAATAACTGTTTATCCATGATATTTTTGGAAAAGTAGGGGTCTTAGTAAGGAAAAATAGAAAAAGTAACATGTTTTATGTAAGTGCCCGTAATTAAAAGTATTTAAATAGGTTTCAAAATAAATAAATAGGGATTTGCCCGGGATATTTTTGGAAAATGAGGGTTTTTTAGTAAGGAAAAATAGAAAAAGTAACATGTTTTAGTTGAAAATGATAATTGTCGGTGATTGTTAGGTCCAATTTAGTTTGTAGAAGGGGGGTTGAATACAAACTATGTCGTTTAATCGAATTTGCTCTTTTCTAAAAATATTAAATCAAGAACAAATTGATGCGGAATAAACGAATACCAATATCTCAAGTTAAATATAAAATTATATTAAACTTGGAGTGGTGTGTCTAAATACACGGGTACAGATTACAAGGTTTGATGACCAAACTAATTATTACAAATTCTATAGAAAATTCGACATGAACTTTTCTATATTTGTAATAAAAAGATCGAATGCTAAAAGCAATTCGAGAGATAAAAACTAGGAGTAAAAACTCGCTAGATAGTTCCAAGATTGCAAGTAAACTATTTCTATCGGTTTAGATTTAATGATACAGCTCAGAAATAATTTACAGGAATTTAATTTGAAGTACTGAACTATTTTCTCTTGATCTCTCTTTTTCTTCTCGCCGTCTGTGTTGAAGAAGAAGTGTGAAGTACTGTGGTTGTCCAGCCGCCTTGGTTCTTTTATATTTCTTTATGCTTGCGAAGACAACCAGCAAGACAATCGAAATTGTCTTGTTGAATTAAAAACTCGGGCCACGACTGAAATTAATTGTTTTGTAAACAATTAATTTGAACAACCAGCTGAGAACCAGTCGCAGTCGAGGAAGGTGGAGTGCAGTCGCGGGCTGTTCCTGTTTTTCCTTCTGGCGCGTGTGACGCACGCGCGGGCAGGAGAGTGAGAATTTGAGCCGACAGCTTTCACGTGATTCAAACAGATTGTTTTAACAATGCTGAATGTTTTGTGTTCACACACAAAACTGCAGTTTGATCACTCCACTTTGCCAAAGATAACACTTCTGTTGGGCTTGAGCCCAATCCAATTTTCAACCAGCCCAATCCAATTTCTTTTGGATTCAGCCCACCAAATTCAAAAACCATTCTCTTTAGTTTTAATTTAATTAATTACTTAATCAATTAATCATTTAAACAACTAATGATTAATTCATTAATTACTTAATTAAATCAACTTAGATTAATACATTAATTCAACGTTAATTAACATGATAATTAATTTAATAAATAAATTAATTCAGAATGAATTAATTTATTAATTAAATAAATTACATAATATGTTAATTAAATAAGAATTAATATAAATCTATTGAAAGCGCAAATTCTTTCCTCGAACCACTGTATGTAATAAAGAAGTACCACTGACTTGACTGTTGACGTTCGATGCACGGTCTGGTTCATGAACGACTAACTCCAATGGTTGTTCTTCATATTTGACTTTAAAACTGTGGTTCATATCTTCCTTTTCTTCACCCTTTTTCAAACCTTTCTAATCTGTATTCTGTCACTGTAGGAATCTCTTGTCACTATAAATAGAATCCACTGTCTTGACTACTCCATTGACGCTTGATCAAACAATGAACTTCTTCAATGTAGTATACCTCAAAACGGTAGATTGACTTTATCTTCTTTCTTTTGACAGTTGAACATTTGAGATCCCTGTGACAGTATGTATATACTATTTACTATTACATTCTTGTTTAAGTTGAGTTGAATCCTCGATGTTTACAAATAGGGTAAACATATGACTTTCAATCTCCCCCTATTTGTTTGTTAAACATTAACATACAAATTCCTAGAGGATAACTCAACTAAAAACAAGAAGAAGATAAAGCATTAAAGACCTATAGTAAATAATACATATAAAAACAATTTCTGGTTTAGATATAACATTTCCAGAATCTCAGTAGATGAAATGATAGATGATCGTTCCTCTGACACTGAACTGATCTTCATTAAGTAACTCATCTTCATTTCTGGACATATCTGCATGATAACACTTTACATTTAACATTTGAACATTATCAGCAGATACTTGGAAATTCTCCAGTGGTAAAGAATATGACTTTGTCAACCACATACTGAAGAATTCTTCTTTGTCGCTTCATACTTCTCTTCCTTCCTTATATCTCCCTACCTAAGGTGATATGTCTCCTCCTTATAACGGTGAATACTCTTCATCTCCCCCTTAGATAGAAAATCTCCCCCTCACTAAGGTAAGCTTAGAGTATATCTTCTTCAAATATATCTTCTTCAAAATATCTCTCCCCCTTAGTTGAGTAATCCTCCAAGCATTCAATTATAGCAAACATCCAATTAAATTAGATGATACCAAATATTCAATTATAACTCACATCTTACCTTTAGTACAACAGATTCTTCATACATGTAACATTGTCTGCTGCAATAAAGAAAAGAAGCTTTGCTTGTGTTGAAGGATTTTCATGAAGACTTCCAGAATAGAAGTATGTAGACTGATCAACTTTGCCCTGTAGATATACAAAATGGCTTTACTATTGATCATCTTGACAACCAAATCTCCCGACAATTTCCTTATATCTCCCAACTCTTGTAAGTGAACCTTGTTTGGGGAATAGGGAATGGGATTTGGTGTTTATGTTTCTTCCTCACTGTGAGTGTGTGATTCTGTTTCGTGTACCTCACAAGTGTTTAACTCGTCTCTCCACTCAAATCACTTAAAATGAGTGATCTCTTCTCTCATTGCTAAAAGTGTTTACACTCATGCTCACTAGTGTATCATTCTTATCTCTCATAGCTCCAACATCCATGTGTACCTGCAAGGAAAATCACCCTAGCCCCTTCAAGAGAGGTCAGTGGTGGTGCAATGGGAGTTCGCAAATCCCAATCCTCGTTGGACTCGTCAGACGAATCTGAGTCATAATCTACAAGTTGATAAAAAAAATTTCCCTTTTTGTGGGTTTCAGAATTGAATTCTGAGAAAGTAAACAATGAAATCAAAACTTAGAATTAAGATCATGTTTCCTTCTTATGTCTGCGACGACATGTCGGACCCACACCTATGTCGGACCCGATACCCGCAGGATCCAGAGATGTTCCCTCTGGGGAGTTAGACAATGATCCTGAAAGATTTTGCATTAAGGATCAAAGCCTTCTCTCGAGGTCTGTGAAGACTCTTGGTTCTTTGAGGAACCTTCAACTTATAATCCTAACCGTAATATGGTCGGAGTATTAGTTGTTTCCGTCAATTCGTCCTTAGTGTGTGCAATCTCACTTTGTGCATAGGAAGTATTTTAGTCTTGTGTATTAGGTAGTGACTTACCAACAGATGCCCTGGCTGACAGGCGAATTTCACTAAACTCATCCTTTTGAGAGAATGAATCTAGAGACTGTTTCAGTGCCATTTTCAGCTCTGCATACTTTTGGGAGAATGCAGGCGAGCTTACAGATACCTCAAGTTGTATACATCTATTCTCCTTGAGAGGTAGAGCTGTGGGTTTACTATCCCTCACATCCTTATTTGCTGCATCAAGTGCAGTTACTCCCTTAACCAGCTTCAGTATATAAAAGGTTACTTCCACTTCAGGGGTAAGTTAGGATGTGTTTAGATTTGGATTTATAGTCCGGGATAGAAGTTGTTGGGTTTACAACCTCATGACTTTCAATTGTGAGAAAACTTCCACTAGGAGCTGAACCTGCATCACATAGCAGTAGAGCAATATAGAGATAAAATGCATTTACATCATACCAGAACATTGAGTGAAAGCATATGCATTGTATCATGTGAGAGAAATGATGTACAGTTGTGACTTCAAGAAATTTTACAATATAAGCAATCACAACTGTAGAAAGAATTGAGTTTAGGAAATATCACATAAATTAATAAATTACATAGGTTGACTTATAAACAGACATAAGACAAAAATAAAAGGACAAACACTACAAAACATATTAAACTAAAATAACATTTGAAAATTACAATACCTGTACAAAAACATATTAAATATATATTCAAGAATATTTATAATAAGTTAGTAAATCCATATATTTTCTAACAAAATAACTTTCTAATAGAAAATTATTTAGATAGAAAATATGATTTAATAAAATATCATAAACACTGGAATTACTTTAAAATAATGAAATTTTTAACAAAAATAGTTTCCTCAAAAATTCTAACTTGAGAATTAGAGAAAAATATTTTTAGAGAAAATTTATTATTCTAAAATACAGAAACATGGAGTATAACAAGAGAATGACTATGACAATCCTTTTAGAAAGATAAAAAGTAAGAATTTGGAAAGAATGTCATACCATTTACTTGGTGCTTAGACCTGGGCACCAGCTTCCATGCTTCTTGTTGTTCAGGATCAGCAAGTGCTTCCTCAGATGCCTTAGATTCTATACCTTGATTCTGAGAAGCCCTTCTAGTTCTTACTCCAACATCTGGATCACCAATGATCAGCACTATTCTAAACAGACTGTCTGAGAAGGTTAGATCTTGATGAATCGCCTTGTTCTTCATTGTGATGTTGTGTTTGACTAGTGGATCCTTTGTTTACTCCTTCCGAGTCATTGCCAGAAAAAGGCAACTCCTCGATAATAACAATTGTTAACTCCTAACAACTGTTTGTTGGTAGACAACCTTGGTTCTATAGATAAGACTTTATTACCAAAGTTGTCTTGTCTTATGCAATCTTAGAAATGATATTCTAAGTCCAATACACCTTGATTCATAGTAAACAACATTATTATCAAGGTGATCAGAAGTTGCAAATAAGCATAAAAATTATTCCAAGTAAATGAACTATGGTCTCTTTAGATATTACAATATCCATAGTTCTACTCAGAGAATTTTCACACTATGTATAGTAGTATGAGTGAATTTCAAAAAATACAACATAAATTACTTAGAGGAGTTCTAAGTAATTTCACTCATACCAATACATCTCACAATTAGTTAGTAAATAGAATTTTAACTAAATATCATTAACTGATATAGGTCAAAACTTCAATACAACCAATTGTTAGAACCATGATATTAATTATAGTGAATTTTTGAAAATGGAGCATTGATAAATTCACTAGAATTAACATCTCACAACCAATTGAAGACCAAGACAGATAGGTCCAAATTAGTTATGATGTATATTTATTTTAATAAATATGAGGTACAGAGCAAATACTTATATTGAATTGCTTCAAGTTCCATAACCCATATAAATCAAAATAAATAACAACTAAATAAATAAATACTAAATCTCTATGAGTTAGATTTTAGCATTTAAGTATTTAAATTATCCTTAAATAATCACCAATGAAATATATTCATTTATACACATGGCAATCATTCAATAGATAATTAGAGGTCTGGATGTAAATGAATTCACAAGTCCTTACAATACGGACAATTGAGTACTTATGAAATCATTTAAATATTACTTACAAGTCCTTTCAATACTGACAATTGAATACTTGTAAATAAACTTCAAAAGTCCTTGAGATATGGACAAAGTGGTACTTGCAATCATGAGCTCACAAGTCCTTTCAATACGGACAATTGACAACTTGTGAACTATGTAAGAAACACATTCTTAGCATGCAAGACAAGCTCTCGAAAGAATAAATACCTTATGCAAGATGCTTGGCCTTCAGTGTTCCACAGAGTTGTTGGAGATGAATTTGATTCCTTGTGTTCTCCTGCTTTCGTACAACTCATTTGATCTGTCTCTATGCAGCAAAACATGTCAGAACTGATGTCTCTAGGGTACCATCTCCGCAGATTTGGGTCCAACTTAAGACATCTGAAAATCAAGTGTAATAACTACAAGAATAGATTCTCTAGAATCCACTTGGGGCCTTGCACATTTGCATATTGAGAATATAATATGTGTGTAAGTGATCTATTAGCAATTGAATAAGATAATGAGTTTTTATTGATTCCCCTAAAGCTTGTAAAGTCCAAATAAAAGGTAGGTACCAAGCAAGCTCTAGTGGCTGATATTGACAGGGAGTCTTGGCAGGTCTAGAATCTTATCAAAAACAAAAGATTGTAGACTTACTTTAATTGCCATAATTCTTTTGCCTTACAAGAAGTAATTCAAAAGAATTGCAACTTTACCAACATCAAAACAGCAAAAATCTTATACCAATTTATAGTTAGTAGACCAACATATAATATAATCAAGATATCATTGCACATATATATCATTGTATTTGTGCCTAATGATGTAGAGAGTTCTATAAATATGACACCAATTGCTAAATGATATCAATTGTTAAAGATTGATACCAAATGTTAAATTATAGTTAGGGTGTCATACCATGTCTTCCATGATTGCTTGAGTGATGATACCAGTTCATACTAACCTGTAGAGATCTTCATTATCTCACAACCAGGAGTGCACTTGTTCACATTCTTCTAGCATCCAGATTCAGTAGGTCCAGATGTCCATCAAAATCTTGAATGTGTAGCAGGTGCCTGATATCCTCAAGTCTTGTCACTGGTGCATCTTGTCAGATATACTGTCTTATCAGCTAGTGACCTTGCATCCAGTTTGGCTTTGTCCCTCATAACAATGCCTTGACATCCAGTTAGACTTCTGGTTATCCTTGTACCAATTACAGCCTTGTTGTTTGGTCTGGATACCAGCTTCCCTTCAATCTGCCTTTTGTACTGATTGAGATCATCTTGCATTGCAATCACTCAATCTGGATCTTTCAGAACTTTTGTAACTTTCTTAGTTTCTTCTAAAAGAAAACTAAAGAAATAATCATTGATACTTGAAGCTCTGCTAGTCTTTCACTTCCACCATTAGGAACACTAAGAACTAGGACAAAGAATTAATTGAGTCAACATTCTTTGTCTTGGCAGACATGTTCTCATAGTGTCCTATGATTTTCAATGTGGCGTTGAGTTGACTAGATGATCCTTCTTTTGCTTCCCCTAAGCTGTTACTGGGAGCATGAAGTTGTTGAACATCACTAAGACTTTCAATCACCTTCTGTTGATTAATAACAATCACCCTGAAGGCTGTAGACTCCATTTAGTAACCAAGGAAATTTTTCTTTTGAGCATTAGCTGATTGCTAGGATGCTCACTTTCATTTATCATTGCAAAACAATTTCCTTCATACTTGTGGGGTCTTCCTATATTTCTCACTGATCAGGGTTCGATCATGCTAGTAGCAAACTATTGACTCCTTCATCATTAATACTCTTGAAGGTGCAGAAATCATCCAGAACACTAATCGATAGGTCCTGTAATCTGTCTCCAAGTTGTCATAGTCAGTCTGCTTCCTGCAAATCTTCTAGATGTGATCAATCACCATAAGTGGTGTCTTGTCTTCAGATTGTCTGAACAACAACTTGTTTGTTGAGAGAAGCCATCAGTCATCACCACTAAAGTATATTTTTATTTGATGTTGAACTTCTGTGTGATGCTTCTTTGACTTCCCTTTATGACATGCCTCATAATTTCATTTTGCTTTAATTCCAGATGAGGCAGTCTCCTTTACTGATTCGATTTCCAGGAAAGAATCTCTTGATTTGACATTCAGGTGAGAGAGCTCCTTATGTCATAGCTGAACTCTTGTCTGATGAAGCTTTAGATTAGACCTTGTTGACTTCACCTTAGCCCGAGATTCCATGTCAACTACAAATAAGTTCTCTTTCCTTACTTCTCGAATAGTAGGCTCTTCATCTTCTAAAGATGCTTTATTACTGACAACATTCCTAGCTATTGAATAGCCATGACCCTGGGTCATACCCTTGCTGTTGTCTCCAAGGGATAACCACTTGGTCTGTCTTCACAATCACATTTGATAGTAGAGTTCTTTCTTCGATGATATGCTTTGAATAAATCATTGACAATGCATAATCGATTAACTTGTTAAACCCTACATTCACAAATGGATAAAAAATTCTTGGTACCCAAATTTACTTGGGTCCAGATGGATTAGAGATATCTCTGTTTATAGAGTAATCTACAGACATGGCATACATACAGCATTTAAACCATCGCACATTTAAAACATGCAAACTATGACATGTATGCATTAGTGGTAACAACAAACATAGCATTCATATAGCAATTAAACCATCACACATTTAAAACGTGCAAACTATGACATGTAATGCTATTTAGAAAATCCATTTAACCTATATGCAAGAATTTTCTAAAACCAGTTGGAATAGAAAAATTAATAAGTAATCACTAATTCTATCCAGTCCAAGTATGTTGTTATAAACCAGCTAATAGTCTGTAATTCCTAAGTAAATAATCCATCTTCTAAACTTTTTAAACCTTAACAAACAATTCAGAATGAATAAGCAAATCTGTTTTACTGGGGATCCTGAAACTAGCTTAAGCAGAAGTCTTAGATGCTTAACATATAACAATTAAGAATTAAAAGATATTGTCTAAGAAACAGCTCTAACTCACTGCTGCAATAAATTAAATTCAACAAATATTCATACACATATTAAGATCTTCTAACCAAAGATATAACAATTAAAAACTAAGATCTTAACATGCTTTGAATTTCTGAGAATTACATATTACAATAGTTCGAAGAATTGATACCTGAGACATGTGAGGTGAATTATCTTCAGAGATTGCTATGAAAGCAAGATATTCATTAAGTTCTTCTCATCATCATCTGATCCATCTCAACTCTTTCTTTTAGCAATATAAGTTCTGCACTGATGCTTCTGTTTCATCTCAATTAATGAATCCCTATTCATCCTTGTCTGTCAGTCATCTGTACTGTGTTGCACACCTTGATAGTTATTTATTACATATAGCTTTCCATAGCTATAACTATCAAGTCTTGTTTCTTTCCACCATCTCAGTCTTGTAACCACCTCTTGAGATGAACTTTATCCTGAAGAGTTTCCGTTTCGGAGTAGATAGGCCTGTTCCCTGGATGTAACATTATACTCCTTCTGAATTAGTAACTCTCCCTGTCTGTTCTGAGGTTCCATCAATAATTCCTGACTGAGATGTTTGCAGTCTAGTCCATTCTCAAACCTCCTTGATTCCATTCTTCTAAAATCTCTATTGATTCCATGATTAGATATTGCTTTTGTACAAACCACTAAGTGTTTGTATATCATTGAATCACTAGAGTTGACTAAAATCTTCAAGAAAAATTCCATCCACTAAAACCTCTTTCATTCCTGCTTCTGAAAAACCAATAAGTCACATGGGATATGACTTACAAAAACTTAACAAAGTTATCTTCAGCAGGTAGAAATTAATTCCATTGAAATAATGCATTTTCTTCAAAAGATTCAAAATCATCTTTGACGTCCGGAGGAATCTTCAACTAACAATCTTCTAAGAACCATTGGCTTAGAATAAATTCAAAATATTTAAAATTCAAAAACTTCAAGGACTTGAAAATTTTTGAGAAATAAAAAATTTGAATGTAAGTTCAAATTAATTAAAATTTGAAATTAGAGTCAAATTAATTAAGAATAAAAAAATATCAAGAAATGACAATTTTGAGAGTTAAAGAATCCGAAAATAAATTCAAGTTGATTAAAATTCGAAAGTATCAAAAATTAAAAATTTTGAAAATTAAACAATTTGAAAATTAACTCAAGTTGTTTAAAAATCAAAATTTCCAAGAATTAATCATTTCAAGAATTAAAAAATTCGAATATAAGTTAAGATTATTTAATAATCGAAAATATCAAAAAATGACAATTTTTGAGGGTTAAACAATTCAAGAATAAATTCAAGTTAATTAAAAATTGAAAATAAACTCATATTGTTTAAAAATCAAAAATATCATAAGTTGAAAATTTTTGAAGGTTAAAGAATTCGAAAATAGAGGAGTTGACTTTTTGGTCTAATACCGGATATAATTTGTGTATGGGTCAACAAACTCGAAAACCAATTGGAGGACCACAAAAATAAGGATCTTGATTTGTGCGTCAATCAAAAGGCTCTGATACCAATTGTTAGGTCCAATTTAGTTTGTAGAAGGGGGGTTGAATACAAACTATGTCGTTTAATCGAATTTGCTCTTTTCTAAAAATATTAAATCAAGAACAAATTGATGCGGAATAAACGAATACCAATATCTCAAGTTAAATATAAAATTATATTAAACTTGGAGTGGTGTGTCTAAATACACGGGTACAGATTACAAGGTTTGATGACCAAACTAATTATTACAAATTCTATAGAAAATTCGACATGAACTTTTCTATATTTGTAATAAAAAGATCGAATGCTAAAAGCAATTCGAGAGATAAAAACTAGGAGTAAAAACTCGCTAGATAGTTCCAAGATTGCAAGTAAACTATTTCTATCGGTTTAGATTTAATGATACAGCTCAGAAATAATTTACAGGAATTTAATTTGAAGTACTGAACTATTTTCTCTTGATCTCTCTTTTTCTTCTCGCCGTCTGTGTTGAAGAAGAAGTGTGAAGTACTGTGGTTGTCCAGCCGCCTTGGTTCTTTTATATTTCTTTATGCTTGCGAAGACAACCAGCAAGACAATCGAAATTGTCTTGTTGAATTAAAAACTCGGGCCACGACTGAAATTAATTGTTTTGTAAACAATTAATTTGAACAACCAGCTGAGAACCAGTCGCAGTCGAGGAAGGTGGAGTGCAGTCGCGGGCTGTTCCTGTTTTTCCTTCTGGCGCGTGTGACGCACGCGCGGGCAGGAGAGTGAGAATTTGAGCCGACAGCTTTCACGTGATTCAAACAGATTGTTTTAACAATGCTGAATGTTTTGTGTTCACACACAAAACTGCAGTTTGATCACTCCACTTTGCCAAAGATAACACTTCTGTTGGGCTTGAGCCCAATCCAATTTTCAACCAGCCCAATCCAATTTCTTTTGGATTCAGCCCACCAAATTCAAAAACCATTCTCTTTAGTTTTAATTTAATTAATTACTTAATCAATTAATCATTTAAACAACTAATGATTAATTCATTAATTACTTAATTAAATCAACTTAGATTAATACATTAATTCAACGTTAATTAACATGATAATTAATTTAATAAATAAATTAATTCAGAATGAATTAATTTATTAATTAAATAAATTACATAATATGTTAATTAAATAAGAATTAATATAAATCTATTGAAAGCGCAAATTCTTTCCTCGAACCACTGTATGTAATAAAGAAGTACCACTGACTTGACTGTTGACGTTCGATGCACGGTCTGGTTCATGAACGACTAACTCCAATGGTTGTTCTTCATATTTGACTTTAAAACTGTGGTTCATATCTTCCTTTTCTTCACCCTTTTTCAAACCTTTCTAATCTGTATTCTGTCACTGTAGGAATCTCTTGTCACTATAAATAGAATCCACTGTCTTGACTACTCCATTGACGCTTGATCAAACAATGAACTTCTTCAATGTAGTATACCTCAAAACGGTAGATTGACTTTATCTTCTTTCTTTTGACAGTTGAACATTTGAGATCCCTGTGACAGTATGTATATACTATTTACTATTACATTCTTGTTTAAGTTGAGTTGAATCCTCGATGTTTACAAATAGGGTAAACATATGACTTTCAGTGATTGTTTTTAGAAAAATAGAAGATTTTGTTAGAAAAAAATAGAAAAAGTAATGTATTTTAGCTGAAAAGGTAGTTGGTTATAAAAATGTTATTATTTAATAATAATTTCTTTAGAAAATGAAAAAAATTGGAAAATTAACATGTTTCAGCGGAAAAAGTGCTCATAAATAAATAAGTAAGGGTTTGCCCGTTATATTTTTGGAAAATGGGGCGTTTTAGTAAGAAAAAATAGAAAGAGTAACATGTTTTTGTTAAAAAAGATAATCGCCCGTGTTTTTTTTTAGAAAAAGAGAAGATTTTTTTAGAAAATAAAATAAAAAAGGTAATGTATTTTAGCTGAAAAGATAATTGGTTGTAAATAATGTTTTTATTTAGTGATAGTTTAAAAAAAAAATAAGTAAGGGCAATTAAATAAAATCAATAAGTACCGACCGTCCGTCCATCCGACTACCAAACTTTTAATGTTTCGTCTTTAATAATATAGCTTAAAACCCTTGTGATACACGAATTGTTTTTAATAATTGTTAATTTTATTATTTATATTTTATATTTTATTAATTGCATTTGTTTAAAAAAATAAGTAGGCGTGTTAAATATTTTTAAATAATTAAAAGTATTAAAATAGATTTTAAAATAAATAAGTAACGGTTTGCCCGTGATATTTTGAAAAAAGAGGGGTTTTAGTAAGAAAAATAGAAAGTAACATGTTTTCGTTGAATTTTCAAATATAAAAGTAACGATTTGCCCGTGATATTTTTGAAAAAAAAAAGGGTTTTAGTAAGAAAAATACAAAAGGTGACATGTTTTAGTTGAAAAAGATAATTGTCAATTAAAATTATTAAAATAGATTTTAAAGTAAATAAGCAAGGGTTTGCCCGTGATTTAATTGGAAAAGTAGAGATTTTAGTAAGGAAAATAGAAAATATAACATGTTTTAGCCGAAAAAGGTAATTGCCCGTGATTTTTCTAGAAAAAGAAGGGAAATGTAATTACCAAATAAAAATATTAAAATATGTTTTAAAATAAATAAGTAAAGGTTTGCTTGTGGTATATTTGGTAAATGAGGGATTTTAGTAAAGTAAATAGAAAAATTAACATGTTTTAGCTTGAAAAGGAAATTGCTCGTGATTTTTTTAGAAAAAAATGGTAATGCATTTTAACTGAAAGGGTAACTGATTATAATAATTTTTATAATAATTAAATAAACAATTAAATAAGGCAAGTACCGTACCAAAAAAACAGGTCCCAAAATTTTCAATGTTTCGTCTTTAATAATATAGTATAGATAGATAGATTTATAATATTAGTATTTTATGCTACTAAATGGAATAGTCCGTGATATTTTTGAGATTTTAGTTAAGAGAAATATTAGTTATGAAATATAAAAATGAATATACGTTTTGGAAAAAAAAGCTAATCGGTTAGTCATTAATAATTATAATATTATTATTTTATTTTATTAAATAGATCTGTTCGTGATATTTTTGGAAAATGAGAGATTTAGTTAGGAAAAATAGAAAAGTAGAAATTTTAGTTAGAAAATATAAAAAAAAATATACAATTTGGTATCTGTTCATGATATTTTTGGAAAATGAGAGGTTTTAATTAGGAAAAATAGAAAAGTAGAAATTTTAGTTAGAAAATATAAAAAATAATATACAATTTGGTTAAAAAAGGTAATGAGTTAGTTATTAGCAATTATAACTTTATTATTTTATTTTAGTAAATGAAATTGTTTGCAATATTTTTGGAAAATGAGATATTTTAGTTAGGAAAAATAGAAAAGATATTTTATATAATAATTTCAATATTTTATCTAACGGTTCTCATCGATTTGATCAAAAATATCTAACGGCTATGAATTGAGTGACCAGACTACAAAAACTTTCATGACCAGACTACAAAACTTTCAATGTTTCGTCTTTAATAATATAGTATAGATAGATAGTATAGATTACATGAAATAAGAATTTAGGGTATAATATAGTATATTTTAAATTAAATAATTATATTATATTTTTTAAAATAAATAAATTAGGAGTGAAACAAAAAAAAGTACGAACCAAATTTGATAACTTATTAAATGGGGATTTCGCTTATTAATAAAGTTCAGGAAAGTCGGTAAGTCAACTAATAATTAAAAAATAAGAAGCAAACTGGTGAAGGTTGTTTTTGAGAGCCGCACGGTGATAACACAGAGCAAATTAGAAAAAGGGGGCGAAAGATTGTATTGTCCGGCTCGTAATCGAAAAGGTATATTTATTTGTTTTTTTATTTTTACATATATATCCGAGAGCCCAGTAACAGAGTTCGTGATTTTATATTTTATGATGCTTTCGTTTAGACCATTTATTTATTCGTATGCACTGCGCAGGTGCGACCTACTAACAAATATTAATATCATATCTATTATCTGCATTGTGTACATTTCTCATGTATTGATTTTGAGTTCTTTGTTGTATCCATGACGGTTTACGTTTTACGGTTATTATATATTCTAGACTTAATTGCATTATGATGATCCCAATTATAATTTTTTTGCATAAAAATGACTTAATTATAAAAATAGTCATTTGCATAACTCAATTATTATTTTTTAGCATTTTAATGATTTTCGTCAAATTATGACTAACGCCTAACGGCGTTACAATGTTTAAGGATATTATTGTCTATTGCAGTTTCAACCGCTCTTTTTTGATATATAGTTATATATAACCCCAATACAAGAGTTCAAACTCTAAATAAAGAATTTCTGAATTCAATTTCAAAATTGCACAAAACCATGCCAATTCAACTACAAGAATTGAGTCTTTGAATCCATTAAAAAGCTTTGCAATCTGAGCAACTCCTACACCAAGGTATATATAAGAGAATATGAATTTTGCTCGCAACGTGACATTTTGTCCTCAATGTTCTGAGAATGGTTGAAAAATGCCAAAACTCTTAGTAGTGAGATTAAGATCACATATAAAATTTCTGTTTAGCTAATTCATGTGCAAATGGCCTAACTAAATTACAAATCATGAAATTAACGTCGGTTCAGAAGATGAAATAAGAGGATTCACCTCTGCTTTTATGTTGCCCTATGGTCATGTTCATATAAATTGTGCGTTCTAGCTCTCAAATATTTGTTAACAACTATAATTTCTTCAAAAAAGATGAGGTGGGATATTGGCAAAATTATTTAACTGAGAAGATGGTTAAACATCTGGACTTGGACTTGATTATTGAGCACAAGCTAAAGGGTTTAGGACTCACCCTCGGTTCACTATTTGTTATTCGTGAAGGCATTATTGCTTTGGCGGATCTTGATCTTATTTATCAAAATTTTCGTTTGACTTAAAAAAAGAACAAGAAGAGAAAACTTTCAATAATGCAACCAAATAAGAGTGTAAAATAGTTTAATGTCGTTAGTCAGAGTTGACGGAAGTCATTAAAATGCTAAAAAATAATAATTGAGCTATGCAAATGTCTAGTTTTATAATTAAATTATTTTCGTACAAAAGAATTATAATTAGGGCCATCATTATGCAATTAAATCTATATTCTAGGATGATTTATTTAAGGAGAATCGTATCGTATTTGAGGATGTACTATCCTGAATTTACAAAAGAATTTCTTATAAAGTGAATTTGTAAATTTAAGAAGAGTTCTTTATATTTTACAAAAATGTCACTAATGTACGACTATGAGAACACTTAATAGGAAAATTAGCTAAGGTTAACCTTGAATCCATTTTTCTATTCTTTAAATACATATTTTTAAATTAGTTTGTTAATCTTAGGCAACCTTGATTGATTATTATATATTTATGTATGTAAATTGTGAGATCATACGTATGTATTTTAACTGGTTTACCAAACTGTCATTAAAAAATGTATAAAGATATGTTATAATCTCAGGGGAGTCATCTTTTTTTTTTTTAAGGTCACGATAACTACGGGTTATTTACTTGATGACTGTATATTAATAAATTACTAGCTCAAAACCCGATGCACGAATTGTGTTTTAATAGTTGTTATTTTATTATCTATATTTTAATATTTTATTAAAAAATATAAGTATGCATGTTTAAATAGGTAAAATTTTTAAAATAATTTAAAATATTGAAAAAAGTTTTAAAATAAATATGTAAGGAATTACTGATGATATTTTTAGAAAAAGAGCGGTTTAATTTTTGTGAAGGAAATACAGTACGATGATACTGGAGACTTAAACATCACTGTATATATGATATTCAGAGAGGAAGTGCACCAAAAATAAAAAGTTGTTTGATACTCAATATTTTAAATTTAATTTGTATTGAACATTCCTCGACCATAAGAATTATCAGTAACGATACTTTACAAGCAACCAGACAAAGGGAATTTCATGAGATACCATAAAAGGATAACAGAGTATACACAAGAGAAATCAAATAATACTACATAATTAATTAAGTTGAAGATTGAATAAAGCATGCATTTATCGACGAAGGACTGCCAATTGGATATCTTAATAACACTCAAAACCAGTTGGGACCTTCTTGCCACAGTTATTGAGAACCAAGCTGAGTGAAACAGGGATATTTAAGTCAATTCCCAGAATGTTGGCTCTAATGGCAGTACATAGACAAACTGCAGCTTCAAGATCGACAAGGCCTTGGATGAGACTGCAGCCTAATCCAACACTGCCATGCTGCAGCCTAATCCAAGGCCTTGTCGATCTAGAAGCTGCAGTTTGTCTATGTACCGCAATTAGAGCCAATATTCTAGGAATTGGCTTAAATGTCCCTGTTTCACTCAGCTTAGTTCTCAATAACTGCGGAAAGGAAGTCCCAACTGGTTTTGAGTGTTATTAAGATATCCAATTGGCAGTCCTTGGTCGGTATATGCATGTTCTTATAAATTTTTAATTCAACTGATCATTTGATTCGTACAATTTGTGAAACAACTGTACTGTTTGTTTGCTATCGACGTATCCCATCCATTTTCTTTGATCTTTTGGGTGCTTGTGAAGCTTCATTACGGTTTATTCTTTGGTTTAGTCACTTCCAATAAATATTTATTTCATAACTGAGTATTAAATCTTGCCTCGTTCATAGGTATTTGATTGTGGTTCTTCATATTGCCCTTGAAATGTTGCAAATCTGATTTCTTCGAGGGACTTGGTAATTCAAAACCTGCATGTAAGAATATTTCACCGTTAAACTTCAACTTACAAATACAAAATAAACAAAAAACTTATTTCAGACATATTTGCAAAACAGTTTAGTAAAACTAACATTTGCAAATTCGGGGAGATTGAAACCAAAATATACTAACAACAAGATGGCTACAATCGGTTTAGATAAGATAAATGGACTAGTAGTGGAGTTATATATACTATTAAAAACTGAAAAAGCAGCTAGAATGATTCCAGATCTTCGTAAAGGGACCGTAAATAAGTGATCTTTCTACCTGGTTCAGCCAAATTCTGACCTCCTGCAATCATGATACATGAGCTGAGATTGCTGGTGATATGGAGGACTTGTAGCGAATTAGTTTGAAAACAAAAACTTTTTCGAGTGAATAATGTGATTGCTTCAGTTAAGCAGGACTCCGTGCAATGGAGGAATGCCCGAGCCTTTTCTACTAGTACTCTTTTTCCGACTGCTATTACAGGAGATGGAGCTGCTAGGTTAACAGTTGACACAGCCATATTTAGAGAATATTCAGAATTTGGATTTGGGATTGTAGCTAGAGATTCCACTGGAGAGCTTATGCAGTCTGAAACAATTAGCCAGTCGGGTGAAGTTTTCCGGAGTTAGCTGAAGCTATGGCTGCCTATGACTCCACTTTTTCCTGAATTGAAAGCTATTCAATATGGCACTTGATGGGAAAAAGTGACCACAACGGTAACAACTAAGTGCGGAATTAACTTCGTTGGACAATACTTATTCCTACTTGTATGAACCTTCGATGAAACAAACAAGTAAAGCAATAATAAATGAAAAACAAGACACCAAAAGTTATACGTGAAAAACCCCCTCAAAGATAAGGAGTAAAAACCACGGGACCGTAGTCCACCCAAACAATTCACTATCACAAATTATATGGGAATACACCAAGTCTTCTCTAGACAAAACTAGAGGAATACAAACACCTTCACACTCTTGGAATAAGCCGTCAAAAGTATGAAATCAAAATAAGACAACAATGAGAAAAACCCGCGGGGAGGTTTACCCTCACCGTGGTGCAAACAGCTCTGTTAAGCCCCTTAATAAACTGACCTCTGGACCTCAGAATCTGATCTCCACCGTTCAGAATTTAGATATCGGTGTAAGGAAGTTGCTGTCCAAAATTCAGGACGATCCGACCGGTAGAACTCCGGGAATCGCAAATACAAGGCAGCTTGTGCAAGCAGAAAAATTCGCAGGAATTTTTCACCCTAAATCTCTCTTGTGTCTAATTTTCTTCTCTCTTGTTTTTATTATAATCCTCCTATAATTATATATATATGGTTCCCTTATTTTTATCTCCTTGTGGGCCAAAACAAGGGTAATCCAATTGAGCTTTTAATCTCATAGATAGAAACTAAAACCCAACAAATCTCCCCCTTTCTAACTATGAGAAAGAGTTCGCCATTCCGGCGATTGAACAACATACCTTCAACTTTCCTTTAGCTAAAGACTTTGTCAACTTATCAGAACCATTATCATCGGTGTGTACCTTGTCCACTTCAAACAACCCTTCTTCAAGAGCGTCTCTAATCCAATGATATCTCATATCAATATGCTTCGTTCTTGCATGAAATGTAGGATGTTTAGCTATGTCAATAGCTGCTTGATTATCACAAAAAACCACATAGCGTTGTTGCGGAAATCCAAGTTCCTGCATCAACCGCTTCAACCACAACAACTCTTTACAAGCTTCAGTTGCTGCTACATACTCTGCCTCCCCCGTAGAAAGTGAAACACCCTTTTGCAACCTAGATTGCCATGAGACCGCTCCCCCTGCCAAAGTCATCAAATATCCAGAAGTAGATTTCAACGAATCCTTATCTCCTGCCAAATCAGAATCTGTATATCCAACAAGCACTGGTTTACCATTCCCAAATGTCAGACCCAATTTGGAAGTACCTCTAAGATATCTCATAATCCACTTAACTGCTTCCCAATGCTTCTTACCTGGATTTGTTAGATAACGACTGACAACACCAACTGCAAAGGCTATATCAGGTCTCGTAGATACCATAGCATACATCAAACTTCCTACTGCTGAGGCATATGGAACTCCATCCATCTCTGCAATTTCTTCCTTCGTAGAAGGAGAATCATTTCCAGTTAACTTAAAGTTGGTAGTAAGAGGAGAACTAACAACTTTAGATTTATCCATGTTGAACCTGCAAAGCACCTTCTCAATATACTGCTCCTGTGATATATGCAACTTCTTGGCCACTCTGTCTCGATGAATACGAATGCCAAGAATCTGTTTCGCTGGCCCCAAGTCCTTCATAGCAAAGGACTTACTTAACTGTTGCTTCAACTGGGAAATTCTTCCAGCATTTTTGCCAACAATAAGCATGTCATCCACATAAAGCAATAATATTATAAAATCATCATCTGCAAATTTCTGAACAAAAACACAATGGTCAGAAATAGTCTTACGGTAGCCTTGCTCCTTCATAAACGACTCGAACTTTTTATACCATCGTCGAGGTGCCTGCTTCAAACCATATAGACTCTTAAGAAGTCTACAAACATAATCCTCTTTACCTTTTACATGAAAACCTTCAGGTTGCTCCATGTAGATTTCTTTGTCCAAGTCACCATGCAGAAAAGCTGTCTTGACATCCATTTGTTCAACCTCCAAATCAAGACTAGCTGCTAAACCAAGCACCACACGAATTGATGTCATCTTAACAACTGGAGAAAAGATCTCATCAAAATCAATACCCTTTCTCTGACTGAATCCCTTGACGACCAACCTAGCTTTGTACCGTGGTTGTGAAGTATGCTCATCTTGCTTCACTCTATAAACCCACCTGTTTTTCAAAGCTCGTTTTCCTTTAGGTAGCTTCACCAACTCAAAAGTATTATTCTCATACAAGGATTTCATCTCATCTTGCATGGCATAAACCCACTCTTTCTTGTGCTCATCTTTCATAGCTTCTGTATAAGATTCAGGTTCACCACTGTCAGTCAATAGAACATACTCATCAGTAGAATACCTGTTAGAAGGATGACGATCTCTGGTAGACCGCCTGAGTGGAACGAATGGTGGAGCATTTGGTACTGGTGACTCCTCATGGGCATCATCATCCATGTCACTATTTTCCGGAGTATCAGTATCGTGCTGGTCATCATCATGAACATCATCTCCAAACTGTGAATCCACATGTCTTGGAGGAACCGGATCCAAATCAACCAGATCATTGTTATATTGAGGAACTGTTTCTGCCTTCCCAATATCTTTCAAAGTCTGATCTTCAATAAAGATAACATCTCGGCTTCTCACAATCTTCTTTGAAACTAGATCGTAGAGCCTATAGCCGAATTCATCTTGGCTGTAACCAAGGAATACACACTCTTTAGTCTTCACATCAAGTTTAGACCTCTCATCTTTGGGAATATGCACAAAAGCCTTACATCCAAAGACACACAAATGATCATAAGAAACATCTTTACCACTCCAAACTTTATCTGGAATATCAAACTTTAAAGGAACACAAGGTGAGAGATTTAACACATTTACCGCAGTATTTAGTGCCTCACCCCAAAAAGACATCGGCAACTCAGCATGTGAAAGTAAACATCTGACTCTCTCCACCAATGTTCTGTTCATTCTCTCTGCCAAACCATTAAGCTGAGGTGTCTTTGGTGGAGTCCTTTGGTGCTGAATACCCTGCTGTCTGCAATACACATCAAAGGGACCTGTATACTCCCCTCCATTATCTGTCCGGATACACTTCAGTTTCTTCCCAGTCTGTCTCTCAACTAAAGCCTGAAAATGCTTAAACACATCTAACACTTGGTCTTTCGTCTTCAAGGTATAAACCCATAACTTCCTTGAATGATCATCGATGAATGTAACGAAATATAATGAACCACCATTAGTTTTGGTTTTCATAGGACCACAAACATCGGAATGCACCAAGTCAAGTATATGCTCTCTACGAGAAGGAGGACGACTCTTAAAAGAAACTCTGTTCTTCTTACCTGCCACACAGTGAGAACACCTTTTCAAATGTATATCAGTTAAACCAGATAATACCTTTTTCTTCGACAGCATATTCATTCCTTTTTCAGTCATGTGAGCAAGTCTCTTATGCCATAATTCAACCTTATCAACATTCTCAACAGCATTAACACTGTCCTTGGAGATTTGCGGCTGAGTCATATATAATTTCGGACACTTCTTCCCTCTTGCAACAATTAAAGAACCCCGAGTGAGCTTCCATTGACCATTACCAAAACTGCTGACATATCCTTCATCATCAAGAAGGCCAGTAGAAATTAAATTCATTCTCATGTCTGGAACGTGCTTCACATCATGAAGAAATAACTCCATGCCCGTATCAAACTTCAGACATACATCTCCAACGCCAACAACTTTTGCTATGTCACTGTTACCCATCTTAACATCTCCAAAATCACCAGTAGTATAAGATGTAAAGAAATCCCTTCGTGACGCAACATGACACGAAGCACCACTATCAATTGCCCAACTCAAATCATCTTGTGCAAGGTTAACAATATCTCCATCACAACAGATCAGGTGCTCATCAGTAGTAGCAATCACCACAGAATTATCATTACCACCGTCAGTTTTCGTCTGATCATTGTCTGAACCCTTTTTATTTTCTCGCTTCAACTTTCTGCAAAACTTCTTTGTATGCCCCTTTTTACCACAATGATAACACTCAACATTAGAATACTTACCTCTAGAACTACTCCGTTGATTACCTCTGTTGGTTGGACCTCTGCTTTGAGCTCTTCCCTTTCTTTCAGTGACCAGGACTTCTGACTGTGAAGAGGAACCCTGTGACTTTCTTCTCATCTCTTCATTCAGAATACTGCTCTTAGCTAATTCCATACTGATAATACCATCCGGAGCTGAGTTCGACAAAGACATCCTGAATGTCTCCCATGAATCTGGTAAAGTACCCAAAAGACACAACCCTTGTATCTCATCCTCAAACTTGATACCCATTCCAGCAAGCTGATTCATAATTCCTTAGAATGCATTCAAGTGATCAGAAATTGCAGTGCTATCCTGATATTTTAGAGACATCAACTGTTTAATCAAATACAGTTTATTATTTCCTGTCTTTCGAGCATAGAGTTGCTCAAGCTTGTTCCACAAAGTACGCGCATGTGTCTCCCCACTAATATGGTTCAAAACATTATCATCCACCCATTGCCGTATATACCCACAAACTTGTCGATGCAAAATAGTCCATTCTGCCTCTGTTTTATTTGCAGGCTTCTCCGTAGCAAACACAGGTAGATAATATTCCTTCACATAAAGAAGATCCTCCATCTTCCCCTTCCAAACATGATAATTAGAACCATTCAAATTAATCATTCTACTTGTATTAGTTTCCATCGTTCAAACAAGTCCAATAATAACCAAGCTCTGATGCCAATATGATGGGAAAAAGTGACCACAACGGTAACAACTAAGTGCGGAATTAACTTCGTTGGACAATACTTATTCCTACTTGTATGAACCTTCGATGAAACAAACAAGTAAAGCAATAATAAATGAAAAACAAGACACCAAAAGTTATACGTGGAAAACCCCCTCAAAGGTAAGGAGTAAAAACCATGGGACCGTAGTCCACCCAAACAATTCACTATCACAAATTATATGGGAATACACCAAGTCTTCTCTAGACAAAACTAGAGGAATACAAACACCTTCACACTCTTGGAATAAGCCGTCAAAAGTATGAAATCAAAATAAGACAACAATGAGAAAAACCCGCGGGGAGGTTTACCCTCACCGTGGTGCAAACAGCTCTGTTAAGCCCCTTAATAAACTGACCTCTGGACCTCAGAATCTGATCTCCACCGTTCAGAATTTAGATATCGGTGTAAGGAAGTTGCTGTCCAAAATTCAGGACGATCCGACCGGTAGAACTCCGGGAATCGCAAATACAAGGCATCTTGTGCAAGCAGAAAAATTCCTGCGAATTTTTCACCCTAAATCTCTCTTGTGTCTAATTTTCTTCTCTCTTGTTTTTATTATAATCCTCCTATAATTATATATATATGGTTCCCTTATTTTTATCTCCTTGTGGGCCAAAACAAGGGTAATCCAATTGGGCTTTTAATCTCATAGATAGAAACTAAAACCCAACATCACTCACTGTGGACATGTTCAATAATCCCAGTTCTGCCAGTGAGATATATATATATATATATTCTCATTGTAGAGATTCTGGATGCTCCAGATTCATGAAATGTAAAGGGTTTTATTTTCATCCTAGATCATCTAACTCTGTTGCTCATTGTATAGCCAGAGGACTTTAGACTTATACAAATTAGTTCGGAATTCTACTTGATCCAACCATTAAAAAAAATGTAATCGCTGTATATAATAGTCACATGCAAGTGATGAGTGTAGATTTAGCAAAAAAAAAGTGATGAGTGTAGGAAATGGTAAAAATGAAAAATACAAAAGGTTGTTTAATTAAAAAACATCCGGTAATTAATATAAAAAACTGATCGATTAATACTCACAAAACCTAGATACTTAATTAATTCCTCTGTATTGAACATCACAAACTCGGCTAAAGAATTGTTATAGTTGAAATGATCAGATTCGAATAGACATATTAGAATAAGTCATTTCAGTCATTTTTAGAAATTCTTTTTGTGAATTTCTGTTTTTCCTTTTGTATCTTTTTAATTTTCAATTCTGTTACTTTAGGTGGGAAAAACGGTTACAGAATGTGGGGATTATATTTGTGCAGAGTTGCATGTTTGGATCATATCGATTTTTATAACAAACTTATTCAAGTCTGAAAGTTCTCATCTCCTTCTCTCTATCTCTTCCTTTCTCTATATCTCTTTGTAAATCGTTGTGTAATTCAATAGAATGAAGATGGATTAGCATTCATCTTTATCAGTGGTATCAGAGCAGTCGTCCTAGGGAGTATATATCAATCTGGCACCAAAAACTCGTCGTGTGACCTCCGTCATGGATGATCATATCCGTAGCTTATAACAGAAAATTGCAGAGCAAAATAAGAGGCTTGATGAACACAACAAACAATTCACTGAATTGATGGCACTTATGCACGAATTGAAGAGTTCTGCTCCGTCTGGTTCAGGTAATTCGAATGAATCTCCTCGCAATAATCAGCTTATTGCACAAGTAGGAGCTCAATCGAGAAACCTAGGGTTTACGCCAAAACTTGATTTCCCCAAATTTGATGGTCAAGGAACTAAAGTGTAGATCAAGAAATGTTGTAAATACTTTAATCTGTGTAAAATTGCAGAGGATCAAAAAGTGGATTTAGTGTCGTTGAATATGATAGATAAGGCAGAAAATTGGGTTCTTAACTATTTGGAAAATCGTAAGAATGTTGATTGGAATATCTTTATGATCGATTTGAGTGCTCGTTTTAGAGATGATAATGTTGCAGATGTAGTGGAACAATTTAATAAATTGCAGCAAACTGATTCTCTTGAAAAGTATATTGATGAATTCGAGGATCTTAGAGCTTTGATGTTGCATAATACTCCTGACTTGCCTGAATCGTATGTGTTGGATAGCTTTGTGGGAGGGTTAAAACCTGCTGTTAAGCCTTTTGTTAAAGCGTTTAAACCCACTAGTATTGCCCAGGCTATTGAGTTTGCAAGGCTACAGGAAGAAACGTTGAGAGTGACTGGGGTGAGGTCTGTTGTGTGGCCTGCATAACCAGAACCTGTTTTAGCCAACATTAGACCTCCACTGTTGCCTACACCAACAAGCAAACCTTTAGAGATAGCTAGAGGTGCTCAAAAACCGGTCAAAACTTTGAGACATGTTCCTGCAGAAGTGAGAGCAGAAAAAATGGCCAAGGGATTGTGCTATTACTGTGACAAGCCATATGACAGAAGCCATAAATGTCAGTTTAAATAGGCACAATTATTCACTGTGGAAATTCCAGGGGAGTCATTAGAGATTCCAGTTGATACAGCTTTGTGTTATTTGGATCTAGAGGCAGATTGTGATTTTTATGATCCACAAATTTCGGTTAATGCTTTGACTGGTAATCATGGGTTTCATACAATGAGGGTTAAAGGGAAATGTAAGGGGGCAGTATTGCATATTCTTATTGATTTAGGGAGTACTCACAACTTTTTGGATGTGAATATAGCAAAGAAATTGGGGTGTCAATTAGAGAATATACCACCTCAAGCTGTCACTGTTGCAGATGGTAATCACTTGGCATGTCAATCTATGTGTCAAGGTTTTACTTGGGTTTTTCAGAATCAGAGTTTCACTACAGATGTTTTGTTGATTCCATAGGGTAGTTGTGACATGGTCCTTGGTATCCAATGGTTAAAAACCTTAGGTTCTATCAAATGGGATTTCAGTAAATTGGAAATGGTATTCACCATAAAGGGACAGGAAGTAATGCTGACTGGTATTCCTCAACAGAAATTTAAAGTGGTGGACAAGGCACCAACTACTAAACTCCTTAAAAATGCATGTTGCCCAGTAATAATCTATTGTAGAAGGGGGGTTGAATACAATAGTATAAGATAATCGACTTCTTAATGTATATATCACAAATATGAAAGAAAGATAACAGCTTTATTAAATCTGATATAAAACTGTTACAAACTCTCTCAAGAAATTCTGATGTTCTTGAGAGCTGCTAGCTTACAAAAACTCTCTCAAGAAATTCTATGTTCTTGAGAGCTTCTAGCTTACAAAAACTCGATTATGTTCACGTACATAAATCGAAACCAAAACTGTGTTTATATACTACACAGCTTCTCTATCAATGATAAGTCCGAATCAATTACAAAGATTGAAACCTATCCATAATTGATAGCTACATTCTACAAACCAGGAACCGACAGAATAAACTTCCATGTTTAACTAGACTCCAAATATAACTCGAAGTAGGAATCCTGATCCCAGTCCTGATATGTATCTTGATCCTGACGACCATGCAATCATGATGATGTCAGCAATCATGATCAGTTGAGTCTAGCTCCTGACGATCATTGAATTCTGATCTAACAATGCAGCTCAATTATGCTTTTTGCAACTTTCAGAGATTGTTCCTCAAGCTGCAGCATCTTCAGAAGTTCATTCGAATCACATTGCTTGCAATGGAGTTCAAGTGACAAATTTACCAGGAATTCAGGGTTTAAAACAAAAGTATAGTGAAGTCTTTGCAGAACCAACAGATTTGCCTCCACTAAGGGGAGTTTTTGATCATCCTATACCTTTAGTACCAGGAGCAGGCCCTGTCAATATTAGGCCATACAGGTACCCTATTAAGCAAAGAGATATTATTGAACAACTTATTCAAGAAATGCTGGATAGAGGTATAATACAAAACAGTTCTAGCCCTTTTGCATCACCTGTGGTTTTAGTGGGGAAGAAAGATGGTTCTTGGAGAATGTGTGTGGATTATAGAGAGTTGAATAACAGGACAGTTAAAAATAAGTTTCCTATACCAGTCATTGAGGAATTGATAGATGAACTGTCAGGTGCTGTGGTGTTTAGTAAGTTGGATTTAAGGGCTGGATATCATCAAATGAGGGTCAAATCTAAAGATGTATACAAGACAACTTTTAAAACTCATACATGGCATTTTGAGTTTCTTGTTATGCCATTTGGACTTACAAATGCACCAGCTTCATTTCAGGAATAGATGAATCATATTTTTAAACCTTTGTTGAGGAAGTGTGTTTTGGTTTTTTTGATGATATATTGGTTTATAGTAAATCATTGGAAGAGCATTACCAGCATTTGGAGTTAGTTTTTGATTTAATGCAGTCCAATAAGATGTTTGCCAAAGGCAGCAAATGTGCTTTTGCTTTGGATAAAATATAGTATATTGGTCACTTTATTTCCAAGAAGGGGGTTGAAACTGATCCAGAAAAGATTTCTGCTATTGATAGTTGGCCAATCCCAGCCACTGTAAAGGAAGTACGAAATTTCTTGGGCTTGTCAGGTTACTACAGGAAATTTGTGAAAGGTTATGCACTCATTAGTAAGCCTCTAACTGATTTGCTTAAGAAGGGGGTTTTCATTGGAATGAGGATACTCAAACAGCTTTTCAGAAGTTAAAACAAGCTTTGGTTTCTGCTCCAGTATTGGCAGTTCCTGATTTCTCTAAGACATTTGTAATAGAAACAGATGCTTCTAAAAGAGGTATTGGAGCAGTAATTATGCAAGATAACCATCCTATCTCTTTTATTAGTAGATCTTTAGGACCAAGGTGGCAAAATCTCTCAGTTTATGAGAAGGAATTATTGGCTATAGTTTTTGCTGTGCAGAAATGGGAGCAATATGTATCTGGAAATAACTTTATTATTAGAACAGATCAGAAAAGTTTGAAATGGTTGTTACAGCAGAAAATATCTACTCCTTTTCAACAATTCTGGTTGTCCAATCTCATGGGTTTTGATTATGAGATCAATTACAAAAGTGGTACTGAAAATGTGGTGGCAGATGCCTTGTCAAGAAGGGAGGGTTCAGAAATTTTGTACATGGCTTTATCTTTGGTTTCTTCTGATGTTTCTTTCCATATTAAGGAAAGTTCAAATTAGATACTCATTGGTCAAGTTTACTGCAACAACTGCAGGACAATGTTCCAATTCCCGGTTTCAAATTGCAAGATGGGTTGTTAAGGAGGAATAACAAGATTGTTATAGGGCCTAATGGTGATTTAAAATTACAATTGATTAAGTGGTATCATTCATCACCAGAAGATGGTCATGTAGGTAGGGATCTTACTGTAAAAAGGTTAAAGCAAGTCTTTTATTGGAAAGGGTTAACCAAGCAAGTTAGGCAGTTTGTTAGGATGTGCCAAGTATGTCAAGCTTCTAAATCTGAGACTGTGGCCTCACATGGGTTGTTACAGCCTTTACCTATACCTCAGGATGTGTGGATTGACATCTCAATGGATTTTATCACAGGTCTTCCAAAATCTGATGGTAAGGATGTGATCTTTGTGGTAGTTGATAGACTTAGTAAATGTGCTCATTTTATGGCATTGTCTCATCCTTATACTGCTATGATTGTGGCACAAACATATTTAGACAATGTTTTTAAGTTGCATGGGTGGCCAAGAAGCATTGTGTCTGACAGGGACTCTATTTTTCTGAGCAACTTTTGGCAATCTCTATTCAGTCTATATGGTACAGAGTTTTTGCTTTCTTCTTCATATCATCCAGAAACTGATGGCCAGACTGAAGTGGTAAATAGATGCTTGGAAGCTTATCTTAGATGCATGTGTAGTAGTCACCCTCAAGAATGGAAGAAGTGGCTTCCCCTTGCAGAATGGTGGTTTAATACACATTACCATATTGCCACTAAGATGACTCCTAATGAGGTGGTTTATAACCAGCCTCCTCCTTTACATCTTCCTTACTTAGCTGGTGAATCTATTGATAAAGAGGTGGATAGATCTTTACAGAGGAGGGAGAATATGATTTTTGAGCTTAAACAACAACTGATATCAGCTCAGCATAGGATGAAACATTATGCTGATTTACACAGGACTGAGAGAGTGTTTGATGTTGGTGATTGGGTTTGGTTGAAGTTAGTTGCTTATAAACAACATTCTGTCCATAGGAGGAGCAACTGTAAGCTCAGTCCCAAGTTTTATGGACCTTTTCAAATTCTTTCTAAGATTGGCAAGGTGGCCTATAAATTGCAGCTTCCTATTTTTGCTAAGATACATGATGTTTTTCATGTTTCCCAGTTAAAACAATTTCGAGGGACTTTGCCAGTCACTGCTGAAATTCCTAATTGGATTGCTGGTGGTTCTTTGCTGCCTTTAGCAGTTCTCAACAAACGCATTAGGCCTCATCACAATGTTGCCAAAGTAGAGTATTTGGTTCACTGGACATGTCAAGATCCATCGCAGGCTACTTGGGAAGATGCTCAGAAGTTTGCTGCTCAGTTTCTAGATGTTCATATTCCATGATTTGGCTGAAGGTTCTGTTAAAGGCTTGAGGACAAGTCTTTTAAGGGAGGAAGCTATGTTATAGTTGAAATGATCAGATTCGAATAGACATATTAGAATAAGTCATTTCAGTCATTTTTAGAAATTCTTTTTGTGAATTTCTGTTTTTCCTTTTGTATCTTTTTAATTTTCAATTCTGTTACTTTAGGCGGGAAAAACGGTTACAGAATGTGGGGATTATATTTGTGCAGAGTTGTATGTTTGGATCATATCGATTTGTATAACAAACTTATTCAAGCCCGAAAGTTCTCATCTCCTTCTCTCTATCTCTTCCTTTCTCTATATCTCTTTGTAAATCGTTGTGTAATTCAATAGAATGAAGATGGATTAGCATTCATCTTTATCAAGAATAATCAATAATGACACCTTACAAGTATTCGGACAAAGGGAATTGCTCAAATACCATCAATAAAATAACCAAAAGTACGGTTCTCTCAAAAACGATATAAATCAAATGACTATATAATTGAGTTGAAGATTCAATAAAGCATGCAATTATCGACAAAGGACCGCCAAATAAAAATCTTAGTAACACTCAAAACCAGTTGGGACTTTCTTGCCGCAGTTATTGAGAACCAAACTTAGTGCAACAGGGACATTTAAGTCGATTCCCAGAATGTTGGCTCTGATGGCAGTACATAGACAGAGTGCAGCCTCAAGATCGACCAGGCCTTGGATGAGACCGCAGCATGGCAGTGTTGGAGGGGATCCGACGACGACATCAACCAAGTTAAGCACATTGGCACATACTCCTATGTTCAATGGATTGCATTTACCAGGAGAATAATAAGTCGAAGTTGTGGAACCAGGTACATTTGGGGTATCAGGGGTAGTGGCACTGACCAGGCTAAAGAAGAAAAGGTTGAGCACAAGAAGAAGGGCAAGAGAAGCAGTGCTCTTGGATTCCATTATAAAAAACCTTGTTGATAGTTCTTTGATTAGCTTCTGGTAAGTCTATTGCTGTGTTAGAGGAGTTATGAGCTATGGACTTTGTAGTTAACATGAAAGACGTACTTATAGGACTTTGCAAAGCTGAATTTTTAATGTAGTTTGTATTTTTTTTTTCTGTTAACATTTAAGTTAGTGACTAGGTGGCTACAAAAGAGAAATGTTGGCACGTCAAATATTATTCAAGCCAGAGGGATCTGTGCATCGGCATAGATTTCAAGAGTATAATTCGAGAAAAGTAGATAACTGATAATGTCAGAATTATCTTCTTGAAATTCTCAAAAACTAGAAATTTTGTAGAATTTATGTCCGTTTCTTAAGCCAAGGCTTTTCACTCGTTCTTGCTTGAATGCCTCAGGGGTTGTTTCCAGAGTTGGTATGCAACTGAGGTTTCCAAGACTATTCTTGATTTTGGTATTACATTTTCATCTTACACATAAGACTTAACAGCATCATATATATCGAATACCATGTTCTGAATGTGTGTCATTTCATTTCACAGAAAAACGAGAAAGCTTGTCATTTGGTTAATTCTGTCATGCTGCAGTCTCATCCAAGGCCTAGTCGATCTAGAAGCTGCAGTTTGTCTATGTACCGCTATTAGAGCCAACATTCTGGGAATTGACTTAAATGTACCTGTTTCACTCAGCTTGGTTCTTAATAACTGCGGCAAGGAAGTCCCAACTGGTTATGAGTGTTGCTAAGATGACTATTTGGCGGTCCTTGGTTGAATAGATGCATGTTTTCACAATTCTTAATTCTACTATTCATTTGATTTTACAATTGTGAAACAACTTTCCTGTTTGTTTTCTGTTTATTTATCTCATCCAGTTGCTTTAATTGTTTGGGAGCTTGTAAGGCATCGTTAGGTTTATTCTTTGGTTTAGTCACTTCCAATAAATTTTAATTTCACAACTGAGTACTAATTTTGCCTGCAGACTGTATCGTATTTTGAAACCCTCTTCGACTCATGTTTTTAAAATAATACTTGATACATATGCACATGCAACAACCTTAAACTGCTCTTTTTCTTCTAGTGTATTGATTTCCCTGTCAATTGGATATTTAAGAGCAAGGTTATAATACTTCATGAGCAGAGCTGATGGCTTATAAGTCTATCGCATCGTCTTGCATATTGCTACTAATAATAAGAATGATGTATGTATACCAAATCAGAGCAATTCTAAGTTGTTGGTGGCAATAAGACTGAAACACTGCCACCTCAGAAATTCAAATAAGCAAAGCTATAAACCATTGGAGTGCTGCAACCTTCCAAATATATATTAAATACGAATTAAATACATTAGATTTTTAGGTTACTCTGAAGCGCCTTCTGGTGCTTGAGTGTCTCCTCCCCTGCCTATAGATGCATAATATATACTAAAGTTTGCCATTGTTGGCGTTAATCTAAAGAGGTAATATGCTGAACGCCGCCATGAAGTATGACACTTCTGAGTAATTTTAATCAATTGCAGATCTCAACAATACTCCAAATTTGTTTTATTTCTTTTGAGAAGTGGTTTTTTTGACCCTTGTTTCTCCTGAATGCAAGTAATTTAAACATAATTTCTCGAAGATAATCAATTTGCACTAGGGTGCGGAATGCTCAGGGGCTGCCCCCTGCACTGCGTACCCCCATAAGATTTTAGGAAGCTACTCCTACCACCTTAAGATTTAAACTAGAGCTGGTTACTTAAACATAGTTATCCTGAGTTCAATTAAATAGCATATTAATCACACAATTCATACCCAATTAGCAAAGATAGCCATATTAATCACAGAGCATTGGTTATTAGTAGATTAAGGAGAACTGGCAAGAAAATCTCAACATAGGTTTGAATAAAATTTGATGAATTTCTTGTAGATACTGAAAATCATGGGATCCTAGAAATATATAACTTCGACGAACCATCACCTTTAATTCAAAATGATGGTTGACACTTGACAGTAAACAATTGTTTTTATACGAAAAGCAAAACGTACAGTTCTTTTACAAATGGTAAATTACACAGCTTAAAAAGAGAAACGCTTGCACGTCTTAGGCATAGCAAGTATGATATAATCAGACCTTTTAAAACAGGAGGGGTCTGCACATTGGCATATATTTCATGAATTGATTTTCTGGAACACTTAAGAACTGACAACCATTATAATTTTAGAATTTTCTCCGCAAAGATTCTAAAAAACTGACAATTTTATCAATGAATATGTCTTCAGCCAAAGGTTGCAGAGCATGTTTGCTTGAATGTATCAGGGGTTGTTTTCAGAGTTAGTATGCAACTGAGCTTTCCAAGATTTTTCTTGAGTTCGATAATACTAACCAGCAACATACATATTGACTACATGTATTAATGTGTGTAATTTCATTGCCCTGAAACAATGAGGAACTAGGTCATTTAGTTAATATTCTGATTATTCTTTTTCAACCAAGGTTATTAACAGACAGATATTTCAGAAAATAAAAACAGATACAAGAAAGTTTCCATCTATGAAACTAAATGGTTGAAATCCTTAAATTGCTAGATTTACAAAAAAAAAAAAAAACAAATATCACTTCAAGAAAATTATTTCTATATGCAAGAGTTTTGCATATCTTCTTTTTCTGGATTAAGAACTACATGTGATTGCACACGTTCCTTGTGATTCTTAAACAATTATTCAAAAGATTTGAGGATAATCGTATTGCAAAGACTTGATCTTCACATGCTTGCATGCATGTCCTGTTTTCATGGTTCTAAAGAACGACTCAATCCACAGACTCTCCCTTCTAATAATTGCATAGCCTATTTTTTATAGTGATGTGTTCATTATGTGACTGTGGGAAGATATAATATTGTCCCTGTTTACTGAAATGCACATGGACCTCCTGATTCTTAAACTATTATTCCTGGGATTTGATTATCTTATGATGTTATACTTGCTCTGCATAAGACGTGCTAACATATAACTAGTCCATATGTTTATAGTATTTTCCAGCATCTACAAACAATCATATACTGTATAAAATTTTGCATTTTAAGAACCCTATAAATATGCGTTTAAAAGTTAATCACAAAATCCATCAGCTAAAAACATACACTCATCCCTTGCAGCAATATAATTACCAGAAGCTAATCAAAAAAACACCAGCTAAGGTTTTTCGAAATGGAAAACAAAAACACTACTTCATTTGCCCTTCTCCTGTTATTGAACCTTCTCTGCTTTAGCCTGGTCAGTGCCACTGATTCTACTACTAACATACCCCGTGCCACAACTTCAAATTATTATTCTGCAGGTAAATGCAATCCATTGAACTTAGGAGTATGTGCCAATGTGCTTAATCTGGTTGATGTTGTTGTTGGATCCCCTCCAACACTGCCATGTTGCAGTCTCATCCAAGGCCTGGTCGATCTTGAAGCTGCTCTTTGTCTATGTACCGCCATTAGAGCCAACATTCTGGGAATTGACTTGAATGTTCCTATTTCACTCAGCTTAGTTCTCAATAATTGTGGCAAGGAAGTCCCAACTAGTTTCGAGTGTTACTAAGATATCCATTTGGCGGTTCTTCGTCAATAGATGCAAGCTTTCATCAATTACTAATTCAACAAATCAATTGATTTCTACCATTTGTAAAAGAGCTGTCCTGTTTGTTTTCTGTTAACACTATTTCCTTAATTTATTTGGGCGCTTGTAAGGTATCATTACAGTTTATTCTTTGGTTTAGTCACTTCCAGTCAAATATTAATTTCATTATACTGAGTGTTAAACATCTAGTTACCAATATGCACTTCCTTTCTGAATGAAATTTCAATAGTAAATACGTGAGAAAGTTTGTCCAATCCTTTATTAAAATAGACAACCCTCAAATGAGGTGCATAAAATATTAGGAAAGGGAGTAGCAACTAAATAAAGAGCACAATATGATAAAATTAAATAATATAAGCAGAAGCCATACCATTCTTGTATTGTATGGTTTTCAGGATGCCTTTTTAGTGATTGGGTATGCTAGTGATAGTTGTTCGCCTCGGACGGTGGGTGGCGTAACAGTTCTATAACTCACCTTTGTTACATCTGGATGTTCTTGCTTGTGTACTGCTCCTAGAGCTGCAGCTAGTGCTGGCCACACGGGCAGTCCGTCCCGTGCCGGGGCGGTTCACGGGCGGGCCGTCCCGTGTATAGGCTAAACCGCGAACGGCACGTTACCTGAAGCGGGGCGGGGCGGTTCCGTGCCGTGCTGAGAATGATTGGCACGTGCACGGTTCCGCCGGGTTGACGGACGGGTTGCGGGTCGGGGCGGTTTAATTTTTTATTTTTTAATTTTAATTTTAATACAAATAATTGTTTGAAACAATAAAAAAAATTTGGAAGAAAAGAGGACGGTACCTCTATAAATTTTATTAATTAAAAAAAATGTTACAATTAATTTGAGAGGACTCCTCTCTAAAAAAACGGAACAAACCGCATTAACATATTAAAACAATTACAAACCAAACAAATTATAAAAATACAAAACAAAAAAAATTATAATATAGGAGAGTGAGTCAGTGAGTGGACACTGGACAGTGGAGTAGTGGACGACTGGACAGGACAGGACAGACATTCACAGAGAGTCAGAGACACAGACATCACATGCAAAGTTTATTACATTACATATATTACATTTACATTACATATATATATATATATATTATATTACGTTGCATGCATGAAATACGGGACGTGCCGGGGCAGGCAGGCAGGCGGGCCGTGCCGTGCCGCCGTGCCGTGCCGTGCCGCCGGTCCGTGCCGTGCCGGGCGCGGTTTTCGATCCCCTAACCCGTAAACGCCCCGGTTTCTGTTGCGGTTCGTGCCGGTTCGTCTCGCCCCATTACCGATCCGGTTTCACCGAGTTAAAACGGCGTGCCGTGCCCGGGTTGGCCGGTCGAACCCGCCCGGGTGGCCACCTCTAGCTGCAGCCATTGTTGCCCGTATCTGTTGGAAATAATTTGTGAAAATAATAAAAACAATATAATTTATGATTATTAAAATCTGAAAATAGAACAAGATTACCGGATTTTTCTGAGATGAGTCACGGAGCGCGCTTTCTTTAAGACGTTTCGTGGCTATGTCCAAAAAAGTGTTAAACAATCACGGTTGCCACGATGTCCCTAGGATAAAACAGTCCAGAAAAATTATCCGTTCGATAATCTTTTGCACCAATATATTATCGATCGATCAACACCAAAAATGGCAGCTCAAATAGATTGTATCTGTTTCTAGTACTAGCCAGTGAACAAAAATGACTAGAAGGAGGACTCCAGGAGGTCGAAAAAGAAAATGATCAAGGCTGAAGATGATAAAAGTGTGTGTGCAAAATTTGGTTAATACAAAATATGGTACACCTCAAAATCATGCATTTGGATGATTTGACACATGTTTAAACTTATTGTTTTAGGAACATGAGAGACTAAAAAACAAAAAGAAATGGAGAGAAAGTGTGTAAAATAATTGTATAATAAAATGTGAAGGTTGTATTCCAATATATGAAAACTCATCATCTATTTATATAGCAAAAGTATGTGTAACTGACAAGAAAAAATCAAGCCTCAAGACTAAAATTCTGGACAAAGTAATGAGTATGCTTCAATTTTTATTCGAAAAGTCCGTTATACATAGAACCTAGACATCAGTTTTAAAAAATAAAAAACTGATCCATCAATGCACAAATATAAGTTTGCACAAGTTTAGCAGTTCTCTCCTCGTGGTTGACTTTATTTATTAAAAAGAAAATAAATAAATTATTATTTTAAAAAGATTTACTAACAATCCCCCACTTGAATATTTTTTAAAAAATAACAGAGTATTTGAGCTGTATAATAAGGTTGCACATAGACAAAGGTGTCTTCAGACTTGAACCTTTGCGTAGTGAGTAAGATCCTGAGTTAAAGAAGAGTGACTCGTAGTCTTGAACTCTATCCCAGACATCAAATCACGCACAACCTTTTAAGGTGTAGTCAATTAGCCCGTGCATTATAGGCCATACACGTCTATCCCAGTATGTGAACGCTTTAAAAATTTATGCCCGAAATTTTATAAGAAGCGGCCTGCACGTCTACATTCACATCGGTGAGTCTATCAAGAGTACTCCTGAAGTTAGGCACTCCCTCTAAATAGAGTATAGATCTCATTAAGAGTATTAAATAACTCAACCTCTTATCATTTCAGGAAACATGCCTTAATAATATAAAATCGCATGTTCTTCACATATCACTTCATGACTTGTTATTACCACATTGAACCTATTTCTTGGGATCTCCAGTCAGTTAGGTTGGGTTCCCATCATGAGTGACTACTCTCTACGGGCAATAGTCCCATATTTACCGAAGTTTTATGGACTTTCTCTCTAGCTAAACCTTTCATCAAAGGATCTGCCAAATTATCATCTGACCTTATGTGATCAACTCTAACAGCTCCTTTAGAGAGATACTCTCTGACAGTGCCGTGCTTACGACGTATGTGTCGTTTCTTACCTTTAAAATAATGGTTCTGAACCTTGTCGATAGCCGCGGTACTATTGCAATGGATCAATACAGATGGAATCGGTCTTTCCCATAAAGGGATCTCTACTAGCAAGTTTCTTAATCAACTTGCCTCTTCACTAGCTATGGCTAGTGCAATCAATTCCGCTTCCATAGTGGACTCAACTAAGATAGTCTGTTTCTTCCATTTCCAAGAAACAGCACCACCGGCTATATTGAAAATATAGCTACTTGTTGCCTTGGAGTCTTCAGACAGGGTATTCCAGTCAGCATCAATGTATCCTTCAAGGACAGCGGGAAACTTTCCATAGTGTAATCCAATGGTCATAGTTTTCTTGAGGTATCTCATGACCCTCTCAATAGCATGCCAATGCTCTATACTAGGTCTACTGGTCAACCTGCCCAACAATCCCACGACATATGCTATGTCGGGTCTAGTGCCATCAGCGGCATATCTAAGGCTGCCGATGATACTTGCATATTCTTGTTGTCTTACACCATGACCTTCATTTTTAAACAGTTTAACACTAGGGTCATATGGTGTACTAGCAGGATTACAGTCAAAGTAATTGTATTTCTTTAAGATCTTTTCGACGTATCGAGATTGATCCAAAGAAAGTCCATTTTCTGACCTAGTAATCTTGATACCAAGGATTACACTTGCTTCTCCAAGATCTTTCATATCAAAGTTGGCATTCAACAATGATTTCACTTTATTTACTGCATGAATATTTGACCCAAATATCAGCAGGTCATCTACATATACGCAGATAATAGTGCAAATGCTATTTTCAAATTTGTAGTAAATGCATTTGTCACTTTCATTGACTCTAAAGTCATCCGACATGATAGGTTTGTCAAACTTTTCATGCCATAAAGTCGGCGATTGCTTAAGTCCATATATGGTCTTATCTAGCTTGCACACCTTCTTTTCCTGCCCATGGATCACGTAACCCTCAGGTTGATCCATGTAAATTTCCTCCTCTAGTTCACCGTTTAAGAATGCAGTCTTCACATCCATTTGGTGAATTACTAGATTATGGATGGAAGCTATAAAAATTAAAACTCTGATGGATGTCATCCTCGACACTGGTGAAAATGTGTCGAAGAAATCCACATTTTCTCTCTGTTTAAAGCCTTTGGCTACTAAACGAGCCTTATACCTTTCAACAGTACCATCAAGTCTTAATTTCTTCTTAAAGATCCATTTACATCCTATTGACTTACAACCAGGAGGTAAATCAAACAAATGCCAAGTTTTAATGGATTCTAAAGAATCCATCTCATCACCAATGGCTTCTTGCCAAAGATCGGCATCTAAAGAATACATGGCTTCTTTAAAAGTGGTAGGATCTTCCTCAAGATTATAAGCGTAGAAGTCAGGGCCAAAATCTTTGGCGACTCTAGCTCTCTTGCTCCTCCTCGGTTCGGTTTCTAAATCCTCGGTGTGTTCTTTCTCCTTTAAACGAGGAGTAATACTCGTTGATGCACCCCCACTATTCCTCAATTTAAATGGAAACTTGTCTTCATAGAAAACAACATTGATTGATTCTACTATAACTCGAGCATTTAAATCAAAGAATCTGTAGGTTATGCTATCAATGCCATATCTAACAAATACACACTCATAGGCTCTACTCGCAAGTTTAAGCCTCTTAGGATCAGGAATCGGAAGTATCAGGTTGTCTACGCTTAAGCGTCTCATAGGGAGTTATCATACTTCTACTTTTCGGTACTCTATTGAGTACATGACAGACCGTCAATATGATCTCTCCCCACCAGTGAGATGCAGCACCAGAACCAAGCATAATGGAAACTACTAACTCCGTCAGAGTTTTATTTTTTCTCTCGGCTTTTCCATTCATTTCTGGTGAATAAGGAGCAGTTCTCTCATGTATAATCCCATGAGAGTCATAATATTTGGTAAATAGGTTTGATTCGTACTCTGCTCCTCTGTCCCTACGAAGTCTCTTGATTTTCTTCTTGTACTGATTTTCAACTCTATTCGCAAATAACTTAAACATGTCAAATGCATCACTTTTGTTTCTCATAAGATAAACAAAAGTATAATTAGAACAATCATCGATAAATGTGATAAAGTACCTCTCGCCATTTCGAGTTAAAACTCCATCTAATTCACATATATCAGAATGAATTAGATCTAATGGTTCTGTTTCTTTAATCACTATTGACTTGTGGGGAGTCTTAGTGATTTTCCCTTGACTACAATATTCACATTTATCTAAATCAGAGACAGACAACTTGGGAATTAATCCTAAATTGCTCATATTAATTATGCTTCGTTTATTAATGTGACAGAGTCTAGTATGCCAAGTATTGAAATGAGTCAACATGTAAGAGGAAATAGAAATTTTATTAACTTCAGCATTCAACTTAAACATTCCATCTACGGCATACCCTTTGCCCACAAAAGTACCATTCTTAGTGATGGTGTACAAATCAGAACATATAGTCTGGGTAAACCCTACTTTATTAAGTAAAAACCCAGATACCAAATTCTTTCGCATCTCTGGAGTGTGCAAGACATCCTTCAACAGTAGGGTCTTTCCAGAAGTAAACTTGAGCTCCACATTTCCAATTCCAGCAACATTGGTGGTGTGGGAGTCTCCTAGCAGCACCTTCTTATCTTCAACATCCGCATATGTCTTGAACATTGTGCGGTCATAGCAGACATGGCGGGAGGCACCAGTGTCTACCCACCACCCATCTGCTCCACCAACAAGGTTAACCTCCGTGATCATAGCTACGAAGGCTTCTTCAATGTTGTTTTCTTGTGGTTGAGCTTGGCGCTTGAGTCTGCACTTCTTCGCCATATATCCTGGCTTTCCACAATTGAAACAGTGGAAGGTTCCAGCGGCATTCTTGGGTGGTTGTTGCGCTGTCTGATTCTTCGGAGGTTGAGAGTTTCCTTCCGGGTTGCGGTTCATCTTCTTGAAATTATTTCCCTTTGGCTTAAAACCCGCACCAGAGTTCTTCTTTTGCTTGTTGTTGGAGACAACCAGCACCTCTTCCTTCTGATCTTGCTTCCTTGCTTCCTCTTCAATCCTGAGGCAAGTAATAAAACTCTCTAAGGAGAATTCCTTAGTCTTATGCCTTAGGACGTTCTTGAAATCCTTCCAGCTTGGCGGCAACTTGTCTATTATCACATCTACTTGAAATTGCTCATCTAGAGGCATCCCCTCGGTGATGATCTCGTGCACAATTTTCTGTAGCTCGTGTGACTGTTCCTCCACAGACTTGTCGTCGGTCATTTGGAACTTGAGATAGCAGCTTACCGCATACTTCTTGGCGTCCGCCTCCTCGGTATCATACTTCTTTTGTAGTGCTTCCCAAATTTCTTTGGCCAACTTATCAGAATTATAGTAGTCATACAGATTATCGGATAAGCCATTCAAAATAAAATTCTTACAAAGAAAATCATTTTCTACCTATGACTCTATCTCCTTAGCAAGTTCAACATTAGCGGGTGATACAGTTTCAGAGGACTCGGTAGGAGTAGTAGTGGTGGGAGAAGGCATAACAGGTTTTGGGATCGACAAAAAATAAGCTACTTTACGCATGGTAAGAAAAAATAGCATTTTTTGTTTCCAACGCTTAAAGTGTACACCCTCAAAACGAAAAGGCTTATTAATATCAAAAGCAATATTACCAGAAAAATCAACGGTAGACATGTCAAACAGATATTTAATAATCATAAAATTCCGAAACGTTTTAAAAATGTTGGAAATAATTTGTGAAAATAATAAAAACAATATAATTTACGATTATTAAAATCTGAAAATAGAACAAGATTACCGGATTTTTCTGAGATGAGTCACGGAACGCGCTTTCTTTAAGACGTTTCGTGGCTATGTCCAAAAAAGTGCTAAACAATCACGGTTGCCACGATGTCCCTAGGATAAAACAGCCCAGAAAAATTATTCGTTCGATAATCTTTTGCACCAATATATTATCGACCGATCAACACCAAAAATAGCAGCTCAAATAGATTGTATCTGTTTCTAGTACTAGCCAGTGAACAAAAATGACTAGAAGGGGGACTCCAGGAGGTCGAAAAAGAAAATGATCAAGGCTGAAGATGATAAAAGTGTGTGTGCAAAATTTGGTTAATACAGAATATGGTACACCTCAAAATCATGCATTTGGATGATTTGACACATGTTTAAACTTATTGTTTTAGGAACATGAGAGACTAAAAAACAAAAAGAAATGGAGAGAAAGTGTGTAAAATAATTGTATAATAAAATGTGAAGGTTGTATTCCACACTGTATGAAAACTCATCATCTGTTTATATAGCAAAAGTATGTGTAACTGACAAGAAAAAATCAAGCCTCAAGACTAAAAAATCTGGACAAAGTAATGAGTATGCTTCAGTTTTTATTCGAAAAGTCCGTTATACATAGAACCTAGACATCAGTTTTAAAAAATAAAAAACTGATCCATCAATGCACAAATATAAGTTTGCACAAGTTTAGCAGTTCTCTCCTCCTGGTTGACTTTCTTTCTTAAAAAGAATAAATAAATAAATTATTATTTTAAAAAGATTTACTAACTATCCCCCACTTGAATATTTTTAAAAAAAATAATACAGTATTTGAGCTGTATAATAAGGTTGCACATAGACAAAGGTGTCTTCAGACTTGAACCTTTGCGTAGTGAGTAAGATCCTGAGTTAAAGAAGAGTGACTTGTAGTCATGAACTCTATCCCAGACATCAAATCACGCACAACCTTTCAAGGTGTAGTCAATTAGCCCGTGCATTATAGGCCATACACGTCTATCCCAGTATGTGAACGCTTTAGAAATTTATGCCCGAAATTTCATAAGAAGCGGCCTGCACTTCTACATTCACATCGGTGAGTCTATCAAGAGTACTCCTGAAGTTAGGCACTCCCTCTAAATAGAGTATAGATCTCATTAAGAGTATTAAATAACTCAACCTCTTATCATTTCAGGAAACATGCCTTAATAATATAAAATCGCATGTTCTTCACATATCACTTCATGACTTGTTATTACCACATTGAACCTATTTTTTGGGATCTCCAGTCAGTTAGGTTGGGTTCCCATCATGAGTGACTACTCTCTACGGGCAATAGTCCCATATTTACCGAAGTTTTATGGACTTTCTCTCTAGCTAAACCTTTCGTCAAAGGATCTACCAAATTATCATCTGGCCTTATGTGATCAACTCTAACAGCTCCTTTAGAGAGATACTCTCTGACATTGCTGTGCTTACGACGTATGTGTCGTTTCTTACCTTTAAAATAATGGTTCTGAACCTTGTCGATAGCCGCGGTACTATCGCAATGGATCAATACAGATGGAATCGGCCTTTCCCATAAAGGGATCTCTGCTAGCAAGTTTCTTAACCAACTTGCCTCTTCACTAGCTATGGCTAGTGCAATCAATTCCGCTTCCATAGTGGACTCAGCTAAGATAGTCTGTTTCTTCGATTTCCAAGAAACAGCACCACCGGCTATATTGAAAATATAGCTACTTGTTGCCTTGGAGTCTTCTGACAGGGTATTCCATTCATCATCACTGTATCCTTCAAGGACAGCGGGAAACTTTCCATAGTGTAATCCAAAGGTCATAGTTTTCTTGAGGTATTTCATGACCCACTGAATAGCATGCCAATGCTCTATACTAGGTCTACTGGTAAACCTACCCAACAATCCTACGACATATGCTATGTCGGATCTAGTGCCATCAGCGGCATATCTAAGGCTGCCGATGATACTTGCATATTCTTGTTGTCTTTAACCATGACCTTCATTTTTAAACAATTTAACACTAGGGTCATATGGTGTACTAGCAGGATTACAGTCAAAGTAATTATATTTCTTTAAGATCTTTTCGACGTATCGAGATTGATCCAAAGAAAGTCCCTTTTCTGACCTAGTAATCTTGATACCAAGGATTACACTTGCTTCTCCAAGATCTTTCATATCAAAGTTGGCATTCAACAATGATTTCACTTTATTTACTGCATGAATATTTGACCCAAATATCAGCAGGTCATCTACATATATGCAGATAATAGTGCAAATGCGATTTTCAAATTTGTAGTAAATGCATTTGTCACTTTCATTGACTTTAAAGTCATCCGACATGATAAGTTTGTCAAACTTTACATGCCATAAAGTAGGTGATTGCTTAAGTCCATATATGGTCTTATCTAGCTTGCACACCTTCTTTTTCTACCCATGGATCACGTAACCCTCGGGTTGATCCATGTAAATTTCCTCCTCTAGTTCACCGTTTAAGAATGCAGTCTTCACATCCATTTGGTGAATCACTAGATTATGGATGGCAGCTATAGAAATTAAAACTCTGATGGATGTCATCCTCGACACTAGTGAAAATGTGTCGAAGAAATCCACATTTTCTCTCTGTTTAAAGCCTTTGGCTACTAAACGAGCCTTATACCTTTCAACAGTACCATCAAATCTTAATTTCTTCTTAAAGATCCATTTACATCCTATTGACTTACATCCAGGAGGTAAATCAACCAAATGCCAAGTTTTATTGGATTCTAAAGAATCCATCTCATCACCAATGGCTTCTTGCCAAAGATCGGCATCTAAAGAAGACATGGCTTCTTTAAAAGTGGTAGGATCTTCCTCAAGATTATAAGCGTAGAAGTCAGGGCCAAAATCTTTGGCGACTCTAGCTCTCTTTATAACAGCCCCAAATTTGGGGTCAGGGATTTAGAGTAGTCATGATCCACTTACTTTTTGCCTTGCCTGCTTTACTCACAATAGACACAATTCATCTGCTTATGACCCCACAATGTATATATCTCTCTCACACACACACACAGGTTAGAGTCTCAGAAACGACACAAATACAACCATTGCGGAATAAATAATCTTTATTACAATACCCAAATGTCTTTTGAATTTGCTACTGATACAACTCCTAAGTAATGGTACATTACCAACTTAGCCTTGTAATACTCACCACCCTCTCATACCATTCATATCTATACATAAGATGAATACCAAAAGCTCCAGCTTGATCTGACTGGTTCACACTACTTCCAGGATCACTGCTAGAAACTGCTCATGAGACTGCCTTGCGCTTGCCACTCGCCTGAGGGATGTGCGCCGAATCCTTGGTATCCTACTTCGCTGCTATATAATATTTATGAAACAATAGCAAGAGTGAGCGATAGCTCAACAAGGTAATTAAAGTATGGCATAATCCTGCCTTTAACTCAACCCAGAATAAAGCGGGTATAAGACAATAATTTGTCAAAATATCTCGATACTGAAATTATTTCCTTATCGGAATGTATTCCAAAAACGGTACCATTGTTGTATTTCAAATATCATTTCATAATATGTCTGCAAACTTTTGCTATATTATGAACAAAGTTCTAGTATAATATAAAAGATGATGTTTCAAAGTAAACCAATATAACCTTTCCGAAAAATATCTGCTATGTAAGCAGAATATCAACATATAACTTAAAAGATGAAGTTATAAGGTGATTCAGTATAAACAACTCCCTTACCATAACTCATGTTATGTAAGGTATCCACAGAGTCATATGATATAAAAGATGAAGTTACGAGGAAAATTTCACATAATGTTCCGTAACCCAAAATCCACTTATGCATATATAATCTGAGTAAGGTTTTATCAGAGTCATAACTCATAAAATAAAAGATGAAGTTGCAAGGATTTATTGTAACTTCATTTTTGAACACTTTTCAACCCCCTGCCAACATGATCGGTAAACCTGTACCACAGTGTCATCCTTAGTCCCTTTCAATACATGTTGCAGAACCCCCTGCCAACATGATCGGTAAACCTGTACCAAGGATGTCATCCGTAGTCCCTTTCAATACATGTTGCAGAATTATCCAAAATGGATGATGAACTAATACCGGAGTTGCTACCGCGCCCGTCGTACCAACCTTACTATGATCAGTAGCAGGTCGTACAACAAAAATATGTTCTCTACATGTAGATGGAAGAATCACGACAGCCTGACATTGTCTACTGCCTTCCCGGATCTCCCGGCCCATTTGGGGCAATAAAATGGATGGGTCGGCGCAACTGGACCACTTACACAACTCCTAGTTCAGATGAAATCCATGACTCTGAAACGTAAAGATCGTCCTCCTTTCCCCAAGTGTAATACTTGTTGATACGACTCCACTAAGTAGTTATATCTAGGTTGGAAAGGAAGATTCTCCAATATTTCCCAAGCGATGCTTGTTAATGGATATCGACTTGTTCCATCAATTTACCCCTCGATCGTTGAGGTGGTAACACAACATTTGACTTGCAGCAATTAAATTGCTCCGAGAAAATATCTGTCCACTGACAGTTTTGAGTTGAGAGTTTAAAATGAGTAGTAGTCACTTAAATCAGGTTTCCCATATTTTTGATAGTTGAGCGAGCATTTAAATCCTCTTAAAAGACAAATTTAAATGGAAAAACAGTGTTTGGGAACCTCTTTTTGATTTAAAAATAATTAATAATACAGCTTAGAGTATCCTTCGTAATTATTGAAGGTCGAGGATAAACTTTAAATAACATTTCTCATTTTTAAAACGTGTTAAAAGTATTTAATAAATAATCGAATAATATTTATTAAATAATAAACTTTAAATGAATATTCAAAAATAATATTCATTAAATAAATAATGATTAAATGAATATTCAAAATAATATTCATTAAATAAATAAACCTTGAATGAATATTTAAAATAATATTCATTAAATAAATAAACCTTGAATGAATATTTAAAATAATATTCATTAAATAAATAAATCTTGAATGAATATTTAAAATAATATTCATTAAATAAATAAACCTTGAATGAATATTCAGAAATTATATTCATTAAATAAATAATCATTGAATAATAATTGCCCGATATCTTTATCGGAAAATAATCTTTAACATATACAGAAAATATAACTACTATCGGTCTAAAGAATAAAATCATACGCCCTTTATAAAAACCCGGCTTCTAACTAATATCCCATATTTAGCTTAGAAGCCCATAATTAAATCATAAAGCAAATATCACAATATACTTTCGAAAACAGTTATGCCTTCCATTAGCATTTATAACTGAAATAGTATTCAAATAGTATTTCTTGACCGAGATAATAGTCAAATAACATTCCTTGAAAGATATAGTAAACAAATATCATTCCTCGAATGATATCATACTCAAATAACAATCCTCAAAATACATAGTATTCTGCCGATGGAATCCCTCCGGGTTTCCACGGCTATCTACATATCTCAAAATACCGACTCCCGATTTGGAGTCGAAAACAATGAATATGCTCTTATATTTAGAGCTACAAGGTAAACCGGTTCATAACTACTTAACTCAAAAGATTTTATATAATCCAAAGGTCAAATCTATTCCAACAAGAAATAAGATATATTGCAAAACTGTCCAGATTTATACATGGAAAAAGCAGTATTATATAGTCAATACTTCAAAGTATAGATTTAGAAACTTGCCTGATGCTCGAGAAGTGACAGGGGTTCACGACGATGTCGGACAATCTAGACAAAGTCAAAGAAAACGCACGATTAATCCCCTGAATAATCCACTTGTACCCAATGCTTAAACACGTAAGCGAAACACAACCAAGGCATTACTAGCTCGATATAGGCTCATACTAAGTCCATGTTAATCGACAATTACTTAAGTCGTAGGTTTAGTCCAAAATTGATCCTCGAATACATGTTATACTGAACCAAAAGGGGCAGTTAGGTTTTCGGATTCTAGGCAGTTTTTAGAGTTACCGAAAATCGGGCATTACGACGACTTAAAATCGAATAATCCAATTTTTTTAACCAACCCAAATAAGCATTCAACCAACACCCAAGACTCATACACACCATTCATCATTTTCCTCACTGCCTCAACAGGTCTTGGAGCTACAATACTTATTTTTCCATTTTCATAACAACCACATAAGATTCATGCCTCTAAACATGCATACCACATCAAAACTCCATTAAAACACAATATTCATCAAAGGGGTTTCCAAAGATTTATACCTTGGATTGAAGCTTAGAAGTGCTCTAAAGACTTTACAACTCTTAAACCTTGCTTAGAACATCCTTTGGAATCCAAACCATCAAGAAACAAAATATGAAAATTAAGTTAGTAACTAATCATCCTAGAACACACCATCTTGTAAAAATCATATAAAATCGAAACATAAGAGTTTCGTTCTCAAATCTTTTACCACACCTTCTGATCTTCAAGGGATTTCCTTTGAGTCCTATATCATCACCAGGGAATGCTTGAAGCTCTACTTATGAGCGTTTTAAGATCGGTGGCAGAATCTTCCAGGAACAGGGCAGATTGGAATCTTCAACTTGGGGAAGGGATTTGACTAGGCTACACCCCTTTGTTTGCCATGAAATTTTGGACGCACCTTACCCTTGGAGTGGTGAAGCTACGGTAAACATTTGGTGATTTATGGATGGATAGAAGTGGAGATATGAAGTTTTCTTTGAGTTGTGTTCTTGGTTGGCAGATTGGAGAGCTTCTTGCTCATCTTTACTTTTGTTTTGTTTTTCACTTGGATGCAACTTTTCTTTTGTGTTGTTAACCACCCATTAGTCCACTTGTTGCTCTCTCATTAGTCCAAGTGTTGGCCTCTCATCAAACAACCCCATTTTTGCCAATGTTGCAAATGCACCACTAGCTTTGTGGTTGACTTTCATGCATGACACCTTGGTTTTTCTTCTTCCACCAATTGGATCGTCTTTGTGTTCTTTTAATAAAATCAATACGTTACAGCTTATATGTTGCATTTTATTACTCCACTGTGGCACAATCCCTTAAATAAATATTAACTCCAACATCCCTTATCTATTCCCTCTTTATTCCTTGTTCTTAGAAAATGTTCTCGCGTTTCTTCGAATATTCTCAAATCAAATATAATAAAATTCCAAAATATTAAATCCTCAAATCCTCAAATTTAATATCTCATTTCTTGAATATAATAATATATAATTAGCTGCTCGGTCAAATATTACACCAAAATAAAATTTGGAATTTCTGAATTCCGATCGTCTTTGCATACACTTATTTACTCCGTAGATCACTAATATGACTTCGGAATATCCACACTACGTCTCGTACATAGGTGGCATGAAATTTTTTCTTAATCCTCAAAATCACTATTCATCCACCAAATTCACTATTCACTGATGCACTTAATCATAATAAAAAAAGTTTTCATTTTACCAAAAATTCGGATTATTACACTCTTGCTCCTCCTCGGTTCGGTTTCTAAATCCTCGGTGTGTTCTTTCTCCTTTAAACGAGGAGTAATACTCGTTGATGCACCCCCACTATTCCTCAATTTAAATGGAAACTTGTCTTCATAGAAAACAACATTGACTGATTCTACTATAACTCGAGCATTTAAATCAAAGAATCTGTAGGTTATGCTATCAATGCCATATCTAACAAATACACACTCATAGGCTCTACTTGCAAGTTTAAGCCTCTTAGGATCTGGAATCCGAATGTAAGCTAGGCAACCCCAAGCCCTAAAGTAGGAAGTATCAGGTTGTCTACGCTTAAGCGTCTCATAGGGAGTTATCATACTTCTACTTTTCGGTACTCTATTGAGTACAGGACAGACCGTCAGTATGATCTATCCCCACCAGTGAGATGCAGCACCAGAACCAAGCATAATGGAAACTACTAGCTCCGTCAGAGTTCTATTTTTTCTCTCGCCTTTTCCATTCATTTATGGTGAATAAGGAGCAGTTCTCTCATGTATAATCCCATGAGAGTCATAATATTTGGTAAATAGGTTTGATTCGTACTCTGCTCCTCTGTCACTACGAAGTCTCTTGATTTTCTTCTTGTACTGATTTTCAACTCTATTCGCAAATAACTTAAACATGTCAAATGCATCACTTTTGTTTCTCATAAGATAAACAAAAGTATAATCAGAACAATCATCGATAAATGTGATAAAGTACCTCTCACCATTTCGAGTTAAAACTCCATCTAATTCATATATATTAGAATGAATTATATATAATGGTTCTGTTTCTTTAATCACTACTAACTTGTGGGGAGTCTTAGTGATTTTCGCTTGACTACAATATTCACATTTATCTAAATCAGAGACAGACAACTTGGGAATTAATCCTAAATTGCTCATATTAATTATGCTTCGTTTATTAATGTGACAGAGTCTAGTATGCCAAGTATTGAAATGAGTCAACATGTAAGAGGAAATAGAAATTTTATTAACTTCAGCATTCAACTTAAACATTCCATCTACGGCATACCCTTTGCCCACAAAAGTACCATTCTTAGTGATGGTGTACAAATCAGAACCTATAGTCTGGGTAAACCCTTCTTTATTAAGTAAAAACCCAGATACCAAATTATTTCGCATCTCTGGAGTGTGCAAGACATCCTTCAGCAGTAGGGTCTTTCCAGAGGTAAACTTGAGCTCCACATTTCCAATTCTAGCAACATTGGTGGTGTGGGAGTCTCCTAGCAGCACCTTCTTATCTTCAACATCCACATATGTCTTGAACATTGTGCGGTCATAGCAGACATGGCGGGAGGCACCAGTGTCTACCCACCACCCATCTGCTCCACCAACAAGGTTAACCTCCGTGATCATAGCTACGAAGGCTTCTTCAATGTTGTTTGCTTGTGGTTGAGCTTGGCGCTTGAGTCTGCACTTCTTCACCGTATGTCCTGGCTTTCCACAATTGAAACAGTGGAAGGTTCCAGCGGCATTCTTGGGTGGTTGTTGCGTTGTCTGATTCTTCGGAGGTTGAGAGTTTCTTGCGGGTTGCGGTTCATCTTCTTGAAATTCTTTCCCTTTGGCTTAAAACCCGCACCAGAGTTCTTCTTTTGCTTGTTGTTGGAGACAATCAGCACCTCTTCCTTCCGATCTTGCTTCCTTGCTTCCTCTTCAATCCTGAGGCGAGTGATAAGACTCTCTAAGGAGAATTCCTTAGTTTTATGCCTTAGGATGTTCTTGAAATCCTTCTAGCTTGGCGGCAACTTGTCTATTATCACAGCTACTTGAAATTGCTCATCTAGAGGCATCCCCTCGGTGATGATCTCGTGCGCAATTTTCTGTAGCTCGTGTGACTGTTCCACCATAGACTTGTCGTCGGTCATTTGGAACTTGAGATAGCGGCTTACCGCATACTTCTTGGCGCCCGCCTCCTCGGTATCATAATTCTTTTGTAGTGCTTCCCAAATTTCTTTGGCCGACTTATCAGAATTATAGTAGTCATACAGATTATCGGATAAGCCATTCAAAATAAAATTCTTACAAAGAAAATCATTTTCTACCCATGACTCTATCTCCTTAACAAGTTCAACATTAGCGGGTGATACAGTTTCAGAGGACTCGGTAGGAGTAGTAGTGGTGGGAGAAGGCATAACAGGTTTTGGGATCGACAAAATATAAGCTACTTTACGCATAGTAAGAAAATATAGCATTTTTTGTTTCCAACGCTTAAAGTGCACACCCTCAAAACGAAAAGGCTTATTAATATCAAAATCAATATTACCAAAAAAATCAACGGTAGACATGTCAAACAGATATTTAATAATCGTAAAATTCCCAAACGTTTTAAAAATGTTGGAAATAATTTGTGAAAATAATAAAAACAATATAATTTACGATTATTAAAATTTGAAAATAGAACAAGATTACCGGATTTTTCTGAGATGAGTCACGGAGCGCGCTTTCTTTAAGATGTTTCGTGGCTATGTCCAAAAAAGTGCTAAACAATCACGGTTGCCACGATGTCCCTAGGATAAAACAGTCCAGAAAAATTATTCGTTTGATAATCTTTTGCACCAATATATTATCGATCGATCAACACCAAAAATAGCAGCTCAAATAGATTGTATCTGTTTCTAGTACTAGCCAGTGAAAAAAAATGACTAGAAGGAGGACTCCAGGAGGTCGAAAAAGAAAATGATCAAGGCTGAAGATGATAAAAGTGTGTGTGCAAAATTTGGTTAATACAGAATATGGTACACCTCAAAATCATGCATCTGGATGATTTGACACATGTTTAAACTTATTGTTTTAGGAACATGAGAGACTAAAAAACAAAAAGAAATGGAGAGAAAGTGTGTAAAATAATTGTATAATAAAATATGAAGGTTGTATTCCACTGTATGACAACTCATCATCTATTTATATAGCAAAAGTATGTGTAACTGACAAGAAAAAATCAAGCCTCAAGACTAAAAATCTGGACAAAGTAATGAGTATGCTTCAGTTTTTATTCGAAAAGTCCGTTATACATAGAACCTAGACATCAGTTTTAAAAAATAAAAAACTGATCCATCAATGCACAAATATAAGTTTGCACAAGTTTAGCAGTTCTCTCCTCCTGGTTGACTTTCTTTATTAAAAAGAATAAATAAATAAATTATTATTTTAAAAAGATTTACTAACAGTATCGTCTCTTATATCTCCGTAACTACACTTATTCCTGTTGTTTATCGCATGAGTACTAGCGTTGTCTTAGGATTCTTGCTTTTTCTCAAAGTTTTTTTTTGTTTTCAAATCATTTATAGTGCCAAAGAACGGAAGACAAAGCTCACTCGAGGAACCCATCCAAACTCTTTCCAGGCCTAGAGTTTGCAGCCTAAAGTTGTACAAGGATAATATGTAATTTATCGCTCATTTTAACATTAGTATGACAAAATGATTGCTCTATGTTGATTATCCTTTCAGTTTTCGTACTGTGTTTCATTAGCATAAAAACAATTGATCTATGTTGTTTAGCACACCCTTTTTCATAGTAATTTTGGAAATCTGGTCATATTAGCTAGATTACAACGACTCTACTTTTGCTTCTTTAATTACACAAGTTTAGGTGAGTTCTTTTTAAGGAAGAGGAAAGAGATCTACTAACAGATCTTAATGATGTTCAATGCATTTTTAAAAGCATTCTGGATTGGCTGAAGAGATTGACTTTTAAGTTGAAATGTTACTTTATTTATGTGGCCTTGTTTAAAAGCTCTTAAAATCATTTTATAGTAAAATAAAAGGCCAAATTGTTGTGTAAGAATGATGTTTTGTAGATGGAACCTGACACATATAACTAAGAAATGGACAATGAGACGTTGTCCGCTCACTTGTGGAAAAAATGGAACATCATTTACTAATTTAGCAATGGACGGATGCTCCATTCTTCAGTTTTTCGTATCTGCTCTACTTTTTGGAGATGCTCCACGCAAGGATGGATGTGATCTTCTCCGATAACAGCTTCGCTGCCATTGGGTGTTTGCATGTTAGGCTTATCTTCAAAGTGCCTACTTTTTCTCCTAAGGCCTGCACTAATACTACTGCACAAGGATCTAGAAAAGCTCTGAGACGATATATAATAGTGAACATCATGTTAGAAAATGGAAAGTTTGAGGCATATTTTATATATGTTCTTGATGGAATTTCCGGAAACTAACAATTGGAGGTTGTTCCTTGTAATGATGACTTAAACTTTCATGTTTGGATCTAAGACATTTTCTTAGTGTAATCCATAAATAAATTGAGTTGAAATAGGTTGCTTGAAATGGGTTATGTGGGTTGGTTATATTGAATAACTTGTATCCCACATAGAAATGGTAATGAGAGGTTGGTGGGTTTATATAGAAACATGTGCAAGAGTAGTGTACAACTACTAAGGCATGTGGGTGTGCATGGTGTTAGTATGTGCCTCACGCGCACACACACACGCGCGCCGCCGCCGCCCGCCTCGCCACGCCACGTCACGACTCGGGTCGGGTCGAAGGGCGATTTGGGCGAATGTCTCGGTGTCTCGTGTAGGCGAGGCGACCTGGGCGAGGAATTTTATTACCTGTTTATTTAATATTATTTATTGATTTAATTTAACAGTATCAGTATTTATTTGTAACAACTATACGAACTGGGTCAGGATTTTTATTAAATCCTGATGGATCAGTTCTTGGATCAAATCCTGATGGCCAGTGTCAGTATTTGGAGTTAAATCCTGATGGCCTGGGTCAGTACTTGGATCCTGATGATGGTCCAGTCCTGACGAAATCCTGATGGTCGGTCAAGTACTGACAAGTCCTGATGGCTTGATTTCAGTACTGATGATGATCAAATCCTGATGGAGCAGGAAATCCTGACTGAGTTGTAACTGTTAAATCCTGATGACAACTTTATGATAATTAAATCAGAATATTTAGTATTAAATGACATATCTTCAGTTACAATATTTGATATGTTACGTTTTATTTTTGTATTATATATATACAAAATATAACATTTGACAAATAGAGGATATACGTAACTGTGAAAAACCCTAGCAAAGATATTCTTCTCACTCTCTCTCTCTCTCAATACAGAATTTACATAGGTTTTTGGGCGAACTGAGGTGCAGGTCGCTGTTGATCATTGCCATATCTGTGAGTGGATTGATCTGTGTTGTTTTATCCTGGGAGTGATATTGCTGCAACCCAACACAGCGTAAGTGGGGCAATAATCTCTTCAAGAACAGTCAAGACTTCTCTAAGGCTTGGCGACTCAGCTGTTTTTTTTATCTTTCAGTATTTGTTAAAGCTCTTGAGAGATAAGTGTTCTTTCTTATCTTTTTATTTACAGTCTCTAATTATATTATTTTGTTTCGACCTTCGTGTTTGTTTCGTTATTTGGTAATTGTGCATGTTCTTGTTAATACAAAATATATATAACTGCCCTATTGTTGCTGTGTAGTCTAGTTATTATACCCAACAATCTTGAAGAGATTATTTTCTGTGTTATATATTGTTAATTAGCAAGATGGTTAACGAAACTGTAACTCCTGGTGTTGGTGCTATTGCTTCGAGTTCTGGTGTTACTATACCCACCATTGATTGGACCACGTACCGTTTCCCACAGCCTATCGATTTGTCAGGAATGCCTGAAAAATTCGGTGGGGGTGTTGGTTTTTCTCGTTGGCAGAAAAAGATGAAACTGTGGCTTACGGTAAAGGGTCTATGGCCGGTGGTGTAGTATGAGAAACCTGTTGTTGATCAGGAAAAGGTTGATTCTGTTAGGGCGTCTGCTATGTGGGAGGAAAAAGATGGGGTGGCTAGGGCTGCTATACTAGCAGCTTTAGCGAACACTCTATTTGATGTGTATTCATCTGACTCCTTCACTGCTAAGCTCTTATGGGAGAAGCTGGACCAGACACACAATACTGACTCGCAAAGTTTGGAAAAGTATTCTGTGGCTAGGTTTCTTGATTTTAAACTGGTGGATACAAAATCCATGACTGAGCAGGCACATGAGTTTGAGATGTTGGTGCATGCTTTGAAGGAGTCTGGAATGGACGTTCCTGAGAAGTTTCAGGTTATGGCAGTGATTGAAAAGCTCCCTAAGTCTTGGGAAGAGTTTGCTCTCTCCCTGAAAAGACAGAGAGGAGAGATCACATGGACAAACCTGATGTTGGACATCTCTGTGCAGGAACAGCACAAGTCCAAACAGGGACATGTGATGCCTACTGAACATGGGAGTTCGAAGGTGAATGTAGTGACTGTTGGACAGAAAAGAAAGGTTGTCACTAAGAAGGATAACACTAGGCCTAAAAATGACAAGAACAAGGCTAAGAAACCAAAGACAAACAAACCATATTGGTCTTGTGGACAGGTTGGTCATGGGAGCAAGGACTGTCCTGCAAAGAAAGCAAAGAAAGCTGTTGTGGGAGCACAAGCTAATACTGTGCTTGCAACCACTGATGGGCCTATGGTAAACATGGTTGTTGGTGAGGTTGTTTCCTCTGGAACCAATGACGGGTATGTTACCTACAACCCTGTACTTCTTTTCACTTATCTGTCACATGAATGGTTGATTGATACTGGAGCTAATGTACATATTTGTACTGATATTAGTTTATTTGTATCTTATCAACAGAGTCATGGAGTGACAGTGACGATGGGGAATGCGAGTGCTGCTCAAGTTCTTGGAATAGGAAACGTGGACCTGAAGTTTGCTTCTGGGCGTGTTCTTTCCCTCACTAGAGTTCACCATGTTCCTGACATTCGTAGAAATATTATAAGTGGAAGTTGTTTAGTTAAAAATGGTTTTGAACTTTCTTTGAAATGTAATAAAGTAGTTATTACACATACTGGTACATTCTTTGGCAAAGGTTATTTGTCTGATGGTTTATTTTTAATAAATGTTGAGCCTGTTTTGATATGTTACGTTTTATTTTTGTATTAGATATATACAAAATATAACGTTTAACAGATAGAGGATATACGTAACTGTGAAAAACCCTAGCAAAGATATTCTTCTCTCTCTCTCTCTCTCAATACAGAATTTACATAGGTTTTTGGGCGAACTGAGGTGCAGGTCGCTGTTGATCATTGCCATATCTGTGAGTAGATTGATCTGTGCTGTTTTATCCTGGGAGTGATATTGCTGTAACCCAACACAGCGTAAGTGGGGCAATAATCTCTTCAAGAACAGTCAAGACTTCTCTAAGGCTTGGTGACTCAGCTGTTTTTTTTTATCTTTCAGTATTTGTTAAAGCTCTTGAGAGATAAGTGTTCTTTCTTATCTTTTTATTTACAGTCTCTATTTATATTATTTTGTTTCGACCTTCGTGTTAGTTTTGTTATTTGGTAATTGTGCATGTTCTTGTTAATACAAAATATATATAACTGCCCTATTGTTGCTGTGTAGTCTAGTTATTATACCCAACACATCAAGCAACCGAGTACTAAGTGAATCCCACCCCTAAAAACTTCTATATGTGCAATACATGAGTTCTCAACAAAGAGAACCGATCACTGAACTAATTCATCACATCTAAAATGTACTATATGAGTAATACCTTCTCTATCTAGTGTAGTGTTGGCCATACGAGCGGGTCGAGCCGGTCCGTGCCGGTTCACAGGCGGGCCGGCTCATTAACCATATAACTCGGGGCACGGTAAGTTAGTTAACACGGGGCGGGGCGAGCCGTGCCATGCTAAAGAATGGTTGGCACGTGCACGGCTACGCGGGTTGGCGGGCGATTTATGGGTCAGGGCAGTTTAATTTTTTTTTAAAATTTTAATTCGATACAAACAATTGTTTGAAACTATAAAAAAAAATTTGGAAATAAAGAGGACTGTACCTCTATAAATTTTATTAATTAAAAAAAATGTTACAATTAATTTGAGAGGACTCCTCTCTAAAAAAACGGAACAAACCGCATAGTAAAATTTAATAAAGTACACTTAATTATATTTACTATTTTTCTCCACTATACTCACTTTTATATATTAATTAAATATTGATTGATTTTATCATTTTATTTATGTTTCTTAAATTTTTGTATTATTTTAACTTTCGTATCCAACTAATTTAAGAAATAGACGGAACAAACAAGTATATAAATCACAATTCACAACTAATTAGGTGGATTTTAATTAGCCCTTATATTAGTTGTCTGCTGGACAATCACATGACAAAATTTAGCAGGATAGCTTGAGACTTTAGTGTATTTGTGTCCCTACCTACCACTACTAGTTAGTATGTTAGAAACTGGAAGAAACGGTAACTTGCATGTTAGTATACGAGGCGGGCGGACGGTTCACGGGCGGGCCGTGCCGTGCCACGTGCCATGCTGGTTTGCCGTGCCGTGCCGTTCGCGATTTGCAGAATTCTGACCCGTACTCGCCCCGTTTTCTGTAGCGGTCCGTTGCGGGTTGATTCGGCTCGTTACCGAACTGAGTTAAGCGATCCAATTTGACGTGCCGTGCCCGGGTTGGACGTTCAAACCCGAACGTCTGGCCAACTCTAATCTAGTGTACCCGCATTAGAAGAGAAATCATGTCGATTTCCCGATACTTGGTCGGTCTCAATATTGTTATCACCCTATCTGAAACGACCATCGTAGTTGTAATAGACAGTTGAATCTGATTCCCCTACCTGTATCATTCATTCGCATAAACAGATAAAAGTAAATCAGAATACAACAATACATCAGAATAAATTTGAGATCAAAACCTCTGAGATTGTAAAACATAAGATAGAAAAACTCACATCTCTATGAATGGGTAAAAATCTGGCAATTCTGTAACAATTTTGTGTAATCATATTCGAAGATTAAATTTAAGAAATGGTTAAAAAAATAAAGGAAATTTCACATATGAAGTATATAAATTGTCTGAGACATTATATCAAACACCTTGGTGGCAAACAACTTCAAATTCAAATTACATGCTCATTATAATAACAATCTTAGAACAAAAACACCAAAACTAAGATGAATTCAAAAAAATGTACCTCATATCAACGAAAACATATATAACGCACAATCTGCAAACGCCCAAATCAAGAACATGTTATTCAAATGACCAGGAACACAATATTAGTATTCTGAAGAAAACTAAATGATGGGCATGAATTTGAGAGAGAGAGAGAGAGAGAGAGAGAGAGAGAGAGATTTGAATGAGTTTGAATTTGAAATTGCAATTTGAATTGTATGTATTTTGGATCTTTTTAGATTTGAATCGAAAAGATGGACCGAAAGAGGAAACAAATCAGAAGGTAAAATATCCATAAAAAAGGATTCAGGATTTATGATTTAAGAGATTTTAATCTAAACAAAAAAGATGATTGGAAGAAATTCGGATGGTCATGGAAATCCGAATATATTTATTGTCTTAAAATATGAATAAGTCACGATCTTTCAGAGTATTATTCTTGTCATCTTTTTTTTTCTTGATAAAAATGGCTATTATTTGTGCTTACTTTTATATAATAATAATTTATTTTATTTTATCATTTGTAATTATAAAAATAATATTTATTTTAATTAATTTAATTTGGACCCCTCTCATAAAATTTTCTACTTATGCCTACCCGGTTCCAAAAATTCGACTTATTATTTTTCAGGTAAATGTGATGCATTAAAGTTATGAGTATGCACCAGTGTGCTTAACTATGGTGGTCTTTGGTCGATATATGCTTCCATAATTCTGAATTCAAAGAATTACTTGATTTCTACAGTTAGTAAAAGAACCGTGTTGTTTGTACTATTCTTTTGATGGTATCTTATCCATTTTTTTTTGTGGTAACCTTTTTTATATATTGATAATAAGAAGGGGGAGTCCATTACAGAAACCCCATCTCCCAAGAGAGCAAATTCACGCAACTCATGCCAAACAAGCACGAGAACAAATGATCCAAACCAACAAGATTACATCACTAAGTTCATAATATAGTTATAGACATTAAAGTTAATCAAGCCAACATGTCGAGTTGTGGCCTCCCAGGCCGAGCCCGTTTTCACCAACAACAGATGCAACAACACCTTCAAATTCAGCACTACCTGCAACACCATTGTCACTAATTATCGCCACTATGTCTAGTATGATCGCCTCTATGAACCCCTCATGTTCTTCTAGATGGTACTCAATCACCAGTCCTGAGAACAGAGCCACCGCCAAAGCCAGCTCCAAGTAATCCCTCTTGTAGTCCACTTCTTGTACGTTAAACCAGCACTCACTCTATCATGTTCCTGTGGCATGCACCTAGACCAGGGACTTGTATCCACAACCGAGTTGTCCAATAATTTCTCAAAAAATCTTGCAATTGTTCACAGAGGACTTACAAGGCCGACCCTGAGGTTTTGTTGGCCTAGTGCGAAAAAAAAATTGGGACCCTTTTACATGAAATTGCTAAAATACTTTTTTTTTAATTATTTAGGCGAGATTCCCCGGTTTTTTAATATAAGTTCACTGACAGTAACATGCTTAGTTGTTTGATGTTAGCTATCTGGGCTAACTATGTCTTTATAATTAATTTTTTTGGCTGTGAAATGGCTATTTGGATGGTCTGTTTGGTCATTTTCTCCCAACACAAAGTATTACAAATAGCATAGGCTTGAAAACTATCATAAGAAGAAACTTTAATTAGTTTTTGTATCTAACATTATCCAGCAAATTAGTTTGCTTTGACATGCATGTAATTTTTACATGGGACATAATATTGTGGAATTGGAGCCAACAAGCTTATAGTCGCAATATCATTGATTCACAAAAATCACTTATATGCTATGGTATCAACAGTCATAAAATCATTTGTCTACTGATACTTATATTTTTATAGTAAAAGAACACCAAAAATCTACAAAATTGTACCAAGGTGTAGACTTATACTAATAGATATATAGGCTGAAATTTTTTTTGGGCCCCCTGGATCCAGTGGCACTACAAGAATTAGCTATTATGCCAACGGAATTTACCAACAGAAATCAACCCGTTGGTAGTTACCAACAGATTGGTAACATGTCTCAAAAATTTGAAAAGCCAATATTATACCAACAGGTTTCTAACGGATCACTGACGTGTATTTACCAACAGAATATTTCGTTGACAAAATAGGCGCCAGAAGAGGCCGCCCAAACATGCCAATGGAAATGCTAATGGTTTGCCAACAGATTATTGCCGACGGAATAGTAATGACATGATAACTGTTTAGTAAGGGATTGCCAACCCCATATCAACGAAAATGACAACTTTATTTCCGTTAGTAATCTGTTACTATTTTAGATCGGTTAAATGTATTCCGTTACTAATCTATTGTAATAATAGATTGGTTAAAATATATCCTTTGTTATTCCGTTGGTAATAATAATCCTCAAAATTAATGTCCAGGTACCTTCTATGCTTTTCAAACCATTTGTCCTAAATATTTGTTCGGTCTTTCATTTTGTTTTTTTTAAAACACCTACAGCTTCTTCTTCAATATTTTAACATCTAACACACGATTTATTTTGCTATTAACTAAGGTGGGTGTTATATTTTCACTAATTTGTGTTTTACTTCTTAAATTTATGTTTGAATTTGTGTTCTATAAGTATGTACAAATTAATCCTTATATGTATTGTTAATATTTGTTAGTTTCTTAGGTTGAGGTATAATATATGTCACAATTGTTCGCTAGGTCTTTGAGGAATCTTGTAAATTTTTAGTTGATGTTGCTTTTTAAAAGTATCCATGGTTTTTCTTATAATTTTAATAGATTAAAATTTGATTGAAATTAGAATTAGAAGTGAATTAAAATAATTGTATTAATGAGTTACATAATTGACTTTAGAATACAATTGGATTAACGGGCCGTACTAATTTAATTTTGTTGGATTTTAGTTTAAAATTTTAGTTGGCCCAATTTTATTAAAATGGACTTATACATATCTAGATACAAGCTTTTTAAAAAGAGGGAGAGAGAGAAAGAGAGAGAGAGAGAGAGAGAGAGAGAGAGAGAGAGAGAGAGAGAGATGAGGCAGAGAAGAAGAAGAGCACAAGATGAGAAGGTCTTATAACAAGCTTAAAAAGAAGGGGTAACGATTCTTTAATTCTCTTGTTATTCGTGTTATTTCACGTGTATGATATTTGATTTATTTTGATTATGTCAACGATCTTTATATGTTCTCTTGAGTATTTGTATATGTGTATAATTTGATGTATATCCATGAGTTATTTGTTATATTCATTGTCGTCGTATGATTACTCCAATTTCATATGTATCGTATGTTTGAATTCTGAATTCTTATAAAATTCGTATCTGATTCGTTATTAATTGGATTCTAATGATATTAGACTCTCTGAAACGGTATTTGAATTATCTACAACTTTGATTCTTGTTGTGTTTTCCGAAATTAGGTCTGTAGATATGAGTTTTTCTGGGATTTATTGACCATACAGTATGTTTTTGAAGCTGAGATGTCTAACTTTGAAAATTCATAGTAAATTGAGTTTTTAACAAAACATTATGAGTAATATCATTATGGAAAGGTCTTTTCGAGATCTACGTGTTTATTTGCATTCTTCAATCAAATTCTGTCATTTGGAAGTCTTAATCAGCAGAATACTAGGGAAGTCAGGGTCTGATTCTGTTTTGCAGTACGTATTTGTTTGAATTCTAAATTCGTTACTTGTTTGTTTTAATCTAACCTTACCATTCTGGAAAGGTCTCGTAATTGCCTACGTTTTTTGTGTTTTGTACTTTTTCAGATAAAGTCATTTTCATAGAGTAATTTGTCAATTTCTAGAACTGGTCATAATTGATTTTGTTAATAATGGTCTATTTTGCAAGATGTTTTGGTGTCTGATTTTTGAAATTTCATTGAGTAAGTTATATGTAAGTGTCGCATGGGTTCTATTAAGGTGGTGTGAACATTATTTGACTTTGATTGGTTTAATAAAATTATAGGATTTGCTCGCATTGATTTTGAAAGGCATATGTCTAGGCCTATTTGTAAACACCGAGGATTCTACTCAACTTTAATTAAGATGTAATAAGTAAATAATAAAAATCAAATGTCACAGGAATCTCAGAAGATTATATCTGTCAAAGAATGAAGATTAAAGTCATCTACAGACTTGAAGTGATTCTACATTGAAAGAAGATCAATTTGCTGATCAAACCTCCGTGAAGTATTCAAGCTCAGTGGATTTATTAAAGTGACAGAGATTTCAAGTGGTGACAGCAAAAGATACTGATTACGGAGTTCTTGAATGAGAAGGAAGTGAATCACTGCTTAAAGTCAAATAGATAAAGAACAAACATTGTCGTTAGTCACTCATAAACCAAACAGTGCATTGAGTGTCAACGTACTATTGTGTTTGTTATTTATCTAAGTTTTAAGTGATTCTGGAATTGTTTGAGAAGTCAACTAATTCTATTTATTCTCTTATAAATAATTAATACTATTAAGTAAATTATGTATTAAATTAATTCTGTAAAGAATTAATTTAATACATAATTTATTTAGTTAATTATTTAAATTAGAATAAAAATGAACTAGGAAGACTTAGGTTTGAACTAGGAAGACTTAGTGTATTAAAGGCAAGGTAGATGATAGAAGACATATAATTCAATTACAACTGAAGAACAAAAAGACACAGAAGCTATTAACTTTTCATTCTCTCTGTCTTTACGTGTCTGAACTGCAAAAGCAATTAATTTCATCAAGTGAATTAATTCTTGACTTGATCATTACATTAAATTCATAAGGATCATTTCACTTGTACTGCTTTAGCTTTCTAGCGGATCATAATTCCTAGATTTTATATCGAACTACTTTTTAGTATTCGATCCTTTTTATTACAAAAATAGATAAATTCATGTCGAATTTATTCTAGGTTTGTTTTATCAAGTTCATTGTAATCAGTGATCAGAATTGTAACACCCTTCAAGTTTAATAGAGTTTTATTTAACTTGAATATTGTTTCAGTTTTATTCCGCACTAATTTGTTCTAAATTGTTAAATCTTTAAAAGGACAAATTCGATTAAACGGTATAGTTTGTATTCAACCCCCCTTCTACAAACTTATCAGGACCTAACAATTGGCATCAGAGCCTTTTGATTGATATACTAATCAAAGATCCAATTGTTTTGAGATTTTTTCTTATACTCTGAAATTTTTAATTTTTCAAAAATCTCAAAAGATGTCTACTACACAGAAAGTGGGTACAGTCAAAATCCCAATGTTCAGCAAGGAGCATTATCCTATGTGGAAGAAGAAAATGCTCCTGTTTCTCCAAGTTGCAAATGTTAAATATCTAGGAGTGCTGAAGAGTGGTCCTAAAATTCCTATGATTATTGAGGAAGAACAAATAGAGAATGATATTGTTACTAGGGCTGCTAGGATGTACCCTAAGAATCCCAAGGACTACACTCCTGATGAGAAAGATGACTCTACACTGGATGCCTGTCTACAGTTCATACTGGTTGATTGTCTAGATCCTATCATGCATAATCATGTCCTAAACTGTGCTACTGCCAAACACATTTGGCACACAATAGAGATAATCAATGAGGGGACAGAGGAAGTTAGAGAGAATAAGCTGGAAATTCTCACCTCTTCATATGAGCATTTCAGATCAAACCCTGGTGAAGGTATCTCTGAGGTTTTTGAGAGATACAACAAATTAATCAATGATCTGAATCTCAATGGGAAGCACTACACTATCAAGGAGATTAATAAGAAGTTCCTACTGACACTTCCAATTCATTTGGAGCACAAAATATCTGCAATCAGAGAAGCAAGAGATATTGGAGAGATTTCTCTGGAAAGACTGTATGGTGTTCTGAAGACCTATGAGCTGGAGCAGATTCAACAGAATGAATTATATGGAACTGGAAAGATAGTTGGTACTTCTACTGTATTAACAACAGTAGTCCCACAGAAACTGGAAGTGAAGGTTGTTCAACCTTCCAGTTCTATCTTGGATGTTATTGATGCTGAATTTGGTTTAACATCCATTGATCAATCTGGTGGTGACTACTACTCTTTGGAAGAACTTGATCAGCTGGAGGATGGTGATTTGGCCATGATAGTCAGGAAGTTTGGGAAGTTCAGATTCAGAAGGAATCCCAATCTTAAGTTCAAGCCCAGGTTTCAGAGAGGTGGTTCCTCATCTACAAGTAGCACAAGGGGTGGCTACAAAACTGGAACTGTGGAAAGAAGCACAATCAGGTGCTACAATTGCAATGAGTTGGGTCACTTTGCTACAGAATGTAAAAAGCCAAAGCAAGTGAGAAGGAACTCATTCGATTCTAGCAAGAAGAATAAGATTGGGAAATCATAGAAGCAGGTGAAATTGGAAACCTTGCTTTAGTGGCTAAGGAGGCAAGCACTTCATCTACATACATGTCAGAGGTAAAGTTCACTGATGCTGAAATGATCTATCATCTTGGTGGTACTATTTCTTGTGCACGTACTGAAAATGATAGAATAATTCTTTTGAACACAGCTCTTGAAAAGGAAATAAAAGAATTAAAACTTGTGCATGTTAATCAGAATGAACTTACTGAGAAAATAGCATTTCTTGAGAATAGGGTTAAATGTTATATTCAACTGGAAACCATTCTTAAGGGTCAGATCAGTGACTTAAAGTCAAGGCTAATGCTTACTATAACTCTTGTAAGACTGCTAAAGAAATCATCAATAAACAAAGTATTGATCATACAACAGGAATATGGTATGACTATAATGAGTCTATTGGTGAATTAAGCATAAATACCCCTAATAGAGTCAGTGCTAAAGAAAGGGGTATACCATATGTGCTTAAGGGTATTGAAACACCCTTCTTTAGGGAGTCCCAAGGAGAGCCTCTGAATGAAAAATCTATCATCATTAAAGAGGATATGCGTTTAGAGGATCTTGCTTCTGATCTTGATAAGTCCAATAAGTGTAAGTCTGACAAACCAGTCAAAGTTGTTTCTGAAAATAAGACTAAGTCAGACAATCATAAATTGGATCAAAACAACTGCAAAACTGACATGCCTGCTATTAATCTTTCTCATAAAGCATGTAGTGTGGTTAAGTGCATGTCTTGTGCTTTCAATGTTATGTATGCTTATTTTAATAGTAAGCATGTATCTGATAATAAGACTGCTCCACGTCAACATGTTAATAATAAGAAGCATGTTAGAGCTAAGACTACTAGTCCTATGAAGACTAGAGTGGATCCATTTATCCCTAAGCCTACTCAGAAATGTGTTAAGGCTGGCTATAAATGGAAACGCTCTTTTGTGAAAGAGGTTTATGTAGTTAAGGTTAAAGATGTTGTTTTGCCCGACAAAGGCCAGTTCTTTAAATATGCCGGACCCAATCAAGTTTGGGTTCCGAGGAAAGACTAATCAATTTGATACTGCAGGGTGTGAAAAAGGTAAACCGTGTTGTGTGGGTTCTGGACAGTGGTTATTCAAGGCATATGATCGGAGATAGAGCCTTGCTATCAGATGTGGTTGAGAAAGCTGACCCATGAGTTACCTTTGGAGATAACAACAAAGGTTTTACCAGAGGATATGGCTGTTTGAAGTTTGGAAATGTTATCATTCAAGATGTATCTATTGTGGAAGGTCTGAAGTTCAATCTTCTCAGCATCAGTCACTTCTGTGACAGAGGATATGTTGTTTCCTTTGAGAAGGATAGATGTCAGATACTTCACAAGAAGAATGGAAAGCCTGCTCTTCAAGGAGTAAGGAAAGGTGATTTGTTCATAGCTGATATGTACTCTGGATCCAAAGATGAAGTTACCTGTTTTTATGCTAAAGCTTCATCAGATGAGAGTTGGCTATGGCACAAGAGGTTGTCTCACCTTAACTTCAAAACCATGAACTCTTTAGTCAAGAGGGAATTGGTTAGAGGTTTGCCTCAGATGGAATTTACACAGGAAGGACTGTGTGAGGCTTGTCAGAAAGGAAAGTCAAAGAAATCTTCTCACAAGGGCACTGACACATCATCAATAACTGAACCACTTCAGCTACTGCACATGGATTTTTTTGGTCCAGTTAGTGTGATGTCCATGTCAAAGAAACAGTATGCACTTATGATTGTTGATGACTATTCCAAATATACTTGGGTTTTATTCCTACATTCCAAGGATGAGACCCCATAGATGGTGATTGATCATATAAAGTTGATTGAGTTGGATTCGAGACTCCCTGTTAGAGCTATAAGGTCAGATAATGGAACTGAATTCAAGAATGCAGTCCTAAATGACTTTTGTGCAAATAAAGGAATAAAAAGACAGTATTCTGCTCCTGGAACTCCTCAACAGAATGGAGTGGTGGAAAGAAAGAATCGTACATTGATTGAAGCTGCTAGAACCATGTTAAGTGAATCAAGACTTCCAATGTACTTTTGGGCTGAAGCTGTGAACACTGCTTGTTATACTCAGAATCGAACTTTAATCAACAAGGTCTTAATGAAAACTCCTTATGAGATCATTTACAATAGAAAACCATATATCAAATATTTTCATGTATTTGGTGCAAAATGCTTTGTGCTTAAGGATGACAATGTGACACGTGGCAAGTTTGAGGCCAAGGTACAAGAAGCTATATTTGTTGGTTATTCCAGAAGATCTTACAGGGTGTATTTAATTGATGGTCACCATGTGAAGTAAAGTGTCAATGTTACATTTGATGACACTAAACTCCCCAATATCCAAACAGGAGATTCATCTGAGAAACTGAAGTTTGATAACTTGCCAGACTTAGAATCAGATGATGAAGTCCCACCTGAGAATGTTGATGGTAATGACAATGATAATGATGATAATAATCCTGGTGATGGTGGTGGAAACATTGGTAACAATGGAGATACCACCAACACTGGAGAAGAATCATCAATGCAATCAAGCAACAACTCAGGGGGAGGAAATGAAGGATCTACTAGTCAGTCACAACACCACAATGAATTTCAAGGCGAATCATCAAGATCAAATCTTCCAAGACAGATTGTATGGAATAGAGCTCATCCCTTTGAGCTGATCATTGGTGATCCAGGTGTTGGAGTTAAAACTAGAAGTGCTACTCAGAATGAATGTCATTATTCAGGGTTTCTATCTGAGTTGGAGCCAAAGAAGACTGAGGAAGCACTGACTGATCCTGATTGGGTGATTGCTATGCAAGATGAACTCAATCAATTTGAACAACAACAAGTTTAGAAGCTGGTACCTAGACCAAATAACAAGAAAGTAGTTGGTACTCAGTGGGTATTCATAAATAAATTAGATGAAGATGGCATAATCACAAGAGACAAAGCACATTGACATCAGGTATCATTTTATCCGAGAGCATGTCATGAATGGTACTGTGGAGTTACTCTTTGTACCCACAGAGGAACAAACAAAAGATATTTTCACTAAATCTCTTGATGAATCCATGTTTGCCAGATTGGTTGGTAAATTGGGTATATTAAATAGTTTTAGTGATTAACTCTGTTTATTTTTTATGTTTGTTCTTAATTAAATTTTACAAGTGTTCATTTGTTGTATATATATTTTTTAAATCACTTGTAAATTTATTTTATCATCTCAATTTCTCTTTTGCATGTTGATTGTAGATTATTGACATGTCTTGTCTAATTGTTAAGCTTCTTAGGTTGAGTAAGTTAAGATGAATTATTTTCTTTAAAAATATTTTTCTCAAATTTTACAAGTTAAAATTGTAGAGAAATCTATTTTTATTGAAATTTTTTTATTTTAAAATATTCAAATATTCTTGTTTAGTTCATGTAAATAGTTTCATGTAAATATTTTCTGCATTTTATTTTAATTCATTTTCTTTCTTTAGTTTTCTACTAATAGTTTTATGTATATATTATTTTAATTTTTATATATTATATTATTTTTATTTTATTTTTATTATTTATTATCTTTTATTTTCTATTTGTCTTAGTTGTTTTTGTAAATATATTGTATATATTATTTCTGATCTAGCTCTTGCTTAGCTGGAAATTCAGTGCCAAATCCAATTCAGGTATTACTTTCTATCTCTCAATCCACTTATTTTACTGTTGCTGAACCCAAGTGGTTGTTAGGGCTGACCCAGAGATTGTAGAACCACAGTCTCTGACCCAGGTCATAGAGCCAAACAGAGAGTCAAACACTCCTGATACACAACCTGAGCCTAATGTACAAACCAGTTCAAGAAGAGTTAGTGAAATAGCTGCAATGAGTGTTCCCACAGCTCTGTCTCCACCTTTAAAGAAAAGAAAAACCTATAGGGAGGCATCTGTAAGCCCATCTGTATCATCTCAACAGGATAAGGACATAGATATGGCCACTGAACAGTCTCTGGAGACATCCTCTCAACATGATGAATCTATTGAAATTCGCCATCGGGCCATGGCATCCTGTACTGAGTCAAGCACTCTCCCATTACTCACAATGAGAGAAGATATCCAAATAGATGATACTCAGGACACTATGCAAGGAGAGCACTTTAATTTTGAATTTGAAACAGTGCCTACCATAGTTACGGTAGAAGTGCCTTCACAGGCATCAGAGGGAAAATCTGATTCTTCGCCACCAATAATAGAATCATTTTCTCCCCTCCCAGAGGGAACATCTCTGGCTCCCCTACGGGATTTTTCACTCAGAGTTTATACTGGAGAAAGTGAAAGGCAACCTGGTGAGTCTGTCCCTGAAGCAATTCAGTATACAATGTCAAATATTTTGACAGACTCAACCAGGGATCGGGAATTGCGAACTCCCATTGCACCACCACTGACCTCTCTAGAAGGGGCTAGGGTGATTTTTCATGCAGGTACATCTACTGAAAACTTAGACAGACAGTTAGTTGTGAGAGACATGAGTCAAACACAGAGTGATACACAAGCACGTGAGTTGAGTGAAACACCATTGAGAGAAATTGAAGTGAGTGCACACACTGACACAAAACACTGCTTTGTTGTTGAACCAGCTAGCTGATCTACAGAAAAATTTACAAGAAACCCAGGCTGAGAACAATCTTCTGAAAGCACAAGTGGTTGCACAATCTTCCAACTCTGTGTCTAATCAGCTGGGTACTGTTAAAGATGACTTGCAAGGACTAAAGAATAATCTTCTCCCGAGGCTGAATTCAATCCAACAATCTCAAGTACTGGTGGCTTTAGACTGTTAGATATAATTGCTAATGATTGTTTTATCAGTGTTTAAGAACCAGGTACTCATCAGAGTTTACTGGAAGCTAGTCAGAGTTTATTAAAGTCTGACGGGGAGAAAAGTTTACCTTAGCTGTCGGTGCTGATATAAAGATTCTAGAAGCAATATATCTTGAAGATGGAAAGAAGCAAGATATATTGAGACAGTTAAGGAAACGGAACAGAAGACAGAAGCAATCCTAGATTGATATAAATTGTATAGCTGATTTATAGGATATCAATTAGAGATTGATTATGTAGCTGTGTACTATATAAACACAGATAGGTTAACCCTAAAAGGGAAGTGAATACTGAATACATTATTCTTGTAACCTAGCAGCTCTCTGTGATTCTTTAACATCACTGAGAGAAGAATTATTTATATAATTCAGTTGTTGATTCAGAAACAGTGTTCTCAATTGTTATTCTCATACATATATTGATTATATATTGTGTATTCGGCCTAACAATTGGTATCAGAGCCAAGGCTGATTAGTATATACAGTTTATCGATCCAAACTCAAGTATAATCATGACTGACAACTCTCAGGAAGGTTCTAATGCAGGTTCTAATGTTCAGAAGGTTCAACCTACTTCTGTGAGTCGATATGAGACTATAAGGGTTCCAATTCTTAGACCAAGTGAATATCCAATATGGAAGGTGAAGATGACCATGTTTCTGGAAGCCACAGATCCAGAATACCTTGATAGAATCAATGATGGTCCTCATATGCCAACTAAATTGTCTCCTGTTGTTACTGGGCAAGAACAAAAGACTGTTCCAAAAGAGAAGAAAGATTTGACTCCTGAAGACATCTCATCAATTGCAAAGGATGCAAAGGTTAGACATCTACTACACAGTGCCTTAGATAATGTCATGTCTAACAGAGTGATTGGCTGCAAGACTGCCAAAGAGATTTGGGATGCTTTGGAAGTCAGGTGTCAAGGAACAAGTGCTATAAAGAAAAACAGGAAGACTATTCTAACACAGGAGTATGAACACTTTGACTCTAGATCTGATGAAAGTTTGACAGATACATATGACATATTTTGTAAATTGTTGAATGATTTGTCTCTGGTTGATAAAGAATATGAACTTGAAGAGTCAAATCTCAAGTTTCTTCTATCCCTACCTGAAAGATGGGATTTAAAGGCAACAACAATCAGAGACAATTATGATCTTGCAGATACAGATCTTGATGAAATCTATGGGTTTCTTAATACTCATGAACTTGAAATAGAACAGAGAAACAAAAGATCTGGAAAGAAGACAAAATCTGTTGCTCTTAAAGTTGAAGAAAAGCCTGTCAAGAAGGAATCATCAAGAAAGAAAACCAAAGGAAAGGCTTTAGTCATTAAATCTGACAGTGAGTCATCAAACTCTGATGATGGCTCAAACACTGATGATGAAGCTTCTGATTCTGAGGATGATGAAGAAGAGATGATGAGAATGGCTGCTTTAATGGTGAAGACCTTCAAGAAGATGGGATTTCAGAAAGTCTGATGGAAAATATACCAAGTCTGGAAAGAAAGACAAGTCTGAGATCCAGTGCTACAAGTGTAAAGAGATGGGTCATTATGCTCCAGAATGTAAGAAAGGAAAATCTGAGAAAGCACTCATCACTAAAGGCAAGGACTGGGCAGACACTTCAGACTCAGATGAGGGAGTCAATTATGCTCTCATGGCAACTGTTAAAGATGAAGCTGAGTCATCTGGAAACATGGTACCCCTAACAACTTATGCTTATGATACTGATAATATATCTGAATTAAGAATTTATCTTAAAAGCATACATGTTAGTTATAGGGATCAGACTTTAGAAAATGAAAGAATCAAAACTGAGAATCTAGGTCTTAAAGAGAGGAATAAATTCCTTGAAGAGAAACTTGTTAACATGCAACAAGTTCAAAAGGAGAGAGATGATGCTGTTTATGTTGAACAGGAGTTGCTTAAAAGATATAGGGAAATAGAATCTGAGTTGGAAAAAGAGAGGAAAGTAATTAAAACCTGGACAAATTCTGGAAAAGACACACATCAGGTTTTTCAGACAGATACTGTAGGCTTAGGTTACTGTGAGGGAGATGAACTTAGGTTTAAAGATAAAGTTAAAGTGAAACCACAACTTAAACCTGTGCAATTTGTTCCTGAATACAGTAAGCTAAAGTCTGTTGTTGTAAAAGAAGCTGTTATGGAGCCAATTGAAACTTGTGAAAAACAGGTTAATATTGGTTCAATAACAGAGAATAAGATTGAGATAGAAGCTGTTAAAGAACCAGTAAAAATCTGTGATAAACAAGTTAATGTTGGTTTGATGACAGAAAAACAATTAAAACATAAGCTCAAAGAAGTAAAGTCTGTCAACAAACAGAAAATGTTTAAGAAGAATAGGAATAGAAAAGTAGGCATTAATAAAAGAAATGATTATCTGCCTAATTCTGCTGCTCCTAGAAAAACATGTCATAGTTGTGGTAGTACTAACCATCTTGCCAGGTTTTGCAAGAAGAACAAAGATATTAACTCTTTACCCTCCACATCTGGAGTAAAGAATGATTATGTTAGGGTTAGACCACAGACTTTATGCACACACTGTGGGAGCACTTGGCATTCCATTTATACTTGCAAGAGTTATCATGCTATTTATCACAACTATTATGAGCTAAAACCCAACTTGAAATGGGTTAGAGCAAACTCTGCAAGTGTAAAGTCTGACAATGTTAGTTTAAACTCTGTTGATAGTGATTCCGCTGCAAAAGCTAACAACGTTAAGAAAGCCAAAGGATCCAAGCAAGTCTGGATCCTTAAATCTAACACTCAGTGATTGTTTGTGATTGCAGGGCATAAAAGAGAGCACTCTTATCTTGGACAGTGGATGCTCAGGACATATGACTGGAAATAAAGCCCTGCTATCAGATTTTGAGGAAAAAGCTGGCCCAAAAGTTTCCTATGGAGATGGCAACATAGGACATACTCTGGGATATGGCAATATAAATCTTGGAAGTGTCATCATTACAAATGTAGCTCTTGTCTCAGGACTCAAGCATGATCTGCTTTCTGTGAGTCAAATCTGTGACAGAGGATACCATGTAGATTTTCATACTGAACATTGTGAAGTTATCAGCAAATCTACAGGGAAAGTTGTTCTAGTTGGACACAGGCACAATAACATCTATGAAGCAAGTTTGGTAACAAACTCTGAAGGAAAAACTGTGTGTCTATCAGCAAGAATGTCTAGTGAAGAGAGTTGGAAATGGCATAAGAAGCTCTCTCACCTAAACTTGAACAACATCAATGAGCTGATTCGAAAAGATCTTGTAAGGGGACTTCCAAAGTCAATACTCAGCTTAGATGGTCTGTGTGATTCTTGTCAAAAGGCCAAGCAAAGGAAGTCATCTTTCAAGAGTAAATCTGAATCTTCAGTTGTGGAACCTATCATCTTCTACATGTTGATCTTTTTGGTCCAGTAAATATAATGTCATTGGGCAGAAAGAAATATGCTCTAGTTATTGTTGATGAGTACACTAGGTACACATGGGTGTATTTCTTAGCAAAGAAGGATGAAACTGCCTCAATTCTAATGAATCATGTGAAGCTATTGGACAAAGGATCACAGTACAAAGTGAAAATTATAAGAAGTGATAATGGTACTGAATTCAGAAATTCTGAAATGGAAGCTTTCTGCAAGGAAAGAGGAGTGAAGCAAGAATTTTCTGCACCTGGAACTCCACAGCAAAACGGTGTAGTTGAAAGAAAGAACAGAACCCTAATCGAAGCTGCCAGAACAATGCTTGATGAAGCAAAATTGCCAACTTATTTCTGGGCGGAAGCTGTTCAAACAGCTTGTTTTACTCAAAATGCTACACTGATCAACAAGCATGGGAGAACACCATATGAGATGGTGAAGAATAAGAAGCCAAATTTGAAATATTTTCATATTTTTGGATGCAAGTGTTTTGTGTTGAAAACTCATCCTGAACAATTGACCAAGTTTTACTTAAAAGCTGATGAAGGAATTTTTGTGTCATTTGATGACAAGAAAATAACTGGAATAGAAGATGAAGAATATCATGATCAACTTCGCTTTGAAAATGAAGATCTATACTCTGATGATGTAAACTCTGATGCAGCAAATCCAACAAACTCTGACGAAACATACTCTGATCCTCTACCGGTAAACTCTGAAGAATTTTCTCTGACAGAACAAAATGGAGAACCAGTTGAGGGGGAGCGTGAAGAAACTTCAGAAACTTCTCAAAGTAATGACTCAAATTCTGAAAGAGGGTCAAATATAGAATCAAACAGAAACTCTGAGTCAAACTCTGAAAGTTCAAATACTGAATAGTCCAATTCAGGGGGAGCCTCAGAGAATGCAAATAGTCAAGAAGAAAATCAGGAGAGCATGGATCAAGGGGGAGGATCTAATAATGATAATAGAAGCCAATTACCAACAGCAAGAAGGTGGACACAATCCCATACACCTGACTTGATAATTGGAGATCCAGAAGCTAGTGTAAGAACTAGAAGTGCTACAAATAATGAATGTCTGTTTCATGCATTCTTATCTCAAACAGAGCCCAAGAAAGTGGAAGAAGCTCTTCAAGATGCTAACTGGATAACAACAATGCAAGAGGAGTTAAATGAATTTGAGAGGAATGAAGTCTGGACACTTGTACCAAGACCAAAGAACAGATCTATTGTTGGTACAAAGTGGGTTTTCAGAAACAAAACAGACAGTGATGGAGTGATTACAAGGAATAAAGCTAGACTTGTGGCTAAAGGCTATTCACAGCAGGAAGGAATTGACTATGATGAAACCTTTGCTCCAGTTGCAAGATTGGAGGCAATAAGGATTTTTCTGGCCTATGCTGCTCACAAGAAATTTAAAGTCTTTCAGATGGATGTGAAAAGTGCTTTTCTCAATGGGAAACTTGAAGAAGAAGTGTTTGTTGAACAACCACCAGGGTTTGTAGATTCCAAACATCCAGATTATGTCTACAGACTTGATAAGGCATTATATGGACTAAAGCAGGCACCTAGAGCATGGTATGAAACTCTGGCTCAATTTCTTTTAGAAAGTGGGTTCACTAGAGGTACAATTGACAAAACCTTGTTCTATTTTAATTTTGGTGATGATTTGCTGTTAGTTCAAATCTATGTGGATGACATAATTTTTGGGTCTACTAATGACAAACTCTGTAAGAAATTTGCCAAGCTTATGCAGTCAAGATATCAAATGAGTATGATGGGAGAGCTTAGTTATTTTCTAGGCTTACAGGTCAAGCAAACATATGATGGGATTTTTATCAATCAAGCAAAATATACCAGAAATCTTCTCAAGAAATTTGGTATGCTTGATAGTTCATCTGCTACAACTCCCATGGCAACTGCAACAAAGCTAGACAAAGACACAGGAGCATCAGTAGATATGACAAACTATAGAGGAATGATAGGGTCTCTTCTTTATCTCACTGCAAGCAGACCTGATATCATGTATGCAACATGTCTTTGTGCAAGATTTCAAGCAGACCCCAGAGAGCCACATCTAACAGCTGTGAAGAGGATTTTCAAATATCTCAAAGGAACCATAACTCTTGGTTTGTGGTATCCTAGAGAATCAGAGTTTAAATTAATTGGTTACTCTGATGCAGATTTCGCAGGCCGTAAGATAGACAGAAAAAGCACAAGTGGAAGCTGTCAATTTTTAGGTGACAGATTAGTTTCTTGGTACAGCAAGAAACAGAAATCAATTTCCACATCCAGAGCAGAAGCAGAGTATATAGCTGCTGGTAGCTGTTGTGCACAGATTTTATGGATGAAGAATCAATTGCTGGACTATGGCTTAAGGTACTCTAGAATACCTATTTACTGTGATAATCAAAGTGCTATTGCTATGACAGGTAATCCAGTACAGCACTCCATGACCAAGCACATCAGCATAAGGTATCATTTTATCAGGGAACATGTGGAAGGAGATATTGAGCTTCATTTTGTGTCTACAGATCAACAGCTTGCAGATATCTTCACCAAACCTTTGAGTGAAGCTACCTTTACAAGGCTGGTAAATGAACTTGGAATGGTCTCTGGTTTTGACTAGAGATACCGGTTAGATTCAAACTCTATACATGATAGATTTTATGCTCATGGTTCTTTGCATGTGTTAACTGTTATTTGTACCAGTATGTTAAACTCTGATAGTAAACTCTGTTAGTCATACTCTGTCAGTCATACTCTGTCGGTTAAAGTCTGATGTTAAACTCTGATTGTGATTTTTGTCTGAAACACATGGACCGATGAAGAAATTTGTATGAAGCATGATTTTCAGTAAGTAATCATGAATCCTTCTAAGTAATATAAATTCTGATTTCAAAATGTGCAGAAATTTTACACAGCATGATACTGTCTCTATATTTATAGCATCTCTTAGTTTATTGATCCTACACAATGAGTCTGTATTAGCTGTTTGCATTTTCTCTCATAAATTAATTGTATTAACTGATGAAAAGTCTAAACTCTGAAAATTAGTTACAAATATTTCACCCTCAAATCAAAAGATGCCAAAAAGAGGACAAATTCCTTTGAGATCATGTTGTGCCTAGGAAGATCCAGGAACTTATTGTATGAAATAAGGGCTAAAATCTTTGATTTTTGGTGACTAGTGCCAACCACTGATTACTGGAAAAAAAAAATTATATATAACGGGGGTGAAAATAAAAGATATATCCAAATGAAAGGATATCAGAATACAGAGTTTAGATATAAAAATCAGATTTTATTTTATATGAGAGTTTGAGCAACCAGTTTTTACTGCTTTAGTTTGTGGATTTTATGCACTTTGAGATGATCTAAATATTCATATTCAGTAAACTCTGCTAATTCACACACAAATACTCACACCTGTACAGTTTGTGAAAGGAGTTTATTTATAAAGGAGGAGGATTGGTAAATACTGATGAACTGTGTACTCTACGCTGAGGTAATTTTATTTTAATCTCTGATGATTAAAATTAATTATTTGTTTCAGACAGTTAACAATTTTGAGAAAACATTCTTGAAAATAAAAGAGTATGATTGGTAACGGTTCTAATTTGTATTAAACAGAGGAGAGAGGTTGAGTGTTTAGAAAAGTGTAAAAGGCGGTAATTATTGCTGTTTTTACTGCACATGCGCATTGGAAACTGTCAATTACTGCTGTCAGTCATTGCATGTGTGCCACGTGTCCCACTCACACGTTTTACGGAGTAAGACAGTTGTGTGTATTGATTAGAAACTGTTCAGTTTTTAATTAATTCTTTTGTATTAATATCCAATACACAAACTCATTTGAACTTTTCACAACTTATTCCAATTCACACATTTTCACAAACACTTTTACTGCAAACACTCTCAAAAATTTTCTAAGTCATTCTCTGATTATTTCTAAATCGTTCAAATGGCTTCTACTGCTTTTGTATCCTCTGATCTTGAATTTGTTCCTAACAACTATGCTGCTCCATTGGCTAATGAGAACGCACCGGAGGCGTTTCATCTGATGCAGATTTTTCTTGCCCAATCTCCAATCGGGCGTGCTCTTGTAGAACCAGAGAAGCTTTCTGGATTACAAATTAAAAGCTTCTGGGAGACTGGTGTCTATGATGATGGTGGTGAATCAGGAACACCATCCATTATTTTCGAGTTTCAAGAAACAGAGTATTTTATTACTCCTGGTACAGTTCGTGCAGCTATGGGCTTTGGTGAGTATACTGCTTACACCATTGCTGTTGGTGATGCTGATTTGGTAAGGATGATGAAGGAGATAGGATATAGTGGGTCTTTGGCTAAGATAGGTCAGCTGAAGCGACCGTTCTTGAGGAAGGAGTGGAGCTTTTTCTTCGATTGCATTACAAGAACGTTCGGAAAGAAGTGCACCAACTGGGATGCAATACCCACTGATAGTCTGCAAATTGGGTATTCTTTACTTTATGGTACTCATTTTGATTTTGCTAGATTAGTTTTAACTAATTTAGGTGAGAAAATGACTGAAAACTGAAGGGTAGTTTACTTTGCTCGTTTCTGTCAGATTTTATTTTCTGTTTGTGTTAATGGGGTAGATATTATTGATAATGATATTATTCCTTGTTTTAAACTGCACAAAAGAGTATTCTCTGATCTTATTAACAAGGATGTCAAGAAGGGTAATCTAGGTGATTTCTTATTACCTGAGTTGGTTCAACAGTTTTTGATCAATTCTACCCAAACACAATCTGAAACTCAACCACAACCACAATCTGAACCACAGCCTGAACCTCTAGATACTGTTCTTCCCAATAAACCAAAATCTAGTGGTAGAACTAAGCATATGGGTTCTAAGCCAGCAAGGATTTTTAATCATCAGTTGATATTGGGGTGTCAACATCTGCTGGAACTTCAAGGAAGAAAAGAAGGGCAAATAGGCCATCTTTTGCTGACAGTGAGAATTCACATCAGAAAAGAAGAAAGTTGGTGGCTGATTATCTTTTTGAGGAGTTGGATGTTTCTGATCCAAATATTGAAGCTGAAAATGTTGAAAATGTTGATGCTACAAACACTGAAGCTCTTGAAGCTGAGAATCAGGAGGTTGTTAATGAAGCTCCTTTAGCTATGACTAAGGAGACTGTTATTGATGAAGCTACTGTGCCTGATGAGGCCAGAGCAAATGCTGATGCAGAGGATGCTATGCCTGCACTTGATGATTTCATTGATGATTTTAATATGGATGCACACATTGAAGCACATCCTAGTATCAGTGTTTGTGATACTGAGGATGTGGCAGCTGATCAACCCACCCAAATTCTAGATGAGTCTCTTGCAACTCATACAGAGATTCTCTCTGTCAATAATTCAATTGCTGAACTGGGTGAGGAGGTTGATCAGGTAATTGCAGCTGCTGTCAATAAATTGGATGAAGCAGAGAAACTGAATGACATTGTTGCAGAGTCTATTCATGAAGAAGCAGAGGTTCTTGCAAATGTAAACTCTGAGAATGTTGAAGCTGTTGCAGAGCAAGTTCTTGAAGAAGCTGCACAGATAAACACTGAAGCTTCTGCAGAGAATATTGTTGATGAAGCTGCAGAGCAAATTCCAATGAATGTTGATGCTGATCAAACTGCTGTTCATTCTGAACATGCAAACTCTGGTTTAAATGTCTCTTCGTCAGACTCTGATACTCATGAATCTACACCTTTTCTAAGGGATCTTACTGCAGAGTCTATCAAAGCAAATCAACATGCTACTGAAGATCATTTCAGGGAAATGTATTTTAAAAATTGGTCAGGAGCAGACTGTATTTTTCCGGCCAACAGGGCTGCTGATTTTGTTGCAAAGTCTGCTGCCTCAATTACAAATCCTGAACTTCTAAGTCATTTAAAGGCTACAGTAGTGCAAGTGAAGACTCTTAATAATCGATTTGATGAAACTCACCAGTTAGTGACTGGTTTGAGAAATGATATAGCTGCTAGAGAGTTGGTGTTGAAAAATGATAAAGCTCTCTATTCTACTCTGTTTGCAAATCAGGTAGAATTTAAGCAAAGGCTAAGCAAAGTAGAAGAGAATCAGACTGTCATGTCTGCAAAGATTGATACAATTGCTACTTCTTTGGAATTGCTGACATCAGTTCTAATTCCTGATGATGTCAAAAAGGGGGAGAGGGTTTCTAAGGACAAATGCAAAAGAACTCAAACTCTGAGACAGAGGGATGATGGAACTGATGGTGGAAGCAAGGACACTGAGAAAAAGTCAAATATTATTCAAGTGCAAGGGAGATTCAAGTCAAACTCTGATAGAAATCAAACAAACTCTGGTGTTGGTGGCTCTGGTACTCATGCTCAATCTTCTTCAAGACTTAAGAGTCTAGTGATTTCAGCTAATCCAATAACTGATGAAGAGATTGCAGCCAAGCTGTTTTTAGATGAGCATGATGGTGAAGTGACAGTTGAGGATTTGGAAGCAGAAATGAAGATGCTATCTGAAGAACATAGAAAGAAAGTTGCTTCTGGGAATTACAAGAAGAAAGCTGTAAAAATTCCAAGAAAGAAAGAACTGGGTATCTCTATCAAGGAAAACTCTCAACAGAGTATACAATATTCAAGAAGGCCAACAGAAATTATTTCTGGTAAGGGCAAATGGAAGCTGATAGAAGATATAGCAACAAAGAAAAATTATTCAACCTCTGACATAGCTCAAGTTGAATCTGTTCTAAATCAATCAACCACTGACAAAGCTCAAGTTGATGATTCTTCTAAAGTTGTGACAACCTCTGACGTTGCTCAAGTTGTGCAAACTCAATCATCTACACAACTCCAAGGATTCAAAAGACCTATACTGCCTGAAACTCTGAAGCCAGAATCTGTGAATTTTCTTCAAACCAGAACAGTACTTGGAAAAGAATCTTATGATAAGTCTGGTTTGGGTTCACATAGAGAGAAAAGGATAAATAACAGACCTCTAGATCAAACATCACTGGCAGAACCTGGTGTTGGGGTTACTCAAGAAAATCTTGACAAACTAGTGTCTGTTCAGATGATTTACCACAAAGGGTTAAAGAAAGAGTTTCTGTTATACTTTATGTCTGATGGAAGAGTATACAGAATAGGAGAAGCTGATGTTCAAATAAAGCTATGGGAAGAGCTTGAGTATGTTCTATATCTTCTTAAAATCAAAAATAGAAGTACTCACAATGCTGCTCTAGTTCTAAGAGAAAGGATGCTGAGGACAAAAGCTATGCTTGGAGGAGGTGTTTCAAGTGCATACATTCCTAAGTACAGAGATGCTTATGGAAAGATTGTTGAGATGAAGAGAAACAGTGCCAAGTTCAAGACAGCACTGGGAATAAAAGTCTTGGAGTTCAACTTAGAGTCTGACAAATCTTACTATATCCGGCTAGGGAATGAAATGAGGAAGAACAACATTTATTCTTTAAGAGCTGCTATATACCATACTGGAGAAAGTGATCCAGAGCTTAAAGAATTGAAAGGGATCATGGTAGATGAGCTGGAAAAAGCTGAAAGGAGGCTTCTCATTGATTATCTCAGGACAGTGCCTGATATTGAAGAGATTAAGTAAAGTCTGACTGTAAGTTTTAAAAGTTTTCTGTTCTAAGTTAAAGTTAAACTCTGATTATATTTAAACACTGCATTTGTTATATGTTTTGACATCATCAATTATCTATTAACTTGTACATCTTTATTATGCACAAGTTGGGGGAGATTGTTAGATATAATTGTTAATGATTGTTTTATCAGTGTTTAAGAAACAGGTACTCATCAGAGTTTACTGGAAGCCAGTCAGAGTTTATTAAAGTCTGACGGGGAGAAAAGTTTACCTTAGCTATCGGTGCTGATATAAAGATTCTAGAAGCAATATATCTTGAAGATGGAAAGAAGCAAGATATATTGAGACAGTTAAGGAAACGGAACAGAAGACAGAAGCAATCCTAGATTGATATAAATTGTATAGCTGATTTATAGGATATCAATTAGAGATTGATTATGTAGCTGTGTACTATATAAACACAGATAGGTTAACCCTAAAAGGGAAGTGAATACTGAATACATTATTCTTGTAACCTAGCAGCTCTCTGTGATTCTTTAACATCACTGAGAGAAGAATTATTTATATAATTCAGTTGTTGATTCAGAAACAGTGTTCTCAATTGTTATTCTCATACATTTATTGATTATATATTGTGTATTCGGCCTAACATAGACATCTCTGATCTTACAACGTCAAATGCTCAGATATCGGAGAGTGTCAAGGAGATTGCTTCTATTTCTACCAAGGTGGACTTGATTCTGCAAACAGCTGATGAAAATCAAACGTTTAATGAAGAAAGGATGTCGAGGATAGAAGGAGGTATGGAGCATCTGAATGAAATTATGAAGCACTTGTACAATATGATCAAGAACTCACATCAACCTACAGCACAACAAAGAATATTCTTTGAGGGAGATGATGAAGATGAGGATGATGATGCTGATGAAGGAGGAGATGGAGAAAGAGGAGAGATAAGGAGAACTTATGAGGTGAATCATAGGGCTTCCAAAGCTAAATCTGTAGAGGATTCCTCAACTAAGGGGGAGAAGGAGAAGAAAGGAGAAGAAAGAGAAGCTGGAGGAGCTTCTGGAGTTGGAAAAGATAAGGGGAAAGGGAAACAATAATTGGAGGAGACTGTCTTTGATGATGTCTACTACTACCACGGTGAACAGGATGACTTCCAATTTGACACATCTGGTGATCTGGGGAAGACCATACCTGAAGAAGCTTTTGGTGAGGAGGAGGTTGAAGAGGCAGCCAACTTTGAGGATTGGGAAGATGAAACTGATCTATACACACCTGACCCTTTGTTTCAGAAGGAGTTGAAGAAGCAACAGGCAGAACTAAGAAGAAAGGAGGATGAGAATGCTAAGGTCTCCGACATCATTTCTCAGAAGCTGAAAATTCAAAAGGCTGAACATGAAGACAAACAACGTCTTCATAGTATTCATGTCAAAGAAAGGAGATTGGATGTTAGGATGAAGCAAGGAAGCAAGTGGGATAAGGCAAGGGAGATGTTTGATATCCCTCAGAGAGGCACAAACAATGATGCTACTTTTCTGAAGTTGCTTGAGAAGATCAGAACTGTTAATCCGGGCAACTCATTATATATGAAGGCATTGAAGGAAGATATCCTAAGGATTACATCTGCATTTGATCAAGTGAGGCAAGAACTGTTCATCTATGTCTCAAGTGCTCTTGAAGGGTCATTCACCATTTCTCTTGACCTCCTACAAAGAAGATCTCTCTCTGAATTGTGGATTCTTATGAGTAAGGTAAAGAGATCTTCTTGCTTGAACGAGCTTCTGTATGACCTGCTGAGAGATTCTGCTATGAAGGCCAGCCCTCAAGTTGTGCACTTTCCTTATGAAGTTAAAATCTACAGAGGTACAACTTTAGAGACTGTGAGGCTGGATCCTGATTCTTTGAAGCTATAGACTGCTATGCAACTGGTGAAGTTGGAGAATCTTCTAAGAACTTCTGGGTTTACCACTGAAGATAAGTCTGAAGTTGCTGATATGATTTCAGACTACTGCACGGAGAAAGTTCCAAGGTATGCTCAGATGAAGAACAGATTGAAGAAGATCACCACTCAACCAATAATGCGAAGTGGTGTGGTTTCTGAAAGTGATCGTGTCCTCGACAAAGATCTGCTATACACCTTGCAAGAAGCTGAAGAAGGTGAAATTAGAGATTAGGGCATGATAGGTTTAGCTCAATTTCTAAATGTTATATGTTTAGAGCTAGGTAAATCAAGATAGGTAAATGTATCATTTGTTCAGTCTAGAGGAACAACTATCTTGTATTTATCTTTACTGTTTGAATCTGGAAATTGTTATATTTAATCCAGAACTTTTTATTATTTGCTTGGCTCTTAAAAGTCTTATCTTTTCTTGTTTTTAGTTGAGTTATCCTCTAAAGGTATTTGGTTGTTATTGTCTAACAAACAAATAGGGGGAGATTGAAAGGCATATGTCTAGGCCTATTTGTAAACACCGAGGATTCTACTCAACTTTAATTAAGATGTAATAAGTAAATAATAAAAATCAAATGTCACAGGAATCTCAGAAGATTATATCTGTCAAAGAATGAAGATTAAAGTCATCTACAGACTTGAAGTGATTCTACATTGAAAGAAGATCAATTTGCTGATCAAGACTCAATGAAGTATTCAAGCTCAGTGGATTTATTAAAGTGACAGAGATTTCAAGTGGTGACAGCAAAAGATACTGATTACGGAGTTCTTGAATGAGAAGGAAGTGAATCACTGCTTAAAGTCAAATAGATAAAGAACAAACATTGTCGTTAGTCACTCATGAACCAGACAGTGCATTGAGTGTCAACGTACTATTGTGTTTGTTATTTATCTAAGTTTTAAGTGATACTGGAATTGTTTGAGAAGTCAACTAATTCTATTTATTCTCTTATAAATAATTAATACTATTAAGTAAATTATTTATTAAATTAATTCTGTAAAGAATTAATTTAATACATAATTTATTTAGTTAATTATTTAAATTAGAATAAAAATGAACTAGGAAGACTTAGGTTTGAACTAGGAAGACTTAGTTTATTGAACTAGGAAGACTGTGACGCTCCCAAATCCCGGGGTCAGTGGATTTGGTCCTCACGCTAAAATCTCAATTTAAAACAACCTGTTAAATATTAAACCAGTACAAATATAACATCTACGACCCCAACTCTACCAAGAATCTTTAAAGCTATAGTGCTAGAAACAAGAATCCAAACTTTACTAAACTTTAACTTCCTTTTTACAACAATACTCTTTACATAAAATCTATAACACTGATATAACTTCGATGTGAAGTACATCAGGCAAAACTAAATTTATACAATATAATATTTACTAGAAATCAACTATATACAATACCCTTACACTAGATCCAAATGCTCTGCATCAACTCATCTTCCCAACGTCATCTTGACTCTTTCCGCTCCATAGTTATGCAATTAAATACTGGCAATCTACCTTTTTCACTGGAGGGTTAAAAGTTAAAACAAGCAAGAGTGAGCAAAAGAAGCTCAACAAGTATATAGTACTGCACAAGATAAAATAATGATGCAATGATAGCAATATAGATGAACTCAGCTGGCCAAGAAAATGGCAATAAATGAAAGAATTAACTTAACTGGCAACAATGAACAATGCTAATAATCAATATCAAACTGTAAGTTAGAATTGGATTTTTACTGTGACGCAGTGAGTTATAGGGGATGATCAGTCACACTAAAACTCCGGACCATACCCACGGTATGTCCAAATACTGAACTGGATCCAAGGCCACTTTTGGCCCACATAATACTGATACTCTGACTGGCGTCTGCAGTCCTTAAAAACATTTCATTTTTAATTAAAAACTTTCAATTCAAACTTAGTACTAGGAGTTAGGTGTCGGAACAATCGACCACCTCATAATTTAAACTATTACTTTCAACTGTATGCTTAACTATATCAAATGAATTAGGCTAAGACAAATACATAAGAATTAGATTTCCAATCTCAAGGAATCAAGGTAAAATCTGACCAATATAAGGTGCTACAAGGTATAAGTTATGAAATGAAATAGAATTCGTCAAATCAAGAACAATGGGTTGTCTCAATCTCAGGATAATAAAAGAATCTGGTTATGAACAATAATTAAATTAAGAATTGAAAACATGAATCTTGATACGATACTCTGAACAAAAGAGTACGAGTTAGTAAACTTGCCTTTGGTCCTTAGCTATCACATAAAGCTGAAGTACCATGATTCTCATCTTTTTCTATCTTACGTCATCACAATTTCCATTCTGGTAACTCTTGGATCCATCACAAATGCGGTTGCTACGAGTCTGCACTACTGAGATCGTGCCCGCCCAACTATTCACTAGTTAAATATAACATATACTTAAGCCTTCGCACTATAACTTCTATATAATATAAATGTTTATAAACTTAAGCGCATATATTTTCTACAGAAAATTGGGCATGACCTATTCATAAAGTGGACATTGCCCTTCTTTAAAAATACCAACAATACTAACTCAATCATTCACAATTTAATCCACAATTTATTTAATACTCAAATAATCTGCCTCGACTCGCAGTAAACATATAAGAAAATAATTCTGCATAGACTTGCATGTTAGATCAGGATTCAATGATCGTCAGGATCTAGACTCTACTGATCAGGATTGCTGACGTCATCAGGATTGCATGGTCGTCAGGATTAAGATGAATATCAGGACTGGGATCAGGTTTGATCATCAGGACTGGAAGCTAATCAGGATTCCTACTTCGAGTTATATTTGGAGTCTAGTTAAACATGGAAGTTTATTTTGTCGGTTCCTCGTTTGTAGTAATGTAGTTATCGATTAAGGATAGGTTTCAATCTTTTTAATTGATTAGGACTTATCTTGTAATTGATAGAGAAGCTGTGTAGTATATAAACACAGTTTAGGTTTCGATTTATGTACGTTAGACAAGAGCTCATACAATCGATCACATACACGAGTATTGTGTAACCTAGCAGCTCTCAAGAATACAGAATTTCTTGAGAGAGTTTTGTAACAACCTAGCAGCTCTCAAGAACATCAGAATTTCTTGAGAGAGTTTGTAACAGTTTTATATCAGATTTAATAAAGCTGTTATCTTTCTTTCATATTTGTGATATATACATTAAGAAGTCGATTATCTTATACTATTGTATTCAACCCCCCTTCTACAATAGTTTATTACTGGGCAACAATTGGTATCAGAGCAAACTGATTTAAATTTGAATCAGATACGATCAAAGATGTCGACAACAAAGTATGAAAGCATGAAAATTCCCATCCTGAAGAAGTAAGAATATTCAACTTGGAGAGTGAAGATTCTGATGTACCTGGAGGCTATGGATCCTGACTATTTGGACAGGATTCGAGATGGACCATATGTTCCTACCAGAATCATAGAACGAACAGATACAGTACCTGAACATTATGTGGTCAAGGCTAAAAGCGATTGGACTCCAGAAGAAAAAGCTCATGTTCTCAGGGAACCAAAGATAAATAATATACTGCATAATAGTCTTGATGCTGTCATGTCAAATAGAGTGATTGCATGCAAGTCTGCAAAAGAGATCTGGGATACTTTGGAAACTCAATGTCAGGGATCTGCATCTGTCAAGAAGAACAGAAGGGCTCTCTTGATTCAAGAATATGAACAATTTGATGCTAGACCAGATGAGAGCCTAACTGATTTATATGATAGATTTCTGACACTTCTCAACGATTTATCTTTAGTTGGCAAGGAATATGAAACTGAAGATTCAAACACCAAGTTTCCAAGAGCATTACTAGAAGAATGGGATACTCAGACCTCGATCATTAGACATCAGTATGATCTGAACACTGTGTCTCTTGATGAAGTCTATGGAATGCTAAAAACTCATGATCTTGAAGTTCAACAGAGAAAGAATAAGAAAAGCAGCAAGGCAAAATCTATTGCTTTGAAAGTAGAGGCTAAATCAAAAGGAAAAGCTATGGAGGTCTCTAGAAGGAAATCAATTGAAGCTGAGTCAGATCCTGATAACTCTTCATCAGATACTGATGGAAATCCTGATGCCAATACTGATGATGACTCTTCAGACTCAGACGTGGAAGAGATGGTTGTTATGATTGTTAGACGCTTCAAAAGGATGAAGTTCAGGAAGGCTAGAAGACAAGGCAACTTTCAGAAAAGGACCTTCAATGCAGACAAAGACAAGTATAACAAAAAGGAAAGCAAGGGTAGCAAATTTGACAAGTCAAAGGTTAGATGCTACAAGTGTAATGGTATGGGTCACTTTGCTTCTGAGTTCAAAAAGACCAAGGCACTCATCACATCAAGCAAGGATTGGATGGACTCTTCCTCAGAATCTGATACTGAGGTGGTCAACTATGCTCTAATGGCCAATACTGACGATACTGCTATTCCTGATGATAAGGTACTAAATACTGTCTTTGATTTTGATACTGATAATGCTTCTGAGTTAAGACGTTTTCTAAAGTCATTACATATTAGCTTTAGAAGTCAAACTGCTGAGAATACAAGAATCTTATCTGAGATGTCTGAACTTAGAAAAAGGAATGTGCATCTAGAAGCTGAATTTTCTCACATGCAAAAAGTACAGATAGAATGTGATAATGCTAATCACATGTATTTAGAGATGAAATCTAAGTGTACTGCTCTTGAAAAGGAACTTGAATATGCTAATGAGAAAATCAGAACCTGGACAGACTCTGGTAGAAAATTTCATGAGATTAATACCTCTAAGAACTGGAAAGAGTGTCTAGGTTATAAGTCAGATGATGATAAGAAATTAAAGGAAAAAGTTGTTATTGATGAGACAGTTAGTCCAAAAACCTATAGACATGTTATAGACAAAACCAAATCTAAGATTATTCCTGTTGATTTTGTTTTTGGTAAGGATTCCAATTCAACTTTTGAAAAGGGATCTACTTGTGTTCAAAGTATAAATCTTGCAAAGTCTAAACCTGTCTTGAATAAAGTCTCTAAGAATGTAGGTTTACTGTCTCAGAAACAACTCAAGGATAAAATCTGTGAAGTTACAGATAAGAAGAAGGAAGCTATTGTTAAGAGAAACAGGAATGGTAAAATTGGGATTAATAAAGAGAATAATTATCAGTTTATCCCAAATGCACCTAGGAAATGTTGTTTTAACTGTGGAAACTCTAATCATCTTGCTATTGATTGTAAAAAGAGTTTAAAGAGAGTTACTGAAATTCCTTTGTCTGATGTTAGGAATAGATCAGTATTTTATAAACCACAGAATTCCTGTTTTCATTGTGGTAGTAAATGGCATTCTATTTATACATGTGTAGAATATCATGATTTGTACTATAACTTCTATGATCCATTGCCTAAGTTTAAAAATAGTGCAAATTCTGATAGCTTTGAGAATGTCAATGTGAAGCATGCTTTTGTTAATACTGATACTGATAAAGCAAATCCTGATGGAGTAAAACCTGTCAGGACTGCTAAAGTCAGAAAATCTTCTGCTGCTAAATTTAATAAAATGCATGAGAAAGGGACCCAACAGGTGTGGGTTCCTAAGAATTCTAACTAGTGTTTTGTTATTCTGATTGCAGGGTAAAAAGAAAAATGTGTTAGTCATGGATAGTGGATGTTCTGTGCACATGACTGGAAACAAAGCCCTGTTATCAGAATATGAAGAAAAAGCTGGCCCAACTGTGTCTTATGGAGATGGCAACATTGGACAAACTTTTGGATATGACAATATAATCATTGGGAATGTCATCATTGAACAAGTAGCTCTAGTGAAAGGACTGAAACACAACTTGTTGAGTATTAGTCAAATCACTGACAGAGGTTATCATGTCCACTTCTATTCCACTCATTGTGAAGTAGTCAGCAAAGAATCAGGGAAAACAGTTTTGACTGGCTACAGGCATGGTAACATATATGAAGCCAACATTCAATCAAATACTGATGGCTCCCCTACTTGTCTGATCAGTAAAGCATCAGTAGATCAAAGTTGGAATTGGCACAAGAAGCTTTCTCATCTCAACTTCAGCAATATCAATGAGTTGGTTAAGAAAGAATTGGTTAGAGGACTGCCTAAAGTGTTATATACTCCTGATGGTCTCTGTGATGCATGTCAAAAGGCTAAACAGAGAAGGACATCATTCAAGAGTAAATCTGAATCCTCTATTGAAAACCATATCACATTCTGCATCTTGATCTATTTGGACCAGTCAACATCATGTCCATCAGTAAGAAAAGGTACACTCTAGTAGTAGTTGATGAATATTATAGATTCACCTGGGTGTATTTTCTGCACAGAAAAGATGAAACTCCTGAAATACTGTTGGATCATGTGAGAATGATTGAGACAACCACAAAGTTCAAAGTCAAGATACTGAGGAGTGATAATGGTACGGAATTTAAGAATTCAAAGATGGAAGAGTTCTGCAAATACAAAGGAATAATTCAACAATTCTCTGCTCCTGGCACACCTCAACAAAATGGAGTAGTAGAAAGGAAGAATAGAACTCTTATTGAAGCTGGCAGAACTATGTTGGAAGAAGCAAGATTACCTACATATTTCTGGGCAGAAGCAGTCAACACAACATGCTATACTCAGAATCTCACATTGATAAATAGACATGGTGTTACTCCTTATCAATCTCTCAAGGAGAAGAAACCAAGTCTAAAGCATTTGCATGTGTTTGGCTGTAAATGTTTTGTTCTCAGGATTCATCCTGAACAGCTAGGAAAGTTTGAAACAAAGGCTGATGAAGGAATTTTCATAGGTTATCCTACATCAAGAGCCTTCAAAGTTTTTAATTTGAGGACAAGGACTGTCATGGAGTCAATACATGTATCTTTTGATGATAAGAAGATAACTGGAATCATTGAAGACTCACATGATAGATTGATTTTTGAAAATGAAGCTACCAAGGAACCTGAAGAAAATGAATCAGATCCTGTCAATTCATCAGATACTGATAGGTCACCAAATCCTGATGATCCATCAAATCCTGATGACACAGCAAATACTGATGGTGATAATACTGATGATGCAAATAATGGTCATACAACTAGTAGTGCAAATGTTGAGGGGGAGCAACAGCATTCTACTACAGGTTCAGAGTCAACTCAATCATCAGGACATAATTCTTCAGATACTGAATCAAGTGATGATCCTGATAATTCATCAGGAGGAAATAACAACATTTCAGGGGGAGCTTCTGAAGCAAATTCTTCAATTCAATCTAACACCAATCCAAGGAGAGCATCTACTTCAAAGAATGACTTTACACCAGCAAGGAAATGGACTGCAAGTCATACTCCTGATCTGATAATTGGAGATCCTGATGTAGGTGTTCAGACAAGAAGTGCAACTGAGAATGAATGTTTATATCATAACTTTCTATCCAAGGAGGAACCTAATAAAGTTGAAGATGCACTCAAAGATGCTGATTGGGTTACTGCAATGCAAGAAGAGTCGAATGAATTTGAAAGGAATGAAGTCTGGAAACTGGTACCAAGACCAAAGAACAGATCCATTGTTGGTACAAAGTGGATTTTCAAGAACAAGACTGATTCTGATGGAGTAATTATCATAAATAAAGCTAGGCTAGTTGCAAAGGGGTATTCTCAACAAGAAGGAATTGATTATGATGAAACTTTTGCTCCTGTTGCAAGGCTAGAAGCCATCAGGATCTTTCTGGCTTATGTAGCTCATAAGAAATTCAAGGTTTTCCAGATGGATGTAAAAAGTGCTTTCTTAAATGGTGAACTGGAGGAAGAAGTCTATGTTGAGCAACCTCCTGGTTTTATTGATCCTAAATATCCAGATCATGTGTATAGATTGGATAAGGCACTTTATGGACTAAAGCAAGCTCCAAGAGCATGGTATGAAACCCTAGCTCTATTCTTACTGGAAAGTGGATTCAAAAGAGGTGTTATTGATAAAACTTTATTCTATTTGAATCATGGTAAGTATTTGCTTTTAGTTCAGATTTATGTGGATGATATCATTTTTGGGTCGACAAACAATAAGCTTTGTGAAAAGTTTTCTCAGCTTATGCAGTCAAGATATCAAATGAGCATGATGGGAGAAATGAGTTACTTTCTTGGTCTACAAGTTAAACAGACTGAAGATGGTATTTTTATCAATCAGTCAAAGTATACAAGGAACTTATTGAAAAGGTTTAACATGGAAGACTGTGCTACCGGAAGTACTCCCATAGCTACAGCTACAAAACTTGATCCTGATCAAGGTTCTGAGGTAGATGTAACTCACTATAGAGGGATGATTGACTCTTTATTGTATCTCACTGCAAGTAGACCAGATATCATGTTTGAAACCTGTCTATGTGCAAGATTTCAAGCAAATCCTAGAGAACCCCATCTGATTGCAGTCAAAAGAATTTTCAGATATCTCAAAGGCACTACTTCACTTGGACTTTGGTATGCAAGGGAATCAGATTTTGGGTTGTGCGGTTATTCAGATGCTGATTTTGCAGGGTGTAAGATAGACAGGAAAAGTACTTCAGGAAGCTGTCAATTTTTGGGTGGTAGACTAGTGTCTTGGTTCAGTAAAAAGCAAAAGTCTATCTCTACTTCAACAGCAGAAGCTGAGTACATAGCTGCAGGAAGTTGTTGTGCTCAGATAATGTGGATGAGAAATCAGTTGTTAGATTATGGTCTGTCATATTCAAAGATCCCTATTTATTGTGATAACCAAAGTGCTATTGCAATGACAGGAAATCCAGTTCAACATTCTCTTACTAAACACATCAGTATTAGATATCACTTTATAAGAGAACAGGTTCTGGAAGGAAAAATTGAACTTCATTTTGTTCCCACTGATCAACAACTAGCTGATATATTCACCAAGCCACTGCCTGAAGCTACTTTCAATAAATTGGTGAATGAACTTGGAATGATGAATTTTGAGAATTTCTGAGAAAGAAAAACTACGGAGAGGAAATCCTGATGACTGTCAAACTCTGATAGTCATTCTACAAGGTATGTAATTTTGATCAAATCCTAATAGGACGCAATCCTGACAGGAAGTCAACTGGTCAAACCTGATGGACAGGTCAGTATTACTTTGCTTAATGTTTGCCTGAGTTTTCGTCACTAACTGGTAAGATGTTGCCCAGTAATAATCTATTGTAGAAGGGGGCTTGAATACAATAGTATAAGATAATCGACTTCTTAATGTATATATCACAAATATGAAAGAAAGATAACAGCTTTATTAAATCTGATATAAAACTGTTACAAACTCTCTCAAGAAATTCTGATGTTCTTGAGAGCTGATAGGTTACACAAATACTCAAGTGTATGATCGATTATGTTCACGTCCATAAATCGAAACCTAAACTGTGTTTATATACTACACAGCTTCTCTATCAATGATAAGTCCTAATCAATTACAAAGATTGAAACCTCTCCATAATTGATAGCTACATTCTACAAACCAGGAACCGACAAAATAAACTTCCATGTTTAACTAGACTCCAAATATAACTCGAAGTAGGAATCCTGATCAGCTTCCAGTCCTGATGATCAAACCTGATCCCAGTCCTGATATGTATTCTGATCCTGACGACCATGCAATCCTGATGACGTCAGCAATCCTGATCAGTTGAGTCTAGCTCCTGACGATCATTGAATTCTGATCTAACAATCTCCCCCAATCTCATACTTTGTGAAATAAAGTATAGATTCCTAAGATTCAATGATGTCAAAAACATATATACAAAATGTACAAGTATCTGCAGCAACAACTTATCTGTTTAAACTCTTTGATAGAACAAATGCATCTTCAAGAAGTTGGATAACAAATTTTCTTCTTTTTCTTCAAGAATTTGAATCAGCCTTTCCTTAAGATTTCTGAGTTCTTCATCTTCCTCATTAATCTGGTAGATAGCTGCTCTGAGATTCAATATGGAGCTTCTCTGAAGACTATGTTCTTCAAGCAAAAGATAAGCAATTTCCTTCCCATCAGGATTGAGAGTAAGTTGTGTCATGCCAAAAGTTACTTCTTTAACAACAGTACCCCTTTGTGTTTCCACATCCTGACCTCTTTGATGTAAGTACATGGGAGTATAATTACCATTGAAATTACTGTTTCCATCCAGTCTTCTTCTTATTGTTGACAAAATCATGTCACTCCATTCTTTGCACATTTGATTCTTCAATCTCAAAAGATAATGAACATATTTCAGTTCCTGTGTAGTTTTCATCAGAAGCTTTTCTTTCTTGTCAAAACCATCATGACAATCTATAACTATATCAACAGCTAGTAAATTGTTCAGGTTTTCAGAAGTTAAAGTACCTCCAATTTCAGTTAAGGAGTATGGATCAACATATGACATATTCAGATATTCAGCATCCCTGTGTCCAATACCTCCTCTTGAATTGCTTGACAATTGCTTCATATTTGAAAACATCTTTAACCAGATGCTTTTGATCTAACCATGTCAGATAAATCAACAACACTTGAAGCACTTGTAATAATTCCTCCAGACTGAAAAGTGATAAGTGTATCACACCTCAGTGTAGTAATATGTTTCCACTTCTTATCTTTTTCCTTTTCAAAGGCATAGCTTCTTTCCAGTGAAGATTCTTGTCTGCTTGGGTTCCTCCACTTTCTTTCATTTGAGAGTTTAAGCCTTTGTAAATAGAGATTGAAATCTCTACTTGTTCTTCTTGTAATTTCTCTTCTTCTGGCTTCTTCTTCTTCATCTACTTCCTTGTTGTGAGAATCAACCACAGTAGATAAGATCATCAAATCAATCTCTTGCAGAATTTCAGAATCATCAGGATCTTGAATATTATCAGGAACAACATCAGGATTAGATTCTTCAATTTGATTTGTATTGCAGAGAGTTGATTTTCTTCTCAATTCAGGTTCTTCTTCAATATTTTCATCATCACCAAAAGTAGATCTGTCAGGAACTACTAGAGTTTGAATAGGTTCAGGAATTTCTTCAATTCTTAACCCTCTAGACCTTGTTTGTCTAGGTATTGTTTGAGTTGAAGAACCTCTTCTACTTCTTCTAGCTCCTCTCCTACCTCTGCCTCCTCTACCTCTAGCAGGAGCAGGGTTATTAAAGCTTTCCATCATTTCTCTCTGTTGTCTTAAGAATTCTTCATGTGAGAGATCAGGATATTCTTCACTTGCTGTAGAAAGTGCTTTTCTTGCAAATAATTGTTGAACTCTTTTATCAGTATGATATAGAGTAACAATTCTGCCATCCTTTGTAGTAAACTTCTGGAATAAATTTGATGCATCTTCAGGATTATCAATAAAAATATCTTCATCACCTTCAGGAATTGTAGCAAGAGTATGTCCATGACCAGGTGTCAGGATTTGTTCTTCCGTCAGGATCTGAGATTGCACCAACGTTCTTACTGTCTTAACTCCAGAATCAGAAACATGAGTTGACTGCGTTGTTTGACTTTGTGAAGTTTGAATTGTATACTTCATAACAGCAGCTTCAGAGGTTTCTCCTTGTATCACTTTGTCACTACCATCATCTCCAGTATCATCATCATCATTCCTTAATACTAGATCAGGTGTGCATTTTGTCCGACTAACCTTCTCCCCCTTTTTGACATCAGGATTTGACAATAAATTCAAAATTAAGGAAAGAGAGGCTTGAATGTCAGTTACCTTAGTATCCAGAGAATCAATCCTTCTGTTGATGGAGGTTTGTTCAGAAATAAAAGATTTCACTTTGGATTCTACTACCCTTAGCTGAAAAGTAGTAGGCACCTTTGTAAAATTTTGAGAAATATCATTCCTCACCAACTCAGTGGAGTTCTTGATAGAATCAATCTCACTTTTGAGGCTTTTGGATAACAGAGTTGTAGCCTTCAGATGATTCTTCAAGTCTTGATTCTCTATAGATTTCACTGCATCATAGGCATGTTCCAAAGCAGAAGAATAACTTACATATTCAGTAGATCTGTGCCATGAATTATTCCATTCATTCTGTCTAAGTGCCTCAGCAGGATTAAAGGAAGGAATAGAAAATTATTGTCTATGATCTTTCCCAGTGGAAGCTTTGCCAGCCATATATGTACTTGATGAACCAAAATTAGTTCCAAGACTAATTTTGAGTGTTGTAGCAAGCTGTTCCTTCTCTTTTCGATTCTCAACATCATCACTATCATCAAAGTCATCATCATCAGTACTATGAGTAAAATCAGGATCAGGAATAGCTATACCTTTCATTTTATCCTGTGAATCTGTGATAGGATGATCCATTGGTCTTGAACGAAGTGGCTGTATCAGGATAGGCTCAGCATCAGGAGCACCACTAGCGTCAGGATGAACACCGTCAGGATTTGATATGCTTTCACAGTATTTGCTACCAATGGTTCTTGTGGAGCTTGAGGTTCAGAAGTTGCTTCAACACTTTGAGTCAAAGGTTCTTGTGTGCTTCCCTCATTGACAGTGTCCTCGACCAATCTTTGAACTTCATCTGCACCAGAAATCTCTTGAGCTGTGTCAGGAAATTTCTCAGAAATTGTAGCTTGGCCTGCATCTTCACTTTGAGAAGATGGTTCTTGTGTAACTGGAATGTTGATGTCTTCATTCTCCCTTTGAGAAAATGGTTCTTGTGGGACCATTCCACTAGCTAAGCCTGCACTCAAACTTTGATTGAGTGGTTCTTGTGTGGCTGGATCATCAGAAAGAGTTGTTGGACCACTTTGAGGTTCAGGTTCTTGTGGGCTTGATCCTTTCAGTTTCTTCTGTCTCTGATAGACTAACTCTTCTGCCTTCCTTAGCTTTTCCATTGGATGTTTTATCCCAAGTTTGGAAGCAGCAGCACCATACTTCTCCCATGAAATATCAACATGTCTTTTTGTTGGAGAGTCCTGTGCTGGAGAGTCTGAAATAGAAACCACTTGACTTGGTGCAGCATCAGGAATACTAACATCAGGATTTGCTTGAGCATTACAAATTGATTGCTCAATCAGAATAGAAGTGTCCTGTACATCAATATCCTGCTTCTTTTCTAAAGGAATTTGATACCTGCCCTTAGTTAATCTTCGTTTCTTCTGTGGTGTGGACAATGAAACCACAGCTGCAGTAGCAGTATCAGCAACTTCCTTATTCACATTCATCACAGAGGATATATAATAACCCGAGTTTTTGGTAAAATTAAAACTTTTCTTATTATGATTAAGTGCATCAGTGAATAGTGAATTGGTGGATGAATAGTGATTTTGAGGGTTAAGAAAATTTTTCATGCTACCTATGTACGAGACGTAGTGTGGATATTCCAAAGTCATATTAGTGATCTACGAAGTAAATAAGTGAATGCAAAGACGATCGGAATTCAGAAATTCCAAATTTTATTTTGGTATCGTATTTGACCGGGCAGTGAATTATATATTATTATTATAATCAAGAAATGAGATATTAAATTTGAGGATTTGAGGATTTAATATTTTGGTATTTTATTATATTTGATTTGAGAAATTAGAACAAAAACCACTGGGACATTGAAACGAACGTTCTAGAAACCGCTGAGACTTTATAACGAGATTAAGCGATTAAGCGAAAGAATCATGGATTAAGGATATGGTATAATAAGAATCCAAGGATTTTATATTTTATTATTTTATTAAAGTCGATTTAAGGATTCGATTGTTGGAGCAAATAGTGAATAGTTACTATTCACTGCGAGAATCGCATATAGTTTTATTCGCTCTTTTTGGAAATATTTCGAATCGTTTCAAGAGGAACAAGGCAACATTTACAGGATTAAATATAGACATTGAAGTAACATGTAACAAGATTAATTCGAGAAATGCAACATTTGGATCATCCATGTGAAAGGAAAGGAACCAGTAAAGCGAACCAGTAAAGCTACTTTAGCTAAGCTCTTGCATGCTTGACACGTGTCCACTGACTAAGCAATAAAGGTGATGACTCACCCCCTTTTAACCACAAAATATCAGCATCATTATCAAGTAAACAAGAAAAGAAAAAAAGAGAATTCTCCCCATTTTGAAGAGAAAACTCGAGAGAGAGAGAGAGAGGGAGAAAATGGTGGAGAAACAAATGCTCATAACTCGTGATTCCCTTGTCCGTTTTTGGCGTTCCACCACTCAAATCGAAGATCTCGAGAAGCTCTACGCAACCATGGTAAGCTCTCGCCTCACCTCTGTGTTTTACCCATCCGATTTTAGTGATTAAGAAAGATGATGAATAGTAACTACTTGTTTTTATGGTTTTGTTTCCATGAGTTCGAGCTATATAAGGATCATCCAAGCACCCAAGCCTAGATTAGCCATTGTTGATGCTTAGGAAGCTTCAAGGAAGGTATAAACACCTCTGCCCCTTTTTGTTTATATGAGTTTTGAAGTGGTTTTGATGTTCATGTAAAGTTAAGATCATGATTAAGTGATTAGTGATTGTTTGGCTTTGTTTAAATGTGTAAAATGATGGGTGTTGGATTTGAGCCTTGCCACTGATCTTAGAGGTGTATGATGGCTGTTTGTTGAGGTTTTGGATGTATGGTATGCCCGGTGTGGCTTGGTTATGTTGTGACAAAATTGGATTATTCGATTTTAAGCCGTCGTAATGCCCGATTTTCGGTAACTATATAAACTGCCTATAATACGAAACCTTAACTGCCTCTTTTGGTTCAATGATAAACATGAGTGCGTAGAGCCTTGTTTCTAGTTTACGTGAGCGCAAGAATCATGTTAATCCGATTTACGGTTTAAGAGAAAAGTGAGTTTTAGTAAACGCCGTTCGGAGGAACAACCCATCTCTGGTCAGTCACTTTGAGGCTATATTCGGACCACTTAGAAGTCATATTAAAATTTGAAACTTTTAGGAATAATACTAAAGACAGTTAGGAAGGCTCACGAAAAAGATTCGTATTAAAAAGATTATTTTTCGAGTTTATATAAATGTTTTAGCCGAGATTGCGCAAGTGAAAACCACTAAGAGCATGACTTAAAAACCAATGTTGAAAATGGTTAAGTATAACTTGTATTCGAGGATCGATTTCGGACTAAATCTACGACTTAAGTAATTGTCGACTAAACTTGGACTTAGTATGAGCCTATAACGAGCTAGTAATTCCTTGGTTGTGTTTCGCTTACGTGTTTAAGCATTGAGTACAAGTGGATTATCCAGGGGATTAACCGTGTGTTTTCGTTTGACTTTGTCTAGATTGTCCGGCATCGTCGCGAACCCCTATCACTTCTCGAGCATCAGGCAAGTTTATTAACCCTTACTCTATTGTAGAGTGGGCATATTTTCAAATGTTTAATACTTGTTGATTCAAAAAATATATCTATATATATATATATTCTTTGTTCCAAGTATCGTACAAGTTTTCTCATTCTATGCTTTATTTTAAGTTATAATATTCTGATGATGCATATGGTATATTATGCATGCTTTCAAACCTCACGTCGTATATGGATGTGATGGTATAAAAGATATTGAGATTATAGTATATGCATGTGATAGAGGCAAGTTTTCAAACCTATACCTTTATAAACTGTTGTGGTGATAAATAAAAGATTTTGAGATATATATGCTATGTGTTCATGATTTCGAAACAATAAGGTCGACGGACTATGAACGGGCATGTTCTTCCCTTAGTTTATCAGTAAGTGCCCGACCGTAGGATAAGAGGAGAGTAACAGGCCGACGGACTATGAACGGGTATGTTCTTCCTACCTACAACCGATTGGCGGGGAGGTAAGTCGGTGTGAGACTGATTATCTTCCCTTCTACGTAGAAAAAGACCAGGGGGATACAGCTTGCGACTGATCATCGTAGGGGTATCCTCGGCGCCCAGAATCTTCATGTACAGTTCATCATCCATGAAAGAGCATGTGTTATGCAAGTTTTCAGAAAAAGAAAGTTTACTCAAGTTATTCAGTTTTATGCAAGTTTTCAGAAAAAGAAAGTTTACTCAAGAGTATTCAAGTTTATTCCAGTATATGAGTTATGAGAAAGCATATGAAATTACGAAAGGTATATGATTGTTTTGAAAAAGGTATATGGAATCAGTTGAGTTTCGAAAATGGATTGGAAATATTTTACATTTTATTTATTTCCAAATTATGATATGAGGTAAATGTTTGGTATGAAAGATGACATTGAATTTTCCTTATAACTTCATCTTTCAAGTATATGTTGATAGTCTGCTTATATTTTATATAGCAGATATTTTACGGAAAGGATATACTGAGTTATCCTGTCTTTTATTTTATACTAGAACTTTGTTCGTAGTATGAATATCGAAAGTTTGCAGAATATTATGGAGAGGATATTTGAAATACAACAATGGTATTTTTGGAATATATTCCGATAAAGAAATGATTTCAGTATCAAGATATTTTGACAAGTTATTGTCGTATACCTGCTTTATTTCTGGGTTGAATAAAAGGCAGAATTATGCCATACTTTCATTACCTTGCTGAGCTATCGCTCACTCTTGCTATTATTTTATATATATTATATAGCAGCGAAGCAGGATGCCAATGGGACGGCACATACCTCGCAAGGCGTTTCCATAAACAGTTTCTAGCAGTGATCCCGGGAGTAGTACCAACCAATCGAATCAGGCTACGGCTTTTGGCATTCAACTTATGTATAGACATGAATGGTATTAGAGGATTGTGAGCATCAGAAGGCTAAGTTGGTAATGTAACAATACTTAGAAATTGTATCAGTAACAGATTCAAAAGACATTTGGGTATTGTAATAAAAATTATTTATTCCGTAGTTGTTGTATTGTGTCATTTCTGAGACTCTAACCTGTGTGTGTGTGTGTGAGAGACATATATTGTGGGGTCATGAGCAGGTGAATTATGAATGGTGTGAGTGATACAGGTAAGGCAAGGAGTACATGGATCGTGACAACCCTAAATCCCCGACACCGGATTTGGGGCTGTTACAGAGATGGTATCAGAGCATTAGGTTACAGCCCTCAGAAACGATAGGAGATCGAGTCTTACAATTCCCTTAATAATGATAAGAACATATAGAGCTCAAATTGAGTTCGTAGTCGGGTTAGAGGACATGACCCTGACTGTTTAAGATGAAGCCCGAGAGGGGACTTCTTTTGGGAAACCGTACTTAGGACTTCATGGTTAGTCACCTCGATTCGTATGAGTTATAGATGGATGGGATTCTGAGATACCAGATCCCGAGGCCTTCGAGTAGGCATTTGATGATGCGCTCCTTGAAATGGACGAAGACCCGATAAAGGAAGATCCATAGGAGGATCTAGAGGAAGACCCCATAGTGGGTCAAGGAAAGAATCTTGTAGAGGACGTGTTGATTGATAAAGATGTGGTGTGTTACTTGAGGTCTAATAATAAGACCGGACGAACCTTCAAGGGAAAAATAAGTGACGAGATGAGAGTTTAAGGATCGTTCGTGATTGATCAAGAGGTATGACAAAGAAAATGGAGTAGAGTCTCCAAAGCAGAAGAGGTAGAGGCAGTATAGCCAGTATCAGTGGATTGATTCGACTTGAACGAAACCTGTTACTCGTAGTCGGTTATAGTTGCCCATAAGGAGGCGGCATACGTAAGAACCAAGGTGTTCAGATTTTCACGAACGATTAAGGGTGCTTAGTTGCCTAAGAATAGTGAAAGGAATTGCTTTGGCTACGAGGTTTCAATCCCCCACGACCAGCGATTCCACTGGAAAGTGTTAGATATAATTGCTAATGTTTGTTTATCAGTGTTTAAGCAACAGGTACTGACAAGAGTTTATCAAAAGCCGGTCAGAGTTTAATTAAACTCTGACAGGGTGAAGAGTTTAAAGGAAGCCGGTCAGAGTTTATGTAAAGTCTGACAAGGTGATAGTTGAGTTAGCTGTCGGTGCTGAATTAAAGATTCTAGAAGCAATATATTCTGAAGATGGAAAGAAGCAGAATATATTGATACAGCTAAGGAAACAGAATGGAAGATAAGAAGCAATCCTTAATTGATAAGTTTTGTATAGCTAACTTGTAGGAATATCAATTAGATAAGGATTGTATGTAGCTGTGTACTATATAAACACAGATAGGTTATCCCTAGAAGGGACGCGATTATCGATATATTATTCTTGTAACCTAGAAGCTCTTTGTGATTCATTAACATCATAAAGAGAGAAGCTGTTAATATAAATACAGTTTATTGATTCATAAACAGTGTTCTTAATTGTCGTTATTTTCATACATACTTGATTATATTGTGTATTCGGCCTAACAATTGGTATCAGAGCCAAGGCTGTTTAATATATACAGTTTTACGATTCAAACACAGTAATAATCATGTCTGAAGAAAATCAAACTGCTTCCAAGGCTGAACAGGTTAAGCCTAATTCTGTGAGTCGATATGAAACAATCAGGGTTCCGATTCTCAGGCCTGTAGAGTATCCGATTTGGAAGGTGAAGATGACCATGTTTCTGGAGGCTACAGATCCAGAATATCTTGACAGAATTAATGATGGTCCTCATATGCCAACTAAATTGTCCCCTGTTGTTGATGGTCAAGAACAAAAGACTGTTCCAAAGGAAAAGAAAGATATGACTCCTGAGGATATCTCATCAATTGCAAAGGATGCAAAGGTTAGACATCTTCTCCACAGTGCTTTAGATAATGTTATGTCTAACAGGGTAATTGGCTGCAAAACTGCCAAAGAGATATGGGATGCTTTAGAAGTCAGATGCCAGGGAACAGGTGCTATTAAGAAGAACAGAAAAACAATACTCACACAGGAGTATGAGCACTTTGATTCAAGAACTAATGAAACCTTGACTGAGACTTATGACAGATTTTGCAAACTGTTGAACGATCTGTCTCTGGTAGATAAGGAATATGAACTTGAAGAGTCAAATCTCAAGTTTCTGTTATCTCTACCTGAAAAGTGGGATTTAAAGGCAACAACAATCAGAGATAATTATGATCTTGCTGATACAGATCTTGATGAAATCTATGGATTGTTAAAGACTCATGAACTTGAGATAGAACAAAGAAACAGGAGGTCAAGCAAGAAGACAAAATCTGTTGCTCTCAAAGTCGAGGAGAAGCCCATCAAGAAGGAATCATCAAGGAAGAAAGCCAAGGGAAAGGCTTTAGTTATTAAATCTGAGAGTGAGTCATCAAACTCTGATGATGACTCAAACTCTGATGAAGCTTCTGACTCTGAGGATGATGAAGAGGAGTTGATGCAAATGGCTGCATTGATGGTGAAGACCTTTAAGAAGATGGGATTCAAGAACTTCAAGAAAGGAAAGAGATTCTCAAGGAAAGATTCAAACCCTGAAAGGAGAAGTTTCAGAAAGTCTGATGGAAAGGAGAACAAGTCTGGCAAGAAGGATAAGTCTCAAATCCAGTGCTACAAGTGTAAGGAGATGGGTCATTATGCTCCAGAGTGCAAGAAAGGCAAA